>JARFIY010000099.1:35755000-36955000 GCA_036346155.1 Sinelater perroti
TTCTGTCTATAAAAAAAGACATTAAAAACATGGAATACCTTTCTTGATGACTAACTAAAATTGCAGTCTGTCAAGAACTGTAAGTGCAAATTTGATTTTTCATTTGCTTTATAATGCAAAAGTATGAGAGCGGGAGCAAATAAAGGGCGAACTTGATGACGTATTGATGCCATCAGTTTTTGCACGAATTTTCTGCGATGGCCAGAGCCACTTGGATTGGAACTCTTCGATGGTTTGGGCTGTTGCACCTATTTCCTTCAATATTACCTTCATGAATGGACCCATATTGCTCAATGACCCTGAGTTCTGGATTGTTTGATGGATTTCATTTATTTTGATACATAATACACACTAATTAACCGCGTACCACTCTTTTTACTCCAGTAGAATAGTGTCACGTTGCGAGATCTGGCCAAAAAAGTGGTTTAACATGGTGCTAATCCAGGAACGACAAAAGAAGTTTTTATAAACACTCTTTTTGATAGATGTCCCAGTTAATAGATCCAGTAGTGATGAAATCCCTCATCTTCAAACCACAATTGCATATGGCTTGCCAAATAAGGAATTTCTTTGGGAATTTTGCTTTCCTCATTCCTTTGTAGTCCTCTGGGACATCTTTTCGGCTGCCAGCAGAGTAATAATCTTGCTCGGCAAAATAAGTGAAGTTGGCGAAGCTATATGCCTCATAGTCCATCACCACGCAATACTGTCATGTCAATAGATTATCGTACAACTTACAGGAAGGGAACTGTGCCATTTGATTCTGTTTTGCATCTCTATCAAGGGCTGTTTAAACCCCGCTAGCTTTTACTTTTTGTCCGAAAGACTACAACATTTTAAAAAGTTGCAACACTTTATATTCCTTCTTTTGATCTGTCATTCCATTTCCTGATTTCATTTCTACCATAACTCGTTCTATAAACTATTTTAGTACACGAGCGACAGTAGAATTAGGAACATTTGCTTTTCAAGCAAGCTGCTAAATACTCAGGTTGGGATTGTAGACCTGACTGTAAACTCGTCTAAACAAGTTTGTCCTTATCAAGTGATATTTTTGCGTTTACTGGACAATCTGTTTAAAGAAGCAGCCCACAATCTGCTGTACTTACAATATTATATTTCATTTTCGGTGTTCCAATTTGTCGGTGCTCACCCTTTAAATTACAGCAAGTACCGCTCTGTGAACTTATATTCGTAAACCATTCTAGTAAACAATGTGCTTCCTATATGCGTGCAAATTACCGCAGCAATGATTCAATCATTACTGCACAACGCTTGTATCGTGTAGAATACCAAACATAAAATGCACCCGGCACGAATGCTATTAGAAAATTGATCAAGATGTTTGGAATAATAGACTCCCCATTAAGAATCAAAGCACAGACTGGCTACGATCCATTAAGAGTTCAACATGGGCAGGTAAAACAAAATCCATTGATATCCGTTCGTAAACGTAGTCACAAAATCACAATTCTAAAGCGCAATTTGCATCTTAAAGCCTACAAAATTTAAATCCTCTTAGAATTGAAGGGCAAAGACTACAATCATCGATAGATTTTTTCTAACAAAATACTAACGTGCTTCAACGATTACGATACATTCTGTTCAGCGGCGAAGCAAATTTTCAATGTCAATACACAAAATTGTTGCTACTGATCAGGAGAAAACCTCTGACAAAACGATCATTACTCTCATCATAGTTTTAAAGTTATCTTATAGACTGTAACATCCATCACAGGCATAATCGTAAAGATAGAAGGGGTAGAGTGCTTGGTGTAAAATAATGGGAAACGTTTTGGCAACATCCTTGCGATAATTTCAGGATTTTAATACAACATGATCCCAATATGTTATGTATCTGACCAGATAATTAAAGTCGCAAATGATTCGTCCCCAAAAAAATTTATTTCGCGAAAAGGACAACATTAACTAGCCGTTTTACGGCCCAACCTTAAGTTCTCTTGACTATTGCCTACGGAGATACTGTAAAAGTAAGGTGATCGACATAAATGAGTTGCATTGCAAAGACAACTTAACCTCTCATCACCGACGACACCATCTGCGAAGGGGGATCGAGAAAGGAGACAAAAATGTCAAAGGGCCAAAAGTGGACTGTCGAAACATAAACTACGATATTGTGACGTTTAAGATAAGCAACACGTGACTGTAGATGGCGACACTTCTTCGCTTGCCCCTCAACAATTGTTAAGAGAACACAAATAAACCGAGGGCTTCAGTTCAAGTAAAATGCAATATTTTCGTCGACACGGAGGGCGTTATGTAGATACGCACTGACCAACCTTCTCAAGTTAGAGAATGTCAACAACTTAATGGTTATCATCAGAACAATCTTTTTTTCTAAGTAATTTTCTATTAATTTTATAACACATGGAGCAACCACGGAAATACAAAAACAGAAATAACAAGAAAACAAAATATTGCAACATATGCATAACGCTCTAGGAGAATACAATAAGCTAAATGAAGCAGCTGATGTATATAAAACACAACAATCGCTAATATTATTGAATGACAGGAATGTTATAATGACAGAAAATAAAAATTAAAAAAACTACGAAAAAATTATGTAAAGAAGTTGTTTGCTGACGACTCACGATGAGGTCTTAACGAAACTCCTGCAGCACCAACATCAGGACCACCGATAACGGTAAACGAAATTAGAAAGACTGTAAAAAAACAAAAATAATAAGGCAGTTGGACCAGACGGTTTACCAGCAGAAATTATGAAACTAATTGACGAGGACAATATCGATATCCTAAATACTGTTTAATAACATAAGACACAGGATGCTTACCTAAGAACTGGCTAAGGTCCAAATTTATTCCTTTGCCAAAAAACAATGCGCGAAAATGCAACGACCATAGACTAATAAGCTTAATAAACCATGCCCTAAAAATATTTTTAAAGATATTATATAACAGAATTTATTCTAATTGCGAGCTTGGTAAAAGCTCCAATCAATTTGGCTTTAGGTCAGGTATGGGAACTTGAGAAGCACACTTCGGGATACAGGTGTTGGTACAAAATTGTCGAGACATAAACAAAGACGTGTTTCTTTGTTTTATAGACTACGAAAAAGCGTTTGATCGCGTTCAACATAAGAAGCTCATGAACATCTTGAGAAACACGGACATAGATACTATAAAAAAGACATTCGATGTATACGAAACTCATACTGGCACCAGACAGCATACATAACAACATAAAATATTAACACAGATGACATCCATATTCAGAGAGGCGTACGACAGGGATGTGTGCTGTCCCAACTATTACCTAATCTGTACTCGGAAGCCATATTTGACGAAGCCCTTGAAGAACAACAGATGAGTATAAAAGCGAATGGGGTGCCAATATCAAACCTTAGATATGCAGACAATAATGATTGCCAATAATATCGAAGATATGTATACAATTGAATGAGGTCAGTAAAAGATACGGACTAGATATAAATGCAAAAAAGACCAACTTCATGGTGGTGAACAGGAAATCATACACTAACACGGCTATACAAATAGGAAATCAACAAATTGAAAGAGTAACTAAATACAAATATCTGGGATGTCAGCTAAATGGGGACTGGAACCACAAAAAGAGGTTAAACACAGAATTGAAATAGCACGCTCAACGTTTACAAAGTATAAAAAGTTATGAGAAACAAAGATATCCGTCTGTCACTTAGCATCCTTTATACGAAATACTACGTGTGGTCTGTACTGCTATATGAAATGGAATCGTGAACCATAAAAATGACCACAATCAATAAAGTCGAAGCTTTCCAGATGTAGACTTACAGATGCCTGTTGAGAGTGTCCTGGACTGAAAAAATGACTAACGAGAACTATTCGCCACATAAAAAGGAAAACTACTTACCTAGGACGTATCGTTAGAAAGAAAAAGTATGGGATACTTCAATTAATCTTAGAAGGAAAGAGAGAAATAGGAAGGAAACAACTATCATGGGCAAGAAATATAAGACAATGGACTGGAATCAGAACAATAGGGGAACTAGTCAACATGACAAGAGATAAAGAAAAATTCAGAAATGTGGTCGCCAAGATCCAATAGAATAGATAGGCAGTCGGAGAAGAAGTGTAACATATTTAAAAACATCAATCTAATCAGTTGACAAAAACAAAGAAATACACAAGATTTTCTTCAATTTCTGTCCAAACTACGTCAAACATGTCCACAGTGATGGTATCAAGTGCTTCTATAATGAATATTTTCAGTTATTGGACGCTACGTATCTTACACCATAATAATACATAACATAAAACAACATAATAAATTATGTACTTGATATGAACCAAAAAAAAAGGTGTATGATTTTGATTTCTTGGAAGCCATGGGATAGGTTCTCGTCTTTCAATACGCTTCTCTAAAAACGAACATTTAATGCACGTTGCACATAAACCACCCGATATAACAGTATTCAATGTTCTTACAAGATGATTTTCCAGGTTGTCCATGTTGTTAAAAAAACTGCCCCATTAAATCTATTTATGGTTTTGCTAATGATGAATAAGTTGGGGTACGAAAGTCTTGTTCTTCGTTGATTCACAACATTTTTGGAGTCTTGAATGTGTTCGTATAACACACGCGGTGATTTATAGCAGTTGTGACCATTGGGAAATTGTTCACATCTCATTAGAAAAAAGGACACATTCGAAAAATTCTAGTTGTAACATACTCATAACAAATTCGCCATTGAAGTTTGTCGTTTCGCTGAGTTTCATGAAACGATTGGATTAATGGAAGAAGGTGCAACTGTTGACATCGGTATGCAAGAGATTTCTTTGGATAAATACAAAACTAGTAAATTAATTATATGGTTTCAACTAATATTTTTTTCTTTTAAATTGTTTGTACCATTAATGGATATTGTTCTCATGGTGAGAACCACTGCTGTTTCATTTGAAATTTCTGTTTTGCCACCTATAAGACACAAGTAGTTTTCTCTTGTACGGTAAACATTGAACCATAGCTCACATTGCGTTCTGCCCTGTTAAATATCATATCACCGAAGATGACCGACGGCATACTATCGCCTTGTCTTTTTGTTCCTTCGCGTATACGCTGCATGTACGTTGTTTCCTCTTTAGCATGACGCCACACAAGATATGTTTTGCAACGATCTACGTCGAACTGCATTTTGTGTAACGTATCGTTCAAAATAACATTTCCAAACTCCACCATACGTTCTTAAAAACCTTGTACATATAATTATAGCTGCTTAAGCATGTCAGATTCATGTCCTGGGTTTTTATGATTTATGGTTTTTAAAACGTCGTCACCATATTTAAGGTTTGGGTCTTGGACCTGTTCCTCTACACCAACTTCCCTTCATCGACCTTAAAAATTTCTTTATCATCATTAGGATTCTGGTTTTGTTAACTCTATCGAGATGGTATATTTCAATTTTACTTGTAATTCATTTCATATTATAATATTCCTTGTTATTTCTTTTATCCTTAAAAACAATTTCATTTTGAAAGTTCTTAATGCTTAAGTTTCTTTTCGTTTGTGTCTACATTTCACTTATCTATAATGCAACTGGAACTGCCAAAATGCTATACAAATGTGCTTGGGTATCTAGTACTGTTTCCACATATTGACTTATATTTTTCAATTTTATTCTTATAATCAATATTATCATATGTTATATGGCATCCTTTTGTTCTAGGTGGTTTACTTCGCGATGGTATTTTAATTCGCTTCTTTCTTCTTTCTATATTTTTTCGTTCTCTTATCTATAACTATATATGTTTTTATAAGTAATTCTCAGTCAGGGTTATTATGACTTGGTCATTACTAAAAATAATACGTTAAGAGGGTAATTTTCTTCAACTATTTTGCTGATGCTTCTTTCCCATCGATTATGATCTGGATTTTATCAAACGGTCTGGAAATTCTTTGTTTCTGTAATTTTGCCATAGTTTGTAGCATAAATTTTCTTTTTTTGTTATTTGTTGTAGAATCATTAATTGTAAAGCGATCTTTCCTGAATCCTCTTTGATTTTCGATTACTATCTCGTCTAGTATTATCTGCAGTCGTTTTGTTATTATTTTTGAGTAAATTTTGTATCCTCCACTGAGTAAACTTATACCTCTATAGTTTTCAGTGTTGTTTCTATTGCCTTTTGTGTACCTGTTGTACGATACTGAGAGTTCAGTCTATTAGTGTTCTTGTTTTTTGCCAACACATGTAGTAGTCCTTGTTTTAAAATTATTCACCCATATTTTTATATCTATTCCTCCAACTATTTTTTTATATTTTTCCAATTCTTATATTGTCAAAGAGTCTATGGATGCTGTATATGGTTTTACTATTGGTTTTTCTATAATGTTAGTCTCATTTCCATAGTTTCTTAGAGCATTCAAGCCATTCGATTTCGTTCATATTATTTAAGCCAACTGTAACTTTCTCTTCTCAGTTTAAGTATTTGTTTTCCTCCGTTGTTCTTACCTTGGATCAACCTTAGCTATGTGTTTTTCTTTTCTTTTGTTGCTGTTTCTAACTCGTTATTCCCTATTCTTCATCCTGTTTTAATTTTTCCTTAAAGCTCCTTCTTTGGTTTTTCTAATAGTCTCTCTATATTTTTGGTTCCCAATTATATTTCATTTGGTTCTTGTTAAAGTAAGTGTATTTGTATTTTGTTTTGTTTTCTTCTTTACTTTACCATCGACTAATAGTAATCTAAGTTTCTTCTGCTCCTCTATATATGTGTGCATCTTGATGCACTTCATTAGTCGTTAACTATAATGTAAACAGTTAAAAACTTCTTCTATTGTTGCATGTATGTTTATTTAACCATTTTTTCTTAAAGAAGATACTTGTAATTTTTAATTTCTTCCTTAACCATTAAATGCTGCTCATTAATGTTTCGTTTCACACGGTCCTACTGCATTTTCTAGAATTTCATTGCCAACTCTGGAAGTTCCGCACCAGAATCAATCGACCATTACAGTTTATTTTAGTGGGTGGTTTTTATAGTTCTTTACAAAATATATCGCTTTTGCTATTTCTTCACACTTTCTGGTACATATACTTCATAAATAGTGATATACCTTTATTTTGTTATAATTTTCAATGTTGCAATTCGTTCATTTTATAATGTATAGCTTTCTATATCAGATTTCAATTTTTTGTGTTTTACTATTGCTTCTTCCTTCTTTGGTGTTGATTTCTCTGTTGTGCAATTGTATAAGTCTTTAGTCCCTTTGGGTTTCTTTTTAATTCTGGATTTTCAACGAACTTAAAAAGTTCGTTACTGAATTCTATATGTCTGTCGGTCTGTCTGTCGCTGTCACAAAATTATGGATTTTTTAAAATTTTAAAATGGATTTTTATAGGAAATTTTACGCTGATTTCAAAATCGAAATCAAAAAGTGTCTATCTCGAATAGTTTTCGAGATATTCGACTTCGAATTTCGGGAAAATTTTCGACATTGCGATTTTATGAGTAATTCTTATAGAAATTTTACGCTGATTTCAATAATTAAATCGAAAAATTCTATGTCGAATAGTTTTCGAGATATTCGACTTCGAATTTCGAAAATTTTCACATGACGATTTTAAATGTGATTCTTATAGGAAATTTTACGCTGAATTCGAAATGAAGAAAAATTCTATGTCGAATAATTTTCCAGATATTCGATTTCGAATTTTCCCGAAATTCGAAATCGAAATCGAAAGGTTTTTTTAAGTTCGTTCTGGGATTGCTTACAAAGCAATCTCTTCTCCGGTCCTATGTTTTAAGATGATATTTCTTACATTCCATACTGCTATTGTTACAAGTTGTTTTACTTTTTCCTGTTTTGTTTGTCCTTGAATCGTTTGCTAAAGTCGTCATCACTAAACCCAGCTTTTCCGAGCCCATTAACGAAATTTTGGTTAATGTTAGATCCTTTACTCGGGCTTGCGACCGGCAACGGCTTCATGGTCTGCTCAGTCCACCCACCTCGGCGTACGCAATCTTGATAAACATTTTCGATGTCGTTCTTAAAAAATACAGGTCATTTTGAAAGAATTCCTAATAATTCTAGGTTAGCGGCGTTCTGCTTAATAACATTTTGTAGTAAACACCTGAGAATACGACAGTCGCAAAGTAAAGGCCTCGAGCTGCCAAATTGGCACGCGGCGGCCCTGAGTTCGAACCCCGACATTGGCAAACATCTAATGCTCTCCGGCCATTATACAAACACCTTTGGTGATCGTGAAGTACATTCTACGCTATTCACTCGCCGACCCGCCTGGGAAACGTGGCGTTTAATTGCCAAAACCACAAAATTCAAGGAAAGCCTTACGTCCTGCAGTGGACTTCGAAGGCTAGAAAAAAAAGTACACACATTACCGTTATTATATATATTCTAGTCAACAAAGAAACGGGCAATGATTGTTGAAATTCATTACGGGCGTCGAGACTTCTCAAATGACGTGACATTTTTTTAAAGATAAATGCCCCAAATAAAACAATTATTAAACGACTAATTGAAAAAAATTGAACAAACAGGTTTGATTGCAGACAACAAAAGCAAACCGACCTCGTACCGACTATTCAACTGAAAACATTGCCACTGCAAAAGATAAGTGTGATAGGGCATCCAGAAACCTCAATGCGTCGCAGGTCACTACAACTGAACATTTCAAAAAGCACTCATTCAAGATTCAACTAATCTAGGCGACCATAGAAAATCAAAAAGTTGACAGCAATTTTTCTAAAAAGCCACGAGGCGCATTTACACTTTAGTATGTTAATAAGCAAAATGATCACATTTGGGGTATTCCAGAACGGCCTATACATACCCAAAGAGTAACAGTTTGGTGTGGATTTTATGCTGATGGTGTGATTGGACCTTTCCTTTTTGAAAATGAGGTCGGAAAAGCCGTGATTATTAATGATATATGTTATCGTGAGATGATAGTGGATTTTTTGTAGTCTCATTTGGATGGCATAGATATGGAGGATTTGCGGTTCGAACAGGATGACACCAGCTGTCATGTAACGTGTGAAACAATCCAATTGTTAGGGCAAAAATTTACAGGAAGACTCCCAAAACTGGCCATATAGATATTGTCACCTCATACTATCATAGTTTATGCTATGAAAATACGAACGATTTCTAAATTAAAAGCAAAATTCAAAGAGTTCTCAACAAAATGAGCCACTGCTATGCGAAAAAGTGATCGAGAATTTTTCCAGAATTCAAAAGGGTCAAATGAGCCCAACAGGACATTTGTCAAATATCCTATACCATATTAATGGCAATGTTTACCCTCTAAAGTAATGTCATAACTTTCCCAACTAATAAAAAAATTTTTCTAAAATTAAATCCTGCGCTTCTTTTGGGACACCCTTTATATATACAAATATTTGAACAAAATTAAAAACAATAAAAGAAGGATTATATTAAAATCAAACACATTTTAATACTTTCTATCTGTCCGTTCTGCTAAACTTCAGGCAGGAAGTCCAGATGGTATTTTGCAGTACAAAGTAATCCTCTCCGCCTTTAAGCGTGACAATCGATAATAAGGGAGTTTATAATTATATCTCTGCCGTGTACCTTGCATTTCGTCGGATTGTCTTCCAGAAACAGGTTCCTCAAGTCGAGTATTGCTTTATGCTGTTATATCTACCGTTGCATCAACGTCTGGTTATCCCCATCGGTCAGCACAGCCTTTCGAATGACGTCCATCGGAAATTTATGTTGTACAAACTTAAAAGCTCAACTGCTCGTCATTTAAATGCGATGGGTGGTAAACATGGGTCGGCAATTTATGCCATTCGAAGATTAGGCGAGCATTCTACAGCAAAACAATAAAACATAACTCATTGATAAGAATGTTTTATGTATCCTTAAGAGCACGTCGCATAAATCAAACAGAAAAAACATTTAAGCACACGGCACAGTTGCATAAGTTATCAATCCTATGAAAATACACAGGTAAGTTTTGTTAATTCCAACTGCATAGCTCAGGCCAATAAAGACTTGTTAAATAAATCTGAAAAAATGTCATGGGATATTACTAGGAATTAATACCCTTTAAGAATATATCATTTTAAAAGTCATCGGTATAAAATAATACTTGACGTAAAATACCTTGGTATCTTAAAAAATATACAAATAGCTGAGATATATAGTTGGGGAAATTACTGCAGAAATTATTACAAAGAGAAACAATTTTGATGGAAAACAATATTAAATTGTAAGTTCTTATAATATTATTACTAATTTTTTAAGATTACATTAGTCATTGTTATTTCCAGATGAATGCAAAACTACCGCTATTGAGGTAAATAAAATCTTTATCTGACTGAAATTAGAAAACTCCGCCCAAGAAAAAGAAGCTAGTGCGTGGTGCTCAATCATCTACAGTAGCATTATAAGGCCATTCTTTTTCTCGAAATATGTAGATGCAACTGTTTATCGAGAAGAAATTACTTCCCGAAATTCAACGTCAGAGAATAGTTGCAGAGTATTGGTTCCAGCAAGACAGAGCCCACACCCCATAGCACTCCAAACAATTTCAAATTAATTGAGAAGGCACAAGGTGGTATTGATTGGCCGAGTAGTTCATCCAATCTTAATCTATGTGATTTTTTTCTGAGATTATGTGAATGACCAAGTGTATTAGACCCCACCAATAGCATCGAGTAACTCAAAAAATCGAATCACATGTGAAATCCATAGTATCCCAGACCATGTTAAGCATAAGGCTTAATGGTCTTTGAAACTCTGAAGCACGTGGTTACTAGTGAAGGTGTCTACTTCGAAAACCTTCTTCATTAAATGTCAATTATTACTCTATTGTAATATCCAAGAATCAAATATTTATGTCTAATAGCTTTTTTATAATTAATTTTTTAAAAATTGAGTTTAGTTACCTTGCACCCAGTACCTTTTAATCTTTCTTTTCAACTCCAATCCAGGCTTTATCATTTATTTTCTTTAACCTTTTTCTAAACAATGCGAAGGCACGATCGGTGTTATGGTGCATCGTGTGGTTGGTTTTCGGGTTTAAAAGTCTTAGCTAGTAAAAGAAATCGGTATAAAATAAATATTTTTCATTGCTTGTGACGTAAAATACCTTGGTATCTTGAAAAAATATATACAAATAGCTGAAAATGCAGTTATTGAGGAAATAAAGGAATACAAACATCATCTATGCCTTAATCAATCCGAAAAATCAGCAAGTACTGAACATACTTTGGATAATCCTAATCACGAGATAGAATTTGGACAAGCACAAGTTTTATCCAATTGTAGGAATTACATTACATAGAAAGGTGGTAGAGATTTATAAATATAAAAACAATTTTAATAGGGAGGACATTCGGGCCCGTGCCTTCAAGCAGAGCGAACGTGTGTGCAAACTATACTTGTGATATCGCAACGGCGGAGCTGTAGCCTTGCTTAAGGCCAGGCAATTTCATTTATTAATTTCATTCAAAAAGCTCCCATTTGAATTTCTTGAAGTAAAATTACATGTGAGTGCTCTGCGAGGTATCAAGTTTTAAACAATTAATGTGTGACCTTAAGGTCATTCTATGATATCGACTTATATAATACACGATGCAGCCAAAATGGCCAATAACCTTATTTCAACAATACATCGTTTATGCAGTTAAATCCTAAAATGTACAATCAAAATATACCGCTATAACACACACTGTAAATAATATGTGTTACCCACAACCAATAAAGCAACAAGCCCAGCATCAATCACCATTTAGCTACAACCAACAACAACAACCAAACATACAAACTCCAAGTCAACCCATGTACTACTCCCTACAGGAATTCCATAATTACCAAAATCAAATGCCGATGACTGGCACGCTGTTAAAAGTAAAAAACAAGGGAGACCGATAGATGAAAACGAAGTTCATACAAGTCAAACTGACTTAAGTACAGGCTAAGCAATAATAGATTTTCTAGATTCGTAAACGACGACACCATGGAAATAAATACAAACAATGAGAATCGAACCAAAGGACCAAAATCTTCACCAATTTTTATTGCTGGAGTGGAAAATATAAATTCATTGATTGTAGAATTAAATAAGGTAGCAAAAGATAAGTACCATTACAAAGCATTGACTAGTGAACAAGTAAAAATAGAACCGAAAGATAGTCACACGTATACCAATATTATAAAAATGCTAAACGAAAAAAATACACAATATCACACCTATAAAGCCAAACAAGACAAATTTTTAGAGTTGTATTAAAAATGTAGACTACTCAACCGACACCAATGAAATAAAACAAAATATAAAGGCTCTGGGACACGAAGTGACCAACTTATGGAACATTAAACAACAAGGTACCAATGTGCGTTTACCTATGTTTTTTTATCGATCTGAAACAAAAGGACAACAACAAGGAAATTTACAAAGTGAAATTATTATTAAGCTCAAGTGTGACATTCGAAGCACCACATGAAAAACGAATCATACCGCAGTGAATGCAGTGTCAACAATATGGTCATAAAAATATATTTGTAATAAAACTCCACGCTGCGTAAAGTGCATAGGCAGCCATCACACATCAGACTGTCCTAGAAACACAAAAAGTAAAAAAGTACAATGCGTCAACTGTAAAGAAAACCATATTGCCAATTACAAAGGTTGTATTGTGCATAAACATTTAAAAGAACATTTAAAAGCCAGTATGCTCAGCCTAACATAACTTATGTACAAAGTGTTATGCACAACATGACCATCAGCAAATAAATAACTTAAATCAAATCAATCCAGTGATGGTCACTCAGCAAGACAATGCTATAGGTGAATTAAAAAACATGATGAGAGTTCATCAGTCAGATGGGGACCATGATGAGTCTTCTTTCCATTGTAGTCAATAAAATTTCGTAATGGCTCAGTTGATTAAAATAGGAATATGGAATGCTAACGGCTTGTGCCAACATGTACAAGAAATCAAACTATTCTTACAACACCATAATACAGATATCATGCTCATATCAGAAATGCACTTGACCCAAAATAGTCACATTACAGATTACATTACCACGATACTACATATATAGCACTAGACATCCTGATGATACTGCACATGGAGGTACAGCAGCCATTATTAGAGAAGGCATCAAGCATCGTGAGTTAGAAAATTATAATAAAGAATACCTGCAAGCAACAACAGTAGCATTCGAAGATAATATAGAAACACTAAATATATCGGCAATCTACTGTTCACCTAAACATAATAACAATAGGGAAAAGTATGAACATTATTTCAGAACTTTGGGAAATAAATTTATCTCTGGAGGTGACTAGAATGCATAGCATCAACATTGGGGATCACGCGTTACAACAACAAAGGGACGAGAACTATATGCGGCCTTGAGTGCAAACAATCTAACTGCAGTATCCACCGGGGAAAACCTACCAACTGGCCCACTGATAGAAGGAGAATTCCAGATTTAGTAGATCACGCAATTGTTAAAGGAATCGACATAAGGAAACTCAAGGCGGTTTCCTGCTTTGACCTTTTGTACGATCATTCACCGATAATAATTACACTACATTCCTCAATATTAGAAAAACAAAAACGACCGACATTGTACAGCATGCACACTAACTGGGAAGTGTATAGAACAACGTTAGATGAACTAATTAATTTAGATTTTTCTCTGAAAACACCAGAAAAACTTGATTTAGCAGTCATCAATTTCACAAAAGCGGTACAGAATTCAGCTTGGACTGCAACACCAGACCACAATCACGTAACGCTCAAAGAAAAATACCCTGTGATAGTTAAACAAAAGATCCAATAACGAAAGAAGCTTAGAAAAAATGGCAAATTACAAGAGCTGAGAACGATAAAAAGAAATTCAATAAGGCAGCAAAAAAATTGAAGCAATTATTGGCACAAGTAAAGAATAAATATATCCAGGATTACTCAAGTAACCTGTTTGAAACAGAAACGACCGAGTATCCCTTATGGAAAGCCACCAGAAATCTGAAAAGACCCCGAGTATCCTTTTCACCAATTAAAGATCAGAACGCTCAATGAGCCAGAAGCAGCAAACAAAAGGCCTTAGTATATTATTTGCAGACCACTTAACAACTGTTTTCAAAGCACATAACACAGATGCACCACAACGCGAACAAAATATTCTGGAATTTCTTAACACACCTTACTAAATGGACATCCCAAGCCGAAACATTAAACTTAGTGAAATTGAAAATACAATTTCACGACATATTAACCCCAAGAAAGATCCAGATTTGATCAGTGGGAAAGTGTTACAAGAATTATCATCTAAAGGATTGAAAGCCATACAGCAATTTTTAATGCAGCTCTGAGGCTTGGATACTCTCCCTCTTCATGGAATGTAGCGGAAATCACCATGTTGCCGAAGCCTGGTAAAAACCCAAATAAAACAAGGTCTTATCGGTCAATAAGCCTATTGCCTATGCTTTCAAAAGTTTTTGAAAATATATTTCTAAAACGACTAACACCGGTATTAGAGAATGACAAGCTTATTCTTCATCATCAGTTTGAGCAAATCCATCGCATAGTTAACACAATAATAACGCCTTCGAAGAAAAACAGTACTGTTCGTCGGCATTTCTGGATAACAGCCAGGCCTTTGACAAGGTCTGGCATGAAAGTCTTCTTTATAAGATTAAATTACATCTCCGGTATAGTTTTGCTATTGTTCTAAAGTCCTACTTACAGGAAAGACATTTCTTTGTTAAATACCAGGACGAACATACCGACTTATTTCCAATTAAATCCCGAGTTCCTCAAGGGAGTGTTTTGGGACCTATCCTCTATCTCCTATATACAGCTGATCTTCCAGTAACTCACAATACTACAGTTGCTACTTATGCAGATAATACGGCATTACTTGCAGTACATCACAATTCAACAGTAGCCTCACAATATCTACAGGAAAACCTAACTATGTTACAGAACTGGTTAACCAACTGGAAAATGAAAGTCAACGAATCAAAATCACTACAAGTAACATTCACGTTGAATAGAAATAGTTGCCCCCCCCAGTCATGTTAAATGGTCAACAGCTAACACAAGCAGATGATGTAAAGTATCTCGGAATGCATATAGACAGACGACTAACTTGAAAAAAGTATATCTTCACAAAACGAAAGCAACTTGGTTTAAAACTGAGGCAAATGTACTGGTTATCAGAAAGGAAATCTCAATTAACCATGGACAACAAGCTGCTACTATACAAGATTATCCTGAAGTCAATATGGACATACGGGACAATGCAAATAATTCCTACTTAGAAATCTTGCAGCGCTTCCAAAACAAATTTCTTCGAACAATAGTTAATGCCCCCTGATACGTTCCTAACGTCACAATAACGATAGATCTACAAATTCCTTCAATTCAGGAATCCTATGCCCCACACATAAAAAGGGAGATAAGACAATTACTTCAAACTTTAGAAGAGCCTGTCTGTTTAACATAACAGACAAAATCCTATCACATGCACTTTTGTAAAGATTGAAGCCACATGTTAAGAATAAATTAGGAGACTATCAGGCTGGTTTCATTAAGGGAAACTCAACAACAGACCAAATTTTTAGCATAGGACAAATAGCAGAATATGGGACTGACGTTCATAACATCTTCGTAAATTACAAACAAGCCTACGACAACGTAAGGCATAGAGCAGTAAGACAAGCTAGAAACCTTTGAAATTCTACAGATGTTAAAGAGATTAATAATGATGACTATCAAGGATGTACAATATAAGGTAAAGCTAGGAGGAGAGGAAACACAGGCCATCAGCAGCAATGTCGGACTGAGACAGGGAGACGCACTGTCCCCCATATTATTTAACATGCTGCTGGACATGAAAAAAACCTACACGGAATGACTATCACTTCAGGAAGCAAAACCAGATATTGACTTACGCTGATGACACAGCCATAATTAGCACTAACGAAAGGGACACAATGCAAACATGCAAAACCCTAACAGACAACTCAGAAGAGGTTGGACTCACAATAAATAGGGAACAAACACAATACCTATAAATATCAAGACAAACAGAACAACCAGAACAAATATCCCGGAACATAGTAATAGACAGAGTAATTAAGTTTAAATTAAGCGCAGTGATTAACGAAACGAATGATATAACTGAAGAGACAAACAAGAATTTTCACTGCTTACAGGGTCTATTTCGCTAATAATGATATCTTCAAAACAAAGTTAATATCCAGAAAAACAAAATTACGACCATACAAAACAATAGTAAGACCAATACTAATGGCTGCGAATCATGGACACTAGTTAAAAAAGAGGATCAGCAGTTAAGTTATTCGAAAGGAAGATCTTAAGAAGAATATTTGTACCTGTAAATAAAAGGGAAAAATAGAGGCGAAGATATAATCAAGAAGTCAGGGCTCTTTATAATAAGCCAGACGTAATTAATGTGTCACTAAACCATACGAATACAAAGGGTAGGAAATGTGATGAGAATGGCACGCAACACCACAACTCGGAGGGTATCAAATATTGATAATTATCTGTTATCACAAAAAATAAAAGCAAAAGAAAAATTTTGAGTAAAACTCTTATGCAATTATCTTGCTACAATGCTATGTTCGTAGCAAAGTTACTAAAACCAAATAAATTTTATTATTTTTTAACATAAAATAAAATAACAGAGTCGAAAAACACATTATAGCAAATCAAATGAAAATTATAAAGACTGTCATACAACCAGTGGTGATGTACGGGTACAAATTATAAGTTTTAAACAAGTGTGAATAAAACAGACTAAAGACATAGGAAAACAAGATTTGAGGAGGGTCATTAAAGGAAGAGTGGAAGTATAAGGACAATGCAGATCAAATGCAAAAAGAATACAACTATACGAAAACTCAAGTATCACTCAGGTAATCCAATCTTACAAAACATGGTGGCTAGAACATACGAAAAGGGAACGACCAAGTAGTGACGTGGATTTATCGCAGTTAGACACATTAATTCTAACCTCTGCTGCATATAGAAATAAATGCGTACCAATATACAACTATACGAAAACTCAAGTATCACTCAGGTAATCCAATCTTACAAAACATGGTGGCTAGGACATACGAAAAGGGAACGGCCAAGTAGTGACGTCGATTTATCGCAGTTAGGCACATTAATTCTAACCTCTGCTGCATATAGAAATAAATGCGTACCAATATACAACTATACGAAAACTCAAGTATCACTCAGGTAATCCAATCTTACAAAACATGGTGGCTAGGACATACGAAAAGGGAACGGCCAAGTAGTGACGTCGATTTATCGCAGTTAGACACATTAATTCTAACCTCTGCTGCATGTAGAAATAAATGCGTACCAATATACAACTATACGAAAACTCAAGTATCACTCAGGTAATCCAATCTTACAAAACATGGTGGCTAGGACATACGAAAAGGAAACGGCCAAGTAGTGACGTGGATTTATCGCAGTTAGACACATTAATTCTAACCTCTGCTGCATATAGAAATAAATGCGTACCAATATACAACTATACGAAAACTCAAGTATCACTCAGGTAATCCAATCTTACAAAACATGGTGGCTAGGACATACGAAAAGGGAACGGCCAAGTAGTGACGTCGATTTATCGCAGTTAGGCACATTAATTCTAACCTCTGCTGCATATAGAAATAAATGCGTACCAATATACAACTATACGAAAACTCAAGTATCACTCAGGTAATCCAATCTTACAAAACATGGTGGCTAGGACATACGAAAAGGGAACGGCCAAGTAGTGACGTGGATTTATCGCAGTTAGACACATTAATTCTAACCTCTGCTGCATATAGAAATAAATGCGTACCAATATACAACTATGAAAACTCAAGTATCACTCAGGTAATCCAATCTTACAAAACATGGTGGCTAGGACATACGAAAAGGGAACGGCCAAGTAGTGACGTCGATTTATCGCAGTTAGACACATTAATTCTAACCCTGCTGCATGTAGAAATAAATGCGTACCAATATACAACTATACGAAAACTCAAGTATCACTCAGGTAATCCAATCTTACAAAACATGGTGGCTAGGACATACGAAAAGGAACGGCCAAGTAGTGACGTGGATTTATCGCAGTTAGACACATTAATTTAACCTCTGCTGCATATAGAAATAAATGCGTACCAATATACAACTATACAAAACTCAAGTATCACTCAGGTAATCCAATCTCACAAAACATGGTGGCTAGGACATACGAAAAGGGAACGGCCAAGTAGTGACGTCGATTTATCGCAGTTAGACACATTAATTCTAACCTCTGCTGCATGTAGAAATAAATGCGTACCAATATACAACTATACGAAAACTCAAGTATCACTCACGTAATCCAATCTTACAAAACATGGATTTATCGCAGTTAGACACATTAATTCTAACCTCTGCTGCATATAGAAATAAATGCGTACCAATATACAACTATACAAAAACTCAAGTATCACTCAGGTAATCCAATCTCACAAAACATGGTGGCTAGGACATACGAAAAGGGAACGGCCAAGTAGTGACGTCGATTTATCGCAGTTAGACACATTAATTCTAACCTCTGCTGCATATAGAAATAAATGCGTACCAATATACAACTATACGAAAACTCAAGTATCACTCAGGTAATCCAATCTACAAAACATGGTGGCTAGGACATACGAAAAGGGAACGGCCAAGTAGTGACGTCGATTTATCGCAGTTAGACACATTAATTCTAACCTCTGCTGCATATAGAAATAAATGCGTACCAATATTTGTAAGGAATATTTAATTAAATCAAAACCAACAACTCCCCAAGGTTAGGTAAAATAAACAACACAAAATACAAATTTGATGATCGTACACTACCGATCAATGAAATTGTCAAGGGCTATTCATGAAATTCCCCAGAAACAAGTTAATACCGACCCGTATTATCAGTTATCTGCATCAAATAAAGATAATGTGGATGCATCTTTAGCTCACAAAATATCCTCGATAACAAACTGAAATAAAACAAGGCGCGTCGTATATTTCTGCATAATATTAACGATCATAAATAATTAACATAAACATGAAATATAATTTACTACTATACCACCTTACGAATTCCAGAATAATCTAATAATCCCGTTCCCAATAATCAATACACAAGAAATCGATACTTACGTCAAAATGCTAACAAATTTAATTAACAAATTCGTCCAAATTGCCACAAAAGCCTACTCAAGTAGATGAGTACCCTCAAATTTGTCCTTAATACAGTCAGACAACTAAAAGCGTGTTCGACATAATTAGCAGTTGGTAAAAGATATCGCCATAATTCTTTCTCCTCGATGCTTTGTCACAAAAGATTCAGTTGACATTGAATTCTTATTAGAAAAACACGTAAAGCACCACGAGTGCCATATACGGATCGCGCTACAAAGCTGTGTTCCTCTGTACCCACCCGAAAGGTCCGAAAATGCATCGCGCAACTGCTGCTAAGTACACAAACAAGCTAAAAAAAAAATCGTCAGCAAGTGTATATAACCATATAAGGAAACAAAAATGGTCTCTGAGTTGCCGGAACGTAGCTTGATAGGCAAAGTGTCCCTAAAGTCGAAAACAGATCGTAAATTTGGTTTTTGCGGAACCCGGGCTTAACATTGCCTCAAGGAGCAGCAAAATTTAAATAGAAATATCGTACGTAGCTATCTGAACCCATTTTCGTGCACATGATATCAAATGCCGTAGTTCAGTAAAAAAACCTTTGTTAGGTAAAAATAATGTGGCCAAGCGACTGGCTTGGGCAAAGGATAATATCGACCGAGATTGAAACAATGTAATTTTTACGGCGAAACTTCGGTTTAAGGATATGTCATCGTCCCACAAGCGTGGTCAACCTCAACTAACATGTTGGTACACCGGATTGTTAAACACCCAGTAAAAGTGCATCTTTGGGACTGCTTCTCAAAACTGGGTTTAGGAACGTTACATCTGTTTACGTACAACCTAAATGCTCCGAAAATGCTCGAGATAATAAATATTTGTTATTGATTGCCGAACGTTGGTTCGTTTTGAGAGAATGTGTATCCACTCCGATAACATTCCAAATAAAGTTCAGTATACTGTTTGAAAGCTTAAAAAGTGTGGTTTCAAATGAAACCACTTTGATTGGAATCGGACCTGTTCTGACAATGTTACGGGCCTAAAAGTATGTGTAACACAAAAGTTGAAATGGGAAAGGTGAATATGAAAGGAATAAAATGAAATCCTCAGTTGAAATTAATTTAATGATTTTTTCAATACGTGGTGTTGCCACTTCTACTTCTAATTGCACTTTCCAAGAGATTACGCACGGATCGAATGACTTTTCCTATGCTGTCTTCCCACTTTTCAATCAACGCCGCTCTCAGTTCCATGATGCTCCCTGGTGTAAGATTTCTGGCCCGAAATCTTGGCTTAGGCTCATCCCAAACATGCTCAATTGGATTCAAGCCTGGGCTACACGGATGCCAGTCCATTTTCGGTGACCGACATCAGCCAATTAGTGGTCACTAGTGCGGTGTGGCATCGCGCATTTTTGTGCATTAGCAAAAAGTGCTCACCAATAAATCTCACAAACAAAACAATATGTTCAGAATATCCCTGACGTAACAGTCCGCTGTTAAACCTCCTCCGCGTCCTCCACTAGGCACGAAAACCAACTCAGTTTTTTCGTGCATGGAAATACCTGCCCAGAACATCCAAGAACCACTTCCATATGCAACAGTTTCTTGAACACAGTAATGAGCACATCGCTCCCCTGGCCTTCTACAGACTCGATGTCTCCTGTCGTTGGCATGTAGACACACCCTGAACTCGTCAGTGAATAATATCTGATTCCAAGGGCTGATGTCCCAATCGAGATGTTCGCGAGCAAATTCCAGTCGCTTTTGCTTTTGAATTGCAATCACCTTGGGACTGCCTTTTTTAGAGTCAGGTTGGCTGCCTTCAATTTTCTTCTCCTGTCCAAGTGCTGGTGACCACAACTCTGACTGCACTCAGCTCTTGCTTGAGGTCAACGCCAGTCATGTGTCGATTTCTGAGGGGTATTAAGACGGGAAATCGATCGTCCCTCTCCGTTGTCACGCACCTACGGCCGTCTCCTTGCCGGCAGATGTAGCCACCGGTTTCTTCGTACTAACGCCACACTCTCGACACAGCTGATTGACTCGGATTTAGTCGTTTTGCCACGGCCCTCTGACTGAGACCTACTCTCAACGATGCAACTGCTTGGGCTACTTTGGCGGCTGTGAATTACCGGATTGCAAGCGTACTGTAGGCTAATCACAGATTCGTAAAACCCCGTTCGTGATTCATAATTTTTTGAATAGGTCACCCGATTAATGTAATAGCAACAGTTTTTTAAAGTTCAATATTGAAAGATACTCCTTACACGTTAGTTTTTATTTTCATTTTCCTTAGACTGAAACAGGAGACGAAAATGCGCGTACAGTTAATGTGTCTATTGTTTTGCTCTCAAATATATATTCAAAAAATTTAGAAAATAAAACCAAGTGTATCTAACCTCTGGAAAACTATTAAAAGTATAATCCAAAAACCTGAAATATTACCAATCATACCCTCTGATGACACATACAATTCTGATGAAGATAAAAAATCTTTGCACTAATTAGAGATGACAATCTCAATTAACACCAAATTTTGGTTATATAGAAACCCATCTATCAACTATAATTGATTTTTCGCAATCCAATAATACCAAATGAAATAAATACATATATACCAGAGCTGCTCTTAAAAAAACTTTACCAGATCTGATACTAAACCACATTTTAAGAGCCTCACTAAAAATCGATAAAGCTGTTAGAATCACTGTTTAATGCCTGCTTAACAAGCAATAATGTAATTCCTATCGATCTATCAGCTTACCTTCAGCTCTAACTAAGTTATTTGAGAAAGTAATTAGCAAGAGCTAAAGGCACTGTTAACTGAACACAACATAATTCTATCAACTATATCGAATTTCGTGGATTACAGTTCAGCAATTACAGAAAATTGTATAAACAATTTAACGTAGCTTTGGAAGTAAACAAACCTATCTTTTTAGATATAACCCAGATCTTCTATAAGGTGCGGATCGAAAAATTAAAATATACAAATTACTCCACCAGTCTGTCTAACAATTATTATCTTTTCGTTTTTGATTAGCAGAACTTTCTCGCATCTTACCTACATTATTTAATATATACATGTCCAATATGCCCAGTTTTCTGCTAAGAAACATGACATTATTCGAGAACGACACAGCATAAAGATCTTAACTTAGCAATTGATGAAGGTACTTTTGATAACTGGCGATAGATCACGCGATAAACATCTGAGCCCAGAATTAAAGCCGAATCCGTCCTCATCGCAACCAAGCGCCACACTAGCACTCCAAAAAGCTATAGTTCTTCCAAAATAATATGCTACGATTATAAATCAACGTCATATGACATATTTGTACTCAACAAATTCATTCTTAACATCATTTACCAATTTATTAGTAAACTTACAAACAATTCCTTCACACCCTCAGCATTATAGACGTCACCTACCTCCACAATCACAATTAAAAGAATCTACCTATCCGACTAAAAATCAAACTACCTCAAAATCTATCACTAAGTACTAGTGTTAACAGTCAATATATAAATAAGTTAGTATCAGTAAACAATTGTTAAAACACTATGAACCTCTAATGATAATTAAAACAAATCAAACCAAAAATTAAAAATCAAAACCATGTATATCATATGATGTTGATTTGGTTGGCTTTCAATAAAAAATTATTAAAATGAAGTTTGTAAGGAAAAAAAAGAAGGAAAAGATGAAAAGAAAAATGGCTCAATGCAGTAGAGAAAGACTTACAGAAATTAAATATCAAGACAGCAGCTAGAGATAAGAGATGATAGAAAGAAAAAAGACAGGCCTACAAGGCTTGTAGTGCTTAATTACTATTAGAAAATCAAAGGGTAACCGCAGTCATTCATTCATTTTAATAAATGTTTTTGTATTAACAATTTCACTTCTAGTTTTAACAGTATATTTTTTCTAATTTAAAATTTTAAATGATTGGAAAACCCTCTCGGAACTCCGGTTGTATCGCAAATTAAAATGAGCGTATGTAGTGCCATGTAATTCCACCAGATGGTGTTGGAAAAAAAAGAACGGACAGTGCTACGGGTACAATTGTGGACAAAGCGGAAAATCGTGGAAACAGACGAATTATAGTTCTGACATGGGAAGTCAAAAGCGAAACGTCAGTCTATAGAGCAATAATGGATTTTCCTTTATATACTGCCCATTTGATCACAAAAAGGTGACTTTAGATTTATTTTAAAGCTAAATTCAAATTTCAATGAAAATTATATTATCACCTAAGCTTAAACCGTTGTTTTTTCTGAAATCTTGGATAGATTATCAAAAATATATGAAAGCATAACAGATTTTTTAATTTGTAATTTTTATTTTTTAATAAAAAAATTTTAATGCTTAAACCTACGCCTTTCTACGGTTAAATGTAAGACAACTTGAGTTGAATTTGTTGTAGTTGTTTACACTTTTCTTTCTACAGTTTCCTATCCTGAGCCGCTTGTTTTATTTCTTCCCATCTTATCTATTTACTTCAATTCGTTGGTTCCTCTCGTTTCCTGGGTCTTCGTTTTTATTTTTTCCGGGCACTCGGGTTTCATTCACTCACAAATCACCTTAGTTGTCCTTCCACTATTTTTTAATTATGGGTCAATATGCAGGTTTTGTCTGTATGTATCATCTTTTATGTTGACTTTTTTAGTTCAGAATTTTTATTTACATTGCATTTAGGGTTTTCTGTTAATGCCTATGTATCAATGTTATATGTTGTCAGTCCAACTTCTTTGTCGACTACTACTTTTATTGTTTAGGAACTTTTTTCTTCCCTACAAAAGTCGTTTTCATCGTGTTACAGATTCTTCCTGTTTTTCCCATCCTATCGTTGATTTCTCTGTTGACACTACCATAGTTTTTGTTTTCTCTATGTTTATCATCGTATTCATTCCATAGAATTATCTTTTAACATCCCTAGTAGATTCTTTCCTGAATCTGCCACTGTCTTATCATCTCCATCAAGTTCATTTATCTGTTTGCTCCATTTGCTAACACGCTAATTTTAACGTCTTTAGCTTTGTCTTTCGATTTTCTACTGTTTTGTCTAACACAATTAAAAACAGGAGGGAACCTCACATACATCCTTTCTTTACTCCATTGTTTCACAAATTCTTGAGTTTGCATTGTTTGACCTTATATTTTTATTACCTCTGATTAATATTTCTATAATTATTTTACCTAGCTTCCATATGTGTTTCGTTATAAGACCTATAAATGCAAAAAATACAAAATCTATAAAGAACATACATATTTTTCTGTCTCTGTTATTAAGTTTTTCACTGGTTTGTCGAATAGCAAATATTAAGTCTTACGTGTTTCTTCCCTTCTTAAGGCCACATAAGGTCTCTTCTATTCTATTTTCTATCCTATTTCTTATAAAACTTTTAGTAATTTAGTTCAAAAATTATTAAATCAATCGAAAAAATTTCCACGTGATTATTATTCATACTTTTGAAATTGTTTGTGTATTGTTGAGTTGAACTTCTAGACATGAAGAGCGATTTAGTGTAAAAATGGCGTGTTTTAACTTCTGGTCGTTAACTTGTATTTCCAATTCTTTAATCAGACTTACAAATAATGTAAATAATCTTGTAACTTGTTTGTAGCAAAATCTGGATTTCTATCGGTGGATGGAATGGCTGTATCATCAGCAAACATTCTTATTTCAATGTGGTGTGTTTGGAAAATCTCAGATGGGCACCCCAGTGGTCCTAAGATATTGATGTGCGGTACCAAATTTTTTAAGATACATTTGAGATATTTAGTCGTTAAATTTCACTTGGAAATGACTATCATTCAGATGTGATTAAAAAATTTGGAAATATTGATGGAGAAAGTTAGTTTTAATTTGAAACAATAATCTTCTGTGTCAGACCTTCTCAAAGACTTGGCTAGTGTCTAAGAAGGCTACAGTATAATATTATCTTTCTTCTAGGACTAGTACTCGATTGTTTGATGCTATAATATTGTTCCCAAAATCCATACTGTAGAATTCATCTTGCTTTATCCTTCTATACATAAGCTTTTCTAACTACAAAATCATGGGAAAAAGCTAATAGACAGAAACTGACGTCAGTGTAATATAATTTAGTCGATCTTTAGGCCAGTAGATGAATCATAGAATCTAGTTGAAGATTGTGGCTGGCGATTATAATCTTTTCTTTAAAAACTGCTAGAGTATTTCGCCCTGGTGCATTTTGATTTTGTAGAAATTTGATCTAGTGCTTTACTTTTTTTGATGAAGAATCAATAATTATGTCGGAGTCTATAAGTAAACTTCTACACTATCATCTTGTTAATCTGGGCGTGCTTTATTAAGTTTCTAATAGATGTGCCAATAACCCTGCTTTATCTTGATCGGCTTTTGTCCATACAGGTTTTTTGTTTCGTAGAGATTATAATATAGAGTATAATCTTTTTTTTTGAGAGTTCAAGACTACGTTGTAAACGATTCATTTCTTGTTGCTCTAGGATTTGCCTTTAGTTTATTAATTAAACGGTTGTTTCGGTTTTTTGCAGTTAGTTGTTTTTTTAATTTCTGTATGGATATTTGGCAAGTGTGGTGTTTCTTTGTAAAGTTTGAGTGTGGATTTCCATGTGGCCTACAGACATTAATAAAATTTCAGATCTTGTAGATTTTTATATGATCAACATTACAAAAAATTACATTGAGGTAACATCAAACTATGATCTCCCATAGGATCATTCTCCAGTATTGGTAATATCAGCACTGTAATTATTACTAAAATGTCTAGACCCAGACTGACAGCAAAACTGAATGTGATTTGCTTCGCCTTTACATATTAATGAGAATTTAGTACTCAACTTAAAAAATACCCAACTAGAAGAAGCTGTAATCTACACAATTCAAAACTACTTCAAGAAAGTGATGTTCCAAAACTTAAATTTTACTTTTTTAAAGTTAAGAATTTTTAATCTTCACAAAAAAGGCTTATTATCAAAATGGCGATTTTCTTGGCGTAACTGGGAAGAAATACAAATGAAAGTTCGGCAGAAAGTTGACTTTCAGCGAATCGACTGTTAGGCGGTAAGTATACTAAATTTATTGAGATCTCAATTTATAAAACTAACAAATTAATTTTTTTATCATTAATTATCACGACTAATGGCAAAGTTTGAACGCAATGGCAATGTTGGCGATGACGGGACGACCAATTTCAGTGACCACCCCTGAGAATGTGAAAGCTGTAAAAGCGTTTTACCAGGAACAGTCCATAACTTCAACACGAAGAACCTCATCCCAATTGGACATCTCACGATCGTCACTTCAAGTTATCCTCAAACAATCTGCAGCTGTTCCCTTACAAGATACAATTAGAACAGCCCTGAACCCATAGCAATTTCGAGAGAAGATTCGAGTTTGCAGACGTTGGAGCGGATCAGAGATGGTTCAATCGATTTCAAATGCGTTCATTTTAGTGATGTCATTATTTCTCAAGAAATGTGTAGATGAAAAAATCTACAAAGAAGAAATTTTGGAGAAATTTCTGCCAGAAATTCAAAGGAAAAAAATGATGGCAGATTATTGGTATCAGCAAAATGGAGTCGCTGCACATTGCACGGCCGATAATTACAAAATAATTTTTGATATATTTGAAGACGAACTATCGGCTTGGGACGCCCCCTGGAAAGCTAAAGGAGGCATAGACTAGCCGAGCAATTCGTCCGATTTGAACCCATGTGAATTATTTCTATGGGGTTATTTAAAGGATAGGGTGTATAACAAAACACCTATTTCTGACATCGACGAACCGAAGAATCGTATCACAAACGAAATTAAGATTTAAGACATTCGGTACAAGGTAATTATGGACTTTGGAAATCGCCTTGAACATGTAGTTGCGAGTGAAGAGAAACTTTGAAAATCTTGTCCATTAAATGCTAATATCTTGACATAAATATTGAAAAACAAAATTTTTAAAATGTCAGCTTTTATAATTAATTTTTAACGTCCGGTACGAGTTTCTGACTACCCAGTATGAATATTAGTGAAGACTATAATGACCTTTCTTAAATCTTTTTTGCTACCCTGTATAAAAATTCTAAAACCAGAGATGGCGGGGACAAAGCGATACGATTTGGGCCCTCTTTGAAATTCAAGACCCAACTTGCCGAACAAGGAAGAAGCTGCAGGTTCCGCGTTCGGCGACGGCACCCCTCGAGCCCACGAAGGGCACCCCTGCGCGGGGTGCCCGCAGCAGCCAAGAACAGCCCGCGGCTTCTAAAAAGGGAACGAGACACATTCATCGGAGGCAGCTCGATTCCGCCCACGTCCCTCTCCGGCCCGGCACAACACAACATCAAACCGACCGACGACCGCGCTGGCGAGTCAACACTCAACTCGACCCAGCAGAACCGGCCAGTCTTTGACGATCCTCCGGCGCTGCTGCGGACGACACTTCTTCTCTGTCCCAGCATGTCCTGGGCGAAAGGGCATGCAGCTCGGCCGAGGCACGGAGTCGCGAAAGTAGTGCGCCGCAGTGGTTAAGCGATGTGTGCACGAAATGGGTGTTCAGTGGTGTGTTTCACTAATGCTCTGGGTGCTCGTGGGTGCTCTCGTGGTGCGCTCGCTGGCGACTGTGGTGGAGGGCGGCGCGCCGACCGACGGCGGCGGCGCCTGCCGCATCCCCGGCTGCAAGTGCACCGACGCCGCCAAGATTTGGAAAATCATCAACTGCACCTTTAACTCCACGCAGGTAACTACCGACCTTCCGAAACGTCATTTGCATGACAACGCTCGCTCCCCGGCAGCGGCATCGTCTTTCTTTGTCTGGGGAAGGCAATAACGGCGAGCAAAAAGGCCCAAATTTGCTATTATTAACCCGAATGCGAGTTCTTTCAACCCCAGATGCGCTATAATTAAGCCGCGATTCGGGAACCGCGTTTTGAGCCATCGGGCGGAAAATGCAGCAATAGAGCAAAAGCTAACGAGCGAGTTGCGAACCATCATTAGCTCGCTCCTGCGGTAGCGCGAGCAGAACAGGATGTATTGTTTACGCTGTCATATTTGTTTTCGCTCCAATTTGGAGCAGCGCATGGTCCAACACATGTGTCAAAAGCAATTCCACAATAGTGAAAAGCGCAAAGAATTTCGCCCCCTTCTCCACCTCCCCCTTCGACAACAATGAAGAATTGCAGCGACGATTCTGGAGCTATGTAGTCAAGGTCGTTATTATTTTCATCGTCATTAGCGCAACGGACGAAAGTAAAACAATGAGCGCCGCCAAGGAGCACCAAGCTGTGATGCAACTGGTCGCGCTGCACCTGAGAGCCAGCTAGTCATTTAAAATGGAATTAATATGCCGCTCGCCTACGCCCATTTCCTTAAGTTAATTCGCTACGAGGTTGTCGATCATTATTACCGTGGTGGGATGTGCAGCCGTGGGGTTTTAATCATATGGGACAGTGAAAGTCCTGCGACCCCGCTTCCCATAGACGGCTACGGCCGGGTGCCTCAAATTGTCCTTATGCTAACATCTCGAACGCTTATCGCCAAAATGAGTCGCAAATACCCCAGGCGATGACTAATAGGTGATAGCGAAGAGTTTGCCAGTTAATCGCCTTACTCGGAAATCTGCTGTTGCCAAAGGCTACTTATCGTTAAGTCATAGCAGCTACATGAGCGATCCAAATTATGTGTCATTAAAAATAAATGGAAGAGGCGACCATTTACAAACAAACTGCAGCAGAAGGTTCTAAATAAGTTGTTATAGTGTTTAAAGGACCATTGTATGTTTTCACAACCAGGCACACCCCTATCATACATGTGTATGGGACTATTTATTTGATTTTGGCCGTAGTGTTTAATTATCAGCCCAAAGAAAACAAATACATAATTAAGCAGCTTTTCTGCAACAGGAAACTGCTTTTTAAGTTTATTTTCGTATACTGCAATAAAAACAGTGGCGACAAGACGTGAAGAAGGCATTTAGAGAGAACGAATATTAATTTAACAGGGAGACATTTAACATATTCTAATTATTCATTTTAATTAACTATTAATATACATATTCACAAAAAATGCTAATATTTAATATTTTAAAATATCATACACCAGAGAAGATCAATAATATACATTTACGTTTTTTTCTCTACAATTTACGTTTTAAGCTCTTTTGTTTTGCTCTTTAAAAATGTAGTCGTAAAGAGCATTTTCTGTTTTTTTTTTAATCAACTAGAATTCAGATCTAATCTGCGAACGTAATGGTAATAGAACAAACTTCTATAAGAAAAGTTTCGCTTTGAATATAAGGAAAGTCGAAAATTTTCCCCCAAATTTGGTGGTGTTGAATGAAACTAACTGTACTTTACTCAGAAAATCAGTACGTAAGGTACAGTAATAGAACAAATTATAAAATAGGCAAATAAAAGTATAAATAAATATGGTGATGGAGCGAGTTCACCTATTACAGAATAAGATAAAGAAAATAGTTGGTTTTAGTTAACTGTAAAATTTGTTTGATGTTAGTTAAGTTTAAAGTCACGCTATGGAGAATTAGAACCGTTGAGTACTTCGAAGTAATTTTTTTAAACAATTGACCAATTAAATTGTAAAAAACTATATTGATTTCAAAATTTCCTTGTGGCGAAGCCCTCAAAAGATGTGGATTTTGTAATATAGCGATTTGATGTAAATCTAATTAGTCAACGAATCAAAAATACTCAGTCATGTCGCCTCACTCCCTCATCTGATGCCTTCTATTTTCGAGCTGCAACATATGTGTTAAATTTTATTTAAATATTGGAAGAGTTGTGAAAGTTGAAGGTTCTTTCCCCTAACCCTTTAAATGATCTTGCCCATTGGAAAAAGGGAAGGGGATCTTTAAACGGGGTGGTTATAAGTTTTGGGAGGCTATGGAGAATTTAAATTATTCCTGAAAGTTATTTTCCGCCGGCTAACTGTTACATGAAAACAATTTCTAATCATTTTAGTCTCAAAGACTACTAAATCATGTACATATCATGATTATCTTCGATTTCCTACTACAACTTTGCCGCCCTCTATCTTAAAAACAAATTAAAGTAAATGTTGTTTCTCCTACTTTTTTAAACGATCTTGCTTATTGTAGAGGGGGAGGGGGGACTTTAAATGTGCTGGTTATAGGTTTCCTTGGTTTAGCAGCCCATAAATGGCCATAGCCTCCCACGCGGAGTTACCAAGTTCAGTATTTACAGGGAGTAGTGAGTTTGAAACCAGTTCAGGGGCGTCGAGTATGGTTCCTTTCCATTTACTAATTACTTGTTTTCTCCATTATTTTTTCTTGTCTCTTTCCGATTTTTTGCTATCGATTCCAATTCTGAACTCGAGCGTTCTCAGGTCTTCTTCCATCCACCTTTTCCTACGCCTGCTTCTTGATCTTTTACTTTCTAATTTCTTTACTAGTACCTTCTCCGTCAATAGTACCTCTTCCATGCGGTATAAAAGTCCTAATCAACCTATTATTATATTTTTGAGTTCGCTGGTTATAGTTGAGCTCTTAAACATTGATGTTAGTTTATGGTTCATCCTTATTTTCCATAATCTATTCTCGTTTACCAGTCCAAGCACCTCTTTAGTACTTTTCGCTTCCAACTTTTTGACACTCTTCCTTTGTTGTTCAGCACGACGTTTCTATAGTTTTTTAATTTGGAATTTATCGATAACACTTTTGGTCTTAATATTGACCGTAACCCGACTGTAACCTTAAACCCATGCTTGCTGTCATTGACCCAAAGTATTTCAAATTCCCGTTGTTGACTTTACTTCCTTAATGTTTCGGGACGTCTCTCCATTTCTTATTGTGACCGTGTATTTAGTTTTTCTCTAAGATCTGACATTGCTTATTAAAAATAGTCCTTGTCGGACTAATAATTTCTAACACCAAATTAAAAATTTTTAGAAATTGGGTCTCCAGTTAATTCTTCACCGATTACAAATTTCTTTGAATATTGCCTCTGCAATTTTAGTTTATAACAGACATATTTTGACTGACTAACTTACTTGATCAGCTTTGTTGGTTTAGACGGACTACGAAAAGATAACTGCAGTGGAAATTTCCAGAAATTGTGACACGAAGACTTCTAGAATGGGTAGTTCTACGCAAGAATATTGAAAAAAACAGAACATATTAAGTAAACGTTAAATTAATCCTTCATTTTAAAGAAAAGGTTCTTACTTTTTCTTGTTTCACATATCCCTTTGTCAGTTACAAAAAATTATATTATATTACTATAGTTCCTTTTAATTAGTTTTATAGGAACGAAGTGCGAAACTTTGAAAAAAATATCTGTTCCGTTAGTGTACTGAAAGATTAAATTATACTATAAAAGAGTTCAAAGTTTGTGTCGGTGCATCATTCAATGCTTAGATTTTCTCCCTTGTTGACGAAAGATTAACCAACAGGTCAGCCTATTTTAGACGATTATAAACTAAGTTCGTTACCAGACTGTGACAATAATGATCAGTCTGGGCTTCCACATACACCAGACGATTGCACTGAACCCCCTGGGTTATAATCTAGACAAGATCTGACTAGTCTGACCAGTCGCTACAACAAGCTCAAGTAAAAGACGAGACGGAGTTTATCGCCGAAGGTAAAAATTCTCAGACTTGTCGATTTACTCCTCAGTCTCTAATTTTCATCTGGAATTCCAAAGATCTTTTCATGTTATGTGAAGTTTTGTAATTATTTCGCTTCTCCAAAAGACATCGATTCTAGTAATTTTTCAGAAAGAAAAAAGAAAAAACGTATAAAGTTGATGTGACCAGATTTTAGATTTTGAATCCAGGCTAACGGTCGATTTGGCCTTTTAGGTTGGCCTTATTGGTCTGTACAAACTCGTGTTCCTTTTTACTCGGTTACGATACCCAAGCCCTTGAACCTTAGTAGGTCTTAGCCCTGCTGTAGAGTTGATTTTCCTGACTTACTTGTCTGCAATTTCCTAAAATGAAATGAAATTTGCAACCCCATTACGATCTCTAAAATCAATGCCATGAATTTTCAGCGTGGCCGGCCGTCTAAAAACAAATCCGGCGACGACAGAGCACATTCGTTAAATCCACGGTACATTTAATTTGCCTTGAATCCGGAATGCATTAAACCGCGCTCTGCGCTTTTAAACAATTAAAGGCCGAGCGTTTGCTCTTGTTAGGTAACGGAGTGTTAACCCCAACAGGTTCAAATCCAATTCCGCGTGCATCGCGTTGCTTAAATGGCGTTATAAATATGAAATGATTCATGAGAAAGCATCTAAATGCGCCAAAGCACGAACGCTTATGCGCACTGAATATTGTATTACCGTGGCCATTTAGATGCAAATATCTTTTTGATAAATTGAGTTATTGAACTGTCGATGAAGCTAAACGTTACTCTTGAAGTGTTCTCTTTTGGAGGTTAGAAATTAATTGAGAAAATTTTAGTTTTTGGGGCGGAACACCATCTTGATGAAACTATTTTTAAATTACTATCAATTGTAGATCAGGATTGTTTTGATAACACTTTCCTACAACTTCTATCTGTAATTTAGTTCGTAAATGCCGTATTTCAACATGAAAATTTACGTTGTGCTTGTCGGAATTCCAAACATCTCATTAATGACTTCAGAACTACTACAATAAATTAAAGCCTACTAAACCATAACTTTATGGGAGAGTGAGTAAAATCCGCAAACCTAAAATTACCCATGGGTTATAATGACCTGAGTCACCAGCAATGACAAAGTGTAATCTTTGTACTGGCTCTTGCTACGTGCGCGTTAATGAAAAAAATGACACAGTGCACGTTTTAATTTAGAAAATGGCGTCAAACTCGAGCACGATGTTTAAACATTACCGAGTGTCTAAACTGGACGCTTTACATTACACCTGCATGACTCACGACAGGAATTTCTAAATTCGTTCCTTAGAAACTGAAATTGGTTGATCGTACGTGCCAAAGCATATGCTGATTCGTTCCGTCTTTTTATATTATGAATGAGCGTAATTTAAAAAATTTGAAGCTAAGTCTGCGATATAATGCACTCATCGTGAAGTAAAAAATGATGTTGATCTAGCAGAAAAATTATCAAATTAATTCAACCCATTCTCACACAAAGGGGTGGATACGGCAAGTTGGAACAAAGCGAAAAGGAATTCGAATTTTCAGGAGCATCAATCTGCTGGCAGTGAAATGAGACGCAGCCACGCCACCAGCTACTGAGGCGCATAAAGAGCTATGCTATGGTTATTATTCGTGTCGGAGGTCGTCTCTACCGGAAATTACTCATGCTCTGGGGAGATAACGTTTCTTGAGGCGAGCTTTACTAGCAGACGGAGTAATTCTAAAAACCAACGAAATAAAACTAAAAGTTTGTCATCTATTTTTTGCTTCTTGGTACGGGGACCGTTCAAATTAATACCAGTCCGATGAGTGTCCTCTTCTCAATAGTTCAGGCTTTATTGAAAAAAATCAGTGAGTTACAATCCAACTCCTTAATCACTACAACAGATTTGGGTATTAACGAATAATGAAGGTTCGCCATGTTACTTGATATTTTAAATCATTAAATGATTCGAGCTTTTCAACTTATTTTTAAAACGACCATATTAATTTTGGTTCAAAAAAGAGGAATAGAAAAATTACTGTTTTTAATTATAAAGGGTTTTCCAATAGGATTGTGATTTTAAAATGAAATAAAATAAAAACTCTTTCAGATACAATAAAACTTTTTATATTATTTTGAAGCGTAATCTGTTACATTATGTTTTGAATAACACATCATTTAAGTGTTTAAGTTTCGACTTCGTGCACTTTGAAAAAATTCGACGAATCCAATTTTCGATGACTGTACAATAACTCCGGTCTAATGTCACGAGTGGAGCATTCGATGTTCAATCTTAATACATCAAAGGTTCGTGGTTCGTTTGCACGGACGATAGATTTCAAATGACTCCACAAAAAATAATCTAAAGGAGTTAAATCACAACTTCTTAGAGGCCAGCTAACGGTTGCATTCTTTGAAATTCTCCTTTCACCAAAACTTTTCTTGCAATACGTCAATAGTGGCATTAGCAGTGTGACATGTGGCACTATCTTGTTGGAACCGCATGTCCTCCAAATCAATTTTATCTAAATTTGACCACAAAAAGTCTGTTAACATCAATCGGTATCGCCCATTAGTCACTGTAAGTCCATCTCCTATTTCATTTTGGAAAAAGAATGGTTCGACTATACAGTAACCTTTTGCAGATACAAGGGTTTCTCGTGAATCTCTTGCGGATTGTTTTCACGCTGAAAACGACAATTTTGTTTGTTAACATATCCACGTAACCAGAAATGAGCGTCATCTGAGAAGATAATTTTTTGTCCAAAATTATGATAAGTTTTAAGTTCCTCTAAAGCCCAAGTAGCAAGGTCAAGCGGTAACAATGGTCCAGTGGCTTCAGTTCTTGGGTCAACACAATATTATACGGGTGTAAACCCAAATCTCTTCCCAAAATACACCAAGTTGTCGCTCTTCTGAGCCTCAATTCTTGAGCACGACGAAGAATCGATACATTTGGAGCCTCTTAAAGCAGCAACATTCTCTACATTTCTTGCATTTCGACTTCTTGTTGATAATTTCGCATCGTGAAGAGTAAAATCCCTTTCAAATTTTTTTCGAAAAATAGCAAGCACAGAAGGGCGATTATGTGGACCATAGGTTTCGCGAAGAGCACGTGGAGTGTTCTCAAAAGAATGTCTGTTTGCATAGTTTTTGGACAACAACCAAACGTTCTTGAAGTGATTATTTAACCATGATGAATTGTCAGAGTATACTAAACACAAATGACAACTAGTAGCAGTTATAACATTTTAAGTATGGTGACATTTCAAGTGAAGTGATGAATTTTTCTAAATCATAAATTGATTCATGGAAAGCAGAATGACCGACAGTGAACTTGTTCATTTTGATTTCTTTCCTACAAATAGTAGAAGTGTTTGTCAGTCTCGCCACCCTCTTGTTTACGATAACATCACCACGATCTCCATGTCGGCGCCTTCAGCTGCCGCGCGAATTTTCCGCCTGTCGCAATGAAAATAGTCCGGCACTTAAGACGCAACGTCTGGCATCCTCGAGCTTTCGCCTCTTCGCGCCCGTTCCGCGTAAATCACTGGGATCCGCTCGACTTTCTTCAGCCCCAGATCAAAAATGCGCCTGATTAGAAAGCGAAGGCGGCGAAAGCTGAAAAGCGGCAGCGCTTTTTCACGCCGCGGATTAATGGCGGCGTAATGAGCGTTCGTTGCTTCCAGCGCGTTTCCTGTCGGCTAATCGCCTCTCCGGCCGAACAACAAAAATATCTGTTTAATATTTCCCGAGATATTTCTCCGCTCGATAAGAGTACAAGCTGCTCCAAACCGCAGGCCAATTAACGTTTTCAACGCGTCTGCTCTTGCGGCGGCGGTTTCGCTCGTAAATCGCCGGAAGAGGTTGTGGAACCTCGAGGCCAAAACAGAGATAGACTAAATCTTAAGTATTTGTTTCTACTAACTAGGTATTATAAAGGATATTTATGTCTTCACGTCATATGAATTTTACAGCACTTGTGTCTTGTGTTTTACTCTATGCCTCTATAGGTTGCATTTCTTCTTCAAAGAGAACATTGTAAAAATATTTAAAAAAAAAACATATTTTAGGGACCTTATCTCAACATCGAAGATCATATTCATAAAAGGAACCAAAAGTTTTAAGTTTGAGAAGATAACTGTTAAGTTTGTACATGTCAACTTGCATATTGATGAACATCAGAGGTCAATATGACATCATCAATTCAAATTGGAAGTTGAAAGCCATTTTAAGGTCATGAAGGATTACAATTGTTCCTAGAGGTGATTATCGGTGGTACAGCCAACGGACACATCAGTGGTCATGAAAGGTCAACATGATATCAATGAAGAGTTGAACATGACACATTTCTGTAATTCTACAATTTCCTAATTCAAATTATTGTCCTCTATTTTAATAACAAAGAGTAACAATTTCATCAATTTTTTTAAAATCATCATGTCCTTAATTTATATGATTTTCAGATCCCTGCCAATATGGAAAAAGGCCCAAAAAATTCCCGAAGTTACTTGTCTCTCATGAGCGTAATGCATAAAAAAACGAATTAAATTCAATATAAAATAGTAAACCTTAGGCAATTTCCGATTTAAAATTTTGGGCAATGAGGACCAAAATTTTTTTGTATTGATAAAGTTTCTATTTAAAAATGCCCAATTTTTTTGCAAATTCAGACCTTGTTGGTATTGGTACACAATTACATTTTTTCTTGCATTGCATAGAAGAAAAATCGTCTGATATGACATTTAAGGCAAAATACATGGTCTATTTCAAAAGTATCAAGGCATATAATGCAAAAAATTGCAATTACAATAACAAATCTACAGGGTTAGTAAAAATGGTATGCCCCCCTTTTATTTTAATTTATTGTCGGTTCCTCTTTGCTGCACTAACATAATTAAATTTGTTTTAATAACCAAAATTGGCTTTCAAGTCCTTACTTACTAATTTCTCTAAAAAAATATGTATTTATAAATTTGGGGAGCTTCGCTCCCTTTTACCTCTCCCAGCTATGCTTGTAACACAGTTTTCTTTATCTTCTTAGGTAAGACTCTCAAAACCAATTAATTAATAATCAACGTTTCAATCCTCAATTACTCAAAACTTTAATCAGTAGTCTAATAATCCAATCGTTTTACTGTTTAATTAATTAGGGGAATTTATGAGAAAATTCTTGAAAATAATTGGTTACGAAATTTAATTTCAAGAACCTGTAGGTTACAAGTTTATAAGTCAAAATGTTCTTGAATTATAAATTAATTCTCATCGCATGTAAATTTGACCGGTAAATGGAATTTCTAACAACAGCAGCTACTAATTCAGTTATAATCGAATATTTATTATTCACATGAATGATTCGAGGATAGGCAAATTCTCTAATACAGTAGCTTCTCTCTTCTGGTGCCGTCTCAGTTTCTGAGGTTAACCATCGCATATCCATCTACGCGTTGTGTCTATAGGCGTTTCTCTATTTCACTTCAATCAATTTCCTATGTTACTGATCCACGAAGTTTTTTCCTTCTTCGCCCCCTCTTTCCTTAAATCTCCTCTTCTAGTATACTGCAATGTTATATATTTTTCGTGTCGTATTATGTGCCCAAAGTAAAATAATTTCCTTTTCTTTATATCGCCTATTAGTTCCTCTTCGTTCCAATTCGTCTCAAAACTTCGTCATTACTCACTCTTTGTAACCAAATTGGTTTCAATATTCTTCTGTATGTTTACATTTCAAAGGCTCTCAACCGATCTGTTGTGTCTTTTTTGAGCGTCTATGTCTCACATCCATATAATAAAGTTGACTATATAGTACCTTAACGATTTCTTCGTAAAAATATTTGGGATATTCAGTTGAACATCCCTCGTATAATCGCCAAACCAGCTGAAAGCTCAATAAGTGTTTCCGGTGAATTTTATAAAGCTACATCAGCAGTGCTTTATAATCCCAATTAAATAAATGACGTAGGTGAATGGACCACTTTTTTATGTAAAACAACAAACGTGGCGGACTGGTCTGTTCTACTCAACGAAGGTGGCGAATGAGTTTTGTTGAATCATCACAACCAATTCAGATTAGGTGAAAGTAATTGAGTTTTATTCTTATTACATAATCATTTCCACATCCTATGGATTTGAAATCTCGCAGGATCTGGATGGTATTGGCGGCTATGTTTAATAAACTTTTTTCTGCACTTTTTACAACGCGTTTGAAATTCTTCTAGCTTCTTTTACAGCCTTCTAGTGCTGCACGTTTACAAAATATTTAGGCAGACGAAAATCTGGCAACACGATTGGGAGGCGCGCGCGAGCATTTTCGCGGCTAGAGCTAGAAGAGTTATCGTACACGAGGGTTGCAAGCAAGTTATTTTAATTCATAAACTTCAATGTAGCATTGGCTGCAACTTGTTAATAAATAAAATCAAATGTACACTTGTACTGTTTAATTTTATTGGCCCTAATAGTTCCTATATTTGTTGTAATATTTGCGAACACATTCATATGAATAGCCGTCGAAAGCGACCCTGTCTATTTTTAGGAAGAAAAAATATTTTTGCAGCCCACATATGACGCAAGTGAAGTTTTGAAAGCTGCAAATGCTTCCTGTCAGGTCTATTCCAAGTTAAAAGTAAAAGGAAGTATTGACCAACCCAGTTGTCATGATAAATATAAAGTGGAACCCACGCTTCGGCTTTGTATGTCACGAAAACTTCGCCACTGCGAATTTTCAAACAAAAACCGTCTAGACTAAACGGTCTTAGATACCATCCACAACCTGACTGTGGAGTTCCAATCGGTGGAATTCCTCGCCCATTGTGATGCGGCCGTTTGATTGTTTTCGAAAAAATCTTGACGGTTACGCGCGATGTGTGGCAAGCAGCCAAGTCTTGCCGAAGAATGCCATCGTCTGCTGGAAATATCTTTGGAGGTGTGGTATCAGTGTGCTGCCCGATATCCAGATATATTTATCACATTCCATCACTTGCTAGTCTGCATATTAATTAATTTGGCGTCATAACCCCACGTTTCAAATTGAAAAATTCCAGCCTTGGAGATATCTTGAAACTTGAGATCACTCGAAGAAATTGGAATCGGATGAATTATTTCCCTTATTAAAAGAGTTAATCAGACAATTTGATGGTGTATAAATATCAATAAGAAAAAATATGCGAAAATTAGAATTAGCGAAACTTCCTTATTGCTGCACTCTATTTCTTGGCTCGCCAATATATTAACAGAAAAAAGTGCAAGATAAAAATAAATTTGAATTTTCCTTGCCAAATCGTGTTTGTAAGCCGCTCATAGGCGATTGCGTTTCTTCTAGGTTTTCGTTTCGAAAACCATATGCTCATACCCCAAACAGGCGGAAAGTGTGTCAATCGCCCCGTTAGCATTTAAGAAATGTCGAAGCGCTGGCGCTCGCACAACCTACAAAGATCCTGGCCGTCGTCCCCGCGGAAGTCTCTTCGTGCCCAACAATGGCTACCGTCAACGCGCGTTTTTAATTCCACTGGCGGCTCTAATTGGCGCTAATTACCCGAGCGGCACGGGCTCGCCACCATTGCCTGCCATAGCCGTTTGTCCTCCAATTATCGCCGCCGCGCTAATAAAAGTTGCTGGCAGAAGGTACGATCGCCAACTGAGCCTCTGTCACCTACGTCGTCCGCGGTTTTCGGGAATGGTCCGATTTATGCAACCGCCGCGTGGGAACCGGCAGCTTCTGCGATCAATGGGTGTGAATGGGCCGTTTCACGGGTGGTTGGTCGCCCGCGAGAAAGCCATTCTTGAACGGCGAGAAGGAGAAAAGTGAACTTGATCTTATCGACCGGGAGAAGCACGAATCGGCACATTCATTCAGGTCGGTGCTCTTTGCATGCCGCTGGCTACTTATTTTTGCGACGTGCTTAACAGCAGATAAGACCGGTTCGTCCTGGACGGGGACCAAGTATCCAAGGATAGGGAAGACGAGCCGAGCTTGGGGTTTACACCAAAAGAGCTACGCTAATACGTCCAAGCGCTTTGGAAACTAGAATTTATTTCTACAGATATGAGACATAATTAAAACAAACAAAGAAAAATGAAAGAAAAACGGAAAGGCACCGTACAAAAGCAGATCAAGATCCACATAATTAAAAAATATATTGATACTATTATGAAGGGGAAATTACTGAGGATTATACAAGACAAACAAGGGAGCAACGGAAAAAAACTGATACATCATATGAAAGAAGCGAGAAACGAGGGATCCAGAGCAAATGTAATTTATAACAAACTTAAGACAAATGGATGGTTCTACAAGGTTGAGCATGTTAAGGATTTTGGGAGGAAGAAAGGAAATGATATGGAAAGAAAAAATTCTAAAACTAGAACAGTAAGAGATCATCTGGAAATGAGGAGGCAATTGAGAAAGATTACAAACACAACCCAACATTTAAAAAACTAACAAAACAATAAAAAAGAACGGAAACAAAGAATAACGACTGCAAAGAAATTTAATAGAAGAAGAAAATAGAAAATAATAATGAACAAAAAATAGACAGAGAATTGAATAGTATAAAAAGTATGCAGCATGTTGATATATCAGAACAATACTAGAAGCTAGTAAAGTTTATCAGATAGAAGAAATGAACGAGTATAAAATTGGCGTAAGTGAAATCAGATAGAAAGGGGAGGAAAAGATGCGTCTAAAGGATGGAAATATTAAATAGTGAAATAGGGGTAGTAATAATGTTGAATACAAAAGCAATAAGAGCGAACTTTAATGGAATGGGGACTGAAATGCAAAAGTAGAGAATGATAACCAAGGAAGGGAACAGGTAATGGGGAAGCATGCAATTGGAGAGTAATCGATAAAAGATCAAAAAATAGATGAAACGGACGTAGAAGAAAATCTAAAAATTAAGTTTTAATTTTGAAGATGTCCGCCGCAGTTGTGGACGAAACGTCAAGAGTTTCTGAGCTCAGACCACGGCCTTATAACCCGAGAACCAACCACACGATGCACCATATCATCGGCCGTGAAAGCCTTCGCATCTATTTGAAGCTCCAATGATTTTTGATGATCCACTAAAAATATCTGTGTCTAACGTAATCGTAGTGAAGAACGATTCCTTTACGATTTGCCAATACTGAGCATTTTTCTTTGATTGAATTCCATTAGGAGTTTTTGACAGTACACATTTGGATTGATCGTTTGGGTACTTGGAAGCGACTCAAATTAACATGATCTTTTGATGCAATTCAGCTTTTGATGTGGTTTACGTTGGTTCATCATGTTTGCTCTACGATTCTCTTAGATTGATGTTATTGTAAGCAATCTATTTTCCACCACCAGTTATTATTCGTTTCAAAATTAATCGTTTTCATTGCGTTTGAAGTGCAAATCATAGTAGAACCCAAGTATTAAGCTTTTTAACAAATCGAAGTTCGAAAGTTGAAAACTGAATTTGGAATCTTCCACCAATCATAAATTTGGTCATCATCAACTTCATTTAGTTGACCAGAACATTGGTCATCTATGAGTGAAAAATGACTAAAGTTATCTATCCGAAATGCTTTGCAACAATCCGATAATTTAGTGTCTATAAAAATACTAGACACTAAATAAAGACCGACAACCTTTCATCTGAAGAATTTGTAACAACAAATGGTGTTTGAAATCCCCTATTTTTTACAATATTAATGGATAAAATACTGCAAGAATGTAGAACTGGTTATAGGAACTTCCAATCTTGGTATCGGAACTTCTGTTCATGGATAACCTGGTTATTATGACAAAATTTGAGGGCAATTACAAGAAAAACTCGTCAAATAGAATGGAAATTAGAAGAATACGACTAGATGATTAATATTAAGAAAACGATGGTGATGGTACAAAGGAAAATGCTTCAATGATTTTAGAAAACAGGCTGCAAATATCTTGGCCAGATAACAAGCAGGAAATCTAAGAGTTGAACTTAACCGATTCAATTCACTAACAAAATTACATTATTCCATAAGCTAGACCATAATGATCAAGAAAGAAATTTCACTTATTCTTTCTCTAATCGTTATGTCCTTTCGAGCATCAAAATTCAAGCTTCATCTTCTTGCAACTATTTTTCCACCCCTTCTGTCTGTTGCTACTATTTTCATTTATTCTACTTTTCTCCCTTTTCATTCGCTTATTTCTATTATTCTCTGCATCTTTTTTTTTTTATTACTGTTTACTTCTAGAATTTTCTTTGGTAGTTCTAATCTTATCAAGTGCTCGTACCATTCCATTTGTCTTCTTGCATTCCCTGAATAATCGGTTCTTGCTTTAAATTATTTCCTATTTCTTCATGTATTTACCCTGTGTAGCTTTGTTTTCCCATAATTTTTCTCGACTGTCTCATTTCTACCGTACGTATTTTAATTTTTGTAGTTCTATTGGACAATCCATGCTTCGCTACCTATGATAAGGTCAGTATTGTTACTGTATTGTATACTATCAGTTTAATTTTGTTTTCTATTTCTCTTCTTGTCATCATGATTCCATTCAATGTATATTATATGTTCGGTGCTTTTCCTATTTTATTGGTTATGTCCATTTCCATTTTCCCATCATCTGTAATAATAGTGCCGAGATATTCAACCTCTTCTAAATAAGATCTGTCTGTTACATTCTGTGTTTTCGATCTGTTGCTGTTTCATGTTTATCACCATTATTTTTGATGATCTCCATTTTCAGTCCGTTTATTTCTTTGTCTTATATATTCTTTAATTTGTGTATTTCGGAGTAGCTATCTGCCAATACTACCTGGTCCGCATACATTAGACAGTTAGAAGATTTCCGTATCCTATCAGAGTTGATGTTATTTCTTTTACATTTTTAGCAATGAGGCCAGACTATCTTCTTGTTTAAAGTTTTTCTTCAAATAAAATATTTCTGACTTTTTTCCATTTATCTGTGTTTACATTTTCATACATGTTGTTTATAATTGTTATCATTTTTGAGGTATTTTTAACACTTTCATTGCCTTGTCTATTACTTCTTTTCGAAAAAATTGTTTTGAGATCTACAAATACTAAAATTAGTTGTTCTCCTGTTTGTTTACATCTATTTATTAATTTTCTTGTAATATATATATTGCTTGTTGTTTACCTACGTTTTCTAAATCCAGCTTGTTCTTCTTTCAATTTTTTCTATCTATACATACAGTTTTTAAACAATCACATTTTGTTTTGTTTTCAGTTGTATAATTTGGCAAAAGGATAATATATTTGCTCGTGCCAGCGTGGTTCCGTGGTTGAGGCGTGGGCTGCGATGCGGACGGACCCGCGTTCATTCCCGAAGCTCTGATGCCTGGCGGGTGGTCTACTGTCACTAAAAATAGTTGAGTGACTGCGTTCATTTTGAACAAGGGGTAATAATGGCGGTCGTCTAAGCGCGGTGCTTGTCACATCGCCTCGTATCAGAGATGATGCGCGACGACTGGACAGAGAAGGGCCTTAACCTTTCACTTCGCAGACCGTGCTCCCACGCGGGGCGTTAGAGCCGTACCATTATTATATTTTCCCAGTGTGTAAGTATCTGACTTATTCTCCAGAGTTCTTTGTATATCTCTAGAAGTTATTTTTACCTTCTAGTCCTAAAAATTATACAACTTATCTTCTCTACACGCTTTTCCTGTTTTTTAGTTTTCAATGCTTTCTCTACTTCTTCCATTTCTATGTCTTTGTATTCTTCTCCGCCTTCCTGCCAAAAAATAGCACAAAAACAAAAATTATTGTGTTACAATAGAATCTCTGAATGCTAGAGTAGTAAAATTTGGACAAGAAAAAGTGAATTGACATACATGTACCTAAACTTTTCCGTAGAAAACGGTAATGAGATCAAACAGACCAAGAAGAAGAAGAAGTACAAATTAAAAGGAAACAAAAACGATCTGAAGACAGACACATCTCATGGACAGATATAGAAAAAGAGGTGAAGACAATCAAGGCGCACGAAAGCCGGGTTAAGTTTACAAGGGAAAGTCCTTCTGGCGTTCACTTGGTCTCGACTCTTATCCTTCTGAATAAATGGCTTGGCCTTAATTGGTTTAGATCTCACAACTTTTATGGATTAAAAGTTTTTGGTTAAGAACTTGGCCTTATTTTTAACATTTATGCTTTTTTGGGCGGGGGGATAATATATTACCAAGAGAAATACAGAATAAATTTAAAAATCTCCACTCTATATAAGATAATACGCACAATTGGAGAACATAAGTTTCTTATGTAGGTAGGATGTACGAGTAAAAAAGAAAAAAATTGTTAAAAGAACTAGTAGCTGTCGCCAGCCTTCCAAATTATTCAAGGACAAAATGTAAAACAAGCGGACGAAATGGCAATTTTTTGACTATTCATGTTTGTGGACGTTCCTTAAGCGACAGTAAAATCGGCAAATATAAATCTACCCAAATTAAAATCTGTTTTCAAAGTTGTTTAAGTTGCTTATTAATCCGAAAATATTCCTGCACCATAAATTCCATCTTTCTAAGTGAAAGTAAAAATGAAGACAAGAAAAATCCTGCACGTTCTAACACGACTGGATGGTCGGCGCCAAGTCGATTATAATTCTGTCCCAAAAAGGAATCTAGGCGATTTTGAAAAGGTCCGCAATTTGTGTGGGCCAATTTCTATTTCTGCGGTTGTACGCGGTGTTATATCAGTCGGAAACCGCAGCCCAAGGCTTTGGATGTGACTAAAAGCGAAAGCATGTGCACACATGTAAACACTGCCATCTGCAATAGAAAGCAGCGAGATGGTCGCGAAATGTTTGGCGCGAGGTCAGTTCTCGGAAGACCCGAGGCAAAAGCGCAGATCGCAATTAATGTCCGGTTCCAAGGCAAAAACTGGCGGAGTCGGTTGCGCGGTCGAGGAAGCCTCAGTAATCGGTTACGGTTGATGCTTTGTTTTGGAGGCTCAGAAAATGGTTTAGCCTTTAAATTCGTCGATTATTCTAAACTTTAAACATGTGATATATGGGACGTCATTTAAACCCTTCACTCCTAGCATAATTTTGCCAAAAATTAGAAAGCGTTTAGATTTACTTTCAGACAGGCGTTTGCAATTAGAAGTGAAAGGTGCGCAGGTTCTCCAAATGAACAAATTTATCAAACTGGAGATTAACTTCACCTTCCAACCGCGAAAATTATTGGCTGCAAGTGCAAAAAATGTACAAAAATATCTTTGGAGTTGTTGCTTTCGCTTAATTTTTCCATTTCACTGGAAAGTGTAAAACCAAATTTTGTAAAATTGATTATAGCATCACTTTAATACATAGATGTGATAAAGTTTAAAATACATGCATTGGTAAGTAGGAAAGCAGATATTAATATCTTGTTGGCTTCCACTTTGAAGGGTTTGGCGAAAGTAAATTTTTAAAAAGATTACAGTTGCTGTAGCTTTTAGAGTCCAAGTTGTCAAACTTTTTAAGTTTCCAATCTATCCTTAATAACATCATCACGTCATTGTTAATAGAACTTCCGTCTTCTCAATCCAATTTCTCACTACATAATGACAAATCACTACATGCGTTTGTAGTTAACCATCTGTTGTTTAAACTACAATGAATGTTTTAAATTGGCTAAAATTATAAATAGGCACTAGACGTAACTTAAATACTCATATTTGTTTCTTTCCCATCAGTCTCTTTATCTGAATTTTAAAAACAAAAACTTGTCGGCAGAAGGATATTTAAAATACGTAACAGATACGTATGTACGTTTCTCAGAACTAATCGACTTTTAAACGTTTTCGACTTGCAAGCAATTAAGAAATCTATAGCTTTTAACAAACAAGGTTATTTAAGATGAGCGTAAAAATGTTTTTCTTAGCAGATTACGTGCATTACATAATCTTCGGTAAGTTTAACGATAAAGGATATTAATCCAATTACTAAGCATTACGACCATTATTATATGAATTGAATATGTAGGACTATTTTAAATGCCTTCTACATTATGCTGACTGGAAGGATTGTATCATTTTTCATTATAATTAATAATTGTGCAAAAATAGACTTTTCCAAATATTCTTGAGGATCTACATAGTACCATACCAGAATTTAAAAAATGCGCTAAACTAATGAAATATACAGAAGTTTAGGAATGATAAGCAAAAGGACATGATAAAGTGTGCGACCACCTTTTTATAGTTTCTATTAATGTCATAACAAGGAGAGTGGTACTGAAAAACATACACAATTCAGACTGCTACCAAATGGGTCAAAAAACACTTTCGCGATAGATTTTTGTTCGGATAACTAAGATTTCACAGTACATCTGTAAAATTGTATTTTACGGTCTTCTATGAACAAAACTTTGGCAGTTGTATACACAGCCTTTTTGTGTGCTGTTCTCTGAATTTTTCTGAGTGCATTTCAGAATTTTTTACATAAAAAATATATTTTGTGAAAGCCTGGATCCAGGGGGCGAAGATGATGTCCCTGAAATTATGATGACTGCTAGAGATCTGTAATTGGAGGTGAATGAAAATGACATTGAAGAGCTTAGAATGGAGCATAAAAATGATCTGACGACTGCAGAACTCCAAGAACTTTTAAATGAAGAAGCCAATAAATTCGGGCGAAATGCGTTTTATAAAAAAGAAAAAGACGAAAGAGAACTAATGCCAAGATCCTGCTATTAAATCTGGGAATCTGTACAACGACTATACTATTAATCATTTTCGAAAAATCCTCAAAAAGAGAGAAAAGCAATTAACATTGGACAGATTAAACGCCCCCTAATTGATTTTTTTATTTTTTAGATCTCCAAAGTGAATTAATCAAAATCCTATAAATCGATGATCTGTTATCGAACAATCCTGGTAGCGAACAGATTATGCTCATTAACCGATTACCCTCTGTATTCTTATTGGTTCCGCCAGATGATATAGTACTTCATTCTTCTTTCATATATCATGTAGTATCATACTGTATATGTATATAGTGGAAATCATTCTAAATACCGGTCATAAGAAGGGTATAATCAAGTTACTGTAAAGATAACATTGGAATAATGTCCAATGGTAATACTAATGGCATTTCGATACACTAACAGCACACACATAAAAGTAGATTCATTTAAAAAATTGTTTGTCATAAAAGACATATTTTAAAATTGAAATTTTTCACTGCCGCCTACTACGCATTATATAGAAATGAAGAAAATCAAAGATCCCTCGAGTATTTTAAAAGTATCTGAATTGGAACAGATCAAAAACAAGAAATATGAATGAGACAGTATCACTAAAGAATTGTAAAAAACACGTCTATGGAGTGGCAGTACCTCTGAAGACATCGTCCCAAAAAACCACGACCGGAGTTATTTATTCCAAAACAAATGGCGATTGTCTTTTCAGACGGGAAGATTATTATGTTGATGGATTGTCTGCCCCTTTGTGAGAGCATTACCATTGTATAGCACTGTGTCACTGAAGCGACTCCGCCGACGTTATTAAGCAACGAGAAACGGAGACTTCAACATGACACGCGGCTCTAATGAAATGTGTGCTCACTTTTTCCTAATAAAAAATTAGCCAGGAAAAAACGATTATAGTGACAATCATTTTTGAAACGAGATTGTACTGAAACTAATGAAAGTCGACGATTGCGATGGAGGAAAGTCACGAGACGATTATTAGATATCTATTGTAGTAAGAGAAGTTATTAAGAATGAGCATCATGAAAGTTTTTTTTATAGTAGAGAGAGTACCATAAAAACTATCAATTGCAATAGAAAATTATAAAAAAGGGGTTATGGGGATTCGTCAAGTATAGCTGATGAGTTCTGGGGAAATTATAAATTATCAATTGTAATAGTGGGTAGACACGATCACAAACGATGAAGTATTAAGAAGAATCAATAAAGAAATGGAGGTCGTTACAACTGTGAAAAAAAGAAAACTGGAATATTTTGCTCATATTATGAGACATCAAGAAAAATATGATATACCACATCTCATAATACAAGGGAGAATAGACAGCAAAAGAGGCCCTGGTAGACGAAGAACCTCATGGTTAAAAAATCTGAGACAGTGGTACGGGCAATCCACAGTGCAACTTTTTAGAGCAGCGGTGGACAAAATAAAAATATCGCCAACGATCGATAACGGTCAAGGCACTTGAAGAAGAAGAATAGTGGGAATTACGAGAAACTATTGATATTAGGAAATTATGCGTTATAATGGTAGAACGAACTATCAAATATAGAGTAAGATAGAAAACTTCCATTGTCGGTGATCATATTATATCCTAGGCTCATAAATTACGTCCTTGCTCAAGGCATTTTCTATTCATACCATGAAGAAATGGATGACCGAGATGAATAAAGGGCGTACCCTAATTGAAGAGAGCAGATGAGGGACTTATCACGTGTCCCCCGGTAAAGACTAAAGATTGGAGCAAGTCAAAGCGTGTTTGTTCGAAACAAGATCATCGTCAGTTGTCGAGCTGGCCTTACACGTTGATGTTTCTAAAACTAGCCTTTGGAGGTTTTTGACGGAGAATTTTTGACTGGTTAACAAATTAGGAAAACTTTTATTTCAAAATTTGACAAAAGAACAAAGACAACCCGAATCGACATATGCCATGATAATTTCCTTCGGTACAACTGTCGACCTCGGCTATTGAAGCGGACCCTTGCCATAGATGAAAGTTGAGTAATCCTTCTACCGACCTCTACCTAAAAACAAGTTGGCTCAATGGCTAGGAGAGGCTGAAACTGCTCAACGAGAGCCAAGGCCAGAGTTCAGGGAAATCAAGATAATACTGACTATGACAATGGAATCGCTTTTTGGCATCTCTGCTAAGAGAAGATTATCGTTACTGAAGATGTCTGTATGTCATTCTTCGCAAACCTCGTTACAGAGGGTTCACCTACCATATTCACCCGATGTGCATCTCTATGACTTCGTGTATTTGGTATCGGCTACGAAAATTGGGATTTAGTTATTGAAGCAATTAATAAGGTGATATTGGAAGCTTCACAAAGTGGCCTCTTTAACGGGGATTACCATGCACCTGAGCGGTGGAAACAGGTCACAAATTTTATTCTCACCAAAAATCATAGATGTAACATTTATAATTAACGAATTATTAAAATTTTTGTCTATGATAGATAGGAATGAAGTAATAAATAAAACAAAGTATCACGTGAATTAATATTTTCCTTTCCTCAATAACGCAAACACCAAACATGAAAATTTAATTGATGATTTGTTTATATATTTATTTTCAGTTGCTCGACTAGGTAATTAACTACTCTTACTTGACTATTTCATTAATGAAATCTTGATCTATCGTAAATATTTGTTTAATTCATTTTAAAAATGTGTAATTTCCCAGTTCGACATTTTACCAGCCATGAATCATCCTCTGTGCAGTTTCAGCTTTCGAAAACGGCATGTTTGGGCGTGGGCCCTCGAAATAAACTCTAAATTAACTGCGAGAGCTTTGTGGTGTAAATGCCTCTCGCAGGTTTCGGTTTATTGGTCAAACGGCGGAATCCATCTGCCTTTTATTATTATCCTGCTATTTTTGAAATCTGGAGTTAAAATTAACAGAATTCCGGCTTTCTGGACGCGCGGCGTGCCTAGACTGCCTGCTTGCCGCGGCTAGAAGAGCGGCAAAAACCTGATCGGCGGCCGATTTTCATCTGCGCGATTTGGCGGATCGACGCCATTGTTCCGCCGAACGAGTTTCTCAATCAGCGCCAAGGATATCGGTAAACGGCGGTTTTCCTTACTCGGCGCGTTACGGTGCCGTGGCCCGCGGGGCATTAATATGTAGTTAACGCGCTATAGAACAGGTTGTTCTGCTTCTCCATGATACTTTCGACGTACCTGCTGCTTTATTTTGCCTACCGTGTGAGTCAGAAGTGGCACCGCGCGCACACGACCAGATATGCTCTTAAAATATCAAGGCCAAACGTAAGGCGTTCACAGCTTCGATTATCAGAGCGCTGGGGCTATGCAGAAAGCCGGGGACGAGCAGCTCCTCGTTTTTTACGGAGCGACTACAAAACCATGTGCCAGGCGCTCTTGATAAGCCCGGCTTTGTCTGGATGGACCAAGCGCTGTCTGAGGAGCCAGGCGGCTGCTCGGCGTTTTTGTGTCCCGATCAGGACAGACGAGGCTTAACATATCGAAGGCTCTTTTGACTTGTCACGCACGGCGGCTAATAAAATCATCAAACGAATTGAACGGTTGCGATAGGTGGCTAAACTGCCAGACGCGAAATCTGGAAATGCAAATAAAAGTAGTCCACCTAGCCGTAAAAGAAAAGTCCAATGACGCCGACCACAGTTGACATTTAGAAGCACATGTGCAAGGTTAGTTACTTGCCAGATATGCCGCTACAAGCATTTGCAAGAATGTTTTTGTTGTTAATGTGAATGTTAGTAAACTTGCTTAACAAATACGCAACCACCACAAGGTGTCGGTTTAATTATCCTTTATTTGCGTCACTTAACCATTGCTGCCTTACACCACTGACACTATCAAATTAATTTGCCGAAAGGATATTGTATACCTAACACACTTCCGTACTGTTTGGAACGTATCAAATACGTCACCTCCAACAATTTTATCATTTTACGCGAACTCCTTACGTTACTTCCTTTGCGTAATACCGCACGACATAATATTCTAGGAGCAGCAACAAAGATTTTGTTTTCGCATTATTATTGAAAACCCAAGAAACAGAATTAGTTACATCCGAAGAAGTAGCTAAAAAGTAAAACCCAAAAAAGTCCAGCCTTTCATCTAATTAATGGGAAAGTACTAAAACAACTGCCAACGGCTTAGTTAAACTCGCACATTTTATAAATGCGACATTTAGGTAAAACCACGTATAACAGACGCCATAGAAAAGTGCCCTGAAGAAAATAAAACATGCTCAGCAATTTTTCTGGATATGGCTCAGGAATTTGATAAAGTCTGGCATGAAATTGAAAAGAGATGCCTATAAGTACAACATGTGCAACGCTTAAAATCATATAATTTAGAGAAGTTTCATAGCCAAGTAAGAAAATAAATGTTCCAAACGTAAAACAATAAATGCAGGAGTGTCTCAAGGCAGCGTCCTGGGACCTGTGCTTTACCTGTTATACACTTAATATTTCAGTAGCAGATAACATCAAACTAGTCTCATTTGCTGATGATGCTGCAATTTTAGCAGTAGGGAACACCGTAGAGGAGACAACAGCTAATCTCCAAAGCCCAATCGATAACATAAGCTCATGGACCAAATATGTTCATTTCAACTTTACAAACAGAAAAATTATCAGTTAGTAGAATTAAATAGCAATAAAATGCAAAGAAGCACCCAAATACTTGGGATACCAAGTTTAAATGAAAGAACATGTGAAAAAACTCGGAACATAAAAACATGTATCAGCTGTTGGGACAAAACTACCGGCTATCCATCAAAAACAAAATACTGGCCCACCAGCATGTTCTTAAACCAGTATGGATACATGACCTTCTGCTCTGGGGCTGTGCCAAAGAAAGCAACTATCATTTCCCTAATTGTCCCCCAAGTATTCCAAAACCGAATGCTAAGGAATTGTAGAGTGCTAAGATCTTCAGGAGGAGTTCTAGTTGAGGACAGTCAAAGGCTCCATAAATATCCAAACGTTGAAGTGATTCAACTTCTAAACAATCAACATTTAGTGCTACGACTCAAGAGAAACCTTTTGAGCTTGTATAAAAGTGTAGTAAAATGATTAGTGATGATATAACTCCCGGTCCAGTTCATTATTTTGTATTAAATCTGCGTAGAGATATGGAAAGTATGGTTACACTAGTTTGGGTGCCTTAGACGTCAGCTGATCTAAATTCGTATAGCATCTTAATTTTCCTGAAGCTCATTTTAAAATAATAATTTTGGGATTGTACTGATCGACACGAACCGAACATTTTATTAAAAGCTACTGAAACTTATGATACGGCGGCGTAACAACTGAGTAAATTTGAAAAACTCTTGTTTGGTCACGAAAATTCGGCTGTCAAAAATATGAAACAAATTATTCATCCATACATAGATACAAAAAAACAGTTGTGTCTTTTTTGGCTGTATCGCTATTTTTATGGCCATTCGTTTTTTCTGGGAGGGTAAGTCATCTGAGGTTGTCTTAAAATTAAGCATCATAAAGATGCTTTAAAGGGATCTTTGCAGATAAAATCCAAATGATTAGTGGTAGGGATATTTACCCTAATAATACAAGTATGTGGGATGTAAGATGTACTCTAACACTAATATGAGTAGGAAGAAAAACGAATATTTTATTACAAAATTGTTAATAATTAGTTTCTTGGTAATTAAAAAGAACTATATTTTCATATTGGTAAAAGTCAGATCAAATTACTCGCTATAATTCATATTTGAAACCAATAATTTGAAGCTTTTGAAGATTCTTAAGAATCACGATATAGTAATCTAAAAGGTGAGTGTGCATGTTTATTGAAACCAGCCATATTAAGAATATCTTGTTGCTTAATTAGCACAAAAATGCCTCTGCCGTTATTTCTGAATAACTAATTTACAATATTACCATTTCGTCATCGTGGTCAGTATACCACATTCATGATATTTGGAGCATATAGTGTACAAGGTTACTATAACAGCTACTTTCAACGGCTTATGGAAACCAATTTATTACTATATCTTTCAGTTACAAAGGGTTCTTCTGTAGTTATGAATCTAGTGATCGGTTTGAATCAACACCATAGTTCTTCTGACCATGGCTAGTCTTTTTAACTCACTCAAACTGTTACATTGTAAATCCTTTATGAGTTGCGACATGTACTGCATTCCTTTTATAATTTTTTTTAAAGATTCTCTCATGATGTATGTTAAATCATCTTTTTACTTCTCAATACTTCCATATTTGTTATTCTGTCGATTTAAGTCACTTTCAATCCCATCTGTAGCACTACATCTCAAAATATTCTAGCCTCTTCCTTTCGTTGGTTGCTATCGTTCAAGATTAGCTTCCATAGTAGAGTCTTCAAAAGTTGTTTTCTGGTCTCAATTATGATATTACGCGACATTAGACGACTTCTCTTCTTGAGAAAGACTAATTTAACTTAACGTATTCTGTCTTTTATTTCCTTGTCGCTTCTTCAATCTTTGCAGACGGCGGAAAACAGGACTTGAAAGAAGCGTCTATGAAATTAACAATATTCTGCAAGATTACAACTTGAAAATAAACGTTCAGAAAACCAAAATCCTAGTCTGCAGCAAAATACCACACAACAGACAAAAATTAAACTAGACCATCACAAAAGTTTCTATGTATGACAACCAGTATCTAATAAATTTCGTTATATATTAGTAGTCAAACCAACATTTATAACGTGCGTATATGGAGAACAATCATATGCTGGTATTATATATGTTGTATCTCGCAAAAGGGTGTGTTATTTATGACTGGAAAAATATGTCTCGACTCGAAGAAGGCAGCTTAGACTTTATTTTCATCCAAAGATGCTCAGCTTCATCAACAATTGAGCTGGATTCAAATTTGCTTGGTGATATCAAAATATGCCAATAACATGTTAAGAAGTACGGACCTAACGCTTTGTGATTTTTTATGGAAATATATTGAGTTTAGTTTCTAGGAAATATTAAAAGCGTCCAGTAAATAAGAGATGTTTATATAAACGATAATTCTTCAACTGCAAAGCTATAAAAAGCAACGATAAAAAAAGCGAAGGAGCTATTAATAACATCCAAGTGAAGCAAAACAGGTGCAATGACGATCACAACATTTTGTACGAACGACACCACAAGAATATGTAAGCACTTCCTCAACAAGAACATCGACTGAATATCATGTCGGTCCGTAATGTTTAGGTCCCTATTACTCAAAGAGAAGATGCAGACAGAAGCTACACATAATGAACAAGACAAATAAATTTAAGTTCATCTACAGATCAAGAACACAGATAATGAACTTAAAAGTACACGTTTAAAATGCAATTGACACTGTTATGAAAGAAAGTAATACGAAATAAAAGAATAAAAAGTGATATATGCATACATATGTGCATTTCATAATAAATTATAGCAATTTAAAAGAAATGGCCAAGCGGTTGAGGAGTTTCTTTATAGTGTAGACGGACTCTGTTTTAACCCTGAGATACTAAAACTAGGGATAGCAACGTGGTCGTTTAAAGCGACTACCGGGTAGTGAAGCTAAACATCTGAGTCAGAGTCAGAGCCTCACCATTAAAAAGCATGGGCCGTTAAAAAGATGAAGAAAGATTTTTTAATTAAACCTTAGAATACAATCCAAAACATTAAAGTAATTGGAAAAAGCTCAAGAAGAGACAGAAAAAAAGGAACAGGTTAAAGACCTTCTCCATGCAGGCCTAAAAAAGGAAAGAGAAGGCAAACAGGGGCAAATGGTTTGTTGTTCTTTAACGTACGTTCTAATAATATTCTAAACCACCTCGCACAGCATGACTGCAGTCTATAGTTTGTACACAACTTTTTCAGTCCGGCGGACGCTTCATTCAAGCCGGGAGTTTACCTTCAATCGGGCCATGCTCCACGCTGCAGCTTACACAAATTCCAGAGCGTAAACAACCCAAACGGACGAAAGCAAAACAAAAGGCCGGAGTACGGAGAGATACAAGCCGCTGCTTATAATTTTAGATGAGGCCACTTCCTGTTGCGCGTAAAAAATGCATATTTTATTTCTGGCTGCGCGGTGCATAGCGTGGACGCCGGCGAAGATGCGCCGGCGGCTTGCTCTTTTTGTCTGACGAGCGGCGCGCTGAATGGCGCGCAGCCGCGTGGGTGTTCGAAAACTAATCAGCTCGATTCTTCGGGATATAATCATTAACGGCTGCTTCCAGTGGGCTCAAGTAGACGAGAGCCACTTGGTGCATTTGAAGCACAAGATTTGGTGCCAACTTGTGGCTACTTGGAAGTGATGTGGCAAAGTGGTGAAGGTGGAAGAAGTATAAAATTGGCTAATGGCATAGTAAACAACTCTATTTTACAGCAAAATGACTTACACTAATTAGAATAATTATATGTGCAATTACGATTATATAGTAATGAAGTCTGCATATCTATGGCTAATAATTACCAGCATTGTGTACTGAAATGGGTAATTAAGGACGGTTTTATGATAATTTAAAAGTGAAAATCTGTAGAGCTAATAACAGGAAATTGCTTGATTATGTTTTTGGGAAATATATAGGCCTTTGAGGCCCATAACTTATAGATTCTAACAGCTATTCTTCTTCAATCTTTTTAACAATTATTCTCCACTGGGATCTATTCTATGCCGCTACTCTGTTACACCGATACTTCTCATGTCTCACGTCGCCGCATCTAACCATTTTTCCTCGGTCTTCCTCTTTTCTTTTTCCCCCTTCTCCTTCCTCTAATTCTCTATTGCTATGTCTATGCTTTGGCATTCTGCTAATATGCCTTACCCATCTTAACCTTTGCGCTTTAACATGTTGAATCTCTTAATTTGTTTTTCGTCTCCATATACCATCTTGGGCTTTTTTTTTGTTCCTCCTAATATACTCCCGAACACCTTTCTCTCCATACTTCTAATATCATTTAAATTTTTCTTCGTTGCTCTAAAGATTTATTTTGACCTTAGCATTCTGTTTAATGAGCCCATTGCTTTGCTTTTCTTATTTATTCTTTTTTCTAATTCTTTGTTCTCTTTGTTATTGTTAGTAATTGTTACCCCCAAGTGCTCAAAATGGTTCACTGTCTCATATAGATTGCTCCGTTGGTCTTAAATTTGTATAATCCTAGTTTTTTGTCCTTGCTTCATTACAAGGTATTTTGTTTTATCTTCATTTATTCTTAATCCATAACTTCTGCAGCCTTTTCCATTTTGCTAAAGGCATTTTCTAGTTAGTAGCAATTACTTGTTGTTTTCACTGATATATTATTCCTTGCGTTTGTATTTAGCTATCTCTAAAAACTGCTTCTAGAAATAAATTAAATAATACCGCGATAATAAATTCCCCTGCCTGATTCGGGTCAGTATTCTGAAAATATTTGATATTATTCTTTTGCTGCCTGTATGGCAGGGTCATATTTGTTAAACTTCTTTGGGATTTTGGGAAATAGTGACTAGATAACAAAATCAAAGTCGAACCCTCAATATCCACCAACAAAATTCGTCTTTTGGAAAAATTCGATGTACAGAAGTTTGATTGTATATTATACAGAAGAAATTGACGCCATCAACTGCGTTGTATTGCTGAAATAGTTTTGGGTACCCCTTCTTAACACAGAATTGAAAATTCTAGAGCAACCGTCGAACAATGAGATTATTCAAAAATGAATGTTTCCGTAACCATTCATGCTTTTTCCAAGCAATTACTTGGACATGTCATTCTCATTCGAGATTTCCAAATCCATTTGTATGAGGAGAGAACAGATAAACATACCAAGAGTACTCGCCTTGTAAGTCTACAAGATCTGAAATAATGGATCAATATGAATGCATCAAGAATTACTTAGCTTGCTAATACCATTTTCAGCAAAACTGTGGAAAGATTTATTTTATCTATTCTTCTATAATAACATTTTACATTATTTCTTTCATTGTTCAGAAATGTTAGTGCAGAATTTCAGATGGATTAAACAGTTTCCCTTCGGTCGTTATTTAGTGATTTAATCTAAGAGATGTTTTTTTGCTAGTCTGGTTTGGATCTTAAACTTGAAAAAAGCCAAATGACCCCAACTAAATTAAAAGGTGTGGCGATGTCTTAGATCACTGAAATATAAACAGAAGGGCGCTAAAACCACCTATGAGTTTCACACGCTTGCGCAATTATTATTCGACTTATTCGAGGAACAAAGAACGCGATGCAGGTGCAAAATGTTGCTGTAGGTGGCGAGCAGGTAGACTACGTTTGAAAAACCAGGATTAGTACCTCGACGACCTTTGCGGTCACTCCTACAACTTCTAAGAAATCGGTCCATCTGTGGTGCATAATTTCGACGACGCTCAGATCTGCATATGTGATTCTATCGTGCAGAGAAGCAGACGGCTTAAAACTCCTCCATTTCTGAGCATTATATCTGTCATAATATAATCTTAATTTGAGAAGTTCGCTGATTCTACTGCTTTATCAATTTTTTACCGATCAAAAACAACTTCAACCGAATAAAATGTGACTTATGTAGGCTTAATTCATTATTTAAAAGGAAGGATAGAAAAAATTATATTTGAATGGTACGGACACTTTAAAAAAATTACATAACTTCAAAATTGGATTAATTTATTATATTTTTCTATGGGACTTTTCAAATCTATCTAATAAGGTTTTTATTACTCTGTAATGGGTCATTTCTACTTTTATATATTCTTTATATTTAGTTCTCCTATTACTGCCCCCTATATTTATGTTCTCATCTACATGTTTCCGTGGTTCTCAACAGATTATTCAGATTCTGTAAGTTCCCTTTTTATTCTAGCAACATTTTAATTTCTGGAATCTTCTCTTTTAGTTTGCTTCTTTGTTATTTTTAGTCTTTTCAGACAAGAAAATCATAACTTCTTGGATAACTTTTTTTATTGTATAAAATCTAAGAATAACTGTTAATAAAATTAAACTGTATCAGTTGATATTTTTGCTCACCCTGTAGAATATTACTAACGAAATTTTTAAATCTTTATTTTTTCAAAATACTTAGTCTTTGATTTTGTATATTATTTCAGGGTAGTTACGATATAATTCGACATTGATAATACACTGATTTAGTGTAGGGGTTGCTGTCAATAAATAAGTTGATACTTTTTTTAAAATTCCGCAATAAACAATAACAATGATCATTATAACAATTTCTTGATATCCTCTAATGCGTCGAATCATTAAAATGATCGATTTTTGGTTTAGAAGTAGGAGCCAAAGGCTTAATGACTGAACTTGATGAATGATGTGTCCCCTTTTTATTTTTAATAGTTTACTTGATACAAATAAAAAGGAATAATTTTATAGCGGATGATCAGCGAAAAAGTCTGGGAATCCCTGATTTAGAGCTATTATTTTGTCCTCTTTTACAGCAGTAGCTCTCTAAAGGCTGGTTCGTATTTTAAAATGTTTTTTTTTGAGATATAAACGAGATATTCAATTGTATTTTATCTTGTCACAAAAATGCTACACTTGTATTCTAAAATATCATTTCTTTTGTCCGAAAAATTTCATTCGCGACCTGGCAGCATTTATAAATATACAATCTTATCTCTTAAGTGTCGATATGAGTCTTTAAGCCTTCGTCTAGTTATCATAGAATACGTTTGGTTCGCATTGAAAAGTTAATGTGTCCTTTCGTCCGCCTTTAAATATGAAAAATCTAAGGAAGCATTTGGAACATGTCATGTTGCATCGTTTTAAAAAAGACAAAAAAGGCTAACGATACCGCAAACGAGATGTACATCGTTTAGGGGAGTTCAAACAGTTTACATTTTGAAGCTGGCTATTTTAATTTGGAAGATGAAGACCTCGGTGACTATGAAAATATGTGATGTAGATGTAAACATACGCCAAATGACAGTATACAATCATCTCATAAATGCAGGCCGCGTCAATTGCTCTGACGTATGGATTCCGCAAGAGTTGACAGAGAGTACAACCCCCTTGACTGTGATACCACGTGTGATTTGCTTGTTCGAAAAAATATTAGTCACTAGGAAAGAGAGTTGCCCAGTAGGGTTGCTAGAGTCCCAACTGAGCGACTCCCCAGGTGGCGCAGATAGATATGGCGAGTATTGGGGAAATAAAACAGCTGGAATGGACCAAAACTAGCACGGGGGAAATTCAAAATGATGCATCTATTGCGCTCCTACACACATACCGAGTAATTGCTGTTATAAGTAGTCTGTTCTGACTATACAACAGCTTCAGGCAAAAGAACTGGCAAGAATTAGGGCACTTTCTTGTTCTTGGAACGAGAAACCATTTCTAAAGTCGAAAAAAACACTAAGTCAATGGCATGGAATGCAGAAGGCAACGGCAAACCACTATCTAAAGATCCTGATGGATAGCATGGCTGAATTCAAAATAAAATATTCCGGAGTTTATATTTCTTCATTCGGATCTCTGGGGGCAGTTTTGATTAATACTGACAGAAAAAAATGAAGATGCATGGCATGGCATGTTTTTATTGGAATGGATAAGTGATAGAAGTCGCCTGGAAGTTAGTAATTAGTTTCATACCTGAAATGGTCCAAGAAATATTAAGCATAATATAAATATACTAGTAAAAAGGCCCGTCCCAAATACGGGCCACATAAATCATAGCATGCGCCTCCTAACAGCTGACAGATAGGTGATGACACATTGGTGAGGACGTCGCCGGCACAAAATACTATATAGATGACCCTACAGGAGAAAAAACTAAAGAAGAAGTAGAATTCTTTTATAATTTTCAAAAATCTTTAGATATTACAAACAAGAAAATATTACGAATATCAAGGGAGGCTTCAATTCAAAAATAGGAAAAGAAAAGTGAAAGATATAATAATCAATTAGGGCAGGAATGTGAAATAAAAGAGGACAGAGATTAAAATAATTTTGTCAAAAACAGGATATGATACTTGAGGAACAGAGACCTGGGCTTACTTACAACTTAGACTCATTTTCGGTGAGATATTATGAAAGGGAAGTTTGAAGATCAATCAGTTATCGATTAGGAGCATTTAAGATATGGACTTACAGAAAATTATTGAAAATAACCACAGAGTAACAAATGGTGAAGTACTCAGAAGAATAAGAAATGAAAAAGAAGTATTAAACACAATTAAAATAAGAAAATTGCAGTATCTGTGTCATATGAAATGCTACAAAATATCCTGCAAGGTGAAATAGAGAGAAGAAGAGACTCTCCTCTTCTTTCCTCTGAAAGACATATACTCGCGCTGAATAATCTGAGACAATAGTAGAACTGCAGTTCCATTAGATAGTTCAGATCTGAAATAAAAAATACAAATAACCATGATAACCAACATTATAAAAGAAGACGGCGAATAAAGAATAAGCAAAAAAATGAGACTCGCCTGTTCTATAAGAGTGTTAACCATAAAGACTCTTGATTCAGCAATGCTAACAAGGCAAGGTCTGCGCCCATACAAATTTTTGATGTCTGTTTGGTGGGATTTGAAGGATTTTACAAGGTAAAATCATTAATTCGATGAAATACTATTCCTGGCTGGGCAAATTAAAGAAATTCAGTACAAAACGGGCAGACGAGGCTCCATGTGTGTTTATCCGTTAGAAACAAATTTTTAACACATTACTGGGATATTATACCTCATCTTATCTGCTGTCCCTGATATTGCTTCAAGTAATTATGTATTTTTTTATTTAAAAAATTCTCTTTGCAATAAACGGTTTGGTGACATAAAATTTGTAACAACAGTTTTGGAAAGATGGTATTGTGTGGTATCTGGAGAGATGAGTAGAATGAATCTATGTAACTCAGCAGAATATAAAACATAAAATATTGTGCATGTACTATTTGGTACAAAAACTTTTTAGACAACCTTGTAGTTGTTGAATTTGTCTTTTCATTTAAGGAACCATGCAATAAATATTTCCTTTCAAGGTATTTCCGAAAATATTTTCAGCCGATAAAATTCTTAACATTTAACGATTTTTTCATTTATTATATTGTTTGTTACGACACTAAGGACCATTTATATGATTCTACTATATATTTAGATGGAAATTTTATTTGGACGTCATTTAATATGTCCAGTTTCCATTAATTGAGGCTAATACGCGCAGCAGGACCTGAGCGGAGCTAGCGTTTATTTTATGAAAGTCCGTAATTAATAGGAACTTTCAAAACGTAAAGTACATTTTTCTCCTTTGTAAACATAGTGATAATAACGCTCTGGTCAGCCATAATGAGGAGAAAGTGCAAATGCATCTGTGTGTATGTCCAATTATTCGATTTGAAAGATAATTGATAAAGGAAATATCTAATGGTTCTTACTCGTAATCAACATTTTAAGTATCTGGCTTCCCATCAACAATTGTTAATATTCGATACCGGAGCAGATTTGCACACGTTGAATTGATTTTATTTTAAGATTGTTTCAGATGTTTGTGATTTTTTTATATCTTACTTTTTGATTACAAAATTGCTTTTAAGGGTTCTTTATGATAAATTTGGTGGTCTTATAAAATAAAAAAGAAAGTTTTCTCAAAGAAACAGGTAATTGGGGATGTTTTTTATGGAAAATTTATGCAACTGACTTATTGTACAATATAAATAATACGCAAGGAGAATCGCAGAACCGAGCACAATGGAGAAATCTTTTGGGGACCGGAAGAGACAGATATGACCCGTGAAACCGTCGAGAGAGAGAGAGAGAGAGAACGACTTAATGTACTCTAAAAATCCATAGTCGGATAGTCTATGTTTACTTCACGTTTAATTAATGCTTTTAACACAATTCAAAAAAATAAATATTCAAAATCATCTTTACACTAAATCTATCAAAGCAATTCAAATGAAGCAGACCTCTTTTAAAAAGCATTTTGTAATGTCAATTACCTCCCTAAACCCAGCTATTAACTTACTAAATTTTCGTGGTTACCTTCAAAAATAAACCTGGGACCGCTAACAATTACATTGCGTGACATTAGCATTTCCCTTCGCGATAAGTTTAATTGTTTTCGGCACGGCATACCAGGTTCACGAGGAGGTCACTTCATTTCTTTAGCAAATCAAAATATATTTGAAATGAAAATAGATGTCATTATAGCTATTTATAGGCTTGGGCAAATCTGTGTAGTACCAGATATTTTAATAGGTAATTAGCGACTGTGGACAGGAAAAGATAAAGTGAACGCTGCCGGCGAAGAACCTCGGGAGAATTGAGTTGCACCATTAGATCATTGTTAAAGCATGCAAACTTGCGCTTCCGCCCGCATTCGTCCACTTAATCGGTGCTACATCCTTAGAGCCAGATGTGCCGTGAATTTTTATAAAAGAAGGCGTCCTGGGGTGTAATTTTTAACAAGCCAGAACTTTTCTGTAGGAACGCGTCTCAGCTTCCAGCTCCGTGTTTGGTGATCGCAAGATCATCTACGGGCAATTGCAAAAACCTGGCGATCGGTGTACTAATATGGAGATACCTGCAGGTATGTGCAGAGCTGAAACAACTCGTTCTGGAATTACGTGCGTGGACATATTGCCCGTACGTCTTGTTCGCGGCGGTATTAAATTGGCCGAAGGCGGCCGATGCAAGATATGGGTGCGCAGCGCGCCGCTCGCATAGAAAGTGCGGCCTGTTGCGTTGCGCTGATTGGTGATTCACCGTACAAATTGGAACAGAATTGGTTCAGCTCGTTCTGTCCTAAAATGAGCTTAATTTGGCGATTTGCTGCAGTCGTCGAGTTTCCTTTTTTAGCACTGCAATTTTATTATGCAGTGCTACTGGTTCTTTCAACGTTTCGGTTTGGAGGTCCTTCACGTTCTTCAACACGAAAAAGTCTGCATGGATACAGTCTTTGACCTACTACTTTTTGTACTAGTATCTTATTTCCTAACAGAACTTTTTTTTAATTATAGTACGTCTTGCATATTTTTTTTTTAAATAGCACTTTTGTGCCTGTAATTAAAACTAGTCTATGAGACCAACCATTAATTTTGTTCTGATAAATCTTAAACTAGGTACTTATCTACTAGAGTCCATCCAATGATGTCTTCTAATCTTTTCTGATTTATACACTTTACTTCACTCGCACTGTGCTCTGCTTTTACACAACAACAACACTACACAAGATCAGCGGGTTTTTCCTCCTTAGTCTTCGGACATGATGTTGGTTGTCCAGTAGTTGTAATGCTTCTGGATTTACATGAAGATGGAGCCTATCTTCATGCTTTCCAGCAAACCTTTTATCTCTTCCTTCACAGTTGGGATCTGAAGGTCTCTGTGGATGTCTGAGTTGCGTACATACCACGGGGCGTCCACTATGTTACGCAGCACTTTGTTTTGGAATATTTGTAAGCACTTAAAATTTGTGTCACTGGTACAGCCCCAGAGCTGAATGCCGTAAAGCCACACTGGTTTTAGGATCTGGTTGTATATTAATACTTTGTTGGAGATTGAGAGTTTTGAGTTTCTTCCAATCAACCAACAGTGCTGTCTGTATTTTAGATTTAGTTCTGTTCTTTTCTTTTTGACATGTTCCTTCCATCTATGTCTTGCATATGAGTTGGTATTCTAAATACAATTTGTGTAAGTCTCAAAGAGAAATTCCCCACAAACAAAAGATAAGCTAAAAAGAAAATAAACATAAACTCAGAAGACATGCCTGAAGTAGAAGAAGGGGAAATAATGAGCGCATTGAAGGAAATGAAACACCAGAAAGCTGGCGGACGACAGCCTAACAAAAGATTTAATGATTGAAAGAGGGGAAGAAACAAAAAGAGCGTTGAAGACGTTGTTCAATAAATGTTTGGAAACTGTAAAAATAGTTTGGAAAGAGGCCAATAGACTAAATTTAATAAATTATAGACTCATAACATTACTATTCCACGTGTATAATCTTTTGTCGAGAATAATAATGAAAAGATTAAATAATAAAATAGAAATGTATCTATCTGATGAACAACTTGTCAGAAGAAACTGATCCAATCCCGATTCAAAAAGGAGTTCGTCAAGGCGATCCAATATCCCCTAAGCTATTCATACTACATCTCGAAGATGTTTTCAAAGGATTAAATTGCGAGGGAAAAGGCATAAATATAAATTACAAACTTTGGATAATCTAAAATATGCAGATGACGGAGAACAACTAGACTCAATGGTACCAGAACTGAACGAGGCTTCTAAGAAGGTGGGGGATTAGGGATGAACATCACAAAAACAAAAGTTATGATAAACCCTAAAAAGGGAGCAAACACACAAATAGAACAAAACACAAAACTGCAAGTAGAAGAATATACATATCTAGGATAAAGGTTTATAATTAATAAAGAAAACCAAGAAATAGTAATCGCGAGAAAAGCCGAAACTGGGATGGGCACCTTTGGCGGATTAAGTTATAAATTGAAGAACCGAAAGTTACCCCAACACGTGAAGTTAAATTCGATAGCTGTATATTACCTGTTATGATTGATGGAGCTCAAACCTGAACTTTGACAAATATAATTTAGGCAAGCTCATAAAGACTTAAAGACCTATGGAGCGCCATACGTTACAAGCAACCTAATTGATAAAAAACGGAACATATAGGTAAGAGCGAAGACAAAAATTATAGATATAAAAGAGGGATTAGCGAGACTCAAATGACAATTCGCAGAGTACAACGTCCGCCAAACAGATACAACGTAGAACGCACGAGTCTTAGATTGGAGACCATGGTTAGGCAAAAGAGAAAGGGGAAAACCATAAATGCGATGGTTAGACGATACGAAGCGTCACCGGTCTCGCATGGAAAATAATCGTCCAGAATAGAACAAGATGGAAGGAACAAAGGGAGCCCTACATCTGCAATTGAATTGAAGAAGGCTAAAGAGAGAAGAGATGTATTTAGAACATGGGCCATAATAATCTGGTGATGCTTCATTCTGTTGCAGAATACGTACGAAATTTCGCCGATTTAAGGAACACAGTCACCCAAAAGATGGAATCTCTAATTTCTTTGTAGGTAACTATCTTGTGTGCTTACAACGTAATCTAAATGGTCGAAAGTTGAAATTAAAATTTTTATTCGAATTCCTGAATAGAACTTGGTCGGCTTGGTATGCATTAGCACATTTGAAACAAAATAAATAGAGGAGGCGAAACTTTATTTTAACACTACTTAGATTAGTCATTATCATTTGAATGAAACAATCAAAATCGAATATATCGTAGGGAAACAATCATGGAAAGAATTGTGGTTCCACCAAGATGAAGTGTTAAAGTAGTGAACACAAAAAAATGAGTAGTATGTCGATATAGTGCTCAAAAGTGACTCTTACTGTAGTTCTTTCTTTAAAAAAGGTCCAACGATCCCAACTTTCGAAATACCGCACCAAATTATTATCTTAGGACTATCGAGAGGTCTCTAATGTAATTCATGTAAGTTTTCTGCTACCCAAGACCTACAAATGTGCTTATTGACATAACCATCCCAATTACATAATAAAGTATTTTTTACAAAACAACCTGCGTTGGACAAAATCACCTTGAAGCAGCTTTTGAACAATCATCATTTTGTACGGATGGAATTTCAACTCGCCTTGAAGGGTACGCTGTAGCAAGCGCCCAAAAGTACGACTCCTAGTGGAGCACCGAGAATTTGAAGAACCGACCTTCTCACCGTTTTGAACATTTTCTGTGGTCTGAGCGTATGGGGACGACCGGTTGATTTTCTCTTCGTAACTGATCCAATTGTTCGAAACACCTAATCGGACTACTGTGTTCCCTAACACATGCAACATTGAACTGTTGACAGAAAAGACGTTGAACAGTAACAAAGGAATCGTTCTTTTTAAAAAGTTGCTCGATGGTAAAAAAGCGATACTCTACATTTCGCAGCGCCGTGGCTACTAAAATTGAACCTTTTAAACTATTCAAAGACGGCGCGTGGTGGTCGCTCAAATACTACCATTCAAAAACACGAATTCTTTTTGCGTCACCCTATATAACGAGTGTGTTACCAAATTCCAGTGAGAATGTCTCCACATGTTGCCACTAACATATTTTTTCACTTTATTCAATACCGTCTGTATATAAGTACCGCAGTCGTTATTACTACTAAACTTGTAAGACCATTATAATTTTGACAACTTAAAGAAATACTTCATTATAGAAATATATGATAAGAAAATGGTTAAGGTTCACAGAATGAGATACAATTAAAATGTAAATTACTTTTGGTCATTTGCTAAGAAATCTTAACTGTAAGAAACAGATGTGAGACATAGCAGGTCTTCGCCACGTTAAAGCTTAACCCTTATGTTATCAAAGAGATAAGTATGTGCAGCAATAAGCCGCATTTTTCAGATTGTAACCAAAAAAATCAGATATATCGAGATTATCTTCATTTCAGTTGCTTGTATTTTTGAAGGCTTACATATCTTCAATATGCATATCCATTTCTGTTCTTCAATATAATCATATACATCTACATATCAAAATTGTACCGTGATCAATTCAACTCCTAAATTATAATAGGGTCGATTTCTTCAAAAAAGTGATACTAAATTTAATTCATTTGGATTTTGGTCTAGAAACTTCCAATTTTTAATTTTTCCGTTTTGAAAATACAAGAAGCAGAATTTCAACTAAACAGAGGTGTAGTATGATCCTCAGAAAAGATATGTGCAAATTGTGAAATTCGCAGTTATGAGGTAAGCGCCAAAAGTTTCTGCCCTAACCATGTTCAAAGAATAATAGGCACAAAACAGCAGCAGTGTCAGATAGCCCCGTTCTTGGTTGAACGTTTGTGAAAACTTCAGCATGTTGAAAATCGAATACCAAGACGTGAACAATTTTCTCATTAAAGAAGCTCCCAGTGATATTAAGCAACGTATAGATGGTGCATATAGTGAATATTCTTCTTTATATTCAATTGCAGAATGGGCAAAACAATTTCGTTTGGGTCAAGAAAGCCTGGAAGATAAACTCACGTGCAGGTTGGCCATTTGAAATGTTTTGGGAAGAAAACTTCTCCCTTGTCGAACGTGAGGTGCTGCAAGATAGCAGTTTAGAACTAAAATAATTGTCAGCAAGGTTAGAACTTTCCAATACAGTCCTGCGACGCATTCTCCATGACATATGAATAAGTGCCAGATGTAATTCTGACTTTTGTCAGCCGTTCAAAAATAGCAACATGTGACCTGTTCTGAATACTTTTTAAACCTCTTCCACAACAGAAAAGTTCTTCAATTTATCAGTGGATGAAACAGTGATCCTATACTGTAATTCGCTACTAAATAGACAGTCAATATAAAGGTGCATACCGGCCCAATCGACAAAAAAGTTATGTTAATGTTTGTTTGAGAAGCTTCCTCACATACCCTGTAGCCCAGACCTAGAATTGCAGTGACTATTATCTATTTTCAAAACTAAAGAAGAACTTAGAAATAGAAAATTTAACAACGATGAAGAGTTGGAGGAAGCAGTTTCGGAGTATTTTGCAGATAGAACCTCATAGTATCTTTCCAAGGGTATTGAAATGCTAATTTAAAGATCAATAAATGTGTTGAACCATATATTGAAAAGTAATCTCATTGTTGTATTCCTATCATCTCTGGAATATAGTCGGGTTTGGAAACTTTTGGCGCTTAGCTCATATATTTTTTTAATTTTGCGGCTGACAGCAGAACGAATCCAAGTAGGCAATCCCTTCAAACATTCGTGTATATCTTGAAGTCAATGGCTTTTGGTGTTTCTGTTAGATTTCAAAATTTAGTTTTGGGAATTGGATCTTATGCACTCTCTGAAATGCTATACATTTATCCACAACAGAAGAAATATTTGGCTATTGTTGCAATTGACTGTTTTTCTTCAAATGGAAAATGCGTTATGTCAAAACGATTCTATGGAGGTATAATTAATATCTATCCCCTACTTAGAGAAAATATAAATTAAGATAAGATTTATTATTGGGAACGGCTTCGAATTTTTATGATACAAATAAATAAGCTTTTAATTATTGTTCTTCAGGTGTTATCACAAATTCGTTATTCATCATATTCTTCTCGGTACCCTGCTATTGTATTTTGTACCCCTGGTTCGCTTCAAATACGCAAGTTTCGCAACCACCCCATTACCCTTCGCCCCACTTCGCGCCTTCTTTGTATTTTTCCCATCATTAACAAAGTATTTGGTATTTTTCCTCGACGTGCCCGAAATATTAAGCACCTCTTCATTTGCAACTCTATCAGTCCAGTAGATGTAATTCTGCGATACATCCACATTTTGACGGCCTCTGGTCTGTTAGTCATATTAATTTTAAGAGTCCAAATCTCAACATAATACATAACATTTAGCCACATGCCATCTAAGACGAGTATTTAAAGTTTTGGTACACAGGAATTACTTCATTTTTATAAAGGTGTTTGCTATCTCTATTCTGATTTTTATTTCTTTGTCAGGATCCCTTTCGCCATTCAATTGGAAACCAAGGTATTTACAGCTCGTAATTTGTCCTAACTTGCTACCTTCCAACATAATGTAAAAGTTTTGCTTGTTCTTATTACTTTGGTTTTCTTTACATTGATGTTTAGACCAATAGTGATGAATTCCTTACTGACTTTGGTGAGGAGATATTGCAAGTCTTCAGGACTGTTTGCAAGTAAAGCGATACCATCAACATATCTAATGCAGTTGATGTATTCGCCTTGTATTTTGATTTCTTTCTCTGCATATGTCAAAGTCTTTCTCACCACAAATTCTGATCACATATTAAATATTTTTGATGACAGATGCAACCCTGTTATCCACCACAGTAGTTTGACAATTAATGATTCTAATGGCGGCATTCTGTTTCAAATAGAGTAGATCTTTGAAGTCAGTTTCCATACTTCTTACGATCTGTATTTTAAATTAATGACTCTGTCAAATGCCTTTTCAGTTTCCCTGGTACCCATTCCACCTGGAAAACCGAACTGCGTTTCTCCGAGTAATTGTGGATGATTTTTTATTATTACGTTCTATTATTTTCTTTCTTCACCAACTCTGTCTAATGGAAAATATGAACACATTCACCTTTGTGGTCGTTTTAACAATATTTTGATTTACATATTTAGTGTGAATCTTAATCTACAAATTAAAATATCCATTGATTATGAAAGGAAAGAATTACAGGGAAATATAGAAGAGCAGACAATTTCGCGAACAAATAAATTCAAATAATAATTCTCTGCAATATTGAAGTGTGTCACTAATTCGTACGTTGATTTGCCAGTGAGGATAGCGTTATGTAATGAATCTGCTAGTGCCCAGTGAGAATTTTCTCAATTATGCAACCTCAACTCAGCGGCATGTGTCCTTTTAAACAACATATCTCAGACGAGTGAGGAAATAATTAGGGCGCGTGACGCAACAAATCTGGGGCGCAAAAGTGGCGCCGCCATCGCGGAATGGATCTCACGTGTGATCTTGCAAACGCGTCGGTGCGCCAAACGCTGCTTGCGGTCACTTTTGTAACGCGTTGTTCAGGCCGGGCCAGCTTCTTTAAAAAGGAATACGTACAACCGCGCGTGAGGTGACACTCGAAATAATAAGCCGCGGCCCCGTCACTGAATAACAAGAAGGTGCCTCCATGTCGCAGAGGATACGACAGTTGTAAAAACGTGGGAACATCGTGAATACATTACGTATCTCCATATTGGTAACGGAAATTGGAGAACGTTTACGTACAATGGAGTCAAAAGGCTATGAATGAATTTCCTGAATCGGTTTTATTCTTTCTCCAACGTCTCTATAAGGCATGGGTGTGTTCAGATTGTTCCGTCTACAGAGATTGATTTAAAATGATGTCTGCATATAACTTGCCATGAAGCACATTCGATGGATGCCAGTTGAATGACCACCAAGACTGTATTTGGTAAAGTCAATACCATGAACCCAATTTTCAATTATTCTGTTATATAATACGTGTATTTGACTTGCTACAATAAATAAAATACTTAATACGGCCCTATAAGAAAAAATTACCGATATTAAGCCCAAGATTTTGATTTTGACAGTTAATAGCCTCATTTTTCCCAATTGAGTTTTGAATAGCCACGTGACACCATCTTGTTGAAAAACATTTCAGATAAAACAAGCCCCTGCAATTTACATCAAAAAATAAAGTCCTCAAATAAGAGGACTAACGTTCGTTCCTCATTTTGAAAAACATAAGGATCATTGACTTATCAGCAAAAACACAGTAACCTTTTATGGATGTATCGTCGCTTAGATCCGCTAATTTACACTATATCCTAGTATATGCATGAGAGTATTAAATAAATGTAGTGGCATGTAGGAGTCCTCATTCAGGATTTTATTGAGATTGCATTCCTCGTCAATTCAGGTCAATGGGCCATTGTTTATTCAGCCTTCGAATTGGTAATAGGTTCAAGAGTTGTTCCATGGCCGGATAGTCTTGCAAAATCGGATGCCGCTGACTTTTCTATTATATCCGCCGCAAAAGGCACATTAAGGTCATCGTGTAAGGTTCGGTTTTTGATAAATCACGTTGCATTTACGAGGTCTTGGTGAATTCTGGATTGAGCGCGTTGTATGAGGCTTATCCTAGATTTTTAGCACATCTCAAAAGCTGGATTCCGTACGTCTAGATAGGTATCAGGATTGCTTTATACAGTAGCACTTTGTTTTCGGTTGATAGTTTACAATTTTGGTCCAAGGAGCCAGTAAGTTTGCTTGTCCCAGGTTAGTTGTCTGTCTAGATGAAATCGTAGCTACTTGGTTTCTGTTCTAATTGGTAGTGGAATGCCCTTAAGTATTAAAAGGAAACACGTGGTTCTTCTTGTCGTAAATGTAACTTGTACATATTTGCCTTGGTTTATCTTGATTCTTGATTGGCCCATTAACTTAGATTGTTTGAAGTGTACTTGTAGGTGGAGTAAGGCTTTGTTTCGCATTGCGGCATCATCAGCGATTGTGGTATTTTCTGTTTTAGGAATATCAGAGGTGTAAAGGAAGTAGAGGAAAGGACTCGGAACTCTGCCCTGTAGAATATTTGCTTTTATTGGGTGGTATTCAGAGTTTGTATTATGTTTGACAGTGAAATAACAGTTACTGAGGTATGACTTTCTTAAAAGATAATACGTGTTCGGCATAAGTTGCTTTAATTTGTATGATAAGTAGATGTGTCACACCTTATCAAAAGCCTGTTGGGCATGTAGGAAATCTATAGAACAAAACTTCTTTTCAAGACTCTTAGCTATCAAATTCACGATACTGTAGGCTTCTTATACTGTAGAATGATGCTCTTTAAACTCGAATTGATGGTTTGGAATTGGAGCAGTTTTCGTAAGAGAAACTTTTCAGTTTTCTTAATAGGGACAATAGGTCTATAAGAGTCAGGTAAATACGATAGTTTGTCCGGTTTGAGTATCGTACGGAGCTGGACATATCTTACGACGAGTGTAATGATGGTCAGTAGACTTCAATTCTTGGAGTAAATCTTGCAAGGATGAAGATCGGAAAAAATGCTGGCTTAAAAGAAAGCCAAACTCAGGGTAAAAATGCTGTTTTACTGATTCTAACAAAAGAAGCTAAAAATGCGATTTCAGGGTCGTTTGTTCTCAAATTCAGTCTACGAACGATAAGACAATGAATTTGCGATAATCGCTTGAGGCGTCGCATTTCAAACAATACAGCTGCCTAGCCAGAGCTAACAACGATTGATACCGTGCAGTGTGCGCTATTAAACAATCGTCAATTGCTAGCGGCAATGTTGATAAATAGCCTATGATACAAGCGTTCGCCACAATTGGCCGAAATGCAGATAAATTATGAACGTTCGTAATTGTGCGTTGTTTGCGCTGTCGAAACAATAGACAATATAGTAGCAATGTGTACTACAGACAGTAGCGCTTGTTGCAGGCACAGATAACAAGGAGCTTTTAAATGTACCGGAGGCGGCTCTTCAAAGATGAATTTGGATTTTTGTAACTGCTAGCGCTATAATTTCATTCAATTTTTCTGGGTGTAAAACGCTCCAGATCACCATATCATAATTCTTAAGATAAAATTCGATGATATTTATCTAACCCCCCTCTCCAATGCTACACTTAATTAACCTTGTTGATAACCAAGTAGAAGCAGCAGAACTGTTAATTCCCTACTGCGAGTTACAGTACGAAAAAAGAAGTTAAAAGTTGCCCATGTCAGGGAAGTACCGTCTTTGCATATTTCAAACTTCATTTTCGAAAATTCGTCTCGTGCTAGTTTCGTTGGAAAAATTATAATAAAGCCAATATTAGCTTTGTGATATCTGAAATTAAAATGTGGGCTTATTTGTACTTGCTAAGATAAGTCATAGTTAACCAAGTTGTAACGAGAAGAAAATTCTAGTCCAAATTGATCACCATTGCAAAGAGTACGGTAAATGAAGTGAGTGAAAAAGAATATCTAGCATTTCCTGTAACCATAATTATAATTATTTTCATACTATCATAGTACAGTGTTGTTGTCAGCATTTTAAATTTAATTATGTGTACTGCACCGATACAATCCATCTATTATTATATTTTTTACTTTTTTGTTAGTTCACTTAAAAGATGTTTGGAATTTGGTTACACCAGACTATAGATCAGTTTTTTGTTTTTAAGAAGCGCACAGGTAATCTCAGCCCAATTCCAAATGGTCTTATGGTTCCACTATATGCAGTACGGAAACTTTCCGATCTTTCGAAAATTGCAACTGCTATGTGAGAACCTAAAGTTACCACCTTTATTCACGCAGATTTTTAATTTTTAGAATTTTCAAAATATACACTACAACTGTGACCTATTGAATTGGAACCATTTCATTGGCAGTCGTAGTTTTGCATTTTGAAGACTGAAATGTTGAGATTGTACACGTCTACCAAAGTTCCAGGCTCGAAAAACTCAAAAATTCACTTAATGCGTTCCTAGGAAAATGGTCTGCTTTGAGAACTGTTAAATGCAATCAATTTCAGTTTTTCTCCATCAGTTTGTCTGGGTTGCACAGTACCATTATTTCGTCATTAATAAAACCGAAGACTAGGAACTTTCTAGTTAGGCAAGCACCGATATTATCGGCCACCTCCACCTCTTTTTATCATTTTATATAATAACTGTTGCCACCTCAAATATTGCTCCATTACCTCGTGCCTAGATACTACCGCCGGCTCAATGAAGTTCTTAAGAGTGTCAATAGCAATATAAATTATGCCGTGCTTTTCTTAAATGATTGGAACGGGAGAGGTACTGTTTATTAGGACCCTGAATAATCTTCATATGGAATCCAACAGAGATGTTTTGTGCTTTGGCTGGTCGTGAAAGTATTAAGATCACTGTGCACATTATCGCTCTTGGCGTTTCTTTCAGATTCTCTCTTTTAATTTTAGACGCAGGCTTCTTTCATAATATGGATGGGGTTAATGGCAAAGCCGATGGTGCCTCTACAGGTTTTCACCAAAAGAAATGACGAGGATGGGTCGCAGAAATTTTCTCGCGTAAGCGGTGAAAGTTTATCTTTAACATAACTTTTGAGAGAAGCTCACCGCGCACTTAACGCACCATGAGTCGACTCGAGAACAGAGTTGAGGGTACTAGAATCTCATAGAGGCGACATCGATCGATTATTCCCTTCTACTGGGGCAAATAGAAAATTTATCAGCTTAGTTCATCTCCGAAAGTATGCGCATTTTGCGAATGAAATTTACTAACATTTATGAGTTAAGGTTTACTTTTTGTAACACTGTTCTTAAAGATTAGTGTCATCTTAAATACTCATGAAATCTATAATAGGGTTTATAAGGGAAACCACAAATACATAGCTTTGATCACAGCATTATTAGACTCAAATTTATTGCCATTTAAGTGTACTTCCGAGGCGTGGATGCTGAACAAAAGCCAAACAAAGGTATTGAACAGGTGGGAACGGAAAGTGCTAAGAGACATCTTTGGACCAGTGGAAGGAAATTGGGAGTGGCGTAGGGGTTAAGGGAGAGGTACAACGCACCTAGTAAGTGAAATCAAAAGTTATAGGCTGGATTGATTGGGCCACTTACAGAGGTTGAAGTAAGAAAGACGAATTAAAAGAGTATTCGTGGGGAAACTTGAAAGGGAGGCGACGAAGGCAAGACCTCGAACACGTTGATTGGATGTGGTAGAAAAATCCTGAACTAAGTAGGAGTTAGCAACTGGACAGCAGAAAAACGGACGGAGTGGAAAAGTATAAGAGAAAAAGTGAAGGCGTGGACTAACTAGCCCTGGTAAAACCAAAATTGGGAACCTTGTAAAAGAGAGGCCATGATCTTCGATAGACTACTAAGAGCTAAGGAGTAAGTAAGTAGATGTCATACGATGACAAATTTGGGCTGTAACTACCAAATAAAAGTTTTGTAACGTTGGGCCGGTTACTGCCGCCGTGTCGGGACGAGAATTGTTGTGGAGAAAGCATTACAAATTAAAGAAAAACTACGGATACAAAATTTGGCCTTTTTGAGAGAAAAGTTCGCTTCAATTTGTTCTTCAGCAAAGTTCTGTAATATTCAGTGTTGGAAATTCTACGGTCTTCAAAAAAATTAGAAAAAACACTTCTAATGAGTTCTAAAATATGGGCATAAGAACTTTTCCAGCTGATGACGAATGTCGCTATTCCATTGAAGCTAAGTTGCTTTTGGCCACAGAACGAATGGCCCAGGCCTCGTCACAAGTGACTATGCTTTTAGAAAATCCATTATTCTGTTCTTCAGAACGTTGGAATAAACCAGTGCAGACTTGAACTTTGTGAGATTCTCTTCAGGGAACCACCGACCACTAACTTTCTTGAATTGCGTTTATCATGGCTGTGTTTTCTACGCTTCCAATACTTATTGAAGGAATCAGAAATAGTTCTTACCGTTATTCATTGATTTGGAAGAATTAAACCAATATTGAACGTATTGGTTTCGTTCACGGCGGTGGAGGCCCGCGAAATACACGGTCGTAAAGTTCTGGATAAACGTATTTCTCCGAAATGTGCAGGAAGTTTCATTAAAGTTTAGGATAGTTTTACCCCTTAACTAACTAAAAACTTGATTATTATTCTTTGTGCAACATAATGTGAAATGACTATGTTTGACATTGAACAATTAATTACTAGTAGCCTTATTACAAGAGTTTATCAAAAAAAATTTCATTTTAATAAGAACAAATTTTGGTAGCTTTGAACAATCGGAATTTCAACTTGTGCTTTTATGAAATTCAGATACATATCTCCCCTTAAATTTCGCCAAAAGGGCTAGCTACTACAGTAACCCGGAAGATGAATCTTCTTAGGAGTTGCTTGTGATTGATAGATCATTTGCATATTGCACCCCTCCGTTTTTATGGCTACAAGTGGTTGTGTGAAGAACTTTGGGGCCCATTGGTGTTTTTCAACGGAAGTAAAGTTTTTCAAACTACTACTCTACAATTGCTAGGACTTCTTTCCTTACTAGATTTCACGCACACATACATGTATAGTCCATATTCTGGGAATTCAAGGGGGAAAACTGCAAATAGCGATGACGCTTTTTTTAATACTAAGAAGTGAAGATTTTTATGAATGGCATTATTCTTACAGTGTGGAGGCAACATCATATATTTCGCCACTGCGGTTTGCGGATATAACCTTTTTTTAATCTTTTGCACACATATGTTGCTTGCGGTTATCCCTTCTGATTATGCAAAGCACATTTAACTTTATTGTAACCGAATTGTTTATGATTATTCCCGCAAAGTACAGACAAAAATGGTAAGGTTTGAAACAAACATTGTTACGCGCCAGAATACGACCACATTGCTTCCTTACAGTTACACGATGTTTGTTATATGACCGAGACCTTTTCGTAGAATTACCGCTTCGTCAGCTTTGTACTGGTAATGGGAAAAATCGCCAAATGTTTCAAATGATTTCAAAACCTTTTGAAAGTATAAGGTTTTGATTAACTTTCGAATTTTATGGGTGGTACAGATCAGTGACGGTTATGTTTATCGATATATCTAAAGCCAGTGTTCTTCTTGTAACGGTTGCATCTTTCTTTTGGTTCTCTAGTCTCTTAAACTTTTCGAACATCTCCATAAGGAACATGGTCAGACCAACAATCAGAAGTGATAGATTAACTTGAAATTTGGTTTCGCACTTAAAGATTTGAAATAATTCTGCCAAAGAGCTGTAGGCTAGACAAAGACGTGGGGATCTCTACCATTTTAAATCAAGGCAGGCTGATGCTATCCTAAAGTATTGCGTCGTGAGGTATTCCTCGTTACCTACGCCTTAGCGTCGGCAAAGTCGAAATTGTAACCTTTCAGTAGATAAATTAATTTTCCGTTTTGCAATTATCATATTTGGATTTTGACCAAACATTTTTAGAACAGGTTTTAGAAGTATGTAAAACAGACTATATTGAGTGCAGAAACAGAATACTAAAATACGCCTTTATTGACATACCACGTCTTATCATATAAATGGCGATACTGGAGATTTTGATTTCACGAGATACCTTTTTGTTGCCTAATGAAATAAAACATTACAATGAATACAAAATATGGTAAAAATTATACTAATATTTTTCTTTTATAGATGTGTCAATATAAAGAACTTCTAGGGTGTAAATTATCAGCAATCTCCCACAACCCACCCCGCAAAAGACATTTAGATTCTTTCAGCTCTTATCTTAAAAGTCTATAAATATCTTTTAGATATGATATATGTATAAGCACTACTTAATTACATCTTAGACGTTGGTGGGCCACCCATAATCTGTTGGGGTCATCAAGTTTATCAATGTATTTTTGACGTGCATTATATTTTATTTTCTAATAATGAACTAATGAACTTTGTGAATCTTTGTAGGAGTTTAACATAAATATTACTGGGAAAACGTTATTATAGAATTTAGCAGCTATCTCTCTCTGGGCAACGAAAGATGATTGAAGGCGCTTCCTGCTACCTCTTCAAGTTTTATGCCGGAGCGTTCGTTCGGTAGGTCTGCGTTCAATTGAGCAAACAAGCCAGTGATGTAACCGGCGGTAAACATTAGCCGCTCGTGCCAAAGGTCCAGCTCCTCCCGACCTCGCTTTGTCTGAGCGCTGCTGAAGAATGCACCGCGCGCCGTAAACGATCGTCGCGAATAAATCACGCCTCGCGCTAATAATATCCGTTTAAATATATCCCTCCAGAAACTGCGATTCCTGCAGCCAACTAAACCAGGTGACTAACGGCACGCTTCATGGGGTCGCGGATCCTCTGTCTTCGCTTAAATTTAGCGCGCGGGGAAGTAACGGGCCTGGAGGGCCACGCTGATGGCGCTGCTTTGTGCCATCACAACATCGCGCTGCTGCTATCAACCAGCGGCCATCGCAGGCACGTGGACGGTGGAATTTCCTTTCGTCGCCTCGCAGTTTGCATGAGCGTGCTGCAGTATAATTGATTGCAGCGTCGTTGGTATGCCATCAAAGCTTTTCTCCGTCGCACTTTTGTAGATTTCTGAAAATTTGACTTACAACGTGATGCATATCTTACCAACCTTGGTTTTTATGTCGGCTATATTTGTTGTGTGTGACGAAATCTTTCGAATGATAAATGTTCTGTCTCATTTAAACTTGTTCTACTTCTAGATTATTTTCGTATCTATAAGGATCAGGAAGAAATAGCTAGACAAATGTTAAAATCTACTCTATAAAACTGCAAAAATGTAACCAACATTGCAACTCCTACAGTTAACAACCTATTTCAAAGGTCAATACCTCATTCGAACCGATTTATTGCCAAACCTCGCATAAAAGTTTTAGACTTTCGATTTAAGTCACAGTTGACCTGTCATAGGTCAAAACAAATTATCATGAAGTAATTGACAGTTTGCACCACCTATTGGTGTTTCATGCACTACGTGCCCAAATCTTACCGTTAGTAGGTGCATGCGGATTTATGTGAAACTGAATATAGTCGAACGAATGTCATCATGCTTAGATATGGCTGATAAAACAATTATTCAATTGTCGATGAAACTGAATCAAATATTTAGCTTGGGTTCCCCATCCTTGGACTACTATAATATAAACATTTTAGAACTCAGCGAAATTAGATGGGAGGGGACGGGGAAAATATAACTAACAAATACCTCTCGACTGGGGAGAAGATTCAACAAAGTCTGAAAAAGTAGTTGCAAACATGATCGACAAAACTACAGAAAAGCTTATTAGAATGGAAAGATATCTCGGAGAAATTAATATGGACAAAATTCAAGGGAAAATGGAGGAACTCCATCATAATCAATGCACATAGCCCAACAAGCGAAAAAGATATAGATACTAAAAACGAATTCTACGAACAACTGCAAGCTAACTGAGAAAAGATACAAAAGGACCATCGGAGGGATAGATATAAAAATCCTAATAGGAAATCTGAATGCAAAGATTTGGAAATGATAACATAGGAAACGAAAAGGTAATGGAGAAACACGGAATAGGAAATATAAATGTAAACGGAGAGAAACTTACAGAATTCTGTAAAGTAAACGGCTTGATAATTAGCGGTACGTTTTCAAACATAAACGAATCCACAAGGAAACATGGATCTCGCCCGATGGGAAACATAAGCTATTAAAGCTACTTCAACGTGGAAATAGCAAACATCCAGATAAAAAACAACTCTGTGGAATTGTTTGAAATGTTTACACCAGCAAACACTACTAATGGAAAGGCATTACTAACAAGTCATGGAGCAGCATTTCGCATTGCAAAACCAGCAACATACAATTGCTACAGATCTTACCAGCAACTGTTGAAATGTTACCAATAATGGTTGGTACAAAAGAGGCTGCAAAATTTGTATATTTCCTATCGTTTTTTCTTTATGCCTGAAAAGTAGAAGGAAAGTTTACCCCCATCATATATAATGAATTTAACCTCTGTCGGGCGCAACCGGCTTGACAGGCACATCTCGGACGTTTTAGTTCCCTCATCCACTCGTAGGAGGGGTACAAATCTGCCCCTCATAATAGTTTCCTATCTTTACGGGATGTTTGAAACCAAGTGATTGTGAAGAAGTAATGCGTTGACAGTGACATTGATTCTTAAGATGAGGTGGAAGAACGCAAAGGCAATTCAGGAACGAAGCAAGACGATGAGGAAACCGAAGATAAATACAAACCAGATCCAGAACCTAAGATTTTTTTGGGAGAAGATAAAACGACCAAGTGGACCGAAAATCCGCCCGTGAAATGTGTTTGTAGGCGAGCTCACAATGTTTCAACTCGTCTTCCTGGAGTTATAGGGAACGCTAAGAACGCCCATACTGCAGCCGATTGTTGGAATAATTCATTCGTCGACATTTTGGACACGAACGTTAAATACACAAAACAATATATGAAATTTATAAAGCTCAAATTTTCCAGATAGAAGGACATCGCATCCTCAGATGTCATTGAACTAAAGATTTTTATTGGCTTTTTGTATCTAGCAGGAGCTCTCAGAAGCAATTGTCAGAGTTTGGAAGAACTTTGGGGAAAAATGGTGGCGGTGTTGAAAAATTTGCTGTCGTAATGAGCATCAAACAGTTCAAGATCCTGATATGCTGTCTTCGTTTTGACGACCGTACTACCAGGGCAGAACGAAAAGAATTCGACCGTTTTACTCCAATTCGTAGTGTGTTCGAAAATTTTGTGGAAAACTGTCAAAAGAGCTATAGCGTCGGGGAGAACGTCACAATCACGAAATGCTTCCACGTTACCGAGAAAGGTGTCCATTTCGACAGTACATACCGTCGAAACCAAGCAAGTACGGCATAAAATGTTTTGGCCTTGTTGATGCAAGGATGTTTTATACACTGAACATGGAAATGTATGCTGGGAAACAGCCTGAAGGTCCTTTTTGTGTCAGCATTAAGCCAAGTGCAGTGGTGAAAAGAATGGCTAAGCCCTTATATGAATCTGGTCATAATATCACTGCAGATAATTGGTTCACTGATATGGGTCTGATCGATGATTTGAAAGAGAAAAAACTGTCCTACGACGGAACTGTACGAAAAATAAAAGACAGTTGCCCCAGTAATTTCTTTCGGTCAAAGGAAAGAAACGATGCACCAGGACGTTTGGATTCAATAATGGGAACGTGATTCTGGTGTCTTCCCTTCATAATGACAATGCCATTGATCCTGAATCTGTAGAGCAAAGAAGCCAGAGATGATCACCAAAAGCGGCGGCTGATACTGCAGATCAGATGTGCGCTAGCTAATGGTCACATTTTTCACAATGCTGAATCTGAGTGGTATCAATTCTTAAGTGATTTACCACGGCACTCAACTGGAATCATGTCGTAGAAGACGTTTCCTGAAAATGCTAGCTTACGAACCTGCTGCTTAGGGGGCTAAACCGAAGAAGTGTGAAAACAGTTGGAATCTCCACCAGCCTACAACAGTTGTAGATGCTCAATCTGCACCATGGAAACGGGTTTCAGAAAGATGACAAATTATGAATGCAAATATGATCTGCGGAACGTGCTGGGCTATATGCAAATGCCCTTCTTCTGCTGAACTTCAGCTGAATGACTCCGACTCCGAGTGAATTTTGCCTTCTGAACCCTTCACTACAATGCGATATTTTTTACCAAAGTTCATTTAATTTGTTACTCTGATAATTTAGCTCAATTTAGTGGTGGATCATAAATTTTCTTTTAATATTTCCCAAACAATAAATGTGTTGACTTTAAAAATAATGAAGTACTAATTATAACGTTTTGAATGACCATATTATCAGAGAAATAGTTATACTCATACGAGCTAAATGCGAGTAACATTAGATTTCGCTCTTTGTTGCAAGATAAATGGTTTGTTTTCAGTGGAAAACAAACATGGTATTAATGCATGATTTCTTAATTATCAGCAACGATTACGAGATAAGCAAAATCAATGTTACTTTAAATCAAGAACTTATTGACTTTAAATAAGATACGATGGAGGATCAAATATTAAATCAAGTTGAGACTAAAAATCAATTCTTACGATTATTCCGCTATCGAAGGCTGGAAATCATCATGGCTATTTGAACTTTATTAGCCTCCGGTCTAAACAATTCTACACCGCTGTATCTAAACCATTCTCTTTGATTTCTAAGCCAGGATAGCCTAGGCCTGCCCCAACTTCGCTTTCCTCTAATTCTACCTTGTATTATAATTGCAATGCTTACTTCTGTCCTCTCATTGCATGTATCAAGTACTAATAATAGTTCCCCGTAATAGGCATGAAGGCCCTTTGGGGTCGTAATAGGATAGGTCTGCTACAATCTAGAGCCTACGGTACACAAGGGTAGTAAAGTGGCTAGCGCTACCCACTACCACAGAGTTTGATCTTACAGGTACTCATTTATTACAGCCTGAGTCGAGCTGGGCCGTAAAAATGTCGGCGATTGAATTGGCGAGAGCGGGATTCGAACCCGCAACTCTTGGTTTCGTAGTCAAGCGACCTATCCACTAAACCACCACGGCTCTTGCATGTATCAAGTATTCAAGAAGAAATTACAGGCCAAAAAATATATGATGGACCATAATAATGCACAACTTGAAAGTAGCGTCTACGAAGTAATGGAAAAATTCAGCTAAGAAACAGAACAGAAATAATTAATTTAACTAAAATCATTTATAAAAGAAGAAACTTAGAGAAGCTAATAGAAGAACAATATCTTTCCAAATCACTAAGGGTTTGTTTACAAGGCTCGTGACTGATAAGACACATTAAGGTACAGATAAAAAGCACATATGACCGAATTTATCATGATTTGTTCATTGGCCTGTGCAGTATTAACAATGGATGTGCGACTTTCATCTATACCTAAACAAAAGCAAAGAAAATACTGGGTCCACTATATTGGTATCACTTTCAAGATGATTCATTATCATATCGAGCGCCTCTAAGGGAACTTACAGCAGTCGTTGTTTTCCTCGTTCCAATTTTCCATTGTTTACGACTTTCCTATGATCCGTCTCGCAAATCGCGTTTTTTCACCTCATCTCACTAACATTTTCTTGGTCTACCTCATTTTCTTCGTCCTGTTGGATACCACTATGTTAATCTTTTTATTCACCTGCCCTCTTCCACTCTTCTTCCGTACCAAATTAATATTTTTTCTTCAATGTAACTATCTATTTTTCTGTAGTCGTTTCTTGATTTGTTTTCCGCCTTATTGTGTTATTCCACAACACATGCTCCAATATTCTGTTTATTATATTATCTATGACTTATTTACGCGCCATATATTTAGCGTATCCCGCAGACAAACATTAATATAAGACCCTGTTCCGCTGAACTTTTCTTTTATCTGTATATATGTATTAATCATCCCTATTGTATTTTTCTTCATGTATTTTGCGTTTCCTATGTTCTTTTAGTTGTTTCTTCAGTCCCTCCATATTTTTTTTAACATAATTTTGCCATTAGTTTTCTTAAATTTTATGTAGTTTACATTGTTCTTATTTTTGAAACTGGATTTCAGATATTTCATAAATATGTCTAATTAAATTCTCATTCTCGCTACACGACCTTCACAAGCAAATATAGGTATGTTTGTTAACAATAAAAATGACACTTGTAATAAAATGTTTTATCGTAGTCTCTTGCTTTAATACACCACTATATTTAATATTTAAATAAGTCATAAACAGTTCAGATAAGGTTTATAAATAAAAAAGTGATAATTTATGATCCTCTTTTATTTACTCGCCATAAAACCTTGTTTTTGTATATGTATAAAACAACACACCGTAAAAGGATTTAATTTCTATATGAACAAGTGTGGAAAACGTCGGAATTTTGCAACGCGAGAATTAATTGTCGTGCAACTAACGTGGGAAAACATTGCGCAGAGATTCATTGGGACACAAAAAACTGCATAAATTTTAATATTCATTTTATTAGCGGCTATTGTGCAAAGTACCGTTTGAGAACGGAAATTTTTAATACTAATGGCCACTTTATGACGTACGCATTTCAGACCGCTGCAGATAATTTAAAAAATGCATTTGCACGTCTTATTAATTAAAACAACCCAAGGAATTGTGTTTACATGATGTAATCTTGGAGCCGTTTAAGTTTCTTCACGCGCGCTTGCAGGAATTATAATTAGGGGGGCGTTATTTTCTCAGTGATAAGAGCTGTAACGACTGTAATTTATTGCTTTTTAAAATAATATTCTGTTTGATAAACCTAATTTTAAAACGTGTATGGCAGCAATCTGTAATAATAATGATGTTGATCAGACATATTTTAGATACGACACTGTAGATGGCGTTCATTACAATAGACTAGGGCGTTTTCAATTTTGTCACGTGTCTGATTCAGATAAGATCGTAAATGTCCTTACAGATATTTCGAATTTCGATTTTCTATCGCTCAAACCTAATCGACATTATCTACACTTAACCCTTCATTCATAATCAGCTGTAGACTTATTTATCCATGATGTCTTCTACCTTAGATATAGAGGTGATCATTCTTCTCCATTTCTTCTTGTTTTTAGCCTAGTTATTTACTTGGATCCAATTCATCATTCTTTTCTTTAGTGCTTCAGCTATTTCTGAGTTCCACTTTCTTCTTCGTGTTTTTGCTTTCCTTTTTTCCCGGTCTGCGTCTCCCATATAGTTTTCACCACTTTATTATCGTCCATTTTCACTAGGTGCCAGAACCGCATCAGCTGCTGCGTTTCAATTTATTCTATTATAATAATAATAGTTCCCCGTAACAGACCACGAAGGCCTATGGGGTCGTAACAGGATAGGTCTGCTACAATCTAGAGCCTACGGCATACAAGGGTAGTAACGTGGCTGGCACTACGTACCGATCGCCTATTATTACCCCAGAGTTTGACCTCCAGATACTCATCTATTGCAGCCTATTATACTTTTTTAATTTAAATTTTTCCGTATTATCCCACTCCTTGTTTTATCAATTTTCGCCACTCCCTCTATTTTCATTTCACACGCAGTAATTTTATTTCTTATGATCATAAATGAGCAATGGCGCCAGGACCAACTCAGATTTTAATTTTTGTTTCTTTTGAGACTTCCTTTTTATTGAAGAATAGATTATATTTTGTACTAATTCATTACTCTATTCTATATATTATTTTCTCATATAGTCGGAGGTTCAGAGGTATTTTAATTTTTAACTTCCTAGCTATTTTCCTGATTTCTGTTTTTTCTATATTTATTTTAAGATAGCATTTCTTCATTTCTCTTGTTAATTTTTCTGTTATCTTTATTAGGTATTTATTGTTGGAGAATGCATGTAGTAGTTCTTTTATTTTGTCTAATCTAAGATTATTGAACCCCAAAATCATTCCTTTCATTTATTTATTTACTCCTTTGGCTGTCTCATCCATTACTGTTATGCATGATAATAGGATAAGAATACTTCGTTGCCTCACTCCCCTGTATGTAGAAACTGCTCGTCATTTTTTCATCTACTCTGATTATGTTTTTTTGTATTTTTATACACATCTCTCTCTCTCTCTCTCTCTTGGAGCCTCAATCATTTTTGTAATTATATTTCTGTTTTTTGGTCCATAGATCATTTCTGTTTATACCAATGAATGCTTCTTCTAAGTCAATAGCTCCTACGAATATTTTCCTTTTAGTTTCCATTATTTTTTCGGCAATTGGCATAAATATCCAGTCATTTGTTGATTTTTCTGTTCTAAATGCTGCTTGGTTGCCGTTTAAAGCACTTTCTATTTTTCTTGTAAGCCTTGCTTCAATTATTCTTTTGTACATTTTAAAAGTAGTACATAGCAAGAGTATCCAGCTGTAGAGTCGACTCATAAGATTGAAAACATGTTTCAGTGCTATCGTAGGACTAGATAGGTAGATTTTCTCTCATTAGGTAGATCTGCTTCTCGTTGGGAAAACATAGCTGTGAAAGCCTTAGCTTCATAAAACGTGCGCATTGTGATTAACATTATGGTTTACCTAGACGTTAAATCAGATTAAACCACATTTCCATATTGAAAATATTGACTCTGTAGGCCCTCAAAAGCCTAATTTATTGTTTAAACAGCCAAACAGTAGTAAAAACAACCTGTTAATAACTTGAATAAAAAGGTAAAAGCAAAAGAGTGGCAAATCGTGATTCAAATCCCAAATCTCGTTCTAGTCATCTCCTCTTTTATCCATCAGACTACTACCCCTTAATTGTGACACAAATGTTTGAGTTAATTTTTTTTAATATCAGACATGGTGCCCAATAATTGAGAGATAAACTATAGATACACGGGAAATTTTTATAGTAATAAATCATTATGAGTGCTTTATCGTGATCAATTTGTGTCTCCTTTTAACTGTTAGTCACGATGTGACTGCGAAATTTGACTGTTATAAAAAAATAGATTGAATGTCAGAGATAATTTAGAGAACCACAGACAACTAAGTCATTGCTGTATAAAGTTAATTTGAAAAAAAATAGGAGAATTCCAATAAAGCAGGAAAAAGGTTCGAATATTGTCAAAAAATAGAAGTAATCGAAAAGTAAATTTTTGTCTTCACTCACTTGTAATGGAGAATCAGAATAAGACAAAACTCAGATTGTGGTGAAATAAATAAATTCCATTTTACACGAGGAAGATTTTAAAAATAACGAGGTCTGGCAGCGGCCCCCCGGAGAGCTTGTCCAATTCCAACATGCTTGAGCCCCTTCGCATAGTAGTAGTTTTTAAAAATAAAAACACGATTAAAAAGCTCTGTTTGACATAATTGACGTACGCCGTTGCCATGACAACGCATTTACGTATACCCAGTTAGAGTTGAACTTTGACCTTTGACCTGTGTGACAGCACTCATAATTTTTTTCATATATAAGTGCTTTATTACCCGCTCTCAAACGAAAATTTTCCATCGCTTGCGGTTCCGGAAATATATTACCTCGGTCGCGCCTGCCGCCGGACCGAAATTTGTCCTTCGGAGGCGCTCGGGTCGGGACGGAAAGGCACGAACGATTTGACCTTTGACCTGTGTGACAGCAGCAGCAGCACTCATAATTTTTTTACTTTCCTTATCCTATAATAAGGAAAGTAATGTAATCGGCGGAAATTTGACCTACCCAGTTTTTCACATTTCTGGACGAATTATAGCCTCAGGACACCAAAAAAGTTGGTTTTAGCCATTGGTTCGTGTGTGTGTGTGTGTCTGTCGGTCTGTCAGTAAACAGGATATCTCGAGAACCGTAAGAGGTAGAGACTTCCAATTTGGTATGCAAGTTACTTGTAGGTAGGGACGCAGCAAGCTTTTGGTAAAAATCGCGAGCCGTTTGGTCCAAATCTGTCGCAAAATGGTCCAAATCTAAATGGTTGAAGATACAAAAATTCATGAGAACAAAATGATTTGTTATCATAAGATAAACATGAATTTAAAATAAAGTTGGTAAAATAAGAACTCGAAAAATTGAAGCTCAGGATTTTAATATACCGGTGTTCATAAAATGTTTCGGAAATTTATATTACCGGATAGATCAAACTGAGACAAACAAAAATTACAATAAAATTTTGATCCGAGGTCAAATAAATAAGTTATAGCCGATTAAATTAATTAAACGGACCAATCACAGCGCGCTCGAAGCTACCTGAGCCGACTGCGGGAGGAGGGGAGCCTTGGCCGCTAAGAGCACGCAGCCGATAATGGTGAAGGCTGTGCAGCCGAGCTCGCACGGTTACCTTCAGTGACGTGGCAAAATTTTAAGTGAAGTCAATTATTATCTTGTACTGTTTATTTTAATCAGCTTGAGTGTTATATATATATATATATATATATATATATATATATATATATATAATAGGATAAGGAAAGTCGTGATGTTACACAGATTTTATATATATAATTTTGATTCTCGTTGGAGGAACTGAGAAACAAATCTAAATACTTTGAAAAAGCACCAAATACATACATCAAGGAAAAAGAAAAATGGGCATCATTCATATTTATGCACATGAAAAGGGGAGGTTAAAAAAATGGTGTGTCGGAACAGGATTATACATCGATGTTTTTGCCACGGAATAAGTTAAGACACATGGCGGGTGAGAGATAGATAATATAATAAATATCAAAATGCGGCTGAATTATATTAGAGCACTAATAAATTCACTGTGCAATCAAATACCCTGCCACCAAGAGTGTGTAATTTAATACAAGACTTATATTCCCACAAACAGAAATTTCCCTCGAGGAGCTCAGTACGATAATGCATTATCTTGAAAGTGATAGCAATAGAATGCTATTTTTGTGTGCGTTCTTTCTAATGCGTATAGCCAAGCCAAATATCCATTGTTTGTACTGTATAACCGCAATGAATCATGACATTTGCTCGCATGTGTTTTATCTGTACCTTAGCTGCGCTTTATTACTTATCATCAGGTAAACAAGTCGTTGATATGGAAAGACAATGTTTTGTATGACTTTCTTCATATTTTTCTCATATATATTTATATATGATAATGTCGTAGTCGCTATTTGCAGGACGTACATTATTATGGTCGATTACTTATTTGTTGGTCTACAATTTTTCTTATTTTGAATGACAACACATAACACTAATGTGTATATGAATAGTTATTAATAATCTAGATAAAACGCGTCAAAAATATTGTAATCAATTAAGTACTTAGAGAGATATATAAGACAACTTTAAAGTAACTTATCGATCAGACACCTCTAAATCCACGATATATCGTGTCTTGTCAGGATGACGAACACGAAAAGCTCGCTGCCGTGCCAAGTAATTGTCTCAGTGAGTCACGAGGTTAAATAAAATATAATTGTTATATCATGTGAAAACAGAAAAATGTCGAAATAATTAGAAGAGTTATTTCCTCATAATTTATTTAATAAAAAAAAGTGTATAGCAAATACATACACATTATTCTTTATGGGAAGAAACTTCCAAAATTAATGAAATACCGATAGCTGATGTTAATAACTGTTTCTAAGTAAGAAAACGAAGGGTTTTAATTGAGAAAAGCGTTTTGGCAATGGTAAGTCTGCTGTTTGTTATCATTATATTGATTCTAATGGACGAAAGGTATGGATAAAACTCATTACTGCGGAAAACTACTATCGATGAGTTTCAGAGACTGTTCTTCTGTTCAAAATAGTGAAAACATGTACTTCCTTTGATTCGAAAACAAGTTTGTTACTTTTTCATCATACCTTATTTTCTTTTCTCGATGTAAAGATTTTTTCTCAACTTTCTTAAGCACCTCGACCAAAGAAACACTGATTCTGCTTGTCAATGGTAATAAATTAGTAACCTGCTTCTTTATCACTGAAGTGTTTTAAATTTCAATGGGTGCGATGCTTACATATTAGATCGATTTTTTTTATTTTTTTATTTTGATAACATCACTGAGCAAAGCGCTGTGATGAGCAACTCCCGTAAACGATTCACTGCCAAACAATGACCTGTTTTGACCTCCGCGAGAGAAAAAGTTGTATAATAACAACTTATCTGTAGAGCAATGGGGAATCTAATTTATCTTCAAGCATCAGCTACTTTAAATCAGCTCCCCTCCCAAATAAAACTTTTGTGTGTCTATATATAAATCTGTTACACAGTACTAAAGCCTTATACTCAACTCTTATCAACAAATATAGATATCAAGAAAGTGAAGTTCAAAAATAAAGCAAATAATTAGAGAGTCAATCATCCAAGCTACATCATTTTTATGGTTGACCAATTCCGATCGATATAGGCGGCCTAAAGGCACATAGTACACATTTAAATTAATTGCACAGAGTAGGGCATAACTTCCTTTTCGGGCAAAATGAAGAAAACATAATGGGAGATACACAAAATTTATTTTTGTAGTGTAAAACTGCAGAACGGGAAGTTTCATTTCAATGTGTTTTAAAGAGGATATCGGCCGCGAGGCGTTCTTCATTTTCTATAATGAAGTCGTATTGTGAAGTTCTTCATTACTCTTTCCAACATATATAGGTTGGAAAAGCGTGGTCTTCTACATTTAGTAGGGGTTGGAAGGTTCTAGGTTCTGGAAGTGATAGTAACACATTAGCTTCCCATAACTTTAATAACGAAAGTTTTGTTTATTAATGCATCTCGACAAGTGGAAATGCGCTTTGCCGATAAAGAAAACAACCGTGTCGTATGCTACGCTTTCCAAAATGTTTTCACACATTTTGATTTTGGCAATCACGTTCGGAAAGTATCTATACAATAATTATTAAGTATGGATGAATACGAAGGTCTTGGTCTTCCTTTTCCCATTTTTACTACAGAATCAGTACTTCCCTAATACCCTAGCCACAACAAGCATGTCCGAAAAGCACTTTGTGTAGCCACAACATAGTCATTGTTCTGAATGTATGTCACGATAGCAAAAGATCTCCATTCGTTTGTCCACGACATGTTAGCTACTAAGGGTCGCTCTAGACAAAACTTCCCGACTACCCCGGTTTAATTAAATCATTTACCTCACTTCAGACCATCTTTTGCTTCATAACCTTTCTTTGAAGTTAGGGAGGGAATTTTGCGCCATCTTGCATTATTCCCGAATAAAAAATTGTAGGAAGTTCCACCACAGGCTTCTTTTTTTTTGTCTCGCGATTGTCTTCTCACTATATTTTTATAAACTTTAATTTAGGAATTTCTGCAATTACTCAAATCATATATATATATATGAGTAATATCTGCATATGTTTGTTATTCCATTTTTCCTCATTTGATAAAATTCGTCGCCATAATCTTCAACTAATCACCAGCGCTTGACATCCGCCTGTGACTCGCAACGAAACACGCCATTAATCAACGCTATCGCTCTGAGAAGGCTCCACTTGTGGAGCAAATTCTCTTTTTATCGAGATATTAATTATAAATAGGGCGTTTTTACGTCTGACTTATCCAGATAAGGAGTAATCTGTATAAAAGCGTGGCCCATTTCTCATGGAATTCCTTCTTAATGCCGCTGCAGCGAACAGGTAAGGCAATTCTAATTGCAAAAAGGCGCTGCGATAAATACATGCCCGGGCGGCCTTTCAGCGAGCAGCGCATACTTTCCTACCTGCTTTAATTGAACAGCCTTTAGAACATTCCGCCGCAAGTGCAGGTCTGCTGAAACTGATCGCTCGTTAGTTGGTTTCACTTGGACGACGAAAATGCCTGAACGATGTGGCGGAAGGGTAGGATGTGGCGGCTGCAAGGGCGGGAAGAGCTTTCGTCGCCTGTTCGGCAGCGCTAAAAATAGGCCGCGTCTCCTGTTATCATCTCGTTATTTGTTATTTAGTCATCATGTTTTCTTTAAGCAACTCTCACAATAGAACAACGAGTCCCTGAAGACTATATCGGTATAAAGGCTTCAGTTTAAGTTTAGGTTTTCTTTATTATTCTTTATTTTATTGACACTATTTCTGATATCCCTTTCCTTGGTTTGCTCTTTTTTGTAGTTTTTGTGCTTGTTACGATTTAGAGAGAAGGTGTCACCTTGGTGTAGGTTATTATAATTGCTCTTGCTGTGCTATTCGCCTTAAGAAGTCAATTTTTTTCTGCTTATAATTTTACGATTCCCTTTCCCTTGTAAATGTTGTTTCATGACTCTTTAACATTATTTCCTTCGTAGCCAACCCTAATGAACGTTTTCCTAACCGAAATGGGGAAAAAGTTGAAAAGGCAGGCTATGCAGTGATGGTCCATCACATCTATTATGGTTAACTGGTTAAAGATTATTTCAGTTTTCACACTTAGGAAAAGAGAGCTAAAACTGTCTTGATTAGGGTGCCTATAAGTACTTTATAATCCAACCAGTGGTTCAATAAGAAACGACAGAAGCAGGAAAAAGTGATATGACAACGGTTTCTTCTAAGAATTTAAGGAAAAATAGTGATGTTTTACGGGGAAATGTTCCATCCTTTCGTATGTTCATAATTCAAAAAATATTTTCAATTCATTGTTCTCATTTTCAAATTTTAATTAAAACTCCGGATTACATTTAAGAAAACCTAAACATTTTCAGGAAACCTGTAGACTAAAGGGACTTCTTTTTTATGATAGCTGTGGAATAAAATCCAGTCTTCGTAATTGTTCTAAAGTTATTTTATTTTCGATTTTAGACTACTTTTCGTCTAAAAGAATCAATGACAGAAACTAAACTAACGGTATGGATGTAAATCGAAAATAATTCAACTTTTCCATAGATTTTTTGTGCCCTCTCGAGTATACCAGGCGGTCATAGTTTGCTATGTTCATTTTGGTATTGGAATATTAATTTTGACCTATCCAAATTTTGAAAATCAATCAAAAATATTCTTTGCGATTAAAGTGTAATATCTATTACTGTTTTGTGATCTTATAACTATTTGACCTTTTTGTTTTCCCAAATCTACATTAGTCCTCAAATTCCCTTATCCTTTTCCTTCTCATAGTTCATAAAAGACTGTCTCTGAGCTGCAACGATGGTGATTTTGGAGCAGAATAGTCACGAAATCATTTCTTGCATATGTTAAATGTTGGTGGTTCAATTTTCGGCTAATATTCCCCGCATTGGCTAGTGATGGTAGTCTGAAGGAATTAGATCCGTTTTTGGCCCAAATTGTTAATGGTTACTTTGGTGAGTCATGAACTGTATAAAAAAGCGACATATTCTGCCCAAATTCATTGGTTGAGCTCTATATCCTTCATTCGTAATAATTTCACCATAATTCTTTTCGAAGTTGGGGTTTACTCATGATTTTTCTACTTTGGGTTTTTCACAATTTTATAAAGAATACTGTTCGTATAAAATAGGTATAAGAAATGTTGGCATTATATAGTCTTATCTTCATTTCACAAAAAAACATTCTTGAGTTTCTCGGAATTTTGATCCAACAATTGTTGAATTTCTTTGTCCAAGATATTTTTTTCGATGCTGAAATGTTTGTTGACGAATTTAAAAATTGAAATTTGCACGAACAATATCATCCTCAAAAGTAAAATGTTCTAATTTCAGACTTTCTAACTTGAGTTTTCACTTGAAAAGCGAACATAATTGAAAATTGTCGGAGAAACAAATTTCCAAATTTAAAACGCTCAAGTTTGGATAGAGATTTGTTTTCTAGGACCATTATTCTCAAACATTAAAAATATGATTTGAGTATGTCATATTACAAATGTCTTTTCTTTTTTAAACTTCAAATTATTGATTGTGCCACAATTCCTATCACTGTCTTTGTGATGTAAAGGTTTTCCTTTAAAAGCAATATCTCTGAAGTTTTATGACTGGGATTTTAAGATGTTACTTAGCAATTATCAAGTTTTTGAGTTCTTGAGTTCTCATGCGCGATAGAAATGATGTGGAAAGAGATTTACTGTAAGTAATGGCTCCTTATGACTAGTTGATATTGATTTATTAATAAATTTTGCATTGAAATTGAAAATGTATGGACTTTAGAATCTTCTATAAAGGAAATTCAAATACATCGTTGATGACTATTTTAATTTTTTATATTACTGAAATACAATTTTCCATCTCATAGTAAATTAACCCCCCTCCCTCCATTTTATTAAATGAGTACAACTTCCTTTAGATGACTCATTTTACAATACATGATTAATCTGATATTTGCGACTGCAAATCAATCATTAGAATTCATGAATGATCAATTTATCTGTAAACCACATCGAAGAGACTAGTTACGGGATTTTCGTCTGTATATTACATAAGCTACCGGCCTTTTACAAAATATTTAAACCAGTTGTGCAAGCTGCATCCTAAATCCCCCTAATTATTTTTGAAAAGCTCTTCTATTATCGACTAACAAGCTGCGTTGCTGCAACAACCTCTTCCCTTTTTGGCCAAATTACTGCCCTTCCGACATCCCGAGTTTGTTTTTCTCAGCTAAAAATGGTTGCGCCTCCAGAAGCAACAGCTGAGCGACAACAATGAAAATAAATGGGGGCAAAACGGAAGTCCTGCAGCCCTTCAGAGCCCGCATACGCTGCCGCCGCGAACACCCGCTCCGGTAACCCAAAAACCACAATCGAACACGCATAATCCATTACTCCCCTGTTTATCGCCGGCCTTAATTCTCCCCAAGTGTTCGCCGATACCGCTTAATCCCGCCCAATCCGCCCGGAATCCAAACAGAATTGAAATTGATGGCGGCCCGAGCGGCTGATATTCCCGCCGCGTAACGAAAAAGGGAAGTCCGGCGATTTCCGGCCATCGGCGCTTCCATGAGGGTATTGAACCAGGTCGCCGGGCGCACGGCCGGGCAAGGGATCTTAATAGTTGGCGCGAGAGGTTAATAATGGGCCGTGACCTAATCAGCTCCTGCACGGACGCATGTCTTCATTCTCCTAATGATTCGGGGAATTATCTCTTTAACAGTTAGATATGGAACGCGTTAGAATTTTGCAAGCAAAGCGCGACCGCGGACGATGAGATGAAGGCCACCTCGGCTGTTGACTGGCTAATTAGGCTAAGTGTAACGCTTCGGAAGGGGAATAATCTGGTGGGTGCGCCCCCTGTGCTCTATAAATGTTGCTTAATGGGCTTACGTCCCCTGGGCGTTTCTCAATGAAACGGTATTTGTTACTATCATCATTGCCCTCGTCGGTGTTACCAGATATTCCTCTGGTTTACATCTAAACCTCTACCGTACGATATTTTTCTGTGGTAGAGAAGTAAGTATTTGGACAACTTATATTATAAACGCCCCAGACTTGTTTGTAGCTGAATGGAGGAGATTAGGGGGCATCGTGGGCGAACGCCGAATTTAAATCGGCGCGAAGCCCAATTTACATGGGCTTGTTTATTCAGGCAGCGTTGCTTAATTAAACTTTGTTAAGCATTGCTTATGTTCAGAATTCCAAAAAATTCTCGATTAAATGTTCTTGTCTTCAAATTTTACATTTAACCAAGGAAAACATTTTCTTTGTATTCTATGGGGGTTTAATCCACAAAACTCTGGATTACACTTAAGAGAACCTAAAAGGATTTTGGTAATTTTGCTTCTCTTTGATGGTAGCTTTGGAACACTGACTCCAGTCTTCTTAATTGTTCTAAAGTCTATTTATTTTCTGTTTTAGATTAATTTTCATTTAAAAGAATCAGTGGCGGGAACTATACTAATGGTATGGGTTTAATCAAAAACAACTTCTCCAGTAGATTTTTTGCCCTTTCTACTATACCAGGGGTCAAGGATAGGCACGTCCATTTTGGTCTTGGAAGATTAGTTTTGAAACTAATCAAAATCGGAATTAAATTTAAAGATTTAATTCAATATTTTTTTATTTACGATTGGACTTGATTGTATATATTTCCCATCTATCTTAATATATAGGAGTATTCAGAAAATTCTCTAATCAATTACGGTTTTTACTTCATTTTCTTCCGTTACTAAAATTCTTTTTACTAATGATACACATACTGAAAAGGAAATTCCACTCCATGGGGTTTTAATGGGAACCAAGACTCGACAGTGTTAGAAACAAAGTGGGCGTGAAACGCAATCAACTTCGCCAATTTTTAGCCTAGAAATGACCACGTACGATGCCGAGATAACCGATTAAGCAACTGCAATAGCGGCCCATTGTACTTAGCAAATGCAACCTTAAAAGTTGTCCGAGCGTGAAAGAAACGCATTAGCGACATGATTGGAATTAGCCTGCATGCGGCGCTGATAATTACCAGCGCGCAGCTGTCCAGGTCGAATCCGCTAACGCTGGAATTCTAATTGCAGAGAGTCGAGTTCACCCCGGGGTCCGTTTCAGCGAAGACGATGGAGGTGTCCATCACCGGCGGCGAGGAGGTGGTGCTGCAGCCGCAAACCTTCACCTCTTTGGATGGCCTCCACCTGATCAGGGTCGACGGCACGCGTCGCTTCATCATCCGCAAAAGCTCCTTCATGGACCTCATCTCCGCCAGCCTTCTGCTCCAGGTGCAAGGTTGTGAACGGCTCGTCGTCGAGACGAACGCTTTCAAAACATGCAGGTGAGCAGATTTTAATATTTTTTTTCACTTTCCCTTCTATTGTTAGGCAAGTCTTACTATAAACAGGTGTTAACCAATTGGATACGTTGATGCTTCTTTAAATATCCTACTAACAAAACCAAGTGCAATTTTCTTAATTAGATGCAACTTACACATTCCCTTGTAAAAATAACAAATCTTCAACTTTTATAATTTTTTCAGACTCCAATTTCGATCGAAATCAGCCGCTGCTCGTCCGTGTCGATCCAGAACTCCGCCTTCAGCCGCTTGCAGGAAGGAAAATTTCACACCATCTCCTCCATGGAGCTGGCGGAGAGCGCCTTCTACTTCGAAAACCAAGGCATAATCGACCGCCACGGGCCGGTCACGACTGTAAGCCCTCCGCGGCATGTGTCGCGCACGCCTTACATCTTCTGCTTTCAGCTGTCGTTCAACCACGTCAAAATGCCGAAAATCCCGCGGGCCACCTTCCGCTCGTCGCTGGCGGAGGTCAGCTTCAGGAGCTCAGAGATAGACGAGGTGCAGTCGGAAGCGTTCCGGGCCAGCCAGATTTCCGCGGTCACGATGATCGACAGCTCCGTCCACAAGATCAAGGAGGGCGCCTTCAGCGACCGCACTCCTGTTCGAGTTCCGGCTGTCCAAGTGCCGCATCCGGTTGCTGGAGTCGAGGGCTGTGATGGCAGCCATGCAAAATTTGACTGTTGAACATTCCAAGTTAGTTTTGCTGGATTAACTGTTTGCCTGTTGTACTGATCCTTTCTTATTCAGAATTACAGAAATCGAGAGGGGTGCCATCAACAGCACGGTAGGGCGGGCTGTGATCACAGACAACGAAATTGGAGTTTTCCATTCGAAAGGTTTCATCTTCAATAACTGGAATAGAATCTATATCGACAACAACATCTAAAGACTATTCGGAGTTCCTTCTTAGAAGTGCCTTACAATCAGAACACCCAGCAAATCGAGTTCAGTTTTGTGGGCAACGAGATTTATAAGACTGACAATGGTGCACTCAGTTTTTTGCCAGGTTTAGAGTACACGAGGTCCAGTTTGAGATTTGATAATAATTTCTTCAATGAGACCTGCCGTTGCGACATAGAGCGTTGGGTTACAGATTTGCTGGGTACCACCAACGCCGATGTAACTTTTGTACTGAATACGAGTTTCTGCACGATAAACGCGCTGTTATCGCGTTGCTTCGAGCTGCAGGAGGGTCTCATCAACATGCACAATTTCACTGAGCTGGTGTGTGGAATGGAGGATTCCATTAAGTGTGAGCCTTATTCAGGAGAGACAAAAGTGTTGGACACTACCACCACGTTGTTGGGTGAAGAAGAGGAAGAATCCAATGGCGGCTTAATACTAGGTGTGGTGTTAGGGGCTGTGTTAATAATTGCTGTAAGTGGCACTATTGTGATACTTCTTATACGTGGTGGCTTGTGGCTTAAAAGGAAGGGCTATTGTATGAGGTTCCGCAACATGCACTACCACCAAGAGCAACCTAGTACAGAAGATGAAGGTACAATTGTGGCTATTGACACCAGCGATAAAATGGATGTTCCTGAAGAACTGACGCCGGAAATCTTACAAAGATTGCGCGAACAGTTAGAGGATCCGACAACACATGAAGAAGCTAGGGAGATGATTGAAAGACTTTATGAATTGTTCATAACTGGTGACAGTTATACGAACAACAACCGGCAAGATGAAGAAGCACATCTGTATGAGGAATTGGGCAACTTGCAGCTTCCAAATCAGCAAAACGAGAAGCGACAAGGCGAAAATGGTGATTATAATGAACCGTTTGGGTTTTTAAGAATGATGGAAGAAAATACAACACCACAGCTGCTGTGGTAAATGGTCCAAAGCCGGCATTGGCCGGTGAATATTCAGAGCCTACCGATGCTGCTGTTCACTTATATTCAGAGCTGCAGCAGAATAAGAGTGAAGATAATTCTGATGGGGAGAAACGAGACTCACTTATTTCGTTCAGAAGCAACACACAGAGGTCGACCGGCTCAGGGAAAATGGCTTTTCGCCCGCTGCCTGAAAAGCCTAAGAATCATTTGGATCCTGAACCAGGGCCTTCGAAAAAATACTAAGTGGAGACAGAGCGTAGGAGTCTTGTGCCATACAAAGGTGTCTTCAATTCAACAGTGCCTGCTGTAACCTCACTAGCTATCAGAGATATGAACAAGTTCGATTTTGACCTCACATCCTAGGTTCCTACGCATCTGCACTGGATGTGATCTCGATTATTAATTGTTATTTTAATTTGCAATTATGTGCTTCCATTGGTTAAAATGAAGGGTGGACGTTTTATTCTTTTTTGTTTTAACTGTAAGCTGACAAAGGGAAGACTTTCTTGCCCTGCTGTGATAAGTGTACAGTTTTGTATAATCGCCATGTTCATATTTGTGTATATTTTGTACTCTGCAGCGGACAGCCATGGTTCCGACTGCCTGTATAGTTTTAAAAATTGTAATATATGTATGTAAAATAGACTTTAACACGAGTTATCGTAAAGATTTTTTAAATGAGACGATAGGAGCTTAAAATAAATCACTATTTATCTGACGCGCTTTTTTTTTATTAATCTAAATAAAACGTTCAAAATGGTAAAGGGATGAGAATCGTGGCCTATATATTGGCTTACTTATAAAACAATTGCGATCTGTGCTAAATTGTTACTTTCACCTTGTATAAATCTGAATACAGACAATTTATTTAAAAGCACTAAATCAATCTAATCTTTTACGATATAAGCAGAGAAAAAAAGTGCTGTGATCATCCTACTAGCTGGGGTCAGCTTGCTGACCTTAGCATAATGACAGCAAGTATCTTTTAAGCATTCCAATTGTTAAGCGTGCCTGTCTCTCTTTTCATTTGGGGTGTCAGGGGCCTGAAAGACGAGGACGGCGCTAGTACAACTAGAACTATGAATGGGAATTGCAGCTGTTAATCAGTTAACACCCTACATAGATTATTATTCAATAAACGACGAGGATGGCGGCTTCTTTAGTGTCCCTGCTACTTTGGTGGCCACTCGGAGCGCTGCTTTCACTCGAGAGGGATGTGTGATGTCTTATAAATTCAATGGTGAACGTGAGATTGCTTGCTTCCTTTTTTCTGACCTACATGTGGTCTGCTGCATTTTGCTTAATTAAACTAGTAGCTAAAGCATATATCATTAAAGTTGATGCATAAAAATTCATTGTCAGTTAAAAAATGGGCGTAAAAGTTATCAGCTATAGGAGATAACTTTAGTCGCGTTTTTAAAAATTGATTAAAAATTTAATTATAAATATCTGTAGTGTGGTGAGCATTGCTTATTTTAACTTCAAAGCATTCCAAATCAAATAAATTTTTAAGGCATTATGATTTACTGAAAAAATATATTGTATATATAAGGGTACATAAAAACTGCATTCTGTGAAAAGTTTGTTTAATAACTAATTGCTTTGAAGGTATTAAAAAATAGCAAACCAAATTAAATACCATTAAGAAGCAAATTGTATACAGTCTCCTATCATAATTACTGCAGTTCTTTACAACAAACAAGTTATCATCAGCATAAACGTAAAACTCTGATGTAAACAAGTAAGATATTCAGTTCACTGGTAAATTCCAAATAACATCAAATCCAAAAAATCTTATGCTTACATCACTAATCATTTGATTAAGTAGATAGTTTTAAATGAAAGGAAATTATGAACTTTATTTTAATGAAATATTATAGTTCTGTTCTTCTCCCAAAGGAAATGAAAGCCTCTTAGAACTACCCTAACAGTACCATTAAACCAAAATCTCTTTAGGATGACACTTGAGATCAGATAACTGTGCAATTAGGAAAATGGAAATAAAGACAATAAAAAAATAAACAAAACAAAGCTTTTTTAAACGATTGTTGTTATGATTATCACTTCATTTTAATAAAATACCTAATACAAGGATAATACTAAAAAGAACTAATTTGACATAAGTTATCAGCAACCAAGATGACTGAATAAAGCGTTATATTAAAAAATGTTAAATCAATTGATCCGGACTACCCCAACAGTTATATTATCAAGAAGTCAGGTGTTCAAATAGCATAAGATGTTCATTATGGGACGAAGCGAGTTCTAAATTGTAACGTACATGCGCCACGTTTACATTAGTAATAGCAAGCGAACTTATTGAGGACAATCAGCACCTGAGAGTTGACGAAATGTGCGTCGAAGCAGGTATTAGTTATGATATTGCTTAATGATCAACATGTTGAATTTTGAAAGGCGTCTGTAAAATGGGTCCTCATTGTTGAACAAAAGGTGACGCGATATATAATCTCTCAGGATCCGAGCTCGTTATGAAGAACATCTAATGAGATGTGGCTCTATTATACAATAAAATATGGAGTAGTGAACAACCACTAGAGAGAAAACAAAATTGTTTGTAACTATGTTTTTGAATCATAAAGGCGTGGTTTTAATTGATTTTTTAATCGAATGAAACAATGCTTAATTCTACTATTGCGATCTGTAGCTGAAGGTGAAAGTTGCTTATCGCGCTAAAAGACATAACGTTCCAAACAGAAGGGTGCTGCATTAACCCTCCAATATCGCCACTGTAACTAGACACAGAATGAAACAAATGTATCAGATGACAGTCAGGTCCGTTGAGAAAGGGGTTCTTAGGGGTCCGTGTATGTTTCAATATATTGTTCTTTTCGCGTTTTATCCTCTGAAGACGTCAATGATTATGTTGGATCCATTTATGTTAGTCCACAACTGTTCAAAATATGTTGACGTTGTTTGTTCCAACCTAATATCCAAGGTTTTTCATCTACGTACATCTGCATCCTACTCTTCTTCCTTCAATTTTGTCTTTTAGAATCACCGGATGAAGCGACCAAGGTAGTTAAATTTTCTTTATTTGATAATGATTATCAGCTCTTTTTCCTGTCCCATGCGCTATAATACTGCATTATTAGGTGCATGATATATTCACAGTATGTGAAGGATTCTAAACGCTTTATAATATTCTTCTTGAGGGTCCAAAATTCCGCCCTACATAATAACACCGAGAAGATGTAACGTTGGAGATTATGTGTTCTTACTTTTAGAGTTAACCCTAGATTACATAGAACTGTTTTCCATTTGTTAAACGCAGTTTTTACGTTTTCAATGTGTATTTTTATTTAAACTGAAGGATCCCATTTTTCATTTAATGCAAATTATTGTTCTATAAATTAATAAAATTAATGATTCAAAAAACTGGTTGATATTGATATCAGCTTAGGTATTTTTTCCTTATATTTTTGCGGAGAAGAAACAGTCCGAAATGACATTCAAAGTAAAATATGTGCCTGAATCTAAAAATATCAAGCCATGTAATACAAAAAATTATAATTACAAATAAATTATATAATCATTAAGCAAATCATGAGAGTACTTTTGGCTTCCTCATCGTAGCCGTATATCCACGTTTCATCTCCGCTTATGACGTTTTGAGGAAATCCTGGTTTAATGGCAGCAACTTGTTTGGTAATGTTAACCCCGGAATAAATTTTGCCGTGAAAAATTTGATATAATAATTTCAATTACAATTTTATATACTTTAGTTTTTAGAATTCTCAGTTCATCTTTTAGTTCTCGGTTGTCAGTCACCGAGACTTAGTGAATGTAACCCGTACACGTTTAACATATTCCGGTGTTCGTAATTAATTTCCTGAAAACCTGAATTATGTTCCTCCTTTACATAAAATTTAGCGTAGATATGTTATTCTATTTGCTCAGTCATTGTGAATACGATAATCACACGCTACATGTGATTATCCACCAGCGTCTATTTCCCAAATTGAAGTCGTTCTCATTCACATATGCGCATCACAGTCCACTACCTTCGGCGGCAGTGAAACCTGTTTTCATCATATTAACATTTGTTAGATATTTTCGAAACAAATTGGGTATATTACCACCTTTCTATTTGCGTATATATTCTAAGCTCAGATGTGTGGTAACCATTGTGATTATCCACAGCGTTATTAAATTGAGTGTTTAGTTCAATATGGCATAGTCAATATTCGCGGATGAAACCTTCGTTCTGATATTAAGTCTGTTAGACATATCGAAACAATGAATATTATACTGGGCCCTGTAATAAATTCGATGACACTTTCTTTATAGTCCCGAGATGAATACTTAAGACTATTAAGTTCGGGTACTTCACGGATGTATTAGAAAGGTTAAAAGCATAATATTAGGCCATAAAATTCAGCACATCCATATCTGCTAAATTAAGTGCATTCGGAATAGGGTAGAAGGTAAAGCAAAGTAGTAAATGCTCATTGAAATAAATGAAGAAGGGAAAACTGTCTCGCATTCTCTTATTTAGCTTCAATAAAGCTCTGCAACAAAAGTGTCGTTTAAATTTGACTAGCCTACCTAAAAAATACAAACACAGCAAAGACGAAATGTACTGGAAGACCAGCAGAAGGTAGTGTAACGAATTTCCGAACGCTAGACATCCACACCCCACCACGCTCGGCGCCCGACACAATGCCTTTTAGTAATCCAGCTGCCGCACGCGAGTGCGGCGAACATTCTAGAAAATTCCAGTGCGGCGCTTCTCGATGTTCGCGATTCTTCTGGTACATCCGAGTTGCTTAAGCAGCGGGACGGCAAGGACATTCGAATTCGAAGTGACGCCAGCGATAAAATTCAAGTGTGGAAGCTGCGTACGTAACATAAATAGTGTCGCAAATAAATATTTTGTAGTTTTACGTCGTTAGTTTTGCGTGTTGTATACATAAATAGTGTTCTATAATTTTCATAATCTGCAAGTAAAATAAGTAGTTTAAGTTGATGTGCACATCTTATTCACCACTGTCAAGAGCAGAAACGTTACAGTAGCATCAGGAAAGGAATTAAAAACTTCTTAAAACTAAGTATCACAGAAGAAAAATAGTTCTACAAATCATGGTTAAGAAAAAAACAGCAGTAGAACAAAGAAAAAATATTTGTCACGCAATACTACGAATGGAACAAAAAAAAATTTAAATCTTAGAAGAAAAAGTTTTGGCATACAATATAGAAAAGGGTTCCTAATTTAGTCTATGTTGCGATAGATGACGTTTTAAATCTCTATAAATTTCATTTGTTAACCAACGAAGCAAGGATGATGCACTTGTAACATCAACTTTCTCTGAAATGTTATTGTTGTAAATCAAGAATCGCATTTCTGAATAAATTAGGGTATCTATTTTGAAATATTAACTTATGTAAACTTAAAAAGCCTTTCTTGTTAATGTTATTTAAGAATAGTCATTATTTTCGATGACGCTTTGTAAGAGCTACGTCGCAAACCAATAGCCTCATTTCTGAACGGTAACTAACGAATGCATAAATTACTATAGAAATGTCGGAATATTTTAGGAGCACAGTACTTGTTACTTTTATGAACGAAATCGTTTTCAGAAGCTATCCAGATGGTAGCGGTAACGTCAAACAAGCATAACGATCTGCTAAATTTATTGTAAAAGTGGTGAAGTACTGCACAAAGCACTATTTTAAAATGAATCGTTAGAAAAAATTGACTTAAACCACGACTATCATTAAAAATAAGATATAAAAAACAAGACAAAGGACTTTAAAAAGAAGTAAAAATAGAAGAGGAAATGGAACCTATCCGCACCGCAGCCCGCGCCTCAACCACTGGACCACGCTGGCGATAATATTATAAATAATAAATATTAATGGGATCCAAACATTCTTAAAATAAACATTATAAATGTTAAATACAAGAATAGTTCAAATTTAATTGAGATTTTTACTGGTCTATTAATATACTAGGAGTTGCCAGCAAAAAGGCGTTTTTGCGTCCTAGGCTGTCAATTTTAAATTCAGAAGCCAGAAATGGTGTGAACGGTTACTACATTGATTTGAAGAGAAAATTAAGACAATAGAAAATAAAAGAAAAAGCACATAGAAATAACAGAGGTACAATTTTTTAGATTTTTTGTATGAATAGAAAACAGTTAATACATGATAAAACAATGGCATATTACGAATGCAAATCTAACCTGATTACAAATGAAAATGAAGGAATATTCCGGTCCAAAGCGTAATTCTTATCCAAGATAACGCCAAACCCCACACAGTGTAAATTACGAAGGACACAATGTACGAATTTAACTGGAAAATATTTGAACATACATTCTGCAGGTTAGACTTGTTACTTTGTGACTTTCTGTTTACTCAAAGAAGTTTTGGTGGGGGCAGACAATGACTTGAAAACAATAATAGCAGAAGACGGATCAGCGTTAATTTCCGGAGCTTTTTAATGCTTGTTGGGTGGCCTACTCAGTCACTAAAAATAATTGAGTACCTGCGTTCACTCGAACAAGGGTAATAATAGCTGTCTTCTAAGCGCGGTACTTGCCACATCGCCCCGCATCAGAGAGTGTGTAATGACTGGGCACAAGCGGCGAACATATGAGAGCCTTAACCCCGCAGTGCGCAGGACGTAGTTAATTTTGTCATGTTTAAATAAAAATAAGTTATTTTGTAATTCGCATTCATATATGTACGGAGCTCTTAGTTACAAAATACCTTATTATAATCAAAAGTAGACAAAGCAGATTTTGCATAAAATTATTAATTTCACTTAAATGGGACGTAAGTACAATTCGTATCCCGCAAAACGAATGTGAACTAAATAATGTCACTAAAGCACTGCGGTCACAATTTCCCACAAACGTACTAAATAATGTTCTTCTTGTTTCTTAAAAAAAGCATACAATAATATATACTACAAAAGTAGTACGACGACATAGCTAGAATGAATATTCAGTGGTCAAGAGGATAAAGAAAGGAAACTACAAATAGGATCAAATGAAGACCAAAGCTACGGTGGGAAGAGCACGTAATTAAAGATATAAAAATACAGGATTTACAAATGGAAGTAAAAAGTAAAAACAGATAAACGTGGAAGCCGCCAATAGTTAACGAAGCAACAAAACATCAAACTATAAAGCAAGAAAGTACTATGTGGAGTGGCGCGACGTACCATTAGCACTTATGTAGTCTATAGAACCTATAACTCGCTTCAATTCCAGTACAGCCCTAGAAGAAGGAAATAAGAAATATGCAACATATAATATTGAGATACGTCAGTATGTTTAAAAGTTATGAAAAATTGCATGAGGATCGGTGAAACAACTAACTGTCAATGATGATTTGATACAAATGGTTAAAGAAATGTTCATTTTCGACTTTGTTTACCTTTTCAGTAAATTTCATGCCTACATCTCTACGATAATATCAAAACGCTGAAATTTCTATGCCATACATCGATGCTCAACTAGATAATTTAGGGACAATATCATGCTAAGTGATTTGCACATAACAGAGGTGACATTAGATAGCATACAGATAGATACAATAAAAAATAACTTTTTAATTTTAATAATTATTTACAAAAAAAAAACTACTCTATATGAGATCCCTTATTCTTATAAGAGTTTATAGACACGCTTTGGCGAACCCTAAAGTGCTTTGTTAAGATCTTGAAGCAATTCCTTCCAAGCCTTCTTCAAAGCCCTTTTAAGGCCAATAGTGTCTTGAGTTTTGACATTTCAAAGACGTCTTTTAAGATCCCCCAAACGAAATAATCCATTGGAGCAGCATCCGGACTCTCGGGCATCCATTTATTAGGTGTGATGAACTTCATCCAAGGGCTCATCCATTCCAATTGTCTACTTGGATATGTGACGCGAAGCCAAATCCTGATGGAAGATGAAATCATCATTTGATAGAGTCGCCGAGCATCTCTGGCCAAGAACTTCTTCAAAATGGAGTCACAACAGTATTTACCATTAAATTTAGAATTCGGTTGAACATCAGTCTTATCGTTATAAGATACTCCACTCCCCGTCCAGACCATGAATCCTCTTGCGAACGATTTATTTTCGGCAGAACTTTGCAAGTTTCAAATACCTTTTGCTCCTCTTGAGGTATTGAATTCTTTTTTGACCTTTGAATTTAGCCAACCGAAACCAAATCTCGTTGATGACTTGGTTGCTTATTCTTGTAAGATTTACTTTATAGACCACTTTGCCCAAACCCTGAAAGTGCTCTCGTTAAGTTCTGAACAATTCCTTCCAAGCCTTCTTCAGAGCCCATAAAGGCCAATAGTGTCTTGAGTTTTGACATTTCAAAGACGTCTTTAAGATCCTTTTGGGAAATAATCCATTGACACATACGAACAAAGATCCATTTATTAGGTGTGATGAACTCAATCCAAGGTCCTCATCCATTCATTGTCTACTTAGATATGTGACGTGAAAATCCTGATGGAATATGAAATCATCATTTGATAGAGTGTTAAACGCTTGTTAAGAACTTCTTACAAAATGGAGTCACAACAGTATTTAACCATTAAATTTAGAATTGTTGAACATCAGTCTTATCGTATTAAGAATTAACGTAACCCAGACCATGGAATCCTCTTAGAACGACTTTTTTCGCAGAACTTTGCAAGTTTCAAATTTATTGTAATAGGATATACACCCCCACCCCCATCAAAAAATGTTTAATGTGGCAAACATAATATTAACATGAGACAGGTTTCTTCCTTCTCCAACGGAAAGATTTACAACATAAGAAACGGAAATTGAGCAGCATATATACCGGATCTTCTGTAGTTCTTGTAGTTAATATGCGCTTACTCCTTAACCTATGTTTGATGGAGTCGGGATATTAAGACGGGCAATCTAATCTATTGATTCCATTTTCTTCTTTTTAAGTCATACATAGTACCCTGCAATGCTTGAGTGCGTTTTTCTTATAAGCAATCACGCTTTCAGCCCTACCAAACATTATTCATACGTTTTAATCATTTATTCTGCATTTAACATGCCCGTAAAGAATTGCAAATGTTCTATTTCCCAATTAACTGAAACAACCTCAAACACGCAGTTTAATGGGCTGTTTAATAGAGTGCTGCAATCGTTTATTTTCAGGTACACAGATTAAGATCACTGCAAAGGACACCAAGCCCAAAAGGTTGCCTCATCGTTAAATATGACATCCAGCCCCTCTCTGAATTTGTCTCTGCCTACGAACGTCGTTTTTGCAGATGTTTTTTGATAAACAATGATTTCACCGTACCTTTCCTTATAATGTGGGTTTTTAAATGTCGATTGAGGAAGTTGGATTTTTAAAATTATCGTTCAATAGCTTGATCGGCCTTCACTGAGTTTGCTTGTTTCTTCCTGGATTGGGCAATTCATTCACAGCTTTTGGTTCTTAGTATTGCTTTATCCACGTGTTGTAATGCGCCGTGGTTGCAATTCTCATTTGCAGGCCTTTAGACTATGACAGAGAAACACAGCGTCAAATTTCTCTGCAAAAACAGCACGTACTGTAAAATAATACCACTTGCTCGTCTGCAGCAGACCAACTAAGTTGCAATTTGTAAAGTAATCACAATTCAAGAAATTCATTCGCTTACGATCCCGAAACATCAGTTGAACGCTTTTCTGGGATTAACCGTAAGTTAATTCAAATCACATTAGATTTTAAAACTTTCAAATATAAATCCTATACATAATACAAACATTTTTCTCAATTACCTGCCTACGTTGTTATAGTAGGTTAGTGATAATTCGCAATAGTGGTTTATTTATTAAATATCTTTAATTAAAAATGGGGTTTTACTGCTGACAAGGAACTTGTACGTGATTTCCCTCTTTTTCTAGATGAAATCTTGATCGATCAAACGACCAGGACGAGCGGAACATGTAACAAAAATAATTGACCTCTTAAACATTTTAGTTTTGGAGTTATACAATTTTGAAATGCAAAAATGACAAATAAAAGCAAACATTGTACAAAAATGATTAACAAAGATCTAGGATGGTTGTATCACACGATTGCGCGCATCAAATAATACAGGTCAGTTATGAAATAAAAAGCTGATCAAATGAGACATAAAGTCATCATCATAAATGATATGACTCGTCAATAATCGCCAAAACCATCATTGCCATTGATTTTCGTTATTAAACCGTTAAAAACAATAAGCCGAGAAAATCGTAATGATAAAGCAATACGAATGTTTGTGATCAACCAATTGACGGTAATTAAGAAATTGTTAAAACTTAGGGGATCAATTTTTCAAAAAATTTGGATGATTGATCTGTAAACATTTATAATGATGGTGAATTATTTATCGTTTTCTCATAAAATATTTTAATTAGATATCATAGTTTAATGTTAAAACATCTGGTTGCATTAAAAAAAAGTAACAATGAAAATGACATCAAATATAAAAATGTCACAATAATCTACAGAATATATCTACGTAAACTTATCTGACATTACTACCTGATGGAGAGCATATACTTAAGATAAACATGTTTTAAAGAAGGGATTCCAAAACGCAACATCTACAATCTACAGGTATGATATTTTGAATCGGGGAACAGCTACTCACGGATAAACTGAGAATATAAAATAGAGAAGCAGCTATTACTGAGTTGAATCAACTTATATTATATTTCAAAAGGCTTCATATTAGAAACTTACAGGTGGAAGTTTAATAATAATTTAACTGACTGCAATACTGCGCAATGGGGAAAGCAACGGGAAATCACTATATTGTAAAATCCAGTATAATAATTGTGCAATAAATCAATTAACAAACGACTCTGAGTCCCCTGTACATTTTCATTGGTGATAGGGTGCTAAAGAAAAATAAAAATTGCGACATAGAATGTCAAAAGTAAGTACAAAGCGGAAAAATCGGTCAACATTATATTACGAGGTGTATAAATAAAGTAATGAGAGTGATTTTTATCATTTTAATAGGCAATGACAGTTACACTTGGACAGTGTCCCCTTCAAAGTAATTGCCTTGGGCAGTCACACAACTCTGGAGACGGTTCTTTTACTTGTCACAGCAGTGCTGGAAACCCGGATACTGGAATCGCCTTCAGCTGGTCGGTTAAGGACTCTAAACAGGTGAATAAGGGGATGTTTTACTTGCCAAAAACTCATTAATTGAAATCGCTGTGTGATAAGACGCATAGTCGTGATGGAGGACCCAGTTGTTCTTAATATTTGGTCGCTCACGCATGACCCTTTTACCGCTCGGTAGAATTGTTGGTTGACCGTGTGGCCTTGAATTAGCATGCTTTTGATCCTTGACTTGCTGATCCTTGCTTTTTTTGGTCTGGATGGGCTTGGAATATGTTATCCTTGGCTCTGGCACTTCATTTCGAGGTCATACTGAAACACCCAACTCTCGTCACAAGTAACGAGTTCCAGAAAATGATGGTCCTTCTTCAATCCACTCCAAAAAGTCAAGGCGCGTTTCCCCCGGTTGTCCTTTTGTTCCAGCGAAAGGTTTTTCGGAACCATTTTCGTGTAGATTTTTCACATCCTCAATTCGTTGGTGAAAATCTGCGTCAAATTCCCTGGTCACTCTGACTGTCAGTTAACGATCAGAAGAACGCACAATCTGCCGGATTCTGTTGACATTGGTGTTATTCCGGGCAGTTGCAGGCCGTCCGCTACGTGGTTCATCTTCAATCATCTCTCTTCCTTCTGAAAATGCCTTAAACCACTGAAACACTTGCGCCCTTGATAAAACAGTATCTTCATAGGGCTGGTGAAGTTTTGCAAAACCGGATCGCACACCGTTGCTCAACCTTACCCTCACTCATTGTCAAAATGCACTCGCCAAAAACGTTTTACGAAACAAATCGTATTGCCTCACGAGCGTTTCCACTCGCACTTTTCTCCAAACGAGCAACCCCCAGTGTTCCCAGATCGTACGCTACAATATTAGTCTTATTACTTTATTTATACGTCTTGTAGAGATTAAAAGAATCAGAATAGATCTATTGGGTATCAGCGAGATGAGCGCCTACATTCAGAAAAAAATCACTCATAATAGCACGACATATACAAGATGACTATTAACTGGATACTGATGGTTGAGATTAAATTACAAAAAAAAACTATAGAAGTTATCCAGACAGGCTAGATTGCTATTTATTGATTAGATTAAGGATTATATAATAATATTTTAAAAATGTCTTCCGTGTGTTTTGGTTACGCGTTTCAGACGTTTCAAAAATTGATCAATAATTTTGTGTATTTTTTCTCTTCTATCGAATTAATGGCATCTTGAATGCAAATTTGAGGCCATAGATGTTTTTTAATCCTTGACGTCATGATAAGCAATGTCTTTTGTGGCCAATCAATTCCAAGGCAATAATATTCGAGCCGAAGACATGTGCTATGGCAGCCATGTTTTTCTAAGTTAGATGAACTCCAAAATTCTCGTTTTATTGAGTTTCGGCTAATGCGATCGAAAAATTTGACTGAGTTCAGATCCGGAAAAGCAATGGGACCATACAAAAATACTGGATGATGACGGTATAAATTTATAATAAAATTATATAACAATATTTATGAAACTACTGTTATTCCTGAAGATTGGATTATTTCTTTATTTAGAGTCCCAACAAAAATGATCTAGATTATCAGCTTAATGTGCTATATCATAAAAATAATGCTGAAAGCGGCACGTGCAAGAATCTACAGATGATGCGAGGAATACATGTCAAACCCTGAACTTGGATTTAGAAATAACAGATTGCCTAAAAAGTTTCCGCAATTTTTACTTTTTGGCATTGTTTTTTAAATGCCTTTTGATGGTTTTGAAAGCTCATATTCTTGCAAACATTTTGATATATAACTTATCTATGCCTGTTTCAGTATGGAGTTGATGCGAGAGCAAATTTGTTTAACGATCAAGCAAATGAGTAGCTTTTGAGTTGAAATGGAGTGAATGCAACCAACAGGATGAATGACGCATGGGGAGAAGATACGGTGGGACAACGAACTATGTATGACTGGTTTGCGAAGTTCAAGGCCAGGATGAACTGGAGGATCAACCGCGCTAAAGTCGTGCACAGGAAGTCGATCGACAAGCTAATTTTTGAAGTCGTTAAGGAAACTCCATCATTGACGTGCCAAATGCTAGCCGACTTTGATTCTCCAGATAATTTGTTACGTTCTGTAAGGTCTGGATGAAAAGTGGGTTCCTCATGAGCTGACCAAAGCTCAGAAGACAAAGTGTGTTGATGTTGCTCGTCGTCTGTTCAATCGATACACTCCTAAACCGTTGTTTTTGCAAGATGTTATCACATGCGACGAGAAATAGGTGGCTTTCGACAACCCGCACAAGCACAATGAGTGGCTGTCACCGGGAAAGATGTATTTCTTTCCCGTTACTATTTCACTTATACTCAGATTTCATATTTTAAAGAAATAATGTAAGGATGTAATATAGGCGTCGATGTCATAAGTAATCTGAGGTACGTAGATGATACAGTTTTGTTGAACTAATTTGAAAGAAGCATGTAATGTTTGTTGAACAAAGTTATAGGCATTAGTGCACAGTATGGAGTAGTAATTAATATAAAAGAATAGAAATTATAGTTGTGTCAAAATAGTACGTACAAGAACCTTGAATTGTACTCAAGTATCTGTGAGTTGTTGATAATCCTTCGAAATAAAAAGCGAAAACAAGCAAGATAAGTTTTTATCAAAATGCAAAAACTGCTATATAACAAAAACTTAAATGTACAGTTGTGCGTTGTTACGCGTTTTCCATTTCGTTATATGGAATCGAGGCATGGACACTCAACCAACTGACAACAAAAAGTTGGAAGCTTTTAAAATGTGGATCTACAAGCGCATATTGATAATTTCTTTGATCTGTCTATAAGAAAGTAGACAAGAGCGTTGGAATTACTACTACAAATTAAGCTAGAATATCTAAAGGATTCATTTCAGCACGAGATGTAGTATCCCACACGTTACAATGTAGCATAAAATCAATTGCAAAAAGAGTATTGGTTAGGGAGGGGTATCGTGATTGAAAAATATAAATTGATATGGTGGAACTAGCTAATAAAGTTGTAGTATTTATTTCAAATCTCACTCAAGAGAGGTACTAAAAAGAGAGGAAGAAAGCGTCTTCACATTATAAAAAAAGACGAGTATCTTAACACTCGAACACAATTTAATAGTGAACACTTTTTTAATGCTTCAGTTGCTATGTAAAAAGTTAGTATAGAGAATAAAAGTGTATTTCAAAAATGGAAACAAGAAGCATACAGAATGCTTATAAAGGTGGAGGATTACAGATCTTATGCACCTAACCATTAAGTTAACGTGTATTGATTATTAAATTTTGTTAGAGCTGTATTAAGAACCGGATAAGAATTTTCCATTTAGTGTACTAATCTTTATATCTAATTGGTATTATTGTAATATTTATTATTAATTTCATAGTAATTGGAATGCCAGTTGTGTATGTTAAATATAATAGCGGTACTAGTATACTTCCTTGAGGAACTCCGAAATCAGTGATATATTAAGCTAATAATGAGTTGTTTGTTTCTAATTGTCTAGTTAAATAGGATTGAAGTAGTAAATGTAGCTGGCTTGATAGATTTTGTTTGCTTATATATAAAAGCTTCTATTTGTAACAAACTTGTTCAACATTCAGAAATATTGCTGCATATACGATTTTTGTTTACAGGTTTCCTATTATTTTAGTAACAATTCAATGTCCTTGCTAAACAGTCGATGGCGTTTCTGAAAACCAAATTAATACGATGGGATTATTTGGTTTTCTTTTATTGGGAGTTTATTTACAATCTCCCATAATATAACCTTTGTCGGAAAAGCTTCAAGATTGATTTTTAGTTCTTGAGCTGCTTATATTCAAACACAAAAGATGGCCGTTATTCAGTTACTTGATATGTGATATTCGAGTAGATAAGTGCTTTCATGCAAACTCATTAGGTGGCAAGGCTATGTTTAGCAACTCACTATTCGGGTTGTTGGCGTATTTAGTTGGAAGTTATACGAGTGATGGTCTGGGCGCGGATTCTAAACAGAGTTACAATTTTATGCGTCAAACTAGGGGAAAACCCTACTAAAATAAGGAATATGATATATAGCACCATATGGTGACGAGGAATTATCGAAGCCATTTATTTGAATGGCACAAAAAGTAGAAATTCAGTTAAAGACGATCTCAGAATTGGCCCCCTGTCAACAGCACATACCATTGCAAACTTGATGCAAAAATAGTCCTTCACACTTTGAGAAAGGAACAGTAAAAAAAAGACAAACAATTACTCCTAAAATGTTAGAAAGGACCAAAACTGATCCTACATTTATGTTAAACACTATTAGTTGATAAGTTGAATAAATCAAACAATGCCTTTTATAATTCATCCTACAATAGTTAGCAACTAATGCCTACCATATATTCAGAAATCATTATTAACTTTTAGTTTAACAAAAACTGAAAGTAAACTACTCAAATCTATTGTCTATTATTAAATGTATTTGGTAGATTTGAGGGCTTAAATCTCTTCAGCCTTCGTGTTATAATGTAAAAGATCACTATCAATTGGTTTGGATGTGCATTGAATTTAACACGGTAAATATCACATACTTTTGTAATTATCTCATGAACCGAGTGTATTTCAAGATTGCTTCTCATGATTTCGTTAGGCATGTAGCATGGAGCGTTTACAATTGCTCGTAATACCTTGCTCTGAAATGTTCTGATGATGTCAATAGTGGACTTTGCAACTGAACCCCATCATTGTAAGTCATATGTTCATAAGCTCTTAAAAGTATCTTTATACAAAATAAATGTATTTGCCGTTCTTAGTTTTTATTTTTGTCAATTAACCAATTAATTGCCTGTATTTCAATAGAAATTGTTTTCTTTTCGTCCAAAAGTGATCTTTCTATGTGAAGCGATCATAAAGGTGCATGATAAAGTATTTGACCGTTTTTAGCTTGACTAGCTTCGACCTGAATGTGACGAGTAGAATTGGTTTCATTAGCGCAATTTCCTTAGTCAGTGCTGTACTTTTCCGAAATGAATTTGAAGATTGAAGCCACCGTTGGGGCGGGATCACCAGTATAAATTGCTATTGAAATTAATGACTTTGTTAGAAAACATTTGCGAACAAAACATATAACAGTGGGCCAAGGCGATTACCCTGTGGTACTTCAAAGTTTATATTGTATAGTGAGATGGATTCGTTTTCAAGTTTAAATAAATAGCGCAAGAGCTTGTAGAACACTTGGGCGATGTCGATAAATACTGCAGAATAATATTCTTTGCCTTCTATTAGGTGTATAAATAAATTCTCAGCTTTAGATTTCACAGGACGCAAATCACCGTTTACATGTAACGTATTAGTCCGCCCTCTTGCGGTTTTAAAGCAATGACATTTGGTCTTTCGAAACATCATGCGATTTGGCGTTTGATGCACATAACCTCAATAATCAGCTGTGTTCACGATGGCAATCACAAAAGAGCATATTCGATTTTCTATCCACTTCGCGTTTCATCTTAAGAAAAACGCCGCTGAAACCACCGAAATGATTTGTGCTGCATATGTTGAGAATGCTGTAAGTCATGCAACGTGCAAAAAGTGGTACCAAAGAGTTTAGTCTTGAAGATCAACCACGCGCTGGACGCCCTCAAATATTTGACACGGATGAGCTGCAGACGCGTTAGGCTGGGAACTTCTCCCACATGCGGCGTATAGCCCAGACATGGCCCCTTCCGATTATCATTTATTCCGGTCGTTACAGCATCACTTGGCTGATACGCACTTCAAAACAGAAGAAGAAGTCCGACAATGCATCGATAACTTTATCGTCTCGAAGCCGGTGAGCTTCTATCACCAGGGAATTCGCAAGCTACCCGAAAGATGGCAAAAGGTCATCGATGCCAACGGAGAATACTTTGATACTTAAGCTTTTTTTGTTTGTTTTTAAATAAAACTTTAATTTTTCAGAAAAAAGCTGAGTACTTATTTATACACCTATTAGTTCATTTGGTCTACTAATTAGTGATCCTGCTCGATAGTACTCTATTGTTCACAAAAGCCAAATTGATGATGAACTACTAAGCTACTATTTTCGAACAATGAGTTGATTATTAACAGGAATAATTTCTCAAAAATTTTGAATAGAAGTGTAAAAACTAACATCTTTAGTTGATTTGCTAGATATTTATGTGAGAATTATGCTAGTAAATTTCCGTTTGCCAGGAAAATATCTAATCTAAGTACATTATTAAATATCTTGGTGATAAATTTGATAGCAATGTCTAGTAACTTTTTAAGTATTTTACCTGTGATAAAGTCCAATCCTGGTACTTTATTATATTTTAATCCTCTAATTATTGAGGTTACTTCTCTGCTTTTGAAATGTCTACTTAGAACACTCATTCAGAATAATAATTTCTGTTTCTTTCACCGGAGTAACTGCTGACAGAGGGTTTAAACACCTTAAAATTTTAAACGGTTAGCGAATACTAACGCTTTGTCAAAGCTATTTCTAGACAAAGTTCCATTTTCTTTACGCAGAGATAGAATTATAAAGGGAGTAAAAATAAGTCTCCGGCATTTTTTATCAAAAATTGGGCATTTATTGTGAAAGAACGGAACCTTATGTTTTATTCAAAGTATTGTCCATCGTTAGCCACTACTTTTCCCCATCTTTCTGACAGCACACGGATACCGCGTCGGAAAAACGCTTTATCTTTTGAGGCTATCTACGAATCGACCCAATTTTTGGTATCTTCATTTGATGTGAAGTGCTGCTCAGACAGGCCATGTGCCAACGATCGGAACAAGTGATAATCGTAAGGAGCAATATATGGTGAATATGGAGGGTGGGGGTAGGACTTCCCAATTGAGTGTTTTCAAGTAGATTTTGACTTACGACGAGCATTATCATGCAGGAGAATAATTTTGTCGTTACTGGGATAATAGTAGGCGCGTTTTTCCATGAGTTCTCGGCTCAATCTCATCAATTGTGTTCGGTAGAGAGCCCCAGTAATGGTTTCGTTTGGTTTGAGTCATTCTCAACGATTTTAAACGATGTGAAATTGCTTTTTGAGTCACCCCTAATATAAATGCATGTTTTCTTGCATTTGGCAGGAATCTTCCTCCAATAATGCTTCACTTTTGGCGTTCCGCTACGTTCTTTATCTTTGACGTCAAATTCACCGATCTTAAACTTACGCAACCATTCACAACAACTTCTCTCACTTTAGAATTTTGATATAAAAAGTAACAAACTCATTATTTTGCATTAGCATTAGCAACTTTTCGGATTTGGTAAACAAAATAATTTACACACACTTCCGCTGTACGTAAAGTAGCTCAATCTCAATGTGATTTTATAACTGAGGATTAGCCAGACTATGGATTTTCTAGAAAAGTGATAGTATTACTGCCACACTCGAATTACACCCTGGGGACTATCGGAGCGTTTGTCAGCTTCATTTCGTTTATTTTTTTAGTTCGTAAAAAGAAGTTGTAAAGACTTTCCTACGATGTTTGACGAAAGTATCCGCTTTTTCTTTTATCGGATCCAGAAATACTACAGTAGTCTTTTTTAGTTGCCTTTCATATTGAATAGTTATCGTTTAACAGTTGTGTAACAGAATAGCTAAAAGTTTAATTTCGTTCTTCCCTTAAAGCTCTATGCAATTGAGGATTAAAACTTGTTGTCACTAAAAAAGAAGAAACTCAATAACATTTATATTAAACTATTATAATGCTTACTGATTATGTAGGAACACCGAGTCATTTTTAAAATTTTTCAAACATTATTTTCAACATTTTTCAATGGTTTAAGAAAAGTAGCATGGATTTATGTTGGGACTTACGTCTGTTGGTTCTTTCAAGCAAAATAACTGAAATTTAGTTTGACAAAAAACATATTTTAAGCAATTACGTATTGAATATTTTTATTAATGGCATTTTGTCATCTTTTTACTAGCTGCATTAAATAGTGAAACATTTTAGATGAATAACTGAGCCAGGTGACTTTTGACAGCCTGCTCGCTATAGGTTTTCTCATTTATATAGTTTTGCAACAAAAGGAACAAATGATAAATGGAAGAATTTATACTTGGTAATAACGGAGGGTGACGTAAAACATCCACCAAGGGTGAGCAATTGCTTCCGAGTGATCAAAAATGTGTAAGGCCTGGCGATATCGCCGTGGAAGACAATACGCTTCCGATTTGTCAGTAATGGATTTTTTGCGCGAAATGCTTGGTGAAATCTGGGTAACTGCGAGCCGTACACTGTTCAATTAATTATAGCACGTGACACCCTTGAAATCTTGCTACACGGAGAGTTTGATTTTTTCAGGGGTAATTACGCCTTCAGTATTGTTTTCGACGACTTTCTGCGATGCCTACATGATCTCTTAAGCGTTACATTATTGTAGATGATCCACTTTTCCTCAACAGCCACTATCCACTTCAAGAATAGGTCGTCACCTTGGCCTTTCTGCAGTCAATGGTAAGTGGATATGCGAGTGGCCAAATCGACCTCGCTTAATTCATGCGGCATCCAAATGCTCTATACTCGTGCAGGATATCGTATCACTCCATCTCCTATACTGATTGAGATGAACATTAATTTCGGTCCTGCGGCCGGGGTGAGATGCCTTGTTGATTTTTAAAATTTCAGAACATGATTTGGCGAACACATTCCATTAAGATATGACTTTCGTATATACGGGATATTTTTTGTGCCCCTGCAACACTTGTGTCTGTTTTGAAATAAAGAATAAAATATGTTAAAATATGCTCTATTTTAGAAAGCTATTCCACACGCAGTGCAAATGTTAGACACGCCTATACAAAGACGTAGCGAAAAATCCCTTTTCATATGAGCGCGATCGCACCAGAGATGATCAGAATAAACTTTAATTGTTTGTCAATCACACATACCTACATCAAAAAATTCAATGTAATATATAATTACTAGATGTATCATTATTTAGGATATATATGTGCGACTCGTTCCTGTCTCTATATTTACAATAAATTTTATTCTAGTGTCACTGCAAAGAGGCCGAATATAAAACACGAGGGGTTGCCCGCAAAAAGGTATTTTTGGCATCCTAGGCTGCCAATTTTTTATCCGCTTTCCTTCAAATTTTGCAAGATGGGAACGTGGGACAATTTATTTACAAATGATAATAGTGGTGACCTTATGAAAGTAAGATATGCAAAACGATCCTGAAGATAGGCAACCAAACGTACGCTCAGAGTTCAGCGACCCCACATTTCATATCAGCTGTCTCTGTTTACTTTCTGTTCAAATGTAGAGATAGATCATTTATTTCAATTAAATTGAGTTAATTCAAAATTGCCGAAATATTTTTTTTGTAAAGAATTGCAAATAATTCTTTTCTTAGATACATTTCGTATAAATACTACCTATTGCAGAAGCCTTCATGTCACTTAAAAATTTTATTGCAGTTTTTTCTTTCATGTCTTACAGATCACAAAACAACCTTCAAATGCTTTTAATTTTTTTTTAACTTGCACACTTCTCTAGAATTAAACTAAATTTGGAACATATATTCCTTAGACGTATATGCATGGAGGAAATCGGATAAAGGGAGGGCTATAATTACATATTGAATTCTGGCTTGATTTACATCAAAATGAAATTTATCTAGCTTTTGATATTTGATATTTATATTTGAATAATTTTAAAACACAAAATAAACATGTATAGAATTTAAACAAAGTTAAAATTTTCTACTAACAATCCAAATAATCGAAGTCACCTTAGAACATATTTAAATCAATAAATCTTAAAAACACAAACGTAATATTAAGTGTTACTCTCTAAAAGGCAGGCTAATCTAAAGTAAATTTAGTAACTGAGTCATATATATACATTTAACTTTAAGAAAATATTGTCATATAAACACAAGTTGTTTGAAATCACTCTGAATGACTAAATTGGTAAACATTAGTAGGTGTTAGGTATATTAAAGATCAAAGTCAAACATTTATTATTATTGCAGTCTGCGACTTAATTTAGAAGCTACTACGACTAATAAGTAATAGAGGTGTATTAAATTAATCCTATATCGGACTGCGGGTTGACACTTTAAAATTTAAACGGTGTGTTAATTAAATTAGCGAATGTTTGCCAGATATAGAGGGTACTGTAAGATGGCAGCGAATATATACGAACCTACAACAGAAAAAACTGAGGTAAAGATTAAAAATTTAAAAATAACGTAGTACAAAATAAGATTATGTAGTTATAAATAAAATATATCAAAGCAATATATTAATTGCAAACACCTATAAGGTACTAACATTGCATCAAACGACAATGGAGTTAAGCTGAAAATAATAGTAAAGAAATATGCCATAGAAGAGTTAGATGTCGACAAACTTAGAAGTACAGAAAGAAAACGTGTAGAATATGATATACATGTCAAGTCAGCTGAATTAAAAAATGAATCCTTGCATATATAAAACAATCTCCAAGACAAGCATAGAAGCAGCATAGTGCAGGCTAAAAACGGCTAAAGTACTAAACGCGTCCATTCAATGCGCGAAAAAAAGATATGAATGAAGATAGATGACAGTAGAAATATTGGTTTATTTTAGAACTTTTAAAAACAAGGAACAAATTTACTTATAGATGAATAAATAAAGAGTAAAGATAAAATCAAAGTCGCGAAAGAAAAATATGTAAGTAAGAAATATAGGATAATTAGAACTCTAAATAAATATCACGATACGCTTGGATTACATAAGAAAAAAGAAGTTGTAGCAATAAGTAGAAAAAAAACACAAATGATACTACGAAACGATAAAAACGAAATTGTAACAGATGCACCAGAGAAGATCAGAATCTGGAAAGATTACTGAAAAATTATTTGATGATGAGAGACTTCCAATTGATGATAAAGATCAGGAAGCTATTGGGATCCTGTATATATATATATATATATATATATATATATATATATATATATATATACACAAATGTTTGTTCGGAACGAATTCAGTGAATTTGTCGTCCTAAAGTCACTCGTCTATGTGTCATGGTCTGGAGTTGTATCTCCCACCTTAACACAGATCCCCTCAGGAGAATTCACGGCATCATAGATTGATATTTGTATGAGGACATCCTCCAGAACACGATACGTTCATATACCATGCAGAGCTTGGGCTTTTATTATTTTCCAACAGGATAATAATCACAAACATTATTTGAGGCATATCTAGGTTTGGTTGCCGTCGTGTGACCCTCCTCGACTATCCCAGTCAATCCCCCGACCTAAATATCATCGAGGACCTCTGGACACAGCTGGTGCGTCGTGTGGTTGCAGATGAAAATTATGCCTAACTTGAGGAAGAATGGAAGAACATCCCCCCTCCTTCAATCAAACTTTTCTGGACTCTATCCTTTGTAGGTGCCAGGCCGTTATTGATACCAAGGATTGTACTACTAAGTATTAGACTGTTGTTGTTCACTTTTAGTGTAATTTAGAGTTATTACAGTGTTTTTATTTGCTACTTGTTTCGTTGCTGTATTTTGATCATTTTTGCTGTACTAATAATTTTTTTTCAAGTTGAGTTGTGTTTAGTTTTTAAGTGGTTGAGGAAACGTGTGAGATATGTCGAAATATGTCGAAACGAAAAAGTTATGGCACAAATAATAAAGGTTGATATATTTTTGATTGGTACTGTAGCTACAAAAATCGGAGACTTAAATAAATGCCTGGATGAATGCTAAAAAAGTTTTCTATAAAAAGCACTGTTCACTTTGAATTCACATCTTTCAAGCAATTTCAGACCATCAAGAATAGTTTTCTATTTGATCTTGTAACAGTTGAATTTTTTTACAGGAATACTCCATAAATTCTAAATCCAGTTAAGGCGGAGTGGTTATTCTAATAAGGTAATTTCATTTTTCAAAAAAATTCGCAATTCCTACTTTGATGCTGTGCATTATTACCTTTTTTGAATATATTTTTTTTGTTTTAATAGACTGATTTAGATAAATATGTCCCTGTAATTTAAATGCATTTTTTTTTTAAACAAAACCACTTCCGACTTCAAAATACAAAAGAAGAACTATCACTATCTGTTACAGTTTTGGGCGCAATTTTTCATTTCCTGGATTTTCCGCATTTTTGTTCCAAACAGTTCAAATTTATTTTGGTTGCTCCAAATTACGTTTTTTTCAGGTGACCATGGTGTTATTAATAAACTTCTCTGCTAAATTTAAGCGCTTGGTTGATTCACTTCTATTAAAATGAGATTTTGACATGTTTAGCATCTTTTTTTTAATTTTCCTACATTCAACATTGCAATCGCCCGATTTGTTTATAAGATTTAAATAACCTACAAAAACAGTAAAACCAGGTCGAATACTATTTCTCTGCCAATTATAACAACAGACTACCTTTTTGATATATTACAGCTACTTATTGAACTAAAATAACTCGAACTATTTCAAATATTAACGCCGACCCAGTTGAAGGTGTAAAAATTAATCAGCAGCTGAACGAGCGCCACAATTTAATTTTATGTTCGTCGTTTAATAGCTCCAACGTTCTTTTTATTAGAAATTGGTAATTATAAGTTAACAGAAAGTTCCATATACGGCATGACTACTAACAATAGTCTGTGCAAGCAATTTTTGAGTCCAAGGACTAGATTTGTTCTTAATTATGTCTTATATGCAATAATTAAATCTAAAAACCATTGTACGTGAACAAAGGTCATTACACAAATTCTAATTAATCTGGCTCATTATTGTTTACACGAGATTGTTACATCCAGTCATTTGCTTGTTTGTGGATCGTTAAACATGGTAAAGGAGAACAGCCGTTTTCACTAACAATTAAATGTAGACCAAAATGTGAATAATAAGTTTTGGATATTAATTAAAAACATACAAAATTAGGTTAAAAAGAATTAGTGCACGCAATAGAAACAGTCATTTAGAATGTTTCAAAGAAAAACATCCCAGCTAATATTGCTGGTAGATACTTCTCTAAGACATCGTTTGCGTGTGAAATTAATGGGTTTATATAATTCTTCCTTGCAAGTATTATACAATGATATCAAAGTTAAATTGGACATTTGACTAATTTCGTTTTTATTGTGGATTTATATTTAAATATGATGTTTGCTAAACTTTACTATAAGCTTTCTATGCGACTGAGATCTAAGAATTAAGTTAGCCAATTCATTCTGTTAATTTTGTTGGTGGTCACTCAGGATTTAATTAGTATTGACCTACAACAAGGTGCATTATCGTCTTAGAGAATAAAATCTTGATCTTTAAAATGTCTTCCTACTAGACATGTATTTTACAATATTTCAAAGTGCTTGGTGGCATTCATTATATCAGATATTACATGTAGACAACCAATTTCTTGCGTAGACATGCATCTCCATACCATGACAGTAGTTGATGTTTAATTATAGGGAGTATATATCTCCTCTAAGAAACCTTATCACAAACTACTCGTCCTTAAATAGCATTTTCTGCCACTAATGCTCTATGGTCTGGTTTCTATAATGTTTAGGCCATAGCAGAAAGTGTTTTTGCTTCTCAGAGACAAGTCGCTTTTTGCGTAGTCTACCTCCTGCTAAACTAAAAGCAAACAATCTTCACCTTACAGTAGATGTACATACATTCGTAGGTTTGTATCATAATTTAGTCAATTCAGTATAATAAATATTTAAATCGACGAGAACTACTCTTCTTCATCTCGAACTGAAGTTTTATTTGGCTCAGACGGGTATTCAACAACTTTTTAAAAAAGATAATGAGCAAAGACATTATTAATGTAATAAGTTCCAAATAATTAAGCATAATTAAGGAATATATTGTGCGAGGGTAATGCAGGACTTTTTCACACCATTGTACTTCACAGAAACTACCACCTAAATTCCACCCAAAATCATATTTTTTCTCTACTATATCTTATCCAACTAACCAACTCACCCGGTCAAGTACTGTTTTAAGACCTGTACCCCTTTAATCATGAAAGACAAATCATGTAAGTGGTCCTCGGTGCCCAGCAGCCGAAAAGTCTTCTACTACGAGCGGTAAAGACAAAAAAATTGCAGAGAGGCGAAGAATACACGTGCAAAATGAAGCTGCGGAAAGGTGGTATACATTATACCGTACAATACTAGATCTATCTTATTTGAGAATAGACTAAAAACCTTATAGAGGCAGAGCAAATTAAGTAGGATATAATCAGACTAAGCAAAACGAATAGAAGCGGTAAAAGTCTTATCACTTTAGCAACGGTTCACGCTCTATAATAACGATCAAGCCACGTAGGTATAGGTTTTCTAATGCACAAAATGTAGTGATAATAGACTGTATCTAAAAGTCTAAAATAAACTAACAAAGATGCAAGTAGTACAACGTCTATTTACAAACAGGATCTTATGACAGAGAAGAAATTTCTAAAAGCCTACGGGAAAATACAACCAACACTGGCAATAGAAGATTATAACAGCAAGATAGTTAAACAAATAAACACAAACAAAAAATTCATTGGTAGATACGGATTAGGCAGTCGTAAGGAATCTTAGAAGCACTATGTTTATCAAATTTCTTCTTTAAGAAAAAAATGGAGTAAGCTCCAATGGCAAAACCGAGGAATCAATATCTGACCTCTCAATAGGAGACGTGATACATGATAAAATACCTAGGACAAGCAAGAATATACACCAAAGTCGACATAGAACGGACTAACTGTAAATAATTTACGCGAAAGAAGACTAAACAAACAGTATTCAAGGATCGCTAAAAAACGGTTGATAAATATTTCGTGATTCAAAAGACAAGAAAATCTGTAAGCTGAAAAATAAAGAAGGAATAATATCTGGATGGCCTCTCTCAACTAGAGGAAGACGTTTGATACGATAGAAATGTGGACCTTAGGACAAGCAAGAATCGGTTATAACTACACGAAGTCTACAAGAACACTACACTGTAAATATGGATTTACGGAAATAAATAAAATAAACATTATCAGAGGAGTACGATAAAGAGATATTCGATGTTGTCTTCACTATTTACGCTAGCATTGGAAAATACAGAATAAGATATAAACGAAAAGTTAAAGATCGTAGGGAGATAAATATATCACTTTCCCTGAAAGTTTAGTTGCACCATCCGGTAACATTATATAGTGCTCAAACGCGAGTGTTCACCAAATCCATTCTACGTAAACTTCAAATAAGTGAAAGGGGCGTGGAAAGAAACATTTTAGAAATATCTCTGAAAGCTCGAAGAACAAACGAATGAATCAGACCAAAACAAACAAGTACGGACGTGGAACCCCTTTTCCATCAATTGTCCGGGGCTTCTATAAGTAAACAAAAATTTGCGGCCACTTCCGGTCAAACACGTCTCGATATTTTTCGATCGACTTATGGTCCTTAGTTGAATACTGAACACGTTATTTATCTATCTATCACAGATCAAAAATTATAAGGCGTGACAGATGTCAGAAATGACAAAAATAGAAACGGGTCTTAAGCTTGGAAGCTGCCTTGATCGAAAGTTATGAGGAATGACATATTGGAAGCTGGGTCCACTAAAAACCCGTATTGCATTGTTGTAGGACAACCCACCTATTCCAGCTCGCGGATGTAAACCCAGTAGGTCATAGGCTTTCGAATAATACCCTTTTTATGTCTTTAGGTTCAGTAGTTCTCAAGTTGAAAGTCGCGACGGACAAACAGACGTCCGCGCCGATTTAATTAGGCTTCCCTTTCAGGTATAGAAGCCTAAAATGCAAGACATTGTAAAAGAGCTGCTCAACTCGAATGGAACTGAATTGGACATGTAGCTCAAAATGTAGGAAACTGATCTAGCAAGCTTACCACATAGCGACCATGGAAGAACAAGTGGAGGGCGTATTTAAATAAAATGGGACAATTTTGTCAAAAAACAAAACGGGTGGGCTCAACTGGATACAAGGTAACCCAAAACAGAGAAATCTGGAAAGGTCTAAGGAAGGCTTACACTCAAAGCGTAGAAACAAACCACACAAAAAAAGAAAGTAGAACATTAAATATAAGGAGCTAATTGGGTCCCTTTCCCTTTGTAATAAATGAATTATTTTTTTACTTCAATATTTTTTAAATACAAAATAACCCGTCTAAAAAATTTAAAAAATTTACACCAAAAGTAATCTGTAACATTAAATGATTTTCTCATTAAGTGATTTTCTCACCCGTTACCCCTGTTAAAACAAAAAAAGCAAATACTTGAACCTTCACAGTACACTGTATAAACTGTTAGTATTCAACAAATTGTGTGTGTGGAAAAGTCAGTTTTAAAAATTGGAGGTGGTAAATACAGACAGGGTTAAAACATTTTCAACACTGAAAGAGTGTTTCAACTGTACCGACTAAAATTATGAAAATTGAATATTGCAAGAGGATAATGATCCGAAACATCGATGAAGGTGGTGCAGCAAATGAAAGAGGCAAATACGACTTACGACATTACAATCCCCTGACACCAACCCTATAATGTATGACTTGATAGAAACGAGTGTCAAGTTTGAAACAGCTATGTTCAGAAGTATGAAAGTTTTGGCAACAGCTACACAGGAATGATGCCGGGATATTGGCCAAATCGTAGGTAATAATAGGAGTGATAAGTTCCGTGTTACATAAAAGCATAAAATACATTTAATGAAGATTTACGTAAACCACAGAATATTTTTTTATTTATTAAGCACCAATCTTTAATATTAAAGACTACAGATAAACACGGTAACAAGAATGCATAAATTCTTGTGTATCTCAGTTAACATCACAAATAAAAAATCAAAAATGTAACAGTATAAGCAAAATGTCCTGACAAAACTGTTGCAAATCTTTAAATCTTTAAATCGGCAAGAAATAAGGAAAGGGAAATCCTGAAGATGGACGAGAAAGAAAATTCTAGATAAAAATAAAAGAAAAGGGGGGAAAAGGAGAAGGGAACATTATATAGTTTTTTAAAAAATCTATAAACAAGACTACAAAAAACAAATATATAATTAATAGAAGTATACATATATAAACTTAAGGATATGTAATCACTCAAATGAAAATGGTAATAAAAGATTTAAGTGGATAATTTAAAAAATGTTGATTATTGGTTTTCTTTTACTAGCTGTCTTCAGTTTTGTTTCTTTTTTATTATTTAGCTTTATTCTTCCTATTTAATTGCTTAACATGACTTATGATCGACTTAATATGTCTCTTCTTAGGTGTCATTAGTCCCGACACAAGACTTTTTTATTTTCCTATTCGGAAAGAATTCATGATCAATTATCATCTCGCGTTACCTATTTTCTGTACCCAAGAAAGAGAAACCATATTTATACAGATTATCTAAAACTAATTATAAGACATTGTCGAACTTAGTTAAAAACGTCAAACTGGTTGTATATAAATATTCAAGCCAATCTTTTTTATTATTCGCTGTTCACTGCATTGAGCCAGTGATACTATCAACATTTTTATGGAGGGGGCGGCAGTTTTAATGACCGTGCACATTACGCCCTTACTGATCTTATCGCCTAGAGTCACATTTATACCTTTGTGTAATTTGCATGTAAAGCTGTTGGGCTTTATTTATTCTAGCTAGCTACAATATGGTTAATCTAAGCATTAACTCAATCAATCATCACACCCGCATCGATCCCAGACTCGCAGAAAAAATGTTTTATCAGGGATTTGAACCGACGACTTACTGAATACAAATCTGGTGTTCTTTTATCATTGTGTCGAACAACCTCGTTCTAAGTTTTTTTTATGTAACATTTTAGCCAATAAATTTTTTTAGTTCTTGTTAGCGTATCTTCGCTACAGATTAAAGTGCATGCAATAGGTAACAATTAGACCGATCCTTGCGTGCATGGAAAGAATTCATCATCAAATTTGATTAGATAGCAAGCACCAATAAGCAAAGATTGCGTCACCAGCGAAAACAGTATTAGGATAATTAGCCGCTGGAGTAGCACAGAGCCGGCAGACTGCCTTGAGGCTAGCCTGGGAGCTCGTGAGGAAATAGGCCGTCGCGACGCACGCCACCACTTTCCCGCGATCAATGGCGCCCGTGGCTAGTGCACTCCAACATCCGACGGGCATTGATCGCTAGCAGTGGTGTATCGTCGGTTAGGCATAATAACGAGTTTTGGTTATTAAAGAGATCATAAAAATCAAATGTTTTACCAAAATTTGATTTTTGGCGGCCATATGGAAAAAGTAGTAAAATTATAGGAATATTAATTTTTAGCTCAAAAAATGAATAAGCATTTTATTCAAAAAATTTGTAATTTTAGTAGAAAACATTATCTTAGAGGCTAGTAACGTAAAAATTTACTGTGAAACCTTGAAAAAAATCTATGAACGTTTGCCCAAAATAGGAGTAGAATTGTTATAGCAATTTGTGATATTGAAAACCACAATAATATATCTGAAAAGGCTACACTAAGTAAATGCATTTGTAGGACGCGAGCAACATCTAGTGCACTAGTCACATGTTTGAACAACCTTTGTTCATATTGTTATTTTGATCTTGTTCAAAGTCGGTGGTAATTAAAGTACAGGACCTTCATTATGTCACATAAAAGAGTTTTTACTACCATGGTCAAATTTTTCAGCCAATTTTGTTTGACGTTACTTATAGCTAACTCAATGTTTGCAGTTTTGTTTACATTCTTTGTCAACATTGAATGTAATGTTAGGTAAGATTTGCTATTCAACTGAAGAGAGGATCTTTATTGTGGCGACCTTTTACAAAATGGACGGAAGTGCTAGTGGAGGGTTAACTGCCTTCAAGGCCAAGTTTGACAAGCACACTACCTTGTCTCTATAATTAAATTGTCTATTTTACCATGTTATAATAGACTGATTGGAAAATCTGAGAAGACAGGAAGTGTATTGGATGACAATTTGTCAAGAACGGACAGACCAGTCATTGTGACCACCCTGAGACCGCAGAACAAACTTGGGAGCTTTATGAACAAGAGCCCACAACTTCGGTCTCTAAAGGCGCAGCTCAACTCTGTGTGAGTGTGGGCTCTGTACACACTATCCTCACCAAAAATTAAATCTATTTCCGTACAAGATTCAATTGCAAACGCCTTTGACCGAGGTCAATATTGGCAAATGATTCACTTTTACAAAAGTGATCATGGAGATGGTTCAGACCAAAAAGTTGCACATAAAGCACTCCCGTTTCACAGATGAGGCCTATTTTCAAATAGATGGCTATATCAACAAACAAAATTTATTTCATTACCGACATTAAAGTATAGGAAACCCATATTTGATCGAAGTTCGTTGATTGCACCTAAAAAAGTTAGTGTATGGTGTGCAATTTCCCACTATGGAATTGTCGGCCCACTGTTTCTCACAAAACATGTGAATGAAGAAGTTTATCGCACAGAAGTTCTCGAGAAATTCATTCTAATTGTGAGAAGTAAAAGATTAACCAATACTGGTTTCAGCAAGACGGAGCCTTTACGCATCGGACTCGGGGCATCTTTGACATTCTCACAGAAGTCTTTGAAAAGAGGAGCATAAGTCTGGACGCTCCCCGTAAGATAGAAGGTGGGATCTAGTGGCCCCCAAATTCCCTCCTCCGGGATCAAATTGGAATGGGTTCCATTATATATTAAAAAACAGTAAACTACAAATATACCAAAAAGTAAAAGTATTGAATCAGTAATTTAAATAGCTCGAACACCCGGAGACCAAACAATAGATAAGAGAGAGGACAAAGATACCAAATATTAAAAAAGTTATAGTTGAAACAAGATAAAAAGTGTGATGAATTAGAGACTATGGTATGGTAAGCAGAATGTTGAAAGACCTATAACTCGCGGAAGGTAGGGATGTCGAGAACTAACGGCTGGTTCCAGAAAAAGATCTTTTCAGAACCCATATTTTGTATTTATATCACATGTTACTAATGTCGAAACAATTTTCAAATAACATTATTCTTGAAGCCAAAGTCAATTTTTTCAAGTTTTACAAATCATAACAAACCAATTTAATTGTTAATACACTAAATTATGCTGTTAGGTGATAAACATGCAAGGTCACTCCCGAAAATAACGAGCTAATGACAATATAATGAAAGCAGTTCGTGCAACCGCGATGTAACCTGGCAGCAAATGAGAGTGAATGAGATCGAGCTGGATCAGCTAATTTGCATCAAATTTTGTCCGAACCTAAATAGAACATTCGTTTGCAGAACGATTCAATGAGTACAGCACGAATAAAAATAGTGGTGCAAATGATTCAGATATGGACGTGAATCTGCTGTAAGTGACCTACGTTTTGAAAGACCATTTACTAGGAAACAGCAAATAATATTGAAGTTAAATGGGCTACAATCAGCAAGAATCATCGACTGAGAGTCAGTTTGAGAACTAGAAGATGAGCTGGGATTCCAAAAAAATGTGATATTTTGATCAAGATCTTGGCATGAAACTTATTGCAGCAAAATTCGTTCCGCTGCTACTCTTACCAGAACAGAAAAAAAACATGGTACTAATGAAATAAATACGAAGACTTTCATAACTGATGTTTTGGTGCATCGTGTAGTTGCTTCTTGGGTTGTTAGTCCATAGTCGGAGTTTGGAAACTCTTGGCTTTTAATTTACAACTACGGCGGATATCTTCAGAAAATCTTCTAAAAATTAAATTACTGCCTTATGCGTTTTCACTTTTATACTAGTGCAAGTGTCGTAGGGATAAAGGTGGGAGATCGTTGTTGACGTTATCGGATTAGTTGCCGACGGGTTAGCTGCTGACGTAGAGTTTCAAAACTTCGACCACGCAGATAGTAACTAATGACTCGCTTCAGACTTACTAATGAACCAAATTTCTTCAGAAAGGTCATAACTAAAGATGAAACGTAGACCTACAACTACGATCTAGAAACAATAGCTCAGTTGCCTAATGAAGTATCCTGGTTTGTCACGTCTGAAGAAGTGTGTGACCCCAAGGTGATTACTTTGAAGATGATTGGGGCTACGTACAATATTTCTTGAATCTTGTATAAAATATTTTTTTCTACTGTAATTTTAATTATTTGTATTTACGTTATTCGATATTTTCGGAGCAAACCATATATTTCGTCTCGAGTATTATTACAAACTGTTTTTATTTTCCGAAAATGTATGGAAAAATCAGCTCTTTAATTTGCGCAAAATCCTATCAATATAAAGAACAATATATTAGAGCTTGACCTGGCTTCCTAGGAACCAAGGACCTGGAAAATTCTACCCCTCTCCCTTATTCTCAGGGCGGACTTGGCTGGAGGAATAACATAAAAAAATGATAGGGGCAAATTGGATTATAAAACATAATGCAGGTTATAATGGAAGAATCTTGGGGAGATTTACGTTTACAAATGAGTGAATGAAGGTTGAGACAGATATAGCGCAACTGAAGAATAATAACGCTCCAGGACCGGATGGAATCGTTAAATAATAAAAGAAGAAAAAATATTAGAGAGAAACAAAGAAATCAATATCTTCATGTGGGAAAAAATCCGGATGACTGGGATGAAACCAGTTACATTAATCTTCAAAAAAAAGAGACAAACAAACTTATTGATACATATTTTTATTGTCATAAAATTACAAACTCTACGAGAGTCACTACTAATCGATTGACTTAGGAAATGGATGTCTAGAAAGCGTTTAAATAGGATAGCTTGAAGAAGGTTAGTACAGTACATTCAACCATCTGCTCACTACGAAAACATTAATAGAGAAAGAAAATGAATATTGTCTGGATTTTTATTTCGCCTTTGTAGATTAAAAAAAGTTTTTGAAAGTGTGAACCTGTGGGATATAGATGTGGACATGAACAATTACCAAAATTATTACCGATACACTATTATACATGATGGTTAGGGTATAACTTATGGTAACTATTTTTTTTTTGAAAGAATACATGGCATCACAAAATGTATATCTCAAGGAAACCATGCATATATAGTGTACAGGCACAACACAAAATGGCTCTAATGTTTTGTAAATGCATAGAGAGCAATTTAAATTAGTTGTCAGTCAACAACCGTGCAGAATGGATGCGACTCGAGCACAAAAGCGTTCATATATCAAAATAGTCGTTCTCCGTGGCACAGAGAGTTGGTAAAGCTATCAGAAATGTTGGTCTTCCATATCAAACAGTCTATGACATCTATTACTGAACGAATAAACCCAGCTATTTATTTATTTGCCTCATTAATATGCGGCTTACTTTATCGAGGATGGCTCTGATGTAATTGGGAGTTCATACCTTTATTTATATTTTTGATTATATAGGTTAAGGTTTATTGGAATACCCACTTTGTAGTAGGGTGGTGGTAATGGTGTTGATTTCTGTTTGACGGTTTTTATATCGGAAGTATTTAGGAAGGAAAGGGAATTATTTTGTTCGGTTTCCATGGTGAACTTGACATTGGTGTGAATTTGGTTGAGGTGGGAAAGGAATTCTGGAAGGGTATCATGTCCTTTGAGGCCAGATAACAAGAGTGTTACCGACATATCGTATCGAAAGGAGGTGACGGGTTTTGTTTCCAAATCGGTTATAAAAAGGTTAGCGATGACAGGTGAAAGTTGGGAATCCATGGGAGTACCGTTAGTTTGACATAAAATTTATCTAGAAAGGTAAAGTAAGGGTTGCATAAGCAATTATTAATTAAGGAGAGGATATTGTTATTTATATTATAAGTCGACATCAATAACTGTAAGGTATAAGGAATTGGGGTATTGGTAAACAACGACACGACATCAAAGCTGACTATGATATTATCTTTGCGCATAGGGAAGGTTTTGAGTATTTCTAGGAAATGATAGGAGTTTCAGACATTCGTAAAAAGTTGAAGAGTCTTGGCAAGGTATTTGGCTAGGTTGTGGGTGGGAGAACCCAAAGCACTAACTATGGGGCGTAAAGGAATGCTATCTTTATGAATTTTTGGGAGACCGTACAATTTAAAAACCCTGGAGAATTTCTCTCGGGATATGAGGAGTTTTTTGGTATCAGATGGTAGATTTGAATTGTAATGAGGATTTTGGTTTTTCTTCGAGGTAGATGGTGGGATTATTAGATAAATGGCGATATAGTCTGCTGTGTTTAGGATCAGTGTAGCATTGTTTGTATCTGCCTGTAAAACTGTTATCTGTTTCAGAGCTTTTAAGGCATGTAATTCGGAGGCTCTGATATTTAAAACTGTAACTTTTTTGCTCTCAACGGTGGTGAATAACACACATAAATTTATTTAAACTACCTATTACACAAAATTGAATTACTTAATAATATTCATGTACACCAAGCAAGGAATTACTAACGTCAAATTTACACTATATATCTGCATTTATCTAGAACAAAATCATTTGGTAAATATCTGGAAATTTCCGCATGAAAGGCATTATGTTCGCCGCTCGACTGTGACGGCTCGGGCGGCAATCCTCTGGATTAGTCGCGAGCGTTTAACGCGACGGTGTGCATATGGGGGAAATTCGTTACAATGTAGTTCAAAGGCTACAACTTAGAAACAGTTATTAAATACATCTACCTAGAACAAATAATGAAGTTGAACAAAAAAATCAAGTGACATAAATTAAAACGAGAGTGCCATTATAGTGTACTAGGATATCTGATCAGTGCATGCCACTATTTCTAACATGTGGCCTGCAAATCTGGACGTTTACCAAAGTTAAAATAAACACACTAACAAAGACCCAGACATTTATAGAAAGAGCAATGATAGATGTGAAACAAGCGAATAGAAATAAAAATATAATAAAAATGGAGTTTTGTAAGCCATTATAATTTCAAATAACAGGACCATAGATGAAAAACAGTTCCACGGCAATGAAGACTATGGGTCGGTAAAAGAGCTAGAGGCTCCGCCTACAGATGAGATGGAGTAGCCAATTAGAGAAAATTGGAGGACTATATTGAAGACTTCTACCACGAGACTAAAGAACAAGAAATTTATGAAATATCCTGTGAAGGTAACATATTACTTCCTCTTCTTTGGCTATACACCATTCATATGTTATCTCCATAACATCGCCATTCTATAGTCTTCAGAAATAACTATAAAGTAATGAGCATCAAAAGTTACTAATTAAAAATTAAAAAAAAACAAGCAAAAACCACAACGGATTAAAAGCCTTTGAATATTTGTGACATCTAACGAATCAAAATGCGAATGTTATAAATCTAATATTACCAGCTTCTGATCATAGAGTGACATTCGGAACATTCATTGTTCTTCCACAATTGAGAGTATTTTCTGTAAGCTTATATTTTTTGTTAACTTCTGTATGCTTGAAGTTGACTTTTTTATTAACTTGTAATTTAAAACTGGAAATTTTGCTTTTTCGATGCTTTCCTAAATCTTCCGGTAACCTACCAAAATTTCCTTCGGAGAAGCCCCAATCAGAGCGCCGGGCGCGCGATTCTAGCGAGACGGCGCCCCTGCCAGTCGAATTCCCATGGCAACCTTGGCTTCAAAACAGAAGCGCGGCGGATTCGCACGCGGAAAGATCGCGATTTCCTGCGGTTCCGGGGCTTTCCTCGTCGCGTGCCGCGGTGCTCGAGTTCGGAAGTGCGAGGTGTCCAGTTCCCCCTGAAAGTTCGACCTGTGCTTGTTGTGTCTGCTGGCGAGTCGCGGCATTACGTAACGTGTACATAGAATGCATTTTTGACGCACTTAGCGGCGGGGCACGCACGAGCGCCGTCGTGGACAACGATAACACGCAAGATTTAATTAATGTAATGGGGGGCAAAGTCTGCTGTCGGGAATGAAAATTTATGAACGGCACGCTTGGTAGGTGAGTGCGAAAAGCGGGAAATTCGGCCCGCAATTCCAGTGCGCAAATAGTTAAAGGTCGAATGCATCACTGCATATTAAAATGCGTTTAGTAATCGTTGTAATTTTCCACTGTTATTTTAAGGGACCCGCAATTAACAATGATTACTTTGCAAAAAGAATATTGCTTCTAGATAATGAATTTTCCGGACAATTCCGCGCAGTAGTCGAAAAAAGTTAACAAAACAGAAAACCCCTAAGCCCCCGGCTAGTCGATGCATTTACATTTTATTAACGGAAGTGACGGTCATGTGTAGCAAAATTATTGCTATTTTGCTAGGATTACGCAAATGGACGCGTTTAAAAATAGTAGAACGAGTGGGATGCAAATCGCGTCAGCAAAAAATTAATTTATTATTAAGTCGACGCCAACAATGGATTCCCATCTGGTGGTTAAGTGGCTATGGGGTGACGGCCTGTTAAGACGAAAACGGTGCTTCCCGGATGCGCAACGCGTTACGCAAAACGAGGTCTTGGCACAAATGCGTGTTTTTGTTGCACAATAATGTAAATTGTGCGAAGTCTAGTGGCCACGGTGATGTCACCTCGGACAACAACAACTGGCAAAAATATTGCTGAACACCACTTCGACTTGTGCAGAAATTAACTCGAGCACTCTAAGCGGTTCTGTAAGGGAAGACGATTAAGACGTAATACATAACCGCACCAGTTATTCCAGTCGACGCCAACGTAAGTCTGGGTTGCCTGATGAGAACCCACTTGAAACGCACGTTGACGTTTTTAAAGCTAATTATTAAATGACCAGGTAAAGCTCAGGGTAATGCAGCCACTGAAGGCGAACAGTAATTTGGTTTGGTTTCGATTAAAAGTTCATTGTGCACCATAATTCTATTTTAATTAGTTAATTATAAACATAATTAGTAGCGTTGCACAATAAATTGGTCATATAATGAAGCAAACAAATTGGAATTAAAATTTCCGGAATAATTTAAAACCCGCACCTTATTTTTGAGTACTCGGCTTCATTAACCTGAAAACTGGAGCAATTTGGCAGATAAATGTTCCAAATTTACATTTCGTGTCCAAACAAACTCCGGGCTGCTCTGTATTGCTACGATCGGACATTTTAAAATGAATTTAATGACTTTAATCGCAGGAAGTTCCGCGTTCAATTCAATTTTATATCAATTAAAATATTGTTCCGTCCAGCGCTTATCAGCAGTTTAACGAGGTTTTTGTATGTCGAGCGCTGCTGACACAATGGTGTTTATGTGCATGTCAAGGTTTCACTCCGCATAATAAGAAGGCAATATAAACTCAAAAATGGTTAGCGCCTACGATTACAACTGTAAAGCATGTACACGAAAAACGTATCCAGTTGTTTCTCTTTTAATTCTGTTCAGTGCCGAGCATTTCATTTGTTTTTACGAGTTTCCACTTTCTCCGTTTATTAATTTAATCAGATTTATACGCGAAATATATTTGTTAAAATTACTCTGCCCAAAAAATAAGGTTTTTTAAGTTGGCACAACCTTCAGCGACATTCGCCCCTAATTCAGTTTGATATGTTAAATAGTTTACAAGTTATAACAATTTATTTGCATCAAATTTTAAATTTCTGTGTTAAAAATGAAATTAATGCTGCTGAAACGTTTAAAATGGTGTAAAAGCATTCGTGATCAATGCCAAAAGCTGTTCAAAAACGGTAGTAAATCCGTACATGAACCTTGCCTTGTTTGTCCATCAACATCAATAACCTAAGAAAATATCAGAATAATTGTAAACAAAGTAATAAGAAATTGTCATATGACTGTAAGAGAGCTAGTTGAAGATGCTGGCATTTGAATAGGTTTGGACTTGAAACATTTGTCTGCAAAACTAAGCAACAATTATTTGGTAGTTTTTGGCCAAAAATTCAACAAATATTTCTCCAATACCACCGTATCCTCCAGATATGTCACTATGCGACTTTTTCTGTTCATTTGATTAAAAAAAACCAATTTAACTCGGTTAAATTCTAAAGAGGTACTGATCGAAAGCCCGAAAAGTGTTTCCAAAATTGGATTAAACGTTGGCGTATATATTATATAGCAACAGGATAAGACAAAATATATTTGGATGAATAAATAATATGCTTACTCAGTCACCTTAACTTTTGAATAGTGTGGTGCATTTGCAAAAAATATATTTTAGCGCCTTGAGTCACATACCGAGTTAAATACCTCCCACCTTCAGTTTGGGGAGCAAAAAAAAGTAGCAAAAACAAGGTCAAGAGAGTAAGGTAGTTTATATTTGAGAAAAACATACAGCTTTACATACAATGTGAATCATTTAGGAATTCATAGATTTCCACAAACTGACTACAGTTGTTTATGCATATTATGTCTAAAAGATTCATCTTTAATGGATGTTCATCAATATTTGGTGTGCCCTTCACCACTGCCTTCTCAAGTATAAAAAAGTAAATAAAACAAATTCAATACTGTACTCGTAAACATTATAAAATTAAATTAGCAAAATCCATAGTGCCTTCTAGCGTAACATTAAATAAAGGATGCCCCAAAAGTCGGATTTAAATTTTAGATCAAACCACTTTTGAATTGATTTTACGGTTGGATTTTTATTAAGTATTAAAGTACATAATCTCTAATTATCTTCTCGCAGCTATATTTTATCTATTTTCCAATTTTGGACAAAAGTCTCCTCTTCACATTTCCAATTATTCCTAAATGTTGATTCTCTCAACCATGTTTTCTCAGCCATCGTGATATCGTCCGACCATCTCGCTTTTGGAAGGTCTACACTTCTTCTTTCCGTCCTACGCTACAATTTCAGAATTGTTTACTCCATCTTCCATCTTGACGCCTAGTAATGTGTTGGACGATTCAGCTCCATTTTAATTTGCAAATTCCACTTGTGATGTCTTTTACTTTAGTTAGTTGTCTAACTTACTTATTTCTCAGGCTATTCCTGCGTATGACAACTAACATGGATCTTTTTGTGGTCCGCTGTTTCAGTTTACGTATTAATTTCTTAACGAACGTCCAAGTTTCCGCTTCGTATGTTAGTATTAGAAGAATGTATTCGTTGTAAACTTTCGTTTTTAAATATTGCGGGATGTTGGTTTTGAAAATACAGTTTGCCAATTTGCCAGGATATGGCCCATCCTAGTCCTATTCTCCTGTCTAATTATTTTTCTTGACCTAGGCATATATCTTTTCTACCTTTTTTAATGTTCCTTCTATGTGTATGAAGTGTATTGTCTTATTATATGGATGTAGTCAGTCCATCGTGCTGAATCCGTTGCGAAATCCTACTTGCTCTATAGGCTGGGATTCATTTAGTCGATTCGATATTCTGGTATTACTTTCATCAATAGTTTATTTACGTATGAAACAGGGCTATAGGTCTCTAATAATTTAAATTAAAAATATCCCACTTATTTTTTCATTTAAGAATAGCACCCCTATATTCGGGATGAAATGATCCTGGAATATCGGTTTGCAAATGAAACCCAACTCTCACGTATGGCTCTTAGACGCCGCGCACATAAGAACAAAGCGATCACACCTCGGAAACTGTATCGTCACACAGGTCAAACTAAATGAAGGGACCACCAGTGGTATATTAGTTTCATTACAGCTGCTAAGCAGTTAATCTAAGATGGTGGTCCTCCAGAAATGAAAGGACAGCCTAGGAAATGGTAACTGAAAAACCAGCGATGTGGTCAATGGCTCTAGCGAGTTAACAGTCAAACCCCTCTTGTCCTTTACCAATGATATATATCTCCGATTAAACATGAAAACTTATTTCTGACCAATAGCCACATCCGCATCGGCTGCAAATTTGGTTAATTCACAAAATTTTCAATTAGTTTCGCACGTTTTCATCAATTTCATCGATAACATGTTGAATTTCGTTCTTGAGGGTCATAAACTATATGTGGCTTGCTGGCGTAGTCCTTGGATCTCGGATACCCCGCAAAGAAAGAAGCCGCATGTTAAATTATAAAATCTTGCTAGTTAGCATTTGTTGGTGCAGTAAATCGACTGTTATTCGAGTTATATGGCAGGTGACGTCAGCCTGGTGGAACCACATTTGTTCCAGATCCATGTTGCACAGTTGGTGGCGAAAAACTGGGTTCTCATATAATGGCAACGACCACCATTCACAATTACATTTCCAGCGTAATTTTCGAAGAAGTATGGGCTTATTACGCCACCTACCCAAAATCCACACCAAACTGTAATTAGTTGAGGATGCATTTGCTTTTAATGCGAGAGTTTCCGAATTTTAAATTCAGCCTGTACGACCGGTCTAATTGAAAATGTGCCTCATTGTTAAAGATGATGTTTCGAATAAACTGAGACTTCGTTATGCTCTAAAAATTAGTTGACAAATTGTTGACGGAGAGAACGCTCATCAAATATAAGCTCTTATGTCAGTTTTGTACGCATGAAGGTGCAGATCGTTAGTGAGTATTCGCTGAAGGGGGCTTCCCAAATGTCCAACTGTACGGCAATATTTTCACGGGACCTTATTTCACGTCGATACTCACAAGGTTTTGCTTCTATCACCTATTCAGTCTCATAAAATTTTGTAATTAATCTTCGGAGTTGATTCATTTGGTTTGGTGCACTATATCGACCAAAACTTTCATGAGTTGACGTACTGTCTTCGCCAAATTTTCACCAAATTTGCAATTTGTTGTAACTATAGTCATGTCAAACTAGTAGAGTTGCCGACCATAAGGCAAAAAATGACAGGAAGAATCATTAAATAGGATCTTGTATAATGGGTGACGTTAAAACTAGCCAGAACGAAACAAATGATTAGCGGGATTATGTAATTGTACCAATTTTTGATTTTCCCTCCCCCTTCTTTGTAAATATTTTAACTGATCCTGCTTTTCGTAATAAAAGAATTGATTTGAAAGTGACGTACAAAATGCCCAATAGAACAATATTTTCGAGACACTCAAATTTTTTTTAGCGATTTTTGTTGAAACAACTTTTTATTAGTTCACAGATAGCTTCTAGAGAAATTTAGTCGACTATTCAGGCACAATCAAAATTCCTGTTTAAGCTATTGTACACTTTTCGTTGTCCGCTGTTTTTACCAGCACGATTTGACTTAGAGTGGAAATCTCTTATATCTTTCTTTCATTTCAGCATCCTGTCTATGTCTTGGGTGGAATTGTAGTAAATTTTTCTTTTGATTTGATTTTAAAATTTTAGTTTTCTTTATACTGAAACGCCCACAACAACGTGGCGTAGCCTAGCTCTTCGGATGTTTGTAGAATGATGCATTCTTTGTAATTGGACGACGATCTCAATTACACGCTATAGATGATAAGCAACATGCAGGTACCATATATTTGGCGTCAAACTTGGGTCATACGAAAATGTCAATGGAAATATTAAATAAGGAAGGTGTACATACTACTTATAATTAAATAATTTTTCTTAAACATTTTGAAAGCTTGTAAGCGCTTTCAAAATACCTCTTAAGGCCGTCCACTCAAATGCTTTGCAATTGCCACTCCCATTTTTGTATTGCTGCACAGGTTTTGTAATTTTTTACTCCCGTTTTAAACGTGGAACCCCAAGCAAGGAAACTAGAAACTGCAAATAAATGTTTATTGGGCAAAAAATAAAATTAAAGAAACTAATACAAAAAAATCAATAAAAGGTAAAAAATGAAATTTACAATTTTTAATCTTTAAAAAATTGTCGGGTCAAGGCAGGTTCAAAAGTTAAATGTATATTTACAATAAACTAAACTTAATGCAAAATTAATCAGTACTTTGCTTAACAATAACTCTTTTTTCGCGGTCGGCAACTCTAATAATTTCAAAGATGATATTATTTACGATTTTTCCGATTAGATGTTGTTAGAACGCATTGCAAATTCCGCGAAAATCTGGTGGAGACGGTACAAAAATTTCGTGAAATATCGTATATGAATACAAACAGTCGTCTTAAATATATGTAATTACGTAATGATAATGATAAAAATGCAGTCACAAAATCAATTCGAGAGTCGTATTCTTTAAAATTTAAACCCAGCACCCTTCATTTGTTTTGAATACTAATAGAAGTAGCTTTAGTATAAAACAGTAAAGAAAATGACGGATATTTAACTTGAGAACGTTCGGGGCGGTGTTGTGAACATACGGAAATAAACGAGAACTCTCAATTGCCGATCACACGTGTCCTGAAGTGATTGAACGCGATGTTAGGAAAAGAAAAATGAGTAGGCGGTGCGAACTCAATGTCGCAGTTCACTGAACACTAATTAGTCTGGGATGCTACGACACGTACAGACATTTTAGCCCCTTCACACGTCACCCTTTCTAAAAATAAAACACAGTTTACAGCTAAGACAGTTGTTTCCTTGAAACACTGTAAAGTAATTAAGCGAAATCATTTTTTGTCCAGGCTCTCTGATGAAGCTTTAAAATTAACTGAGCGTTGGAAGATTCCTTTCTGGAAAAACGGCTTTATTTACATTTTGTTTCATGTTTACTTTCAATTTTAAAGATATGATGCTGCTTTAATTATGCCAACATTTTTTGGCATAAAATAATTTTTATATTTTAAAATTAGTTTTTTAGAATCCATGTCGAGTTAATCACAGCCTCCATAGATCATAAGCTCTTCAAAGAGTTGTAATTTTCTTCATTTTAAACCTGCCCATCAAGATCGAGGACAAAATCTTAAATGGTGAGTTGTATTGATTTATTACAGAATAATCAGCTGCAGAATGCTCTTGGCACAGTCTTAGCATAAAATCAGATGTCCGTATCAGTTTTCAGTTTGAAATAGCAACCTTGTCAATTCTACACGTCAATTCACGATTCACCATAGCAGATTGCCCATTTAGAGCTTGCGAGTTTTCTCTTACATTTTACAGCTGGGCTACCTTTATCTGTATATTATTTATTTAAAAATCTTATGTTGAATATCAAGCCTTCACACATTCCTATTTAGTAATATTGAACTTTAGAAAGGCAAATATTGTAAACGAGTAAAGTCATGATCTTCATAATATACGAGAAATAAATGATTAGCTTTTGAAAGCAGCCCGTAAAAAAATAACAGTAGAAAACGGATGTGCAGATTAAGCTAAATGCCCAACAACGGATACTGTTAAAACCAAAATATTTTGATAAAAAGGTCGTGCTCTGAATTTGGTGAATGTTATAATTAGCTGTAATGTTGTACGATAACATACAGTTCGAATTGGCAGTACCCTCGATTATACGCAACATAATGGTTTTAATTTTTGAAACTGCAGCTTTATTTGGAATCAACCTGTGAGTAACATTGCTTTATAGTTTTTTTTCTGTATATGCATAGTTGCATCAAGTTTACTTCAGTATTATATCAATTAAAAATAGTTTCGACTTTCTCGTGTGATTCATTAGAAATAAAAAGTTTCCCAGACTTGTTTGAGATACTGGCGAATAATGCAGTTACCTTCATATATAAAGGGATTTGCATTGCTTTTCATTCTTATTTTAAGGCTTTTAAAATGGCATCCAATGGCGTAGTGTACAGGGTCCCGCAAGGTGTTACGTTTTTAAAAACATTCTAACATATGTTCCTGAATAAATTTCAATTTTTATTTTTTCCAAAGATTACATATGTAATTCCATTTAAAAATATAAAACATAAACCAAAAGAATGTAATCAAGTGTGAAAAAGGACGCCATCCAAGTGGTGGCCGTTCTTGTTCTATACTCCTTTCAAGCATAACACGTGGATTGCAGGAATTTACCGAGTTGTGCCTTCCGAAAGAGCTTTAAGAGTCCGTAGTTTTTCAATGTAAACCTGAGCTTTCAGGTAGCTCCATAAGGTAATCACACGGTGAAAGATCCGGTTATCGAGAGGGCCACTCCATATTTCTGCGCACTGAAATGAGGCGCCATTGGAAAATGTTCTCTTAAAAAAGTCAAAAGTGGATTTTCTTGAAGTATGGCAAGTAGTCCCATTCTATTAAAACCTATAAAAATCCTCTCAACATCGTAAGGTAAACGTCATAGTGTCCTTTTTCTTGAAAAACGGGTTATTCTGCATCATACAGTGATTCTCTCACTCTGTAGGAAGGATTTCCCGCGGATTATTCTCCGACCGGTATCGGCAATTTTGTTTCTTTACAGCACCCAATAAGTGAAAATGAGCCTCGTCACTCGTTATTAGAATTTTTCAAAATTTCCAGCATCGTTTCTGCAAACGTAAATCGCCCTACATAGTTATTTTCCTTCAGTTCTTGGACCACAAAGATTTTGTAAACATGAAAAATTTGGCGAACTGACCTGCCTGATATGCGCAAAGCGCGAACGTGTCGTACCGATGAACGGCGACGGCTGACCTCCACAGCCTGTCGAACTTTTTTGATGTTTTCTGGTGTAATAACGGTTCGATCTTATCCCCGAGCTCTTCCAGATGGGCTGACATCGCGTTGACCAACATTGAAGTGATGAGTTCGAAATCTTCGTGTGGTTGGTTCTCGGGTTGTTAGGCCATGGTTGGAGTTCGGAAACTCTTGACATTTCCCCCACAACTGCAGCGAACATCAGAAGACAATCTTCTTTGATCTTCCTCTGTATCTATACCACCGAATGAACGGTTGCAACAAAGGTGTTGTAAACAAAGACGCGTGGTTCAATCCTCCATGACTCCATGGCTACTGAAATGGCAACGAACAACGAATGTATATGAACCATTGCGCATGCGCTAGTTCCCCTACCAATCATGTTATACCCGTCTCAAAGACGTAATACCTCCCTGCCAGACCTTGTATTGTATTTTCTTTATTGATATGCTTAGTGGATTTTTCATATACCCAACTTTTAAGATGAATTTTCTGTTAAAATAATCTAAAATTATTCTAAAATAATTAACTTTTTTTAATTTATTATTTTAATAATGTTTTATGTTCCAACGTGACGGTATTTGATTAACCTCGGCATTAGAAATGGACCATTACATATAAATTATTTTATTTACATCTAAGAAGAAAAATAACCAAAATACAAATTTCTACTCAATAACTCTTAAGGTATTGCATTTTACGTCATCTTAATTGCAGAAGACAGGTTGTCTATAGAGTGATATCAGCAGTGTTCCTTAATAACAAACCCTATAGATTCTCGACAATGTTAAATATAAAGAAATATCTCGTCATTCTAAAAATTCAATGTCTTCTCCTATAAACCAAAGCTTTACAATTCTGTCTGTATGTATAGCGCTGTGGTCATATCCATGGCACATCCCTCATAATAATCAATTTCAGTTTTCGTCATCACAAGAAGTATTGTATTTTTCTGCCATTTTATTTTTATTTAAAATATTTAAATAAATGGCACATTTGGAAAAGATATCCTCCCTTCCCTCATAATACCACCTGTTCTATCAAGTAATAGTGTCGTTTCAACTATTCGATTCAGTGTATATGGCTTTTTCTAGTTTAGCTGCGCATCCTGTTGCGTGTGGTTTTCTGCAAAGGTCACGTCGCTGGAAATGTTCGCATTTGTTTATTACCCCTTACGAAGTTTTTAGGCTTGTAGAAATGATTAATGTTTCTTGCTATAAATGACGTCTTGGGAGCCCTATGAATGGTTTATTTTACTTGTTTTGTTGTGGCTGTACTTACACGACTTTTAAAATATTGTTCATAATTTCAATATTTCTTTAATACAATCTACTATACATTTGAACAGAAAGTGAACAAATACAATAAATACGTGAAATGTGGCGTGGTTGAGCTCTGAGCGTACGTTTGATTGCCTATTTTCAGGATCGTTTTGCACATTTTATTTTCCTAAGGTGACTGTTATCATTTGTAAATAAATTATTGCACGTTCCCACTTTGCAAAAATTTGAGGGAAGGCGGGTGAAAAATTGTCAGCCTAGGACCCCAAAAACACCTTTTTGCGGGCAACCCCTCGTTATTAATACGCGAGTACTACGATTGATTCTTAATGCAATTTGGCTGTTGGAGCAACCTTCTTTTAAACCCCAAATTCTAGCTATTTCTTTCCGATTTAACATTCTACTACCCATTGTAATTAAAAATTACAACTCTTATTTGTATAAGAAATTGCTACAAATAACCCACCATATGGCTTACCGACCAAAGGTTAATCAAGTGACGCGCTTTTATATGCTGTGAAGAAATGAAAAAATAAACAGATGCTTAAAATTCCGCCGAGTTGCATCCTTTCATTGAAATAATAAACAAAAACAGCTTTTCCTTTGAAAAATAAACTGATAGCATATAACTATTTAAATTATTATGACTCATCAATTTACGAGGAGTGTATTCGTATAAAAAGTTGTATATTGATGATAGATTAGTAAGTAATATCCTATATGTTATATCCGAATGTCAAAATTGTGGCCATTCTTCGGTATTATTGGAAATTAGAACGAAGCGCTGCCGAAGCGGCTTGAACAACCCTACTACGGGGTTAGATTAAGATGCGACATCAAAACGTATAGCCCAAAATTGGTTCAATAATTCATTAACGGTGACAAGTCTTCAAATATGGCCTCGATTCGGACAGTCTTCTGTAAGGTATCGAAAATTCTTACTTTAAGTCGCCGAAGCATCTCCAATTATAAGTAACTGACAATTATCACATGAGCTTTGACCATCTATTGCTTTAAAGCAAGAGCAAGTTAAATGAGTTAATGTGTGTGTGCATGTAAGAGCTTGACAATCCCCAGGTTGTTACTAGTGGTGAAAAGTGGATGACCAATGGTTAAACTAGAGGGCACGTTGCAAAACCTGTTGTTTTGGGGCCAAAGTTATCCTCTATGTCTGGTTAAATTATGGAGGTGTGATTTATTGTCAACAGTTTAATAAAATGTATGCTCGCTGGAATCGAATTGTTATCCCGCCCACTCATAGTCCTGATTTTACACCACCGGATTACCGTCTGTTCTGATTAATGGCTACTTCTTGATCGAACCCTACTGTCTCAATTTTCAGGAGGTAGAAGCAGCACCCTAATAATTTGTTTAATTAATTGGGATAAAATTAAAAGATATATATGATTGTACGATATATTTGTGAATTATTTGGCTGATGATAGTGTCGTCATATTTTCCAATAGTCCTCAAAACAGAAAAATTCGCTTTTTATCAATTTAGATTTCATAAGGCGGAAAAACGAGCGAGCGATGAACTCCAGATAAACATTCCTAAACAAAAGTCACGTGTGTAACATCAATAACAAAGTGCAAACTGCTGCTATGAATTTATGCAACAAAACCAAACGGTACACGCAGAATTCTGCCAGCAGCGGACATGATTTACTGGACTAGGCGTTCTAGTCATCCTACTGCATGAAAATGCCCACGATCACACGCTGGCTGTTAAGGACGCACTCCAAATTTACAATGGGAAATGACGGAATTTGAAATTTCTGGGTCGTTTTTATCAATGTCGATTATTTATTGCCGAAAATAATGCCCCTGCTGGAACAAACGCTGCTCGAAAATGAATTGGTAATTGCATTTTGATTGAAAAAGTTGGATATTCGCCTTCCCTTTAAAATGAGGAGCATTGTTCGTATCTCATGTAAATTTTATTCATTACAAATTGCACAAAACAGAAGTGGACCGAAATGAAGTTTGTAATTAAAAAGGTTTTTGTAATCATCAGTTTTTATTGAAGCTAACGCATACAAAATACCATTATTTACCAAAATCATATTCAAGCACAACATTGAGTATTTTCAAGATAAAACATATTTGTTTAATTCTTTTTCCTAGCTTAAAAATAAACGCAATCTGTAACTACCAGTAATTTGCATAAAGTACGAAAACTGTGTGGAAATAAGTATCTGTATATGACCCCAATTTTGTATAAAAACGCACACACAAATAAAGGTAGAAATTTGATTGAAGGTTGCATTCAAAAATATGTCATGTAACATCGTAAGGACAAAAAAACAGTTTGTTTAACTATATATAAATAAAAATTTGCAACGTCTGCAGATTCTGACGTAAAAGATGCGTCTCCATTATAATATAAAAAATAACCAAGGAAAAGTATAATGGAAACTGGTAATGAATTTTATCATGTCTGAAAGACGCAAACTGAATCGTAATATTGAAACAAGAGGTTTGATTCGATTTGATAACTCCGTCTAGTTCATCAAGAAAACCGGTACTATCTAGTTCTTCATTGTTCATAAATTTACCAGACAAACAATGTTGGGCAAACAGCGACAAGGAAAAAGCAATGCTTTTGCAAATTACCTCTGTGAAGTACCCCAACCGCATGATAATGAGGTTGATAAAGAAATTGAAGAATATCTACCAATATCATCGTAGACAACTGAATCAATCCAACTTATCCCAACCAAAAGAACTTAGTAATTAAATTAAGCTCTTGAATATATAAAAAAAAAACAACAACACCTGGTATGGATCTTATCATACCACAGATGCTTCAGAAGCTTCCGCACGAAGCAATAGCAGTTTTGATTTGCATATATAATTCAATCAGTATAATTCAGTACTGGCCTAGACAATTAAAAATGTTAAAGACCCTAAACTAGTCAACTCCTATCGACCTATAAGTTTGTTACCCGTGATTTCCAAATTATTGGAAAAACTGCTGCTCCACAGAATTGATCCACAAGTCGCATCGAATGCTTGGATACCACATTAGCCCATTCAACTATTCAGCAAATTTATCGGATAGGAGCACAATCTTAATCGTTAAATAATGAAAAATACTGCCCTGCAGTATTCTTAGATATCAGACAGACATTTGGGCCTACTCTACAAAATTAAAAAATTATGGCTGTACTATAATTTACTAAAATCCTATATTCGTGATCAGAAATTTAGAACTAAAGTAAGCATAGAAGTATCAGTAATGTTACCAATTGAATCTGGAGCTTCACAGGGCAGTGTCCTCGGTTAATTATTATACATGCCGTTTACGTTTGACATATCAACATATCGGCACATTTGCTAATGATACCGCAATATTAAGCTCATTCAGACTTACAAGAATATCTGTAGAGTTTATAAACAATGACTAGATAATGGAAAGTCAAGATAAATGAATCAAAATCAAAGCATGTAACTTTTAGGTTAAAAAAAGATCGAAGTCCATCCATCACTCAATATAAATAAGTCTCTAGGTCTACATTTGGACAGCAAACTTAATTGAAAAACACACATCTACAAGAAAAGGAAACAAATAGATTTAAAGACAAAAGAACTTCGATTGGTTTATTGATATTATTGCTTAACAATAGAAAATAATATCCTAATTTATAAAGCTGTTATCAAACCAATTTGTGGATGTCACAGCAACTCCAACATCACAACCTTCTAGAGATGCCAATCTAAAATATTAAGAACCATTGTTGATGTCCAATGGTATGTCACTAATGAAACGCTACACATCGATTTAAAAATCCCAAAATTAAAGGAAGTTATCCACAATAGAAGTGTAAATCCCCATAGAAATCACACTCAAACCCATTAATTACACAACTAACGCAAAACAATCCAATATGAAGATAAAACGACCATGACCAACATACTTTTAATAGTTTAAGAGACCCCTTCATTGGAAGAGACTGATGATGCCATCTGTTCCACTTCCAGAGTAGACTCCAAGCCAGACAACTAGCTTATGAAATACCTATGTACTCCAATTGCTAAATAAACACATAAAATATTGCGTTTTATACTAATCTACTAGTGCATTTATCATTAGTAATATTTGGACCATTGAAACTTTACTCACTTAAAGCTAAAAACATAAAACTTTATTAACTGTAATAGCTAATTTTTTGCTTTTTACTGTAATTAATTGTGGCCTAATAAAGAAGAACAGAAAGATATTTGATTTATATTCTTTCTCAAAGTTGGATTGGTACAAAAAGCCTAGAGTGAACTACCATTCAAGTTAGAAACTGTTAAAAAGTAAAATTTTCCTTGTATTGATTTTTTGTTGGTTACACAATTCTACCAGAATTTTGTAAAAAATCCCTCCAAGAATTAATCAGACTTTAATGGGATAGGAATCTTCTTCTCATATCCTTCTGCCGTTCAGCGTCGGATGTGTGATAGGAATAAAAAATATTTATAGCAATATCTTCCCCTTATTGTTTATCTGATCCCCTTCATTTTTGGACTGTGCCTAGGTATCTGCCGAAGAAACATCAAATTTGATCTAAATCTGGCGAGAACAGTGAAAGTTATAGATAATTCAAAAAAATTTAAAGGTCGCTTTCCCCACTCCTTTGACATATTTTGTCCAATAACCAACTTAGCCGAGATATTTGCTCAATAAATGTGTGCAAAATTTAATTTAGATCTAACATGAATTACGGCCGTTAGCCTGTCCATAATATCTGTTATATCCCACAAGGGGTTGGCCGCAAAAGGCTGACAATTTTTCACCCTCCTTCCCTCAAATTTTTGTAAGGTGGGAACGTATAAATTTTTAACTGGATCGGGTTTTCCCTAAATCGGGAACGTGGAACAATTTATCTTACAATCGAAGCTCCGCTCGGCAGAAGCAAACCAAATGGCCGTGGCAGACGCACTTTTTGCGTTCGGCAATGATTGCGTGTGATTGTGTTGTGGAAACCAAAAAAAAGTGTTCCCAGCTGAGAACCTCAAATATTTAATATACATTTCTTATCTAATAGACAACGATCAAAAGCAGCGACCCGATGTGCGTGCACGAACCCACGAACCTCCTCGTGTAAATCAAGAGCTCAAGCCACACCAATTTTTTTGTTTATTTTCTGGTTCAAATATATAAATAGAGATAGATAGATATACAACATTTTGAAGGGAGGGTCATAAAACGAAAAACTATAGCGAAATTTTTCAAACAATTTCAACTCATATTAGAACTATACAAAAATATTTAGCCACCTTCTCCCCCTAATATTTAAAGGACATTCGGATTTTACTTTTGTTTTTTAAGTTTTGCAATATATAAATAAATTTTTGAATACATTCACAGTTGTGGTTAAACAATTATAAGAGATACATGTGACCACAAATATGCACACAAAACTAAAATTGAGAAAGGACAGAAAAAATAATAAATTAAAAATTATTAGAGTTAATTCCATTAGAGTATGTGCGTTATATAAGTTAGACTACATAAGACTGTAGTTAGTTTAGTAATAATTATGTTTTTAGTTAATAGACTTTCACGTAAACTGTGTTGAAAAGAAACGAGGGAAAATAAATCAATGAGGACAAGAAGCAGTTACAAATGGTCACCGGCGTCGGCAGAAGACATGACTGAAGAGAATAATCACATTGCTCACTGTTTATCAGTTGGTAAAATTGCTTCAAGGTTACTACTGACGATCTTTGATTTCAAAAACTGTTTGCAAATTGAGTCCCTCGTCTTCTCGCCAGTGATCAGAAACAGCAACGTCTCCAGGTATGCAAACGAGTAGTGACACGCTCCCAAGCTGAAAGAATATTTCACCGATAAAACTTGGACACCCCATTATACCCTAGATCACAAACAATATAGTATGAAGTGACAAAAGAAGAGAGAAAAATCTGCGCCCGTCAAAGCCATAACTCAGTTCTTAGCTGGAAAGTTTTTATAACTGTATTTATCTATTTCAAAGAAGTTTTGCGCATCTGTTTTTCCACGAACGTCTGAAAAGGCACGAATTTCCAGCCTGATACGTTATCCTGTTACATGATAACGCCTGACATCAGACAGCTGCCTAAACTCGACAAACAAATGAGGATTTCTTCTGGACTATATCCTAGACTTATTGCTCTGCGATTATCATTTATTTATACTACCTTAAGAAGCACTTGAAGGACAGACATTTGGCAACGATATTGCTGTCGAAGTGTTTATATGCGATTAGTTGGTGTCACAACTAACTTCATTTTACGCTGCCTATCTATTGAGAAAAATGTGTTTGAGTCAGGAAATTATATGTAGAATAATAACTATATATGTTTATATGCTTACGATGCTTCAATGAACTAACAAAAATCATATTTGACTCCCCCATATAGAAATCCAGGATGAGAAAGAATACACATTTTAGAGATTTGCTGTTAAGATTAACTAGATAACTTCTACAAATCCCTCTCTGTAGCTGTATAATACCAACTCTACTGAAATCTAATTAACTTAGCAAAGACAGGTGAACCTCAAATATTATGATTAAGAACACTTTAGTATCTATATACATTGTCTTGTGAAGAAAAAATTATATTGTGAAAAATACAAATAATTCTACAGTTTGGTTATGCCTCTCCCCTCCCCAAACATTTATATTATCTAAAAAAATCTTAAAGAAAAATTCTCATATTTACCATCTAGTAACTTATAAGAGTACAATAGGTATAAGTAATAGAGTAATGAAGATTCAAGTTGAAAAGTTTTTACATTTTTCAATATTTTTTTAATTAAAAATTACTTCCCCGATTTGTTAACGAAAAAACTCCCCCATAAGGCTTATTCCTAATATAGTACTTGTAATAATTCTGGGGCATATGAAGTTTTTAATATAAGGGTAATAAATTGTTTGCTATGGCGACATAACGAGATGCCTTTAGCAATCAATAAAAGTGTCATTTCGCTAAACGCCATCTTGCAATCGATCATTTGTGTGTAAATAGCGAGCGAATAAAATGGCCCTTATTATTTCTTCTGCTAGGTGTGAGTTCTGCGGGGTGGTTATTTATAACCTGAAAAGCATATTGCTGCTAAAATTCACAATTTGTATCGTATGCATAATATCAACGTTGTGAGTGACTGTACTATAAGAAATTAGAGCATAAACATGCAAAAATGGACGTAAGAATGTCGGACAGAATTTTTACCTCCTTACCTTATTTATAAGTTCAAAACAACTATTAACATTTACAAAACTCCTAAAATTCAGCCGCTACGCTTTTCCATCATCATCGAGAAGAGTGGGACGAATTTCTTGACAGAATTGTGACAGAGCATGAGATGTTGATTCAGTTCGTGAAACCAAAAATGAAAAACAGTCAATAATATGGATGCATACGTAATTTTAAAACAAACTCAGGAAATTTAAGCAGGCGCTTTTAAACTGAAAAATGATTAACGACGATAGCTTAGGACACTAGAGTTCACAATAACATTGGAATTTCATCTAAAATAAAAGATATACATGGTCTGCACCGAAAATATTATGTTTATATAATGAACACAGTTTGCATAATGTAACCTAGCAGCAGATGAGAGTGAACTGAAATGCGCATGCGTGAATGAGGGCGACTGCACTGGCCGAATAAGTTGGAAATTAGAACACATGTAGTGTGGGATAGTCGCATTTGGAAAGACCGAGCGAGCAAAGCAGCGAGTCTGGATCAAATTTTGTGCAAAGTAGAACTATTCTGATTAGTAGTAGATTCTGGACGAATACGAATAAAGACATGGTATCAACGATTGAGAAATAATCAGGAATCTGTTGAAAGTGATCCATGATCTGGAAGACAACCACGAGCAGACATGTTGAACCTGTATGGGCTGTAATAGAAGATAAGGACATTCAAAAACTAAAGTATGTGATATTTTGACGGAAAATGTTTACACTAAACGTCACGACAAAATTCGTTCTACAATTAGTGTTATCAAAGCAGAAGCCTCAACTCTGAGCAATTGATGCTTGGCAGCTTCATTATTACAACGCGCTCACCTATAATCATGACTTATCCAGAATTTGTTGTCGATACATCAAATAGTGCAGGTAATTCAGAGATCCTATAGGTAAAAAGGAAGATATTTCAGATTTTCGACGAGATTCAAACAAGTGTGCGACCATTTTTACTAAATATATAGATCTTTTAGTATTGTAATTGCAATTTCTTGTATTATACGGCTCGATACTTTTGGGACAGACTACGCTTACCATGCTTACCATGATAGCTTAAGTTCAAGTGAGATAATTTTGATCATAAATCTTTCAGTAAGAAGTCTAACGACCTACGCAATGAAACAAGAGCTAACGGATGGAAATCAATCTTTAAGATTTTCCGGAACTGCTGCCATAGTACTACAAGTTGTCTAAATTTGTATGGTGTATACGGATATTTACAAGTATAATATTATTTATTCAGTTTTTTACTTTACTAAATCAGAAGTATATTTCGAAAGTCCCTCGTATTAATAGCCGCTTGATACATTTGCAATTCGACAAGAATGTTCGAAGAAGCAATGATTTGCAAATGCGCTGGAAATTACAGTTCAAGAGGTCTACGGCGATCGATAATATTTGCCGTTTTAATTCTCAGTTCAGGTTATCACCCTATCGTACCGAGCTGTCCACAAAGTATTGGAAGTCGTTCAAACTAGAAATTTACGTCGCGCACGATTTATCGGAACAGAATGCCCATTCAAGTGAGTGTGCGGTATGTGCATCTTTGCTTTCTCGGTTGAAATGCGAGCCAGAGCTGTAACTATAGACGAAAAGTGGATACCATAAATGTTGAGCGGCGGAGACTGTAATTAAGTCCACTGAAGAGATTAGACCTAATCCAAAACTAAGATTAGCTTCAGAAAGCCGATTTGCCCGCATCGTCGATCCGATAATTTTACGGGGTTCTGTGTAATAGAAAAATAAACGTGCAAGGTAAGCAACCTGTACTATGCTATTAGTCAAATAGTTATGTCAACTAATTTATTCGACGTCGCTGAAGCTATTATTAGAATATTTATGTTAGTTGTACTTCAGCGCATTTAATTAATTAGCAACCGGACTCTTAGTCATACTTAAATCGATTTTTATGAAAATGAATGCAAAGCGCAATGTTTATGCATTAAGGTGCTAGACTTCATAGGACGAACCTTAGACTTTGTGATTAGTTTGAGGAAAATCGTTAAACTTACAATTAGACATTTATGTAATTAATGTTCAATGTAATTACATTTAAATACTGGTATTAAAAATATTAACAATTTCTCAGAACTACATATACGGTGAATTGGAAATTCGCACCTTTTTTGGTTTTGCGATAGGCAACTTTGATACTTTGATAGATGCCATCCACAATTCTTCCGATTAGTAAATGTGAACCACCATATGAAAGAACAGTTATTATCAGTTATTATAGAGAGACAGTATCCAAACTCGATGGAATTTTTGATCGAAATAGTGCACCAAATGAATAAACTGTCCTGCAATTGATTGCAAAATGTGATGAAATTGGATTGAACGTAATAGTACTTCACTCCAATCCACCGTTGATTCATAAAAATTTTAATAATTCATTAATTATAAATGTTATATCGATGATTTTTGGTGACAATCAATATGGTCCAATAGCGCCTTATTGATTGCTTTAATGATTAAATTTTCGTTGCGATACCAGATGTACCAGCTTTCAAGAGGGGGTGACCTAAGTCTTCCACTTTTTCTTCATCAGATATTTTATAATTCATACACAATTACAGGGGACTTTACGTCTTCCTTTTCCATCCATTCCGGGATATAAGTCTCGAGGAATGACTTACAGACCTCTTTAGTAACCGTAGTCTTCTCTTCGCAGAAATGTCAAAAGCGATTCCATCGAAATCCATTGCCATAGATATCCTCTTCTTCTCCCTGAATTCTTGCCTTGGGTTTTGTTGAGCAGTTTCAGCCTCTCCTAGCCATTGAGCCAACGTGTTTGTAGGTAGGGGTTGGTAGAGAGGTATCTAAGTTTCCGCTTTAATAGTTGAGGTCGACGGTTGTACCGAAAGAGATTATCGTGGCATATATCGATTCTAGTTTGCCTTTGCTCTTCTGTCAAATTGTGAGGGACAAGTTTTTCAAATCCTCCAAAGATTAGTTTTGGGAACATCAACATGTATGGCCAGCTCGACAACTGATCATGATCTTATTTCGGCCAAACACATTTCGATTTGCTCCAATCGTTGGTTTTTTATGTCACGTGATAGGCCTCTTCTTCGGTCCCTTTAATTACGGTACGCCCCATTTCTTCACGTTGTGGAGAGAGAATGCCGTTGATGGTATATTTTAGTACAGCAAATCGTGAATGTATTCTGATTACTGTCCGGTATACGTCCAATTTTGATGAAAGATCGCTGATCTTGGTCACTCGCCGAAGATATCAATAAATTTTTGTCAAAACTACCAAACGTTTTCATCATTTCGATTGTGTCTACTTGCTAACAAATGTGAGCACAGATGGGCCAAGTTTCACCTCCCTGTGTCCAGTAGTTCATGAGCAAGAACATCATTTGCGAGTCTTAGATTGGAATGCAGTAATACTTATGAGTACCAGCGTCGGATGAGGTATCAATGCGAGAATATTACCACTTAGCCGAAAATATTCACTCTACATCGGACATTTCTAGAAATTCCCTTCGACGAATAATCACTTAAATGGCTCAAAATTGAACTACGCAAGAGTTTAAATTGGCAATTCTGTACGTCACCAATTGGTTTTAAGAGTCTCTGTTTAGTCGAAAATCATGAAGCGCACTTTGAACTCGACAGTTTCATAAACAAACAAAATTGTCGACTTTGGGATTCGGAGTATCATCGCGTAATACATGAAAAACTAATCCACTCCCAGCAAGTTATTCTTTGGTGTCCATTTTGGGTAGATAACATGACAACAAATGTGATTTCAGCAGGACGGCGCCACCTACCATACAGCTCAAGCAACAACCAATTTACTGCACCTACAATTTCTGGCCGCGTAATTTCACGATATGCTGACATTAAATGGTTTTCAAGATTTAACACCGCGTGACCTCTTTTTGTGGAGTTACCTAAAATCCAAGGTCTATTGCAGCAATTCATAAAAACGACCTTAAGATCGAAATCCGACGTTGCTATCGATAAAATGAATCAGGACATGCATGAAATTATAATCGAAAATATAATAGAACCAAGACTTGCAGTCTACGCCGAAGTGATCACTTTTTTAGATATAATTTTTCATATTTAATCGGAGATTGTATACTTTAACAATGAGAGAATAAGTACTAAAAAAAGTGTTTTTATGACCTTCATTGTTCCCATGATTGTCATATCTGCGTTGCTTTTGAAAACAACAGGATATCTTATTTTTATGTAGTGACCTTCAGTTAATATATTTAAGTGCTAAAAGTTCTCGTGTGCTTAAATAAATATTTCAACGAAAAAAACACCCAAAACTGTTTTCTGTTAGATTCAGGCTTTAAATTATTGCTCGTCTTAATACCTGTTCACCTTCTTCTACCAGAAAAGGCAAACTAATCTAAATATGTACATTAGGAGACAAAAGAGGGATAATTCGACATAATTGTGCGTTGTTATTCTTCAAACTATCATAATATCGATTACCTTTAAAGAATATCGATAAGATTTTAGTAATCTGATACTTCATTATTATCACACGATAAACAATTTAACAAAGAACATTTCTCTAGTATTCATGTCTTTATTGTTCCTGAACTTTTTATCAACTTTATAATTTTAAATAAAAGCTTTAGCATTAAAAGATTTTTAGTAAATGGAACTATGCAACGGTTTGGCGTGACTTCGTAATTTTTTTATTGATGTTATCTCACGAAACCATACTGTGCAGCGACATGTAGAAATTATTATAAAAACAAAAATTACCTTTAAATTTATTTTAGTGCCATTTACGAAGTGTTTGGTTTACAAGAGAAAATCAAAACTTATTTTTTAACAGATAAGACTTTCGCAGCATACAGCCAAATATTTTAAATTGGCATTTGAATTTAAAGCTGTATAGCATTCAAACTGATACAAAGTTTGCTATTGGGTGTTTGAAATATTTTTTACTTAATAAATTCGCAAATAAACTAAAATGTTGTATCAAGAGAGATGAAAATGCTTTCATGATTCATCAACAAACGGTAAATCTACATTCCATATATGGAATCATTGAATTTTTTTAATAATATTTGTTTAGTTCAAAATGAATGAAAAGAACCTAGACAATAAGAGGGTGCTTCATGATTATAATAGTGAGGCGCAAACACTCCGCGTAGAAGCACGGTCTGCGAACTGAAAGGTTAAGGTTCTCATATGTTCGCCCTCACTGCTCGATTGTCACACGCCATCTCTAATACTTAGACAATTATTATATATATTATATAGGGTATTATTACCCTTTGTTCGAAATACTCAATTATTCTTGGAGACTGAAATAAAGGAGTTTTAATTAAGGTAAAGACAAATTTCTATACTGTGCTGTCCTGTAATGCTAACGGAGCAAGTTTTCAGGATCTGAAATTATTAAAGGCGTGAACATCAGATAAAGTTAAAATAATTGTTCGGTTTGCTTCATCATGGTGGAGCGCACGCCCTACAAGGGAAATTTATAAAATGAGTTATTAACAATTAACGGCCTTTTGGGCTTCCTCCACGTGAATAGGAATTTACCATTTTTTGATTAATAGTAATTATATATCGCGGAGGAGGGAATCAGGATTTTAGAAATGTTTAGATGGAGCATGGCCAAGAAAAGTTGGGGACCACTACCTAAGCATAACGTGCATACAGGGACTTCACGCATTTAAGTTTTGCGTTGTTTTTGAAAGCTAAATATGGCAATTATGTTAGCGCGTATCAGAAAGGTAGTATGAAAAATAAATAATTATTATGAGCAATATTTTCAGGTTTAATCCCCCATCTCTCTCCAGGTCTCTGCGGTACTAATAATTGTCAGTGAAAATGCTACAAAGTAAAAGCTCCATGAGTTTCATTCCACCCAAACTCCTCTTGAAGGCCGGCTCTAGATAGTGAGACATTTAGAAAAAACGAGAAAAAATTAAATATTAGTCAACAGGATAAAATTTTAAACGAAAAAAAATTAAGTAATAAACATTGGTCAGTGAAACGCGAGTTTCTTAGCAAGATATTCAAACCCTGCTACTTAGAGCAGTTAGACTGATTCTAATTTTAAGTGAGTACAATAAATGATCAAATGAAATAACAAAATAATGTCTACTAAGGAATAAAGGAGAAAAAGCAAAGTAACTAGAACATAAGAATTTATTGCAGAAATAATAGAAGAATAAATAACAATAACAGGGGAGTAAATATTTTGTAGAAATGCGAAATTAGCCAAAGTGGAAGACTAATTACAACTAATGTTGTATACCCACCACTCTCACTCTTCATAACTCACACTTGTTCTTTTTGAAGGTCTCTTTCTCCCGTTGATCTTCTTCTCTTTTTTTCGTTCTTGGCGGTATCTATGAAAATAACCTCTTTGGCCATCTAGATTCTCCCACGCCCAATAAGTGGCCGGACCGTTTTAGCCCCTTCACTTCAATTCTTTATATAATGGTCTCATTTGCTCACATCCTGTATCTAACCTTTTCATTTGTGATTCTTTCTAAACTAGATATCCTGGAGCTTCCTCTCAAGTAATTCAAGTCAACTATTAGTATCCTGTTTTTGTCGTCTTTTCTCATCGCTTAGTCTTCGCATGCATAACACAGTAGTTTCATCGAGCATAGATCTGCAAATTCTTTTTTTATTCTCAATAGAGATATTTTTATTCCGCCATCGGGGGAGTTCAAAGCACATGCTGCTTTTCTAGATCCTTCAATTCTGTTTCATTTCTTGTCTTCCCAAATCATCTTGTCCTTTTTGTCACTTTAGTTATAAATCGAGATGATATAAGATGTTTTCCGTTCTACTGGTATATATAATTGTTGAATACAGTTATTTATAAGTATTCTGATTCTTTATATTAATGATGAGAATGAAGGTTAGCAATAAAGCATAGGCATATCCAAAGGATTATCGCACTATCCTCAGTAATATATGGGTACTAAGTGCTATCTTTAAGTAAAAAAAATATAATAGTAATAATAATAGTGAAGCTTTCCAGAGCATGGCTTGTGGACTGAAAGGTTAAGGTCTCATACGTTTGATCTCGCTGCTCGGTCGTCGCGCATTATCTCTGATACAGGGTGATGTCTTCGAAGATCGTATCGTTACGCTTTGTTTGAAATAAACGCAGGTACTCAATTATTTTAAATGACTGAATAGGTCACCCGTCAGTCATCTGAAGGTCGGTTATGAATCTAGGTATATTACCATAATCAAACTTGTTACTACCTTTGTTAATGCTCTTTCTCACAATAGAAAATTGCTCATACGTACATCATTAAAGTGTTTTGTAAGCTATTTCCTCGCAAACCCATATGTTCGTATGATTCAACAAAGATGGTTTCACGGTCAAGGGCATGACACAGGGTTTTTTCTCATTTTTAAGCGTTGTTAGCTTCGGTATGACACTGACAACTATTCTTTTCACTTGCAACCTTCGCAGTAATTCAGCAAAACCAAACAAATCAATCGTCCGTTACTATTTGACCAGCAACTTTTCAGCAGCGCAGTTTATTAATTTAGCTAAAAATATTAAGGTCATGCCAGTTCAACCAAAAATTCAGATTACAGCGCTGTTAATCGAATCATGTCAGGCTAAATTGACGCAAATTGTCGCCTGTAAGCTATAATGACATACGCTTTTACGAGCGCCATCACATTAGCTGACTGTAATTAAACCGAGTAATGATGAGAACGCTGAAGTACCGAAAGCGGCCTTCGTTTTTACATGCCTAAAATTAGATCACGATTGTTGTGACTGGCTCGATTGAACACGAAAATTGTTTACCGTCGCTGAACGGCGTCCGTTACGCGAAAGCGCTGGGGATGTGCTGACCCCATGTCGTCCGGCGGTCTTGCGACTTTACGACGTGGTGTAAATCGAAGTGGTACGACGCGAACGTGACATTTGTTCGGTTAAACATGTTCAACATACAGCAAATAACGAGAAAAAATCAAATGGCAGAGCGCACGACAAATGTGGACGAGGTGTCGGAGAAGCGGCGCGCTCGCAACGTGCAGAAGTTATTTCGAGTGCGAGCGAAGTAGTTCAAACCGTCCGCCGCCAATTGCCGGGAAAAATAGAGGCGAAAGCGCAAATTTAAAAAGCTTCTCTCCAGCGCGCGGTCGTGCCGCCTATTGGCGCCGGCATCGCGACAAGCGACCGCAGGAAGTGCTGAAGTAATTTAATTAGCGGCGATTACTTCCAGAGCGTGTCCTCCGCTTGTAGATGTCACATAATTCGAGCCGAAGAACCCGTTCCACATGTGTCAGCCGCACGTCTGCGGGTTCAAAGTGTTAAATATTTACATATAGCCGCGGACGGGGCCCCGGCCGTTCCCAAAGGTGGAGCAGAATTTCCTGATGAGCGCCGGATTCGGGAAGGCGCATCTGGGAACGCTCGAGCGAGAGCTTACCGCAGCATTCGTTATCGCGCGATAAGGCCGGTGGCGCGCTCCAATCCTTTCTGCCCGGCTGCGCTTATTGCGGAGGTAGCGGCGATAAGAGAGTGACGTCTGATAACAACGACGTGAGTCACAGGTTGTTCAGGTGCTGCTTTCTTCCGAAAATTAGTGATTTCACGATCGTCCGATTAATCGGCCGCCAGTGAGCTCATCCATGCTCTTTTGCGCAGCAGGCTCTAAGAGCAAGCGATGAAGAGAGCTAATTCGTGTGCAATCTGTTGCAGATAAGGGAACGCTGCGATGAAGTGCTGAAGTTTTTGCAAAGATGTGACTGCAGTAAAACCAGCAAAACGATGTTAAGGGAGGAAGCGCCCTGGAGATTTGTTTTGGTGGTTGCATTTATCGATGTGCTGGTGGGGGTGGCACAAGGGGACGATATCACAGCAGTTCCGGAATTCGGGTGCCAATGGACAGGGGGGAACATGGGGACTGCGGTGACGTGCATCTGCCACTCGAGTGCTGGGGTAAGTCATTTGACTATCTCCAAGTTGTTAGATCTAAATGTTTGGGTATAGTGAAAACAACTATTGCATAATAGACAATAGTTTCTAGCATTTTTGTTAAGAGTGTAGTGTTTATATATTTTATCTAAATTCATCATTATTTTTCAGCAGTTTTATCTCTTAAATGTGGAGAGGTTTGCGGAATCTTCTCAAGGATATGATCATATCTCCTTTTCAATTGATAGTAGCTGGCTTTAAGTTATAATTGCCATATTTACAATTTTTGTAGTTGAACATACGTTTCGCTTTAGCTGACGAAATCTGTCGATTTTGATGTCGATCCAAATCCCAAGTCTAGCAAACTTCGGAGGCAAAAATTAAGCTCCCTGAAAGCTTCGCTTGGAAATACATTGCTAATGGGTTTTCTGTAGCCACAGGTAGAATTGTTTTCGGTAGACTTGACAAACAAGTTCGACAATGTTTGTTGAAAACCTAACCATACAACATTGAAGCTAACCTTATACTGTCGAAAATGACACAAACCTAACCTAACCTTGTCTAAAGAGAACCTTACCTAATCTTGAACGCGCGAGAATTTAACGCCGTTTAAGGAATATAATACCAGAATGCAATACAAACATAGAGAAGCAATATTTATTGATGAAAACAATTACTGTTACCGTTGAGTCGCTAATTATATTTTACGCTCCTGATCGTTTAGTAAACCTTCTTTAGGACCCTGAAAAGGGCGATCTAAGCGGCAAGACACAATTTAGTGACGATGGTCGCCATATTGGCGGCACACAGTGCCAAGTAGTCTTCGTTGGGTCCACCTTCATCACAAATAAATAAATAACGTAGCATCAACTAAACGGAATGAATGCTCACCGTTGAATGAGTCTTGTTCACTCTTTTATACAAGAATTCACGTGGCGTGCTACGTTTTTGTCGTCTTCCATGGTTAGGTTCAGTATTGTAGTTTCTATTACTGTAGGCAGCATTTTCGGCCTTTCTTTATGTAAGATACCCCCCCCCCCCCGAAGTTTCCTAAAGTTATGCGGGGTGTCGATCGATACGAATTGATTGACACCAAAATTGACTAATTTCGTCACTTTCGCTAAAGTGAAAGTTGGGCTTGTTTTGTATTGTCTAATAATGTGAAATACAGCACAAATTATCATAGAAAAATGTAACAACATAAAAACACTACTTAAGATCGCTTCTTGAACCTCAAACAAAGGATATAATGATGAGCTTAACTAGATAAGGTGTGAAATTTTCCAAAAATAACCTTTAATAGACAAATATTGGAGGAATATAAATTTAGACAATACAATTGGCTTACCCAAAAAATTTTGAGTAAGATGATATCCCTCGAGCGCATCTAAGAGCTTGCGCATTTTTGTGATAGGGTGGTTTCATGTTTCTCTAAAACTTCTCCGCCCAAACTGGCCATTTTCGAACAATCATACAGTACGCGAGCGTTTCCAACGAAAACCTTGCTATTTTTTGTAGAGAAGCAGTTGCTCCCGAGTTGATTGCGATCGTCAGTTTTAGTTGTAGTTTAGTTCTAAGGTTTCCAATTTTTTTTCTCAAAAAGTACTTGCCCTAGAAAGTTAAAACTTCTGTTACTTCTCAACGTAATCTCCGCCTAGATCTACACATTTTTCACAGCGTCGTCGCCATGATTCCATGGCTGCTGAGAACACTACTTAAGGTGGTGTTTTGCCCATTGGAAAATTGCTGATGCAACAGCGGCTCTATTGGAAAATGGGTGGCCACAGAGAGTGTCCCTCATGGTTGGAAATTCGTGGCGGCATCACGTGTCAAGATGTCCTGGGACATCGCCACCCGAGCAGCTTTGTGTTCATCGGTCAGTATTCGTGGGACCCACTTAAACTTTCCTAATTTTTAGGTCATCACGTAAAATAGATCCACAGATCGTAAGAAAATGTCAACAGGCGATATCACACTTAATCGACGGTCTTCCATAACAACTTGCTTCATCTTGGTTTCGGTCCGGCTGGTTCGTGACCGAGGGTGCTTTGGTTTATTATCACACAACTCTCGACCTTCTTTAAACTTTCGCGCCCACGAACGCACATTTTTACATCCATAACGCTTTCATCGCATGTCTCACTCAGTTGGCATTTCACCGCGCAAGAGTAGAAAACGCATGATTACACATTGTTTTTGAACACTAAACTTCGCCATTTTAAGTATACAAAAAAACACTCACTGCAATGGCGGTAATTCGACCTGTGTACATTGCATGGTGCTGCCCTCTATATTACAAATTCAGAAATATTTCCTGCGCCTTTCAAAATTAACCGCATCTTTCTACATACTCGCACTGCTGAGAAAAAATTTGGAAACCTTAGAACTTGAACGCATCTCGTATAGATGTTTTCAGTGCAGAATATTAAAACAGAACTATTGAATAAAATGTTGCGATATGCTACCGACTTTCTTAAGTAAAAAATGTCATCAAGACGTCCTAGTTCTCGATTTGTCTTTTACAGACGTAATCATGCATGACTTTGTTATGTTAAAGCTAGCACGAGCGCAATATAAACTAGTCCGAAGTTGCAAGTAATGAGAGTCAATAAGGGATTCTGGCAAGTTGAGGGCTTGATAACTGTCGTTGCTGTGCCTCAATAATTTAAAACGATCGATCGGCTAGGATTGAAATCATATCCAGGCAGTCTAACAAGCTCCTAGCAGAATGTTTAAATTCTGGGAATTCATTGAGAGATGCAGAATTTAGTTTCTGTATGTAAATGAAGGATAAGGGACCGCATCCTAATGAGTGAAAATTTGAATGGTATGGCTTAGTTTTCATGGCCCTATTCCAGTATGTAAAAGATTATCTTTTATGCTAGATTTAAATGTTGGCCTTAGAATTTGTATGGTTCTATTAATGTAACAGAAAAGTTGACTTTAATCGTATGTGTAGGATTCTTAAAGGATGCAAGGTATAGGCAGAACTATACAGATAACATTGGGAGGAGCTGAGGGTTTCGTTCATTTGAGTTCAGATTTTTCGCTAGATGAAAGCTAAAAATGTTTTTAATGATTCCATTTGGGAATATAAATTGGACCAAAAAGTGATATACATATTTTATTTTTTTATTTACACCTATCCCTCTCTTATTTTTAATTTGTCTTTTCTATAGTTATCCTTTGAAGTTTATGCACTCATTTTTCCTTTTATGTAATCTGTTCCTTCACTTATCTTCAGGTGTTGAATATTTTAATTTTTACGAATGTATCGTTTGCTAATTGGACCTCCAATTATTTATTTTACTTGATATTGTTGAATATTTTCTTTTCCCCATTCGAGTCGTAGTTTTAGTGGTCCTCCGTTTTAGCTGTTTTGTATTCATTCGAATGTTTTTGTCGTTTTTAAACTCACTGAGTAAAAGAGTGAGGATATGTCAATTACCATCAATTCAGCGTGGCAAATTGAATTTGATACAATGGAATATATGATTTGGAAAATAGGGAAAGAATAATAAGGTCCAAACATTTTTATTGGTAAGCGTGCGATTAGTGAGGTCCTTTACTCCCGAGTGAACGTATAGTCTTTTATTTCTTATTCCTATAAATACTGTTACACAATAAAACTACCCGTACTTTACACAACATAGATATCCGTGACTTTAACAGAGTTGGAATTGACAAATCTTAAAGTTGTTAGTTACGTTGTATTTCTTGTTTGGTTACTTACCAATGATGTAGTGATAAAGTGAACCGTATTGCTGCAAAAAGTATAACCCTTAAGACCCTGCATCCTCTTGGCATTAGCCGTATGTTTGTCTAACGGGATATCAAATTGTTTAATAAGACTGAAGGTGTTGAGGATCGTCCAAGATCTGGAAGACCACGTTCAGTTCAGGCAGTCAATGTTGTAGTGCCCGAATTTAACGAAATCCTCTCCGTAAGCAGAAGATTATGTCGTGACAGATGCAAACTTCCATAACTTCGAAAGTTTCTATTATTATTAAGCAAGACCTAGGACTAGCTACTTACAAAAGATATACGGAACATTTGCAGATAGATGCCTTATAGAAAAGTAGGAGAGAAAAAACAAAGAGGTTGCTGACTGAGTACGCACACGATGGCCCTAGAAGAATTTTGTTTACGGATGAAAATATTCTTACAGTATAAGAATCTTTGAACAAACCATGTGACCGATATTCATTTTTGTGAAAAAGGAGTCAAAACTTCGACCGGTTTTGGAAGGTGTAGAGAAATCTCTGAATTACACGCTTTTTCGAACTGAGCCGTGAATCTTTCAGCATGACTCCACACCCGCCCACAAAGCTCGGTCAACTCAAACTTGACTGATTGTGAGTAACAATATGCCTCGTTTTCTAAAAGTAGAGGACAGGCCATCTGGTAGCCCAGATCTTAATCCATTGGATTACAAATTATGGGCAGATTTAGAGAGCATAGTTTGCTTAAAAAGACGCTAATATTGATTCTTTGAAGCCAGCCCTGATAGCTGTAATAAATTTATTTTTCCGTTGGAAGTAGTAGTGCGTGCTACTGTAGCCGAGTGACCCATAGCTTTTAAAGCTTTTGTAGAGGCCACATTGAATAAATTAATCTGTAATTGTACTTATCAATAACTATTTAATAAATCCTGAAAGTATGCAAAGACAGTTTTGTCATTCTTATCATTGTGTAACAGTATTTATGGACGTACTATGTATATTGAAACGTACAAGGATATGTTGGAGAGCTTCATTATTGGATTTTCAGCACCAGATTGTAAAAAACACAATTTTGCGAGCGAACAAAATTTTTAAATTGATTAAGGGATAACAAAAACTTGTTTCAAAATCGATAAAAATCGTCGAATCGATGAAAGGAACATAAAGCCCCAGGGACAAAAGTAACTTGAACTCTTTAGTGGATGTGAAGGCGGTAGCAACAATATGAATTTTTCTTACAATTTTCTATTAATTAAAATACAGCAGGGGTGGTTAAGTGGTGCTTTTTGGAGTCGCGCGCTGCGACTCTCGCAACCTAAAAAGAAGGTCGCGTGTCTAAGAGGTGGATGAAGATGGTCGATCTAGTAGAATCAGCACCGCTACCATACAATCTCGTTCAATTCGGTCGAGTTCGGTGGTGGCTCCCGTGAGTCACGATGGAGCAGTTCTTAATCATGATTCGCCTAATTATTTATTCAATAACTTTCGAAGCCGTGTTTCACGAGTTTCAGTATTTTTAGAGCAATCGCTCCACATTACACAACGCGAAAAAATCTCAACAGCAGTAGCATTACATTGAAATTAAGACCTACTTCCGGCCTCTAATTATTCAATTAAGAAATCGAGTTAGCAGCTCTGCAAAGGCCAAATGTTATTAACCCCTAAATTCGGACGAGGCGACACGGTCGACTTAGATAGCTGAGAAAACGATAGCGCGTTATCTGTTTGAATTCTAGCTGTAGCTGAGTAACTATTTGCGAGCCTGTCAGCGCGAGGATGAATAACGAAATGGCGGTTTAGATAATCACATGTTTGAAATGTTCCAGGAATTCTTCATAAGGAAGGGTTCCATACCGGCGTACGACACCAAGGTGCTGAAAATCGATAGCTGCAGGTCGGTGCGGTTCGGCAGCAACGCCATCAGCGATATGCGCAACTTGAGGTCCGTCGAGCTCTCCAACATCGGCAACCTGCAGCTCGACGACGCGAGCCTGGCCTGGAACACGTATGTGCGGCCGGAGAGCGTCCACGGCCACTGGGACGGCGTGCCGGCGCTCAAAGTCCTGGTAGAAAGTAGCACAGTGAAGAGGATTTCCAGCTACACGTTTCAGGGGCACATCAGCAGTATCATCTTCAGAGACACGCACGTGGAGGACGTGGCGCCGTTCGCGTTCTCATCCCTGATCTACAACCAGCGCATAGAGTTCAAAGACACCGAATTTGTCAGTGTACAGGGGCAGGCGTTCAAGAAGTTCACTACGGAGGATCTACTGCTGGCCGATTCGACCTTCGGGGTTCTGCCGAGTAGAGCCTTTTCGGACCTCACCGTTACGCACAGCTTTCAGATCCAAGTTTGCAGTTTCGACGTAATTAATTCTGGAGCTTTTCTCATTAAGAATCCCGCGCGGTTTGACGTAACGGACTGTAAAATAAATATCCTCGAGGGGGAAGGATTTAAAGTGGAGACGCGAGGGAACGTGAATATACAAAATAGCGTTTTTAACGAGACACGTACCGGCGCTTTCCTGGGAATTAGTTTGAATAAGGACGAAGTTCACATAAAAGGGGAGATCCTTTTCGACTCGGATACGTTTAATAATTTGGAAAAGAAGTCGCTCCATGTAAACTCCACGAGTTTCTCGGCTAAGTTCACGAACGTTCTGATAAACCAGGAGTGTAAATGTCGTTTCATGAGCTACGAACTGGAAGATGTTGACGATCGCGAGGAGTTTCAGTGCATATCTAGTGACAACCAAAGAGTAACTCTTAAGCTCTTCAAAGAAAATAATTGTTCGGTTTTGGCGGGCTACTCCACCATCATAATAGTGCTGGGGTGGTTTTTGCCTTGTTCGTGATCATCTTTTCCGGCCTACTCTTTTACTTCAAGCGCGTGCACAAGAAGCAGCGCGAGTACTTGACGGACAAAAACGGGAAGCCGATCAGCCTGATCATGCCCGACGGGCGAACCTATCGGGAAACGGAACTGCACGTCGTCGTCGAGCGAGCTGATTTGTTGACCACTGATTTGTAATTTTTTTTATCTTTAGCGTCGTTTTCGTCACAGGGTATAAAAGCTGTTTAAACAAATGAGTCAGTATAGTGCTGGATGAGAAAACACCTTTGTGTATTCAGCGCGGCCTTAAAAGTGTTTGTTCGCTTTGTTACTTCGCCGTTCAAACACCATCGATCGAGAAACGAAGCCCAATATTAAAGAGGTCGTTGCGATGAAGCTCAATTTTGGACATAGAACGCGCACTACACTGCCATTGCTGCGAAAGTTAGATTAATGCTGTGATATTACTTAATTTTCTAGTATTAAACGTTGTTTACTTTAAGGCAACTTATCAGTTGATTTGTTACTGCAGTTTCTGTTATCGTATGCTTATTTGCTCATGGCCGCAAAATGTCCAGTTGCGCATTTCACTCTGAAGGAATTTTTTTTATAAAGTAACGTTTAATAGCTCAGTATTATTCGCTCAATAGTTTTACATTGAATGTAAAAATAAGTAAAATTTATCCCATATTTATTACATTTGTAGCTAAATAACTTTCTTTGCTAGTGAATATACATATCAGAGTAAGGGGAATCCTATGAAATAACTTTGCCTACTTCCATTTTTCTCGGTAATAAACAAGCTAACTTAGTAATGAGATCTGCTAAATTAACTGAAGGCAGATGAGGTTTTCACGTCTGTAACTTAGGAACATTAGCAAAGCTGTGCTAATGTTTAAAGCGGCAAATATGCATTGCTAGTATAAATTGACTAAAATCATTTCGATCTGAATGCGCGCGTAAATGTTTAGCGAATTAGCACGTATTGTACCTCGGAGATTGCTTTAAACCGCATTAAAAATAGTCACAGGGGTTTGGTTTGATTAATAAAAAATTAGCGCTCAAAAACTTCTATGTGTATCTGTGGAAGGATTTTCTAATAAAAATTGCGACAAAGCATTGCTTATTTTCTGTCCTAAATGCCTAGCTTAAAAAAAAACTTTCAGATTAAATATTAACAGTGGTTTCAAGTGACTTCTAAAACACGCAGGAGTGTTTAACTTGCCTATTTATTTTGGACCGTAGTTGTGTTTCAAGTAGAAATCAAACATATTGCTTTTTGCTGGCCTGAATTTCGCGTATCTGCTAAAAAACGCGAGGCAACTACTTACCTGTATGGCAGTGCTCCATCCAGGGCCTGAGTGACTGAAGGTGGACTGCTTAGAGCTAAACCTTTCGCCAACAGAGATCCATGCGACTGCAAAGTGTGAGCAGCAACCATTTCGGCAATCTCTATATCCAGGTCGCTTTCATCACCTGCAAACAGTTTTTTGATGAATCGGCATTAAAACAACTCGGCTTTATTTTACATAAATCAGTATTAGGCAGCTGCAAGTCCTTCTTCATCAAATTTGCGGAACACATCCCGCCCAGAAATGCTAGCTCGGCCTCCAGCAGCTTGAGACCAGCAGTAGGACCGCCACCGCCAGGAAATGGCCACTCGTACCCCACAACCAGGCATCGAAATCCGTATGAGCTCGCCCGATCGTCCTTCAGGTAGTCCGATGCCGTTTCCAGGGAGAATATAACTTCGTTCCCTGGTAGAATCACCGCAGTCTGCGGCCACTGTAGCCTTAAAAAATGACGTGAATAATCGAGTGTTGTGACATTTTCTAAGCGACGTACGATCCTGTAAATTTGTGCAGAACAGGCCAGTATGGCAAGGGGGCGGCGTCGCAGTCATCCGTTTCTGGCAACTTCGCATTCTTCAGACCACCGACATGACTTATGCTGGGAACATACAGCTGGAGTGAGTCTTCTGGCTGCGCCGTTGAACATGCCGGGTCGAACTCCAGGGATATCCATTTCACGCACTCGGGAAATGCGACCCTTTATAAATTAAATGCATGACAGCATCTTGGATATTGATTTAAACTGCTAAAATCCTACCGATAGTTTGAAACGCTGGCAGATTTGTATGGATGGTCGCTCTGAACCCACGTGTAGTGCTGACTGGTAGTGGTGTTAATGGTGTCGGTCATATCCGATTGATTGACTGATCCTGCAGATACGCTAAGGTTGTTGCTCACTGTTGATATTGCGGATCCCGAGAGTAAATTAAGGGCAGCTACGTGCGGAAGCATGTCCTGAATTAAGTTTAAGATGTGGACAGCATTCTGCAATTACAGCTTCATGTACATTTCAACTGAAAGAATCTTAAAAGTTAGTTTTGCTTGCTTTAATCGCACAATTGCAATGTTATATTAGAAATTCAAATCTGTCTAAACCATCAACTCTTTCGGTTCTGGCGGTAACAATTTCCACCACTATATTTAAACGCCCACAAAAATTCAAAATTTGCCACTACATGTCGACAATTTACGTCGTTTACAAACAGATTTTGTGGAATTCAACATGTTTCTTTAGCTGCAGGTATTTTTTTCTTTTGGAACAAAAATGAAATGGCAGCAGGTGAGCATTAGGTAAGTGCATGTAGTTTACTATATCGGTTTACTATATTATTTATGGTTAAAATATTTATTAGTTGATCAATAAACGGGTTCTATTGTAACAGTGGATCAAAAGGATGGATGAGAATGCTTTGATCAAATTCCAAATTTTGTTTACGCAATTGCCACTACCAGGCACCGCTGCATTCATGAAGCGTCTGACCTAAAAGTATGTATTACATTGCTGATTTAATTTTTTTAAATTTATCTAGTGTGACGTTCTGTTTCAGATGCAGATGGAATATCTCTTGTATTTTATGAAAAGTTGAAAAAAGTGTCGAGAAACATATCGTTGGATGCTGTTGCGTCGGTATTGCCTGACTTGGATGTTTCGGATGATGAACAGGATTCGGTTATAGAAAAACAAGAAGAAAAATATGTTGCTGCAAGTGATGAAACTGTATCTGTGGAGATATGTAAATCATTCAACAAAGAGAAAAATAACTTGCCAAAGACACGAATGACAAAAAAATTTGCTGAAGATCAAACTCTATTCCAATATTCCTCAAATTATTTTCCTGAGCTAGCTGAGAAGACAAATACGTATTTGATACAAGAATCTGAACAAAACGTAAACTGCAATCGACAGTAAAAATTGGTTGCCATAAATGAAATAGTTTTATACAAAAAAAACAACAATAAAAACGATATTTTCTTTTAACGACTTTTTGCTTCATGAAGACTTGGTGGTGACAATTGCCACATCTCTTTAATTTCATAACTTTAGCAGTCTTGGAGGATTTTCAAGTTTTTATGTGATCCTTGTGCCCGTCTAAGCTCACTGCACCATAATTTTTTGTTGTTAAAAAATATAGAGCTGAAAGGGTTAACATGAATGATAAAAAAGCGGTGCCAAACCATTCCTTATCTTTTATATTTACAATCAGTATGTATAAATCATAAAGAAGTGTAATTTATGCTGTTAGATCTCCAGTTATAAAGCTTTCAGTTTTATTCATAACTTAAAAAATCTACAAAGTTTGATTTTTCATCTGATTTCACCAGAATGTTTAAGGTGTAATTTGTTGATATCATATGTAGTTGTTTTATACTAGAATAGTTAATATAAAACCCGACGAAAAAAAATTAAAGAAATATGGCAAGACTATTTCTCTTGCTAACTGAAGAAGAGCAGAATATCTTAAAATGAATCACAGACAAGAAAGGAGACGAGTGAGCAGTAAATGAACGAACACAGGAAGAATATGAACAGCATTAAGATAAATGGTGAGGTGGTAAAATATGCTGCGAAAAAGTTATGGAAGAGAATAAATAAAATAATTAAAAACTTGTGGAAGAATAAAGTGCCAGAGGAAGAGATATATATATATGTGTGTGTGTGTGTGTGTGCGCGCGCGCGTGTGTGTTTGTAGCAAGTATAGCAAAATAGTATTACTGAATGTAGTTTATAAAGTATTATGAAAGCAGAAAAGATAATCGGCGATTAGCAGTGTGAGTTTAGAGCCGATAGGATAACATAATAATAAGAAGAATCGAGAAGGTTATGAAAACAAGTGCACTTATTCTAAACAGCTGTTTAACAGAGTGAGCAATGCATAAATGATGTTAAGATCTAAGAAATTTGAATATACCATCAAAACTAAGAATGATAAAAATGACAATGAGGGTGACGCCAACTATAGTGGGAACACTAGAAGAAGAAAGAGAAATTTTAAATCTGGTCCAAGATATCACAACACTATTTTGGTTAATATTAAAGAGACAGTTAACTGCAAGGAAATACAAATAATTACATATGCAGATTTTTAGTAATAATAGAAGTAAAATAAAACTAAAAGTGTTTAGTCAAATAATAGAAAAAAGCAATAAAACTAAATTTGCTGCTACAATACAAAACAAAGTATCTCATATAATAGATGTACAGGATAGGGTAGATCTCCCTATCTCTCTTTTAGGCTGAATAAAGAAAAAATGAGAGGAGATATACAAAATATTTTTATGGAGTGAAACCACAGAACTCAAACTTTTTTAGGGCTTTGTGGGTTTTAGGACAATGTTTGTAAACCTTGGTCCATAGGAAGAAGTCACCTTGAGCGCCTAGGAAGCATATCAAGCAACACTTGGAACAAACCTCTTGCTATGTGGGCTGTGGCTCCATCTTGTTAACACCAAATGTTTCCCAGTTGAACTGCATCGAAATTTAATACGAAAAATTGTCGGATCATTTCTATATATCACTTGGAAATAACAGTAACGCATTCGACTTCCCTCTTAAAAAAGTAAGGCCTAAAGTTTGGTACAACATTTGCCTTACAGTACAACTGAACAAGTAAAGAGCAACGACATGTTTGGGTGCAGATCCCATAAAAGACTGCAAAATGTTTTTGGTGTTCGAGGACTGCAAAGTCTTCCTCTTCCTCTTTTTACCATAAAACCAGTACTTCTTCGACAACAAAATCAATTTTCAGTGTGCGGCCACAAGAGAGTAATTGTTCGAAATGTACGCTTCGACAGCAGAAGGTCTGTTTATGAACATGTCAGCTACTAGAAAACTTTCTACAACCTACTGACTATCTGTGTTTAAAGAATTATATCTCCAACTTCCTTTAAAATTAAGGAAAGAGTTTTGTCTGGCTCTGTTTAAGAATATGCAGTGGAAAAATACAATTATTTATTTATCTAGGAATAATACAAATGATAAGAAAATAAAATCGGCTACATTGTAGCAACAAGAATATATTAAGACATAATAGAATAAAGAAAAACAAAACAAAATAAGCATTATATTGCTCTTTACAGGACTTTTATTAGATTCCGCAAATGGACTTACTATAATTTAGTTGTGTAATGCATGGCTAAAATATCAATCAGATAAACAGAGCACTCAAGTACAAAAACTTGACTTGTTTGATTTTACTTGTACAATAGTGGAAAGCTTGGCTTTTTCGGACCATCTGAAAAAAGGGGTAGACCATTGTCGAGCTCAGGTTCATCCATTACTCCAAAAAAAGTCAATTTTAGCTGACCCACAAGTAATATTATGTACGACGATGTTGGCCACTAACCCATTGACAAAGATAGCTATGAGCAGCATATATTTTTCTATATCAAGGAACTGCTTTAAAATTTAGCATGTGAAATAGTTTTATACAAAAAAAAAAAACAACAATAAAAACGATATTTTCTTCTAACGACTTTTTGCTTCATGAAGACTTGGTGACATTGCCACATCTCTTTAATTTCATAACTTTAGCAGTCTTGGAGATTTCAAGTTTTTGTGATCCTTGTGTCTAAGCTCACTGCACCATAATTTTTTTGTTAAAAAATAGAGCTGAAAGGTTAATGAATGATAAAAGCGGTGAAACCATTCCTTATCTTTTATATTTACAATCAGTATGTATAAATCATAAAGTGTAATTTATGCTGTTAGATCTCCAGTTATAAAGCTTTTATTCATAACTTAAAAATCTACAAAGATTGATTTTGCATCTGATTTCACCAGAATGTTTAAGGTGTAATTTGTTGATATCATTAGTTGTTTTATACTAGAATAGTTAATATAAAACCCGACGAAAAAAATTAAAGAAATATGGCAAGACTATTTCTCTTGCTAACTGAAGAAGAGCAGAATATCTTAAAATGAATCACAGACAAGAAAGTAGACGAATGTGCAGTAAATGAATGAACACAGGAAGAATATGAACAGCATTAAGATAAATGGTGAGGTGGTAAAATATGCTGCGAAAAAGTTATGGAAGAGAATAAATAAAATAATTAAAAACTTGTGGAAGAATAAAGTGCCAGAGGAAGGGATATGTGCGTGTGCGTGCGCGTGGGCGTGCGTGCGTGCGTGCGTGCGTGTGTGTGTGTGTGTGTGTGTGTGTGTGTGTGTGTGTGTGTGTGTGTGTGTGTGTGTGTGTGTGTGTGTGTGTGTGTGTGTGTGAAGAATCGAGAAGGTTTTGAAAACAAGTGCACTTATTCTAAACAGCTGTTTAACAGAGTGAGCAATGCATAAATGATGTTAAGATGTAAGAAATTTGAATATGCCATCAAAACTAAGAATGATAAAAATGACAATGAGGGTGACGCCAACTATAGTGAGAACACTAGAAGAAGAAAGAGAAATTTTAAATCTGGTCCAAGATATCACAACACTATTTTGGTTAATATTAAAGAGACAGTTAACTGCAAGGAAATACAAATAATTACATATGTAGATTTTTAGTAATAATAGAAGTAAAATAAAACTAAAAGTGTTTAGTCAAATAATAGAAAAAAGCAATAAAACTAAATTTGCTGCTACAATACAAAACAAAGTATCTCATATAATAGATGTACAGGATAGGGTAGATCTCCTATCTCTCTTTTAGGCTGAATAAAGAAAAATGAGAGGAGATATACAAAATTTATTTTATGAGTGAAACCACAGAACTCAAACTTTTTAGGGCTTTGTGGGTTTTAGGACAATGTTTGTAAACCTTGGTCCATAGGAAGAAGTCACCTTGAGCGCCTAGGAAGCATATCAAGCAACACTTGGAACAAACCTCTTGCTATGTGGGCTGTGGCTCCATCTTGTTAACACCAAATGTTTCCCAGTTGAACTGCATCGAAATTTAATACGAAAAATTGTCGGATCATTTCTATATATCACTTGGAAATGACCGTAACGCATTCGACTTCCCTCTTAAAAAAGTAAGGCCTAAAGTTTGGTACAACATTTGCCTTACAGTACAACTGAACAAGTAAAGAGCAACGACAGGTTTGGGTGCAGATCCCCTAAAAGACTGCAAAATGTTTTTGGTGTTCGAGGACTGCAAAGTCTTCCTCTTCCTCTTTTTACCATAAAACAGTGAATGCTTTAATAAAATTAATGCGACTTGCTTATTTTCCTTTCCATTGCTTACAAAATTATTATAATCACATTTGTTGTTATGGATGCATTTAGACTGGTGAATGTTGGTTGAGCTGAGTAAGATGTGACCTAGTTAATTAATTACGCTTAGTGTATTCACCCTTATTACATACAAAACAAGCTCAAAAAATTTCAGGAGTCTATGGCCACAAAATTTAACATTTGGTGGTACTCGCTTCAAAATTGACATAGGAACTGCAGCTAAAGAACTTCACTCGCCTGCTCACTAAAAGGTGGCTATCGAAAACACTGATCTTAGTGCATAGATAGAACAAAATGGTTATGTTTCAGTCGTTTCTGTAACGTTACTACAAAGATCAGATAAAAATTTTTGATTTAGCTAGTGATGCAAGACAATCTTGTGAATGGGAGCATGAATATTTCCCAATAGGTTATAGTAACAACGTTTTAAAAATATAAGAGCGTTTCCTGGATGATTAAATATTCCGAAGACTTAGAAGTTCTGGTAACAAATCCTCTTCTACTTACGCCATAGAGGTGATATTATTTTGTAGAGAATAAAAATGAACATTTACATGTGAAATTCTTCTTGCATTATTAATATATAATAAAGCGGATTTTATTTCAGTACTTAAAAGATTCCTAATATTCAAATTTTCAAATGGAGAAGTTTAAAGCAAAACCCAAAATAGTCACCAAGTTGAAATGATAACTGGTATTTTTTGCATGATAGCAATTGAAATCGGGGACGGCTTTGTATTACTCTGTGGTACTATTTATGTGTTGGTGGCAAATGTCAAATTTACATTATCTTTATGACTTTTATGTATAGTTAGTTTTATAGTTAGAGACACCACATGCCTTGTGAGACATATAGGTATAAATAATCCAAAATTTGTAGAGATGTGCTAGATCTCTCTATATCCACAGGACAGAAAGACGTCGAATCATCAATAGAAATAATTACATATGTAGATTTTTAGTAATAATAGAAGTAAAATAAAACTAAAAGTGTTTAGTCAAATAATAGAAAAAAGCAATAAAACTAAATTTGCTGCTACAATACAAAACAAAGTATCTCATATAATAGATGTACAGGATAGGGTAGATCTCCCTATCTCTCTTTTAGGCTGAATAAAGAAAAAATGAGAGGAGATATACAAAATTTATTTTTATGGAGTGAAACCACAGAACTCAAACTTTTTTAGGGCTTTGTGGGTTTTAGGACAATGTTTGTAAACCTTGGTCCATAGGAAGAAGTCACCTTGAGCGCCTAGGAAGCATATCAAGCAACACTTGGAACAAACCTCTTGCTATGTGGGCTGTGGCTCCATCTTGTTAACACCAAATGTTTCCCAGTTGAACTGCATCGAAATTTAATACGAAAAATTGTCGGATCATTTCTATATATCACTTGGAAATGACCGTAACGCATTCGACTTCCCTCTTAAAAAAGTAAGGCCTAAAGTTTGGTACAACATTTGCCTTACAGTACAACTGAACAAGTAAAGAGCAACGACAGGTTTGGGTGCAGATCCCCTAAAAGACTGCAAAATGTTTTTGGTGTTCGAGGACTGCAAAGTCTTCCTCTTCCTCTTTTTACCATAAAACCAGTACTTCTTCGACAACAAAATCAATTTTCAGTGTGCGGCCACAAGAGAGTAATTGTTCGAAATGTACGCTTCGACAGCAGAAGGTCTGTTTATGAATATGTCAGCTACTAGAAAACTTTCTACAACCTACTGACTATCTGTGTTTAAAGAATTATATCTCCAACTTCCTTTAAAATTAAGGAAAGAGTTTTGTCTGGCTCTGTTTAAGAATATGCAGTGGAAAAAATACAATTATTTATTTATCTAGGAATAATACAAATGATAAGAAAATAAAATCGGCTACATTGTAGCAACAAGAATATATTAAGACATAATAGAATAAGAAAGAAAAAACAAAACAAAAATAAGCATATATAAAAGTTTGATATTGCACACAGCAATGTATGCAGCACAAACCTTATGGATCACAAAAAAGACGGAGAGCAACTGAGAATGTGGAAGAAAATAATATTGAAAAATATATTGAGTTTAACAAAGACAATTGAAAACGAATATAGAGCCAAAATAAATTATACAGGCCTAAACTATACCTGAGAGGAAGACAAAAGTAATAAAGGCGTAGAAAATACAAATGGTTAAGGTATATTAACGATTTTAGGGAAGATAGAACGACAAAGACAATATTGAAATGGAAATCCTCCAAATCAAGAGACAAAAGAAGATCAAAAGACTATTAGTATAATTAATTAATGGAGGACACAAGAAAAATGCAAATATAAAAATGGATTAGAAAGGAGATTGGGATAACTGATTAATAAAGCAAAAATATACGGATTACTATAAAGAAAATCAGGAATAGAAGATATGAAGAATTATTCACCCCAAAAATAGTTAGTAAAGCTACAAAAGAGTGCAGTAGAATTCTAAAAAGTTAAGTATACATCAATAATAAAATAAAACTTTAACTTTTGGTTTGATTTTGATGGTGGTTTAGATTGTTACATGACGTTACTTCAGTAGAATTTACTCGAATGATGTAGTTCTTTTATACTAATCATTTAAAACAAAAACTACTATATACTACACTTCCAGTTGTTAACATATCGAGACATACTTAGATCTGCATAAAAATTTCCACAGAATTTAGACCCTTTCAGTATACATATTAGATGATATTTGTTAATGATACTGTGATGTTTTTGCTCTCGGCAGTGGTGAACATCATGCATCAATTTACTTAAAACTAATTATTTGTTTTATTTATAGGGACTCGAACTACTTACTAATATTTATATTCATGAATTAATAACGTAATATTACACTTTATAATTGTATTTATCTGTTGCAATAAATAGCACAGTTATTTGCTTCCGATACTACTCCTGACTGTTTCACTATGTGATTTTTATGCAATCAAGACCGGTTCTAGGACCTACAAGAACCATCTGATAAACATTTTGCAATGTCCGCATTGTTCGAGTCCTCGCACGTGCACAAGTATTATGTGCATCGCTCTACTGTGACGACTATGCGCGAGCGTCTAACGCCTATGGGGTCGTTCGGAAGTTTGTTGTAATATTTTATTAATCATGTTGACCCTCAATTCTGCTAATGTTAAATGCGATCAATAATTCTTTTTTTTTGAGTGTCAACATTGTTACACATTAAAAATGTGTAAGCAATAAACAAAATTAATATACCTAAGTCACATCACTTATGTTAAATCAAAACACAGTCGTTCAATTATTATAAATGACGAACTAATAGATGATGTTTATGCAGGCATAATTGAAAAAATGTCTTCCAACTTGACGAAGTATATCCAAAACATTGATAATCCACATTAAATAATCAACAAGGAAAGTATAACAACAAATGCAAAATTGCGTTGTTTATTTAATTGTTTTTTGATTATTGAAGCAGTGAATGCTTTAATAAAATTAATGCGACTTGCTTATTTTCCTTTCCATTGCTTACAAAATTATCATAATCACATTTGTTGTTATGGATGCATTTAGACTGGTGAATGTTGGTTGAGCTGAGTAAGATGTGGCCTAGTTAATTAATTACGCTTAGTGTATTCACCCTTATTACATACAAAACAAGCTCAAAAACTATGGCCACAAAATTTAACATTTGGTGGTACTCGCTTCAAAATTGACATAGGAACTGCAGCTAAAGAACTTCACTCGCCTGCTCACTAAAAGGTGGCTATCGAAAACACTGATTTTAGTACATAGATAGAACAAAATGGTTATGTTTCAGTCGTTTCTGTAACGTTACTACAAAGATCAGATAAAAATTTTTGATTTAGCTAGTGATGCAAGACAATCTTGTGAATGGGAGCATGAATATTTCCCAATAGGTTATAGTAACAACGTTTTAAAAATATAAGAGCGTTTCCTGGATGATTAAATATTCCGAAGACTTAGAAGTTCTGGTAACAAATCCTCTTCTACTTACGCCATAGAGGTGATATTATTTTGTAGAGAATAAAAATGAACATTTACATGTGAAATTCTTCTTGCATTATTAATATATAATAAAGCGGATTTTATTTCAGTACTTAAAATATTCCTAATATTCAAATTTTCAAATGGAGAAGTTTAAAGCAAAACCCAAAATAGTCACCAAGTTGAAATGATAACTGGTATTTTTTGCATGATAGCAATTGAAATCGGGGACGGCTTTGTATTACTCTGTGGTACTATTTATGTGTTGGTGGCAAATGTCAAATTTACATTATCTTTATGACTTTTATGTATAGTTAGTTTTATAGTTAGAGACACCACATGCTTTGTGAGATATATAGGTATAAATAATCCAAAATTTGTAGAGATGTGCTAGATCTCTCTATATCCACAGGACAGAAAGACGTCGAATCATCAATAGAAATATTAGCATTGCAAATTAAATCTAATTTACACCACGATGTGATTATTATCATAGCCATAAGTAATTGACTTAATTTTATCATTGCGTTTTTATAAAATACATTTGGATCGCTGTTTTGTTATTAGAAAAAATAAAGACTAATAAATTTATAATATACTACAAAAGTAAGGATAATTTCCTCCATTCTCTTAAGAATAAAACGCCTGCTCCTCTTTAATTTTTCTCTTATTTTTCTAAATCATATCAGGGAGATAGAGAGAAAATAGTATCACGTAATATTCATAACTCCTGTAGTACATTTAACTGCATTTGTAATAAAAAGAAAAATTAATTTTAACATTTAGAAAGTAGAAATTTGGACAGAATCTGAAAATAAAAGTTATGAAAATGATAAAATTGCAGGTAAGTTCGTGAATAATCATAAGAGTAGTAAAAGTAGAGGTGAAATACACATGGCTTAACATAAAGTGAACTGTTAAACAAAAAACTCCGTTATTTGAGAGTGATGCAAATACACACACACGCACACGCACGCACACCCACACGCACACACACACGCGCGCACGCACGCACGCACACACACCCACGCACACACACCCACACACACACATACACATACACACACACACACACACACACACACAACACGCACGCGCACGCACGGCACACACACACACATACACATACGTCTATATATGATCACTCATCAAATATATATATATATATATATATATATATATATATATATATATATATATATATATATATAAAATAAGTCTCCAAGTTTGAACAGGGTTGAATTGTAGGCCTTTTAGAAGGAATGGGGGAGATCCACAAAATTGTTCTCAAATTAGGTCTACACAACACATGTTTTGGTCAGCCTTTATTTACTAATGACAAAATATTGTTATGCTTTATGAGCAGCATTACAGAACTGATCTGCTGCACGATGTTCTCGTCTAGAAATGGTAACAGGTAATATACGACAACTCTCTCTCTATATACTATTTATCGTCGGTTGAAATAATTTTATATTATAGCATTCCCCTCTCTGAATCATTTGTCCTTGTTCTTTTTTAATGAATCCTACTTTTAATTCGCATCACAAGATGACTGCATCCATATTCAATGACGACCTGAAGAACCTGATTATATGGTAGCTATACACAGTACTTGTTTATGAAATTATGGCATGGAAAACCATTAGTTATGAATACAGGCGGGCCTTTTTGGGAATTCATAGATGTCTTACTTGTGCCTGATATCATAAGATTTCTAGTGGAATATTTCAGAAAAGCAATTGTTAATCTTGAAATCTTCCATTGTCTGTTTGGTCTTCGGATTTATTTCTGATTGGATATATTTAGTAGGAGTATATGTTAAGATATGATCTATTGCTATGCACAAGTGTATGTAATCAATCATATGTAAGGTGGATATACTCAAGATTAATTTTTCGTACATAGGAGTTTCGATTGACTAACATTTATCAATTTGCTTTACCGTTTATAAGAAATATTCCCCCCTAATTATAAGGTTTTACCTTTAATTTTACTGGGTGTTGCATTTTGTAGGTCACCAGAATATTTGTACTTAAATAAGCATATACATCAAATCCTAGTTCAACAAAATAAAATCTTTTTTTAAATAAAAATAAAATCATAAAAAACAACCTTCTACCTACTGAAGAACACACTTACCCGAGGATCACTGGTTGCTAGAGGACTAATGTGAGCCATGATAAGGGGTAGCAGAGTGGTAACGACGCAAGCGGCGCTCAATATTTCGGTTGTTGCCACTTCGTCAGCTTTTTCCCTGGCCATTGCCAAGAGAGTGCAGCAGCTGTGGACTATAGACGAAGTCATAGCTAGAGCGCCCTTCCGCGCTTGTTGCTCTAGCCGTGTGCTCGTTACTTTCGCACATTCTACAGGATTACTGTGTAAAAAAAGGAAGTTACAATGATAAAGCAGAAAAAAAATTATTATTTGAATGAATATGAGGCAAGCGTAATTTACATATACATAAGGTATTAGAAAAGTTTTGCAATATAAAGTAAGCAATAGTTGCACATTGTGACAAGCTCAAACATGTTGAGACAGGTGTTTGGAGAAAATTACTCCTGTGCTAGGAGATAATTGTCCACATCATATGGCCATTTTCGGGTGGTACCAAAAGTTCTGAAAACGATTTGTTCCCTTAGGGTACCTCATGGCTTAAACATTGATCAAGTGACACAACGCGTTTTGTAGTATCCCAAGATGTTCATAATAATAATAAATCATCTTGTTAACAACAGCATAACAGGTAACAAAACCTGGATTTTATAATGGCGCTTAGAACAAAATTGTTCATTGAGGATCTTCTAATGAAATTTTGAAAGATTAGGAAAATTGCTAATCTATTGCAAAACTTTCCTAGTAACTTAGATGATATTGTTTAACATGAACAAGAAAACTGGATTTCTTTTCTTAAAATAAAAAACTGTGTGTTTATATGATTTTTAAGGTAAACATATTAACCGTATCTTAACAACTCGTAAATAGTAAGTAGAATTTTCATGGGGCCACACTTAAAATTTCAAATAAAAATATTGAGCTGCTATATAGTGTGAAAAGAGTATGCATAAAAACATTGCATAAAAACTGCCTGCCTCTTGTTACACAAATTTCAGATAAGATATCACAAAATTCTGTGTTTCAAAGTGTTCTCAACAAATTATTTCATAAATTCCAAAGTTAACAGATCACCACAACCTACCTGTAATACAAGATAACAGGGATTTGCCCCCTGGTTAACGTGGTCCCATTAAAACTCAAGGAACAGGTGGAAAAAGTGAAGGTTGTATTGTCAGACCCTTTCACAGAGTTCAAGCCCCCATCACCATTGTTAGTCCTGCCACCGTGATTTCTCAAGCGTAACGCGTATTTAACGTTCTCCTACAAATACGCAAAAAGCACTAACAGGAAGAGAAGCAGAAAAGGCGATAGCACGATTAACTCACTTTGATGGGCACCGATCGGTCAAACTTGATTTCTGCAATATCTGGAACGAAGTCTTCGGGCCCAAACGAGCCGCGGGCTACTTCCAGGCTGTTCCAGCGCTGCGTATGAGCATGGCTGTCTGCACCACTGATCGAACTTTGCTAAAACATAATATGAGGTGTGACATTTGATTCTCACGCATTCCTAAAATGTTTCTAAATTAAAACATTGATTCATAAATAATAATAATAATAAAATTACAATTTAGTAAATTTTACATAAAAATCGTTGTGATAATGAAAAAATTGGGTATAGTATGGTGTTATAAAAAAAACTTTTTATATGAATAGTGAGCAGTTTACTTGTAGTTGGATACATGATACAATATATAATAACAATAGTAAATATAAGAAAATAAAAAGACTTTAGTGAAAAAAGTTGGAAGACGCTAGGGCGATGTTTATAAATATTAGCCTTACGATATCCTCATAGGAAAAAATCACAAGGAGCAAGATCCAGTGGAGGATAAGCGATATTATTGCGTTGAGAAATTAGACGCCCAGGAAACATCTCACACAGCACTTAGAACAAATCTCTTGATGTGTGGGCTGTTGTTCTATCCTGTTGTAACCAAATGTTTTCCAGTTGGAGTACATCGAAATTAAAGTCGAAAAATTGTCAAATCATTCAAATGTATCGATTAGAAATAACAGTATCACATTGACCTTCTTTCAAAAAGGATCAATGACCCCAATTTTATTCACTGTACACCAAACAGTGACATGTTTATTGTGGAGAGGCTTTTCATAGGTATCCCAATAACGAAAGTTTTGTTTATTAACGCACCCTGACAAGTAGAAATGCGCTTCATACCATGCTTTTAAAGATGATTTCATACATTCCCAGACGATTTTGCCAATTACGTTTAGAAAGTTGCTGTACAACAACCATCTTGTATGCATGAAAATAAGGATCTCGGTGCAATATTCGCTGTACAGCACGACTAAACAAGTGAAGAGCAATGGTACGTTTGCGCGCAGGTCGCCTCGGGATTGCAAAATGAAACGTCTTAATACACTGATGTTTTCAGGTGTTCGTAAACTCTGAGGTCTTCCTTCTACCTCCCCCCCTCCTTCCCATTACAGAACCAGTATTTTTGAAGTTCCTTACCCTCAATAAAATCAATTTTCACATTAGTCATTGTTCTAAATGTACGCATCAATAGCAAAAGTTCCCTGTTTGTCTATGATATGTTAGCTGTTAAGGGCCGCTCTAGGCAAAACTTCCAAACTACCAGCGTCTAATAAAATCAGTTCCCTATCCTTTAAAATTACGAAGAGAGTTTTGCCTTATCCTGTATAAGAACCTGGTAGATTCAATTTAAGAGCAATCGTCGTCATTAACTAGCAATAAAGACTATTGTGTTAATCAATTAATTAAATTAGTTAAATTTTGTAATTATCTAATCCTGTAGCAAAACACATAAATTAATTTAATTATTTCTGAACTAAATGGATAATGGAATTAATATTTGGCGTTAACTTGCAGTTTAATTGGATAATGGTACAATAATTTGGATGAGTGATAAACAGTGAACAATGATATAAAGTTAAAGTTAGTGTCTTCACAGTGTGTTGTCATTTGCACTGCAATGAAAACAACTTTTTTTTGACTTAATTACCAATTTTTACTTAGTTTCTATTTTACTTTCGTATCCTAAGTGTACTTTTGACAAATCTAAAGCACTTTTTTCAGTATTCATATGTTTAACAAAAGCCAATCATGCCTTATCATTGTGTGAAGATATGACTGTCCCTTTTAAAGAAGAACGATCAAACAATTCTGTCAATTTCAAACGATGGGAAATTGTAATTTGATTTAATAAGTTATCTTTCCAATAATGATATTTTATGTTATATATATATATAGTCAAAAGATATATATATATATATATATATATATATATATATATATATATATATAGTTGGTAGTCTTTTGACTGTACACTTCTTAAGCGTGAAATGAACAGTACGTTCATTAACCTTCAGATTTTCAGGACTTTTCAGAATCTCTAAATCATAATTTGTCTTTACTTTCCTCATAACAAGGCAAATCAGGGTTAATTCGATTCCTCAAAAAAGTCGTTTTTCTATTAATTCAGAAAAAGAGCATTTGATTCAATCTGTCTGACAAACTGTGCAATCATTACATTATTATTACATATATTTAATATGACTGTTTGTATTCATACATATCTGTCACAATTGAAGGTCATTGACTTTAAACTTTTTAATTTGTATTTAAGGTTTCATATATCAAGTGTTACGCAATGCATACGGCTTTTTTTCTTATTTGTATTTAAGGTTTTATATATCGTGTTACACAATGCATACAGGTATTTTCCTTGTATTATGTAGTGATACTGCTAACGTCTAGTTGATAGTGCATACGTCAGTTTGATATTAAGAACTGTTATTTTAGGCAAGAAAAGTTGCTATAACTTTTGAACAACCAATGAGCTAGGCCATAGAAACATTGGAAGCTTATAAAAAGTCTACCCTTGAAGAAAACAAAGCATATGGCTTATCCATCGTGCTAAAAAAGAGCGAACTTGAACAATAAAAAAAAATCTGGTGGCATTAAACAGAACTAGCACAGTGATCAACTAGATCATCGTATACTGACATATTAAATTAATCTTCAAGAATACAATAGAAAATAAAGTTGAAAACAATTCTGGCAGTTGATAAAACTTGAATTAATCTTTATATGTAATTGACCAAAGACAATTTACGTCCTAGATGAAACTGGATGAAAAGTTATGGATTAAAAGAGATGCTATAAATTTTTATAGAAACACCTTTATTAGACATAAGACAAAAGAGAACCAAGAGCAACAAGAACATCCTGATTGAAAAATCTCGAAATGGTTGGCAATTGTTTTAGTCTCCTAAAAAGAGCTTATCGTAAAGTTTTTCACGCCTAATAGATCAAGTTCGAAGATTGATTTAAAACTTCTATACGAGAGAGTGAGAAATCAAGGTTGCATTGGGGGTTGATAAGAATTGGGATTATATTTATTTATTCCAAAATTTCATTAATATATTTTCAATACTTTTTTGAGTTATAATAGAAACTTAAACCAGCTGTCATGCTAGAACATCCTTCAGCAACTTTTGAATTTTTTTAAAATCATTTTCATAAATATATTTGATATTATTCATATTACTGTACTTAATTCTAAATTATGAAATTCTTGCCTGTGGCATTTACTACCCAACATAGAGAAATATTTTAGGAAAACCTAAATAAGCAAAAGTGTTTCTTGGTAAACTAACAACACAGACTATTAACATCACTATTGTTGCACTTTTATAAATGTAGGAATTCCACAACGCTTTGTAGCTTTCATAAATGTTAAAATTAGTTAACAAAATAATTTCTTTGCACTTTGCATGAGTACCTAATAAAGTAAATTCTTTTAATAATGCCATTATATTAATTCTAGTTTCACATACGCAGCTTTATGCTGCTAAACCATCTTTCAAATGATAAACAGCTGAGTGTAATTTTAAGTAGTTATGCAAAAATCATAAAATCTGTGTATCTGGTATATGTTAGCACCAAAAGTATACCAAAGTAACGTTTTTAAAAAAGATGGAAGAACAGTGACAAAGAAATGTAACCGGATGTTTACGTAAACCGAATTAGGGCTGCATTTTTCTTTTCAAAACGTTGAAGAAGTTAAACAACAACTATTACAACTCCTGACTATAATTTATTACTCTTGTAATAGGGGAACAACAATCTTTTTATTAGCATATGTAATCCCCTCGATTTTAAAATACTTGATAGAAGTTGTTGGTTAGTAAATACAACGTTTATTTTTCATAAAGTATCTTCCTTCTTCAAATTATTTTGTTCAATTGTATTTCATAAAGTTTTAAAGAAGAATATGACAAAAATGCATCAGAGTAAATGACCACTTCGGTTTTTAAAGTTAAATCATCAATAAAAAAAATGTCTTTGTTTTATATTTCAATATAAGCATCACGTCAGGAAATTATACAATTAAAGATAAAGAAAAATCAACAGTATTGATAGCAAAACACTTAATTTTACACTAAAACTACTCCATTTGGTTTTTATAGTCTAAAGCGCAGTAGCTAGGTATTTTTTAAAAATATAATAACAAGTTAAGATAAGGTACTGAGTATCTAATTTCGAGAAAATTGGGTTCTACTCTAAAGAAATAATTTTCAAAAAAAGACAAACAAACTAGAATGGTTGGAAATAAGGGATATATTGAGTATAAATATCTATTTCTACTTCTACAAAAATAAGTTACGTACTTCTTATCTTATCTTATCCGCTCCCCTATTTACCGCTAGGTGCGGGGTTTGTTTTACCACCGCAAAACTTTTTCCACTCTTTTTTTTCCCATTGCCCGTCTTTTAGCTTACTGCTTCTTGCCCTTAATATATCACCTATTTCTTGGTTCCAGGTTCTCTTGGGTCGTCTTCTCCTGTTCTTTTTGTCCCATCCTGCTTCCCATATTTCTTTTACTAAGCTGTCATTTCCCATTCTAACTAAGTGTCCGAATCATCCTAGTTGCCTTTCAACGATCTTGTCAGCAACAGGTTTCACTCCTAGTCTATTTCTTATGACCCTATTTTCCAGTTTGTCAAGCCTTGTGACCCCTTCAATTTTCCTTAGTATATTCATTTCCGCGGCTGTTATTTTTCCTTTTAATTTTTTGTTTAATACCCACGACTCACTACCATATATTAACACGGGTACTAAAACTGTATTGTAGATTTTCACTTTCGTCTTTTTACTGACTTCTCTTTTATTTATGAAGACCGATCTTAAAGCGTTGTATAAACGTGTCGTGTTTTTAATTCGATTATTAATGTTTTATCTATGTTCCCACTAGGATCTATAATTGATCCAAGGTATATTATATTGTTCACTATGTTGAACTCATGACCGTCCAAATTAATATTAATATTAAGTTTTTGCTCTCTTCTCGCTATTACCATAAATTCGGTTTTCTGCACATTGATTTTCATTTTGTATTCGTCGAATAAAGATTTCCACCTATTAATTGCTTCTTATAGCTATTTTTAACTATTTGCTACTAACATCAGGTCGTCCGCATGTAGAAACTCTCTCATTATTACTGGTTTCAGATGTCTATTCCCCACTCTAAATCCTTTAACGACATTTTTGGCTTTCCGGGCGATTTCATCCATCACTGTTATGAACAGAAGTGGGCTTAGTATTCCCCTTGTCTCACTCCTTTGAAAGTGATAAATTCCTTGGTATTTCCATTTACGGTCCTTACAGAATTTTTGGTATTGTTATATAGGCTTCTGATTGCTTCCACTAGTTCTTTGGGGACCCCGCGATTCCTTTTTCTTGGTACAATGTCAAACGCCTCTTCTAAGTCAATTGCACATATGTACAGTTCTCCGCTTCCCCTAAGTACTTTTTCAGCAATCTGTCTTATAGTGAATATCCAGTCTTGCGTACTTCTTCCAGCTTGGAAACCAGCCTGACTTTCCTGTAGTGTTGATTCTAATACTGTTCTAAGCCGATATTCTAATATTCGTTCATATAATTTACCTACTACTGAGAGAAGAGAAACCCCCCTATAGTTACTACAAATTGAGGCCTCTCATTTTTTAAGTAGTGGTACAATTATTGCCAATTTCCATTCCTCCGGAGTTTGCTTCTTTTCCCATGCGTTTCTTATTATTAAGTGTAGTACACGAATCCCCGCATCTCCCGTAAATTTCTTCATTTCTGGTTTAATACCGTCTTCGCCGGGTGCCTTCCCATCCTTCAGTTTTTTAAGTGCGTAGAGACCCTCTTCTGTATATTTGTTTCTAATGAAATTGTGTCACTTACATTTTCTTAAAATTCTGTAGTATGTACTGTTTGGTTATGACACTCGAACAATTCACTGAAATACTGGTACCATCTATCCCTTATCTGCTCATTTGACGTTAACAATTTTCCTTCCTTGCTCTTAATGTAGTGCTGTTTCATATTCTTTCCTTTCTTTAGTGTTTTCAGCGTTTTGTACAACAGTTTGGAATTTCCCTGTCTCTGTGCTTCCATTCTCAGTCCAAAGTTTTCTCAAGATTTTTGTTTTGCATCCTTAACACATTTTTTTAATTGTGTTCTTTGTTCTTTATACACCGTGTAGTCACAGTCGTTTCTTGTCTGAAGATACTTCTTCCATGATTTTTTCTTTCTTTTCACCGTGTTTTGTATTTCTTCATCTCACCACGGTGTATGCTTTTTCTTATATTTATATCTTACTATACCACATACTTTCGTTGCAGCTCTAATTATAGTGCCCTTGAACATATTCCAGCTATTTTCCAAATCTTCGTTTAGTTTACTACACCAGTGCAGTTCTATCTCTTTTTCGACCTCGGATTGGCACTCTTCCCTAATTTCTTCTGACTTTAATTTGTAACTCCTGATGTTCGAGAAATCTTTTGATTCTTCCCTTGCCTCCCCACCCAGTCATTGTGCTCTTTTAGTCTTACTTCAACCAGAAAGTGGTTTGACTCTACTTCGTAACCTCTCTTTACTCTAATATCTTTTATCTTTAGGTTTGTTCTTTTAATTAGCAGCAGGTCGATTATAGATCTTTCGTTTCTATTTTTTACCTCTCTGGTGTATTTATGAATGTCCTTGTGCATAAAGAATCTATTTGCGACTACTAAATCATTCATAATACAAAAGTCGATGATCATATTTCCATTTACATTTTTCTCCGCTTCTCCGTAGTGTCCTACCATACCCTCGCTACTTCTAATATTGTTACCAATTCTGCCGTTGAAATCCCCGATTATTATAAACTCATTCGCTTTGTCAGCTTCCTCTTGTAACTTTTCCCAGAAATTTTCATTTATTTCTTTCTTGTCATTCTCATTAGGGCCATATATGATTATAAAGGTACATCTTTCCCCGTTCTGGCGCCATAGTTGAACGCTCATCATCCTTTCTGAAATAAAACTCCAGTTCTCTATACATCTTATACTGTCCTTGTGAATTATGCATGCAACCCCCGCCTGTTTCCACACCTCGTTTTCTATCCCACTGTACAGTAAAAGGTGGCTATTCCCTATATTACAGTATCCTCTTCCTTTCTTATTTGTTTCCGTTATAGCTACTAACTGCAAATTCATTTTTTCAAATTCCCCTAGAAACTCTTCTTCTTTTCCATTTAAACTTTTAATATTCCAAGTTCCAATTTTCCATCCCTTACGCACAGTGTTCAGGATCTTATCATTTAATTTCTCATTCTTGTTATTATTATAACTTTTACCTGCAGTTTCCTTTTTCTTTTTATCCAGAATTTTTTCTTTTTCTACAGCCAGATTCAACATATTCTCATTGTCCATATTCCTTGCCATTTTCATCATCGCCTTATTTAATTGTTTATAGCTAATTAGTTTTTTGTAGTCCTCACCACCCCATTTTCCTTGTCATCCCACCTAAATTGTTCTCCTTCAACGACAATCATCTTGTATCCTACTTTTACGTGTTTTCTTTTGCCTTTTTCTTTATTTGCTATTTTCCTAATTTCCCATTAAATTTGTCTTTCTTTATGGGTGAGGTCTGCTTCGATATATGTTTTAGAACAACTTAGATTATATTTATTTTTCATCACTTCTTGCTTATTCTCCCAGCTTGCCAATTCCACTATGTTTACAGATTGCCCGCTTTTGGTGTTAATCGGTATTACTTTCCTTATGTCAGCCTCTACCTGTAATTTATCCTTAAAATACTGCCTGACTCTTGTAACTGTTTGATTCTCATCAAATTTCACCCCTTTGACTACCACATTATTTTTCCTTCTGTCTTTATCAAAAATTTCAAGTTTATCTTCTAGTTTATCGATTTTAGCTTCTAAATCTTTCTTCTCTTTTCTCCACATTTCTTCTCTCTTTTTTATTTCTTCTCTTAACATCCTATTTTCTTCCGTATTTCTCTTTATTTCTTCCATCACACTTTGTATCATAACTTTTATTTCCTTCAGCTCGCCCATATCTTCTTTAGAATGCGTCCTGTATCTCTCCGGTGGCGACCTTAACACTTTTCTGCTTTTATTAAAAACTTTTGCTTCTCCCGTGTTCTTTTACCAGATTCGTACATTTATCCTCGATAGACTTTAAAAGTTATGGTCTAGGAAATCAAACAACTTGAAACAGAAATTTGTCACGCGTTCACCTTTAAACCCGACCATTAAATTCACTTCTCACTCTGCTGATAAGCCCGCGTTTCAGACAAGAAATCCTAACAAACACCGCTTGCTTAACTCGTAACCCTTACTTCTCCCACAATTCGTTAAACAGGTACACTTGTAATTAACGCGGAAACCCCACTTACGCAAATGTCGGTATGCGGGATAAGACTCCTAGAATGAGTTATTTAACGCCGCTACAGAAAAGCACGCCCGCTCAGCACCTAATACACCTTAATTTATTTATTACTGTAGACATTTTTAACTTTAATAAATCCACATTTTTCTTTTGCAAACATGCCGCCACTGCTTTCAGCCAGAGCCAGGTAAAGCCCGCAATTCAACCTTTCGGACGGGTTTTACCTACCAGCTGATGTCTTGCGCTAATATTTATTTCGTAAATACTATTCCTATCTTACTTTATCGGGTTTATTAACACTTCTTCTATCAGCTCACTACTTACTGATCCCTTCAGAGTGCTTTCGGTGCTCTTATATACTTGCTATGATCCGAAAAATCGAATTTAACAACGGAGCACTCCCAAACACTGTGTTTACCTGTGTAGTGGAGTTTCAGATGCTCTAAGTACGAATTTTTATTTAATTGATTTTGTGGGCGAGTGAAGTATTTGATATTGGTCTGCTGAAGATCTATATGAGTTGTATCAGCAACCATCACATAGTGATAATATTATGGAGGAATATGCAGTGTCAAAGCATCCTCTTTTCTAAGATACTGAAAGAGGATACTAATTTTTTGAAAGACATTTGTAAAGAAGTCGTGCAGCACAATGGTTAGCACTTAGCAAGTTCCCATGTTTAAAGTTTAATTTTTTAATTCTAAAATTGGTGAGGTAATTCATAGAAAGAGCAGAGTACTTGAAATACCAGTCTGTGAATTGAGATTAATAAGATTTTATATGCACATTACCATGTGAGTAAAATAATAAATTTAACTATCATAGATCAATAGGAGTGTAGTGTATACGAACATGAGTCATTGTCTCCCAAAAATGCTAGTAGTAAATTCGTCTGAATAAAGAAAAATCTTTATGCTGAAAGATTGGAAAGAGAATATCACAATGTATATATGTATGGCTATACTATATTCAAAAAGATAAAATTACTGCTCATATTTATAAAATGTAATAAACATCGCCAATAGAGGTGATACTATAACCAAAATTATTATCAAGGGCTTTCATCCTAAACGAGTTTATTGATATGTCAATTGCAGTGTTGTTTATTACATTCAATTTCTCATTTTATGAATAGTTGTTTTTCTGATTTCAAAGATTGAATAGCACACTGTTTGTGCTTGCATTTACACTTCCTTTGCAACCAATAATTCTATCTGTGATTTCAAAAGACTAAGTAACACACCATATGTGTCCTCAATTTCTGCTGCCTTGGTTGGCTTACAATAACGGCCTTATCTACAGTCATTGCTATCTTTAACTTAACCAATAAATAATTAAATATTAAAATAAAATTTATCTAAGCAAAAAACATTTTGAAACACTTGTTAGAGTTTTTGCTCGTTAATCATAAAATGTGTTAATAGAAGCAGAAAATCCATACAGAGAATCAAGTTGTAATATGAAATGTTTACCAAAAGAGATGATAATTGAATTGCCACATGTTTAGTGTTTAATTTAATACAAAGTAGGGAAGACAAAACGGAGTTAAAAGAAACAGATGGGATTATAGTAATGCTAACGCCTAGAAAATAACATGTACTTACATCTTCTAATAGCTCCAGTTCATATTCATAATGTCCAATGCCGCCAAAAATTCCCACCCCAGCTATGAGGATACCGGGATGGTCGACCTGAAAGCAAATGGCATCTGGTGATCCATTTCCCGTGTTCCATGTCCTGGACTGATTGGTCCGAGTAAACCTCGATGGCGTGACGTGAAGAATGCGACCGCAAGCGCTTTGCATGTCTTCCTATAAAGTATTAATTAATGTAGATGAAAATAATGTATATTACAGTTTTACATCAGTTGAACTGCACTGATGAACCAATTCAGCAACGACCCGAGCCAACAAATGGCAACAGTGGTGCGTCAAGTTTGGAAAGACCGCCATTCTTTGTCCTGACAATGCTTGAGTTACTGGTTCTGACACTAGCTTCAAAAGATGTTCCAAAACTTCCTTCCAAGAGCGTGTTAAACCATTGCTGCATGTCTCCACCTATAAAATTATTCTACCAAATAGAATATTATTTTATATTTATAAATTTACCTGACTCCTATATGTCATTTGCTCAACCAAAATAGGGTAGTGGTGAGAATCTGTTCCGTTCATTGCTGGAAGGCCAGTGTTATCAGAAGGACTGAGCCCGCGATTCATAGAATTCTCAGCGCTTGTTCCATTGGTGAGCAGAGGAAAAGTGCTGCGTAAACGGATGCTTGGGTTGCACAAAGCACAAAGTACGGCGCTGAGCAGCCTTTGGCTGTTGGAATTTGAAAAATAGTTGGTCTCTTTCTCGATATCCGCTAATAAATCGCACAGGCACGTCCACTTCAGGTAGGAAGTTGGATAAAATGCGTGAAAGCAAGATACAAACGTGCTGTGGCACTCTTCCAAAATTGTGTTCATCATCTTGAAATAATGGCCGCCATTTTTAAGGGCCTTGGACTTGCTCGATTTCTTAGACTGAATTGTAGTGGGTAAATTGTCTGATAAAATCTGCTTTAGAAGTGCTCTGACATCACCGATGCATTCGGCTAAGTGGACGTTTTCCAGGGGCGCTTTTCGAGAAATTTGGGGCGGATACACTTCGTTCGTGTACGTCCTAATCAAGCGCAAGCTTGCTCTAGTAATATAAACGAGCCGTTCCAGTTCTAAAGCCGTGTACATATGTTGAGCCGTTTGTCCGTCCATGACACCTAACTTGAAGGTATTCCACGACCATTGCAGCAACGATAGCAGGCTTTGGAAGCATTCTTTTGTGACGGTTCGTGAAAAATCTCTGGAGAGAATGTGGATTGGCTCTGAAATGTCAACCTGGCGTCTCGGGGGCTGTATTTCGGCCGTGATGACTTTGTATAAAAGCTGGGGGATTTGGCCGGCATTTACGTCGGTTCCATTGTTTGATTTTTTGGATGACTTGAAGTAAAACAGGACTTGGTCTTCTGTTGTCACCATGGCTTGGCCTGAAGAACCGCAGTCGCTGCTTGGTCCGCTGATTCTGCTCCATGCTACATACCACCGGTGAGCCTATGTAAATGTTAAATAAATTATAAAGAAAATTAAGTAATTTTGCGTGACATGAAAGTTAATTGATAATTTTGTCATAAATTTATATTTCCTATTTTGTCTAGGTGCTGGTTAGTTTTATATAAAATTGGGGAGATGTGTATTTACATTTACGATCGTATTGATACCCATGTACATAAGTATGCTTTTAAATATTTTTAAAATTATAAGAAGCTTATTACATTGATTTATTTTTCTCCAAGGTCCAGTGCATTTGTGTATTATCCGCAAGGGAGCTCCTCTGAGACCCCATAGAATTTATTATTATTAATAAAATTGGATTTCAATGTCTACAAAATTTTGTCCCAAATATTTTTTATAATAAATCTAAATGACAAATAATTACTGGGAGCTATGTAGAGAGAGTATTGTATGAGTGAAGCTTCTGAGAGCCAAACCTACAAATTATTGTAATCATTTTTATGTTTGTAGAGAAATGTATTGTAAACAAATTGTTTATCGATTTCATTAAGTTCTTTTTCTAAATGGCATTCCGAATCTATAAGGCTCATTAAATATGCAATATTGTTGATGGTGATCCCCGATTCAAACAAGTCGTTACAGATGACGATCATAAGATTGTAAATCTCCTGTCTACCATTGTGTTTCCATTGCGTCTCTTTGATGCAACATATTTAAACTAAATTTATAGATGGGAATTTTGGGGACCCACCTAACGAATCTTCCTTAAAGTATTCGTATATTAGAGGCTACAATGTAGTTTTGCTAACACCCGTGATTATCTGAATTTCTAAGAGTAAAATGAACCAATTCCTTAAAATGATTTTCTCTACATAGTAGTAGTTGACGCTGTTGCAACCAATCTCTCTCCCCTTTCACATACACGTAAACATAAATTAACATTAAAGCACACAGGGTAGTGTTATAACAGGTAAATTACCATGAACTGACAAAAAAGATCAAGATAACCACAATAAGTTAATATTACATTTCACTAAAACAAAAGAATAGTGCAATTATTGTTAAATAAACGGAGGATTTACAGGTAGTGTGCTAGAACCAATCAAATAATAAGGAGACGTGATTACCTCTTGAAAATAGTATTTTGGCAGGAGATTTTCAAATTATAGCAGCCAAATAATCGACGTTGAAGAAAGAGGCTGTACAGCTACAGTAAGTACTAAACTAGATAAAGTAAAGAGAAGTGAAGTGAAGGAAAGTTGTTATTTTTACAAACACTGAATTAAGATTAAGATCTAGTGAAGGGGTAGTACGTTTTAATAAACTATGAAAAAATCCAACAGATTTTTAAACTTATCAACTCACCTGAATAGCATGGCCATTGCGGTATTAATAGGATAAGGTAACAGAGCATTTATGTTGAAAGCTAGTAACTAAATTGCTTTTCTTGTTTTTTAGACTTCGCTTTGTACTTTGCTACGGTTCTTATTCCTAAAATTATGTATTAGTAAAATTAGATCGACAAAATAGAGTGATTTTAAAGGTGTTTGTTGTTTGGGAGGGGGAGGGTGTACAATTATGCCTATACTCAAAAAAAAGTACAACTTATTAGAAAAAAAATTGTTTAGAAATAGAAAAATGTTTATGGAACAAAAAAAAATCTTAAAAATGATCTTAAAGTTGCCCACTCTATAACGCTAAGAGAAATTTTATTTTTTAAAAGTAGAAATTAAATACGAAAGTATTATAAAAAATAAAAACATAGAGGTCAGTTCTTCATGGTTTCTATTTATGTATCTAAGTGTGAAGGTTAATTTACGCAGATGAAAAATAGAGTTTCTAATTAGGTATATAAATATATTAGAATTTTAAACATTAATATTAAATACGTAATTTGAAGACACATTGGCGCAATTTTTTTGCCGATTTTTTTGTCTCTCGGTTCTCGAGATATCCTGTTTACTGACAGACCGACAGACAGACAGACACACACGCACGCATACACGCACGCACGCGCGCGCGCGCACACGCACATGCGCCCGCTCGCGAAACCAATGGCCCAAACCAACTTTTTTGGTGTCCTGAGGCTATATTTCGTCCAGAAATGTGAAAAACTGGGTAGGTCAAATTTCCGCCGATTACATTACTTAATGTGCAAGAAGAACTTTTTCAAGAGGCCCAAAGATTACTTTATGACGTAGGAATCGCAGACTGATGATTGGTAAGCATTTTGTCTATTATAATTGTAAATAGTTGAGTGCGAAATAGAAAAAAACTCTAAATGCGTTTTTCTCAAAATGGGTTTTTCGCGTGGACACGATTTCTCGGAAACCATTAACCTGATCGACCTAAATTTTTTTGTGTGTGTTTATTGAAGCAATAGCTTGTCTGTATTCTACAACCAATTCTCCAAGTTGAACCTAAAATATTTTATGTTATTTTAGAAGAGGGTAAAAGGACGTTTTTCCAAAAAAATTTTTCGCAGACTGGTATTTTTTTCCTACTGATCTTAACAACTTGATTGTAGAATACAGACAAGATATATATGTGTACTTTAAGATGCCGTTTGATTTTTTTGTTTTGGCAATACTGGTGCAAAGATATTCTGTCCACCGCACAACGCACGGTTTTTCAGGAGATGATTTCGGCGCCTCTGGTAGAGTTGAAATAAATAATATAATTCAAAAAAAAAGTTTTTGATGCTTCTTAACATATCTTTTCAAATGCACGAAATCTCATATCTCTAAATAAAATAATTTCTATAAAAAAAATTTATGAAAATTGACCAATTTTCACAAAAAAAAAACAGACGTCCCCCTTAACAAAGCGCTGTTACAAACCATAATCCCTTCAAAGAAAAAAAAAGCCCAAAAGCATGTATTTTCAGTAAATATGACATTACTTATTCCTCTCAAATTTTCTTCTGTTCATGAATGCAGTTTTTCTAAGTTATTTTTGCTAAACAACGTTTTGACAATCATAATTTTCCATATAATATAGTAACCGCTACTTAAACGCCCTTTTTGGTAAGCCATGCGGACTTGATAAAATGTTAAGTTTTATTTTTTTTTCAAATAATTATACCATCACTGAGGTTGTTTGTCTCTTTCCTAGATTAAACAGTTTATTTACAGCTTTTGTTTCTGATATCGCTTTATCCTTCTCGTATGAAATCAGAAAACTTGTGCAGGTAATGAGCTGCTGTTGCATTTGTGGGCCTTTGGGATGGTGATACTCTTTGTGGCTTTCATTGTAAAATAATACCACTTGCTTCACTACAGCAGAACAACTTAGCTGTCACATGCAAAGAGTATCAGGTGAAGCTCAGACAACTGTACTCATTGATAAATCGCAAATCTGCATTAAAAATTGAATGTGCTGTCCTATTATATAAAAGCTGATTACGACCATTGATTTTATATTTATTACTGGTATGGTGACACACGTCAAATACCAATATACAAAAATTACAGAGATTCCAGAATAAAGTAATGTGGATTGCCGTCAATGCACCCTGGTACTTTCGCAATTCACCTACGTCGGGTATTAAGCATCTGATCCATCGATGAATACACCAAAATAAGTGCTAATAAGTTTATAAAGTTTATTATGAACTATTTCAAATAAACATTCGTACTAGACTTAAGCAAAAACTTCCACAAGTCATTATATTAACTGACCATGAAGATGGCTGAAATTGTTAATGTTACATTCCTTATGTCATGTAATAGTTAATTTATTCATTTATAATTATTATCCATGCTATGTACAACAGACGAGCTTTGTTGAGCTAGCAATAAAATGTATATTTAAAAAGTACCAGAGTGTATTTCAATATATTCATTTAATTATGTTATATATAGAAGAAAAACTAAAGAATAAGGTTATATTAATACAAAGGGTACATAATTGTATTTAATGCAAGTACTAACTGAACATAAATGTTTGCAGTTGTATCTGCACTAGTTCTAACAGAATAGTTAATGAAGTCTGAAAAATTTGCGAAAAATACATAAAGAACAAATATATAATACCATTAGCAAAACAGTGATATACGAAAAAAGTCAAGACTAAAATTGAGAATTAATAGAAAGAAAGAAAAAATAAGGCATCTGAAAGTGAAACTTCTAGCTAAAGGGGAAAAGTTAGATAGAAAAATATAGGTGATCATATTATGAGAAGAAACAGTTTGATCTAAAATCAATATAACAAACTCAGAGCTTATTATTTTGACATAAATCTGAAACATCATATCCTCCAACAAGAAAATGCTTAACATATAGCTGAATTCAAGAATAAATTGAAAATTGAAAATATGTACCAATTTGGAAACGATAGAGTGACCATCATGATCTCTAAGCTTAAATTCTACAACGATAAAATAGTAAAAAAATTGCTTAAAAGTACACTACCACCACTTTGAATTAGTTATTTATCAAAAATATATTATAATGCATTAAAATGCTCCTTGTGTCGAATTTGTTTTCTATATTATGTATGCTTTTTTAGTTGCCGGTAGCCTAACAATTGACTTGAATTTAATAAATTGCCTTTAAATTCCTTTAGCTATTCTCGGTTTAAATATACAACACTTCAGAAATGGTTTAAAGGTCAAGATATGTTAGAGTATCTGGACTTACTAGAAACATAAAATAATCCAGACAATTTAAATCTAGACTATTGAGAGCTAACATTTTTTAGATCAAAATATGTACATATCATTAAAAAGCTAGTGCATCATCCTGCTGAAAAATGCATAGTCTTCCAGAGGCGTTTCTATTCATGACGTCCACTGTCCTAAGAATTCATAACTAAATCTTCTTCATGATTTTCTCTTAAAAAAAAAATGGCGGCGTAATGCTACCTTAATTGTATATAACACTTCGGACGTAAATATTAATCAAAAACTTCGTCTTGGTCACTATACAGAGGACAATTGATCTTGATGTTTAAGATTATCTCATCAGAGAAAAACCTAAAGTAATCTATAGCTTCAGTCTTCAATACTTAGAAGCAAATTCTAACAAGTGACTCTTTTGGCCTTGGCAGTCTCAAGCATCATCTGTCATATTATGATGTAAATCTCAGTTCTCATAGTGGCCTCATACTTCTATAAGTAACATCCATAGACCTTCCAAAATGAGCTTTTTAAACAACTACCAAAGTGCTTATTCTATTCTCTTTCGAACGCATTTTTTTCATTGTGTGCCTAATTTTCTACAATGTGAATTTCAAGTACTCAAAGAACTTGATTATTTTAAACGTCGTTTTTTAAATGTAAAGAACTTTAATAATCCCCACTCTTCAATTATGTTCCATACTCTACCCCACTAATCATTTCAACATTATGCATATTTTACACATGCATCCAGCCTAGCAAACGTTATTAAATACCTAATGAGAAAGTCAAATATAGTGGGAAGCTTTGTTCAGATTTTAATAATATTCTCTGTATATTTCGTTTTTAAATAGTTTCTAAGGCAATTTTCCTTTGAGTTTTTCAGTAAAAAAATTAGTAATACATATGTACAGATAAAAAATTTCACATGTAATATCATATTATATGTAATTGTTCAATTTACACATGTGGCTACTTTATAAAAAATTATTAACTTTCTACAGCGGAGCTTATAGTAGAAAGTTAATGAGATTTTTATCCTGAGGGTCTGTGTGTCTGGAGACACTATAACTTTCGTTCTATTCAACGGATTCACTTCAAATTTAGCATACACACATGTTAGGTCAGTACCTTTCATGAGATTGATTTTCAGCCAAATCGGTTAACGGCAACCGGAAGTGACCGTTACGATTTCGAAAATTAATATCTTTCTGTGTGTCTGGAGACACTATTAACTTCCGTTCTATTGAAGGGATTCACTTCAAACTTGGCATACACACATCTTAGGTCAGTACCTTTCATGGGATTGATTTTCAGCCAAATCGGTTAACGGCAACCGGAAGTGACCGTTACGATTTCGCACCGCTGTAGAAAGTTTCCTTTATGGTATTACAACGTTCTTGTTAATTTTGAAATTATTTAATAACCATACCCTGCAAAATTTTTCTTACCTGCAATGGCACTGGATCTTCAAACATCATGGGAAACTTCTGCCTAGGACCACACTCATATGGAATTTCATCCGTTTCAGCAAGCAGTTCCCCATCCCCCTCCTGTTCGCCCCCATCTGGGCCAATATCCAATAATTTAATTTTGCCTGTGTATTCACCTCTGCCCCCAAATAAACCAAAACCACCTGTAAATAAAATTTTAATTGTAATTGCAGTTACAATTGGACTACATGTCTTACCCAGAAGTACGTCTGTGTCAGTCATAAACCTAATAGCTTCAATGCTGTGACCTGAGTAGCCCCATCCCCCCATGGCTGTCAAAACGGTTTACACATTGAAAATCCTCTCTAGTAAACTGTTTCCCTGATACAAGTCTGCGCTCATCAATGTCATCTTTGATTGCCGTCATTTGTAGATCGTGTGCAATGGTAAGGGTGTCTAAACAGCACAGCAGGTTGATGGCAGCTTGCAGTCGAGTGACGTGGCAATTTGAAACCACTGGCAAAGCTAGTTCTGCACTGAGAAGAGCTGACAAGTTAAAACTAGAAGGTTCAGGCTCATCCCTGGCCGCATTTGATATAGAAAAAAGCTTCATATCAGTTAGAACCTTCTTGTCGGACGTCTCAATAATAGCTTTTGTGCGCAGCTCAGAAGCAAGCACATTGTAACAGTCTGCTTCATGAGTTGCAGGATTATATGACCAAAGCACGTTGTATATAGGATCCATGCACACAGTTTTGTTGTAGAAATCTACCTGATCTTTGCTCTTAAACGAGTTGCAATTACCTTCTCGCTTATTGATAACAAGACTTTGGAAACTATTTGCATTGTCCAGTTGATTAGGTAGCAAAACTGTAAGTTTAAATTTAGCATTACATTTGAAATGTTTGCAAAACTTACTAATGTAATTTCTATTTGCTGTAACTGTAGATTTGGAAAGGCTGACTGAGTTGATCAAGCTTTCGTCGATCTTTAGAAAGGTTTGTTCGGCTGAGGCGCCTACCCACGTTGCCCTGCGGCCATGTCTTGGACCTATGTTTGGCACGGCGCCTGGAATGGCGTACCAAGGGCATCTGGGGTCACGATACTTCACTGAATTGCTCTGTCCAGGTTGGACGGCATCCTGCGGAGATACGGCGGGGGGCAGACGGCCGAGTTGGCCCTTCTATAATAGTATATAAAGCAAGTAAACCATGATTTCTCGTGGAAGTTGTTAAAACTTACTTGGTAGTTTCCAAAAGTGTACACTTCACCTTTAGCTGTCAGTATCACTGTGTGGTTGCTTCCTGCCGCAATGTGGACTGCACTGCAGGGCAGTTTGACTAGTTGAATTGAAGACTTTGCTAAAATGTCGCCGCAGCCAAGCTGGCCATATTGATTTGATCCAAAACTGTAAACCTGTTGATATATAAAAGAGAAGACTACTAATATTTTGAAAGCTATCTAAGAAATACAATAAAAGCGATGTGATCAAGTACATTGTTTTATTAATATTATCAGGAAAAAGCTAGAAAACAAATTTGCTCAGTTATTTTCTTAGACATTACAAAAGCATTTAATAAAGTTTGAAATAACGTGTTCATATACAAATTGAATACATTTCTACAAAAGTAGTACGTAAATCTGGTAACGTAATTTATCTTGAATAGCCTATTTAGAGTAAAACAAAAAAAAATGTATGCCCAGAATTAAAGAAAATCAGAGCGGGAGTTTTACAGAGTAGTGTCCTTGGATCAATCCCCTACTTGTTTTATACAGCACTTACCAGAATTAGAAGACGTAACTAGGCTACATTCGCAGACAACACTGTAATACTAGCAGTGGACAAAATGATCTGAACATCCAAGTAAGCATAGCATTGGGAAAACTAACCACAATCTTTCAAGGGGAAGTATTGGTCATAATGCAAGGTGCAAATGTAATCCTTGAAAGGAGTATTAAGAACAAAATAATCAGAATTATTAGCGCTAGCAGAATTGATTTACTGGCATTGAACAGTTGCAAAGTTGTATCTGGAATAATCCTCCAATTCCAGACTAGTCTTCATCAAGTCTCAACAAACAATGTACTGGAACTCGTTTGGGTTTAAGGGCATTCTGACTTGTATGGTAATGAGCGTGCAGATAGTATGGCAAGGCAAGACTTGGAACAACCATTCTGTGGTCTAGAACCAGCATTTCCACTCTCATCAGTCGCACTCTGCACACTAATAAATCAAGAAACCCACAATCGACATTATATTAGATGAGTCAATATGAATATATGTCAACATGCAAAGTTGGCTATTCAAAATCCAATGACCAAGATGGTTAACTTCTACAGAGAGTTGTCTAGAAGCAAAATGCGACTTGTAGTAGCAATATTATCAGGACACTGCAAATTGAAAAAGCGCATGTACAAAATGGGTATTGTAGCACACCCATCCTGCCAAAGCTGCAATTTTGAGGACAAGACAGCAAAATTCGTTCTTTGCGAACGTCCTGCACTTGTTCCAATTAGAGAACCTATGTTGGGGGAGTTCTGGTCTAGCAAGGCCAGCATTAGCACTACCCCTTTTACGGAAATACAAAGATTTGGTTAGCTTGACTGATGGGCCCATGAGAGACCGAGGAGAAGGTAGTCTAATGGGCTCAATTGAGGCCTAAGTGCACGTGACTTTGTTACCCTCCAATTTATATCCAGAACTCAGATACCTAATTATTTTTAGTCACTAAGTAGCCCATCCATCTGCCAGGCACCTAAGCCCAGGAGTAAACCTGGGTCCGTTCACAACCCAGCTGTTCACGCCAATCTCCAGTTACTTTTATTTGGATTTTAAATTAGGGCCGGCCGTCTTTTGACTCTCTGGATACGCGCTTTAGTTTTGATTTGAGATAGTGACAAAAAATTTGCCCGCTTGCGCGGTGCGCCGATATATTGAACGGAGCGGCCTTCAGCCGCGGCTGACTTCACTCTTTCGCTCGCGTCGTTTTGAATTTTAGTTGTGATTAGAAAGCGGGCGACCGGCTTTAAATTTTCTGTGTCCGAGGCTGTTTTGGGCGAGAGTTCGCCGACGTGTTTTTTTTTTGGCGGCAAGAGTTTCCACATCCCGGCGGCCGTTTGTTGAAGACAATTTTATTCCGGGATTCGATATTTCGCCGACCAGAGTTTCCTCATCCTGGAGGTCGTTTTGTTGGCCGATTGCATTTCGGGAGTTGAAATTTTGCCGGCGGAAAGACTCGGCTCGGTTTTCTTGTATCTGACCCGGCGAGGAACCAAGGAAAACCTAGTCGCAAACTTCGGACACACAAGATGGAGGACCCACATCAGGAAAGACGCTTTGAATATTGAGGTAACATGTCCTTTCTTTCCACCCACACTCTTTCCCTCTTTCTTGATCCCCCAAGAGAACAGTATGGGGAACCGATTTCTACAGGAGAGCGCCGTTTCCAAAGGTAAGTTTTCCAGCCTTGGCTTTTGATTAAAATTCCTTTGTTTAAATTTAAAATTACGATACAGTCTACTTTTGTCCGAAACACTAGCTAAACCACACCATCCTATACTATTAGTATCTCTAATTTTGAAATATGCATTACCTTTTTGCCTCCAAAATTTTTGTTTAAATTGAGGTTTTTTAAATATTAATTTATTTTGAATATCTTTCTAGTTTTTCCGGATAATTTCTTTAAAGCGCTCCAAATAAATGGTAAAAATACACCAAAATATAAAAATAACGCAAGTACATACCTGTCCATTTTGTAGAAGCAGCACACTATGATGCAATCCACATGCAATCTGAATAACAGGACTGTCACAAGGCAGCTGAATCTTTGCAGGTGGTAAACACGCAATTCGAGTAGCATCTCGGTCCACATCAGAGCCGGTCTGATCTTTCCCTAACAAAGTAAAACCTCCGTTACCACGTAAATCAACAGTTTAATGAGAATTTTATACCCAACACGTTCGTTTGCCTCACAGGGTTATTCGCACGGTGCACAGGCGTGCTAGGTACAATGGCAGGCGAGGACCTAGTGGTCTTCAGTTTTGCTGTCACCTGCTTGCTAGTGCCAGCCACAGAGATCGACTTCCTAGCTCTGGTCTTACGCTCCTCTAATCTGCTCTGCAACTGCTCCTGCAGTTTGGCGCGTTGCCTCGGAGGAACTAAATCCTTCACTTTATCGCGAAATATAAGATCAAGCCGCATCATACCAGAAAGATCGGCCGCGCCATCTGGCCCTAAGATCGCTAGCTGGCGGTTGTCTACGGTGTCGCGTGCGCAAAGCCGACAACAGCCGCACATGGCACACCCGCTGTCGCCTTCGCCACATCCGCACTCCCTGCAAGTATTAGTTCAATATAATGCGCCTAAAAATTACCTCCGAATGCACGAACTGGCCGGGTTTCCGATCTGGCCTCATTGAAGATAGACAACTTATAGAATAGCCAGTACATTCCTGACATACTGTGCACACCATGCACATGTTATGGTGCCACTGATGGTCTCCCGGTGGGCACATGTGCTCTCGCCCCAAAGATTCTATCTGATTGCTGTCTGAACTACCTGGCACGTTCTCCATATCTTCTCGGTTGGCTATATCTTCAAGATCATCATAAATATCTTGCTCATCATGACTAGCGCCGCCCGTTTCCATAGCCACCACAGCAGAAGACGATTCTACATGACGAAAAATACTAGTAACATTTTCAGACCAGTCCCTCAATTTTGTGTTACCCTCTTTATTTGCCGGAATAAAATCTCGCCCACATTGATACTTATTGTTAATGCCAAACGTGTAAACTTGTCCTTTGCTGGTCAAAGCAACTGCATGGGCTTTGCCTAGCGCTACTTGTACAATAAATTCCCCCTTCAAGTTGCACACTAACCCTTTAAAAACGTAATTATTATTTGTTACTTTTTGCTGACAAATTTTTTTGTTACCTGTGGTATGGTCTGCATGAGTGGTATCCTTACCAAACATCAACAGTTCACCATCTCGCGTCACCAAAGCAGTGGAACCATTGTTACAAGCGGCATTGACAATAAATTGTCCATCGACCTTAATCATTTTCTTAGGTTTGGTGGGTTTTGGTTGTCTTCTAACTTTGTTTTGGTCTCCATCTTCTCCACGCCTGGCAGTACCTTTGAGATTTACATTTCTTTTAGAACATTAAACGTATGTAATTGTATAAGAATTGTTAATACAGTTTAGAATGAATTGGATCTGTATGGCTAACCATGAAATTAAAGTAGATCACATGCGTTGATATTTTGTACCGAAATAATCAGTAATAAACCTACCAATTAAATATATCCAAAGAATTTATAATTTGCTAATAAGAAAGTGGCCTAGATCTAAAAATTTATAAGACTTGAATATCACTTGCATACAGTACACTCTAATAGACATCAAGCTAGAGTTGGCTCAAAATATATCTTCCTCGATACTGGAAATTGGAAGGGCTAATGTTTTGGTATAGGTAAAGTCAATAACTTTAAAAAAACGTATGCAGAAGTTCTTTGTTGTATAAAATATGGGAAAAATGCTTTACGTTGTCACAAATTAATTACTAAAAATAAGTGGTAACACAATATCAGATAGATAAAACTTTAATAAGCCTTTTAAAATTCACCTTGGAATGAAAGACTTGTGCATAGATACTGTCGGGCTAGAAGATTAATCTGGTGCAGAGGTGGGTCTAAAACTGACAGTTGCACTGGAAATGCAATATTTAATGGATATCCTCAGTAAATATAAATGAGACTTTGGAAAAAAATGCTAAAATATTTCAAGCGACTCTTTGTACTATACAGACTTCTCTCCTATGTGAAACGTTAAGTAGAAACTATTGAGGTAAAGCTACCTTGATTCTAATAGATAGCTAGACTGCAATAAAAGCCTTAGATGGTTACCGCATTAATTCTATACTGGTCTAAGAAATGTCTGCAAAACTTTACAACGTTTGCAAACCACTATGAATTTACTCTTATGTAAGTGTCAGGGCCCATGAGTATACCAGAAAAAAATAATTAAAAATTACTTTTACTAGACCTCAACCAGTGTTTAAAATAATCAAAACTGCAGTTCACAGTTGGTTAAATATCACCAAAATATCTGAAAATGGGTTTAAAGACTGAAGCACAAAGGGAGATGTTTAACACTCCATCTAAAAAATTACAGATAATATACTACAATTAAACAGCTATCAAGTTAGGCTAGTTACTGGATTGATTTCTAGTCACTGTACTCTACATAAGTTTATGCATACAATCCATATTTATAAAGAAGGATCCATTAGTGAATTTTGTAATGAAGAAGATGAAACTGCTTTATACATTATGTATAACTGCTAAGCTCTTGCTTGTTGAAGACACTCATTTAGAGGAGAAGTCAGCTTTCAAGAGGCTCTGATTAGAGAAAACTTGATAAAAGGGCTACTTAGTCTGAAAAAAACTGAATCTTTTCACTCCATAAGTGAACAGATAATTAATACAGTAAGCGCCAAGGCTGCAATACTAGTGGATTTAAATCCGTTTTCATCTTTTATTATTTAAAAAAAAACAACAACTACATCAGTTCAAATAATACAACAGTAATTTCAGATCAACATGTGAACTTTATTTCCACTTATATTTTCTGTGGAGCCATAATACAAAATTCAGGATGAAATAAGCAATTGGTTGAATACCACTGGTCTCATAAAGTAGTAGATTTCTTTAAGTATATACTATGACATGCAAGTACTAAATAATTTTTTATAAATTCATGTAAATTTATTTTTTACTAGGAAAACCCGTATGAATTGCGCAACACTTGATATATGAAACCTTAAATAAGAATTAAAAATGTTTAAAGTCAATGACCTTCGATTGTGATATATGTGAATACAAACAGTCGACTTAAATATATGTAATATAATAATATAAAAATCGTTCTAGGTACATATCTACTATTATGAGTAAGATATTCTTGTAAGAGATGAATAAAGATATCTCCATCACATGATAAAATACTTTTGAGACAACATTCTGTACAGAGACTTTGTTATTCTTAAAATTCGCCAATTAAAAGGGCATTAAGGTGGTAAAAGTTAAGAAAGTGGTATTTATAGTTACTGCTCATTTAGTACAATCCCCAAAAAAGTAGGGTCTAGTAATTCCACACCGCTTCACTATTTTTTCCTGAAAAAGTTGAGGATTTTATTGGTACTAATAATTGGTTTTATTTCTTGATTACTCCAATGATATCAGTAGATACGATAGTAATATGGACTTAAGGTTCATTTATGCCAGTATGTTAGCACAAGTGGTACATCTGATAATTTCGTCAGTTTCTTTTAACTTTTTTTTGACCATGTGGATTTGTAAAATATGAAACTTTAAGCCCTTCAACAATTGATCCCACGATCTTTGTGAAATGTTCAGTGTTTGTTGGGCAGTAAAGAATTTGACCCAACGCTGCATAGTTGTGCTATGAGTTCTCTTGAATTCTAACTTCTCCACCGATTTGGTGGCTTCTGGCTCAACAGTATCTATTATCTCTTCATTATCAGATTCATCCAAGAATACACTTAAAGTGTCAAAATAAAACAGGCAAAATTTAAACAAAAAATCTTTTGACCACGTTTTGTTGGATAAATCGGATTCATGCTAGAAACATCTGGCCATGGTAAAAATTAAATTTGCTAGCCTCTTTTCACGCATTAGTTGTGCGTGCTCAATAATAAAAGGCGCCATCCTTCATAAAAACATTTTCTTTAATGAGAATGTTATTAACAAAGATAGACAAAAGTCCATTCAAAATTAAACGAGATCTACTCAAAGGCACCTCACACCATTATGCGAATTCCCTCATATTTTATCTGGTGAAGGAATTTATTACCTAATTGATTATACAAACAGTGTATCGTGTGGTTGGTTCTTGGGTTATAAGGCCGTGGTCGGAGTTCAGAAACTCTTGACGTTTCGTCCACAATTGCGGCGGACATCTTCAGAAGAAAATCTTTTAAAAATTAAGTGACTGTCCTGTGCGTTTTCGCTTTTATACTCGTGTGAGTATGGTAGGAATGGTGTTGGGGGGGGAGTTGTTGACGTCATCAGGATGGTAGATAACGTGATTGGGCTAGCTGCTGACGTCAATCGGGACGTTGCAGGTAATATTTTAGCATTCTCTGACGTCACTCGCTCTTTTGCCGTATCGCGGTCTGTTTTTTGAGAGCGATAAATCAAGACCTAGGTAAATTAAATCCGTTGTTCGTGTTAAATTATTTTTATATTTACAAATCTCCACCGCCTCTCTGTATAATCTCGGGTAGTAATTCCTACAGTTGGATAAAAATTGTGTTTGTCCGAATTCCATCTCGTGGTTAGGATTTTCCAAAGCATGTTCAGCAACTGCTGATTTATCGGGTTGATTAAGGCGTAGATGACGTTTATGTTCTTTTATCCTGGTAGTAATCTTTCGGCCCGTAGTCCCAATGTAGACTTGCTCACATGAGCAAGGTATGCAGTATACTCCTGGTGTATCCTGTGGATTTCTTGTATCTTTGGTTGGTTTAAGCAAATTCCGTATTTTAGTGGTGGTAGTATAGATGGTTTCCACCTTGTGTTTATTGAGAATTTTTCCTATCCGGTCCATAACTCTGTTGATGTAAGGTAAAAAAGTCTAGCCTACCGTAGCCGATTTTGGTTGTGTTCTTCGTGCGCATTTGTTAGGTTTGATAGCTCTATTTATCTCCGTCCTCGAGTAGCCATTCCCTTGTAAGACTTGTTCCAAATGTTTTAGTTCATAATCCAAAAATTGACATATACGTCTTGCTCGGTCTAACAACGTTTTCACAACCCGAGAACCAACCACATGATGCACCAGAACACCGGCCGTGAAAGCTTTCGCATCTATTTGATTATACAAATACCTGCATACCCAGGCTTGACCACTGTTAGTAATTTGAATGTATTGGTTTTCGTTAGAAAAAATGATTAACCGTCAAAAATCAACTAGTCAAGAACGCATATTCTTCTCGAAGAGGGTCAGCTAGGGTTTTTTCCTAGCAACGCATTTGTACAGCCCCATACTATGGAAATAGCAGTGAAAGGTGCTTTTGCTTTTTTTTAACACCTGTACCAGTTTACCCACTGTTCTTCAATAGTCGTTAATAGTTTTTTTTATCACTGATCCTTTTGTTCATTACAGGAGTTGAGTGATACCCTGATTTACCATTAATAAGGGTATTTATAAACATGCACTTATTTCTCAGTGTAAGCACTATGACCAGCCTGGTCTATGATACGTCGGTGGTTGAAATCACGTAATTTTTTCATCCAGATAACCATAGCATAGTTCAAATAACAGTAAACTATCTACAGGTGTTTAAAAAGATTTGGCTGCAGGCCACAGAGTTTATCACTTTGAATGACTTACTTTCATTTAGCGCGTATTTTATTCTTACACCTTAATGTATTGTGTCGCTTTGGCACAGGAGCACAGAGGCCTTCATTAATGCATAAAAATATCTGCTGAGCTTCTATAATAGAGCCTGTTTGAATAAAAGCTTTTGCTGTTGTAATATGTAACTTCACCAGCCAATATGAGACTATCTATATATGGTATTGTATCGATGCACATTCCTGACAGTGTTGCCAAATTAAATTGGCACATACAATCTAGTCTATGCTGTGGACTGGTAATATATAATCTATATTTGTGTTGGTAGGTTTCACTTGGCCATATTAGGAAGAAGAGCCAGTTTTAGAAATTCAACCTAACTCAATACTAACAATAATAATGCAATCTTAAAAGTCTTAAAAGTGCAAATGTGGAAAATTTTATAGTATGCAACAGAAACAATTTGTTTACACTCCTAGTCAGTCAACAGTAAGAATACCTAAAAAGTCTGCATCGGAGAATTCATTATTCAAAAATAAAAAATTTCAAATAAGTTTTTGCTGTTAATTTAACTATAATTTACAACTGTTGTACAAGTAGATGAAAATCATAACTAGATGACCCATCTAGCTTTTGGTCCTGATTCTTATTTGGTATTTTTGCTAATTAAGTTTATAAAATTAAGAAACATGAAGTAAAATGTACCAAAAAAGGTCGTGCACTGACTGCCTTTTATTTTATTTTAATTTAGCATAAACAAAAAAAGATAACTAATCAAATAAGAGGAAGATTAAAATTTTCTTATACTGCATGATGTGAAAGAAGTTTAGAAGAACAGATGCTATGAGATTAGTAAAAGATTGTATGTATATGCATGTGACAGCATTATGCTAACACGAGTGATTGGCATTAGAATATGGAAAGTAGAGTTGATTCATAATGAGCAATATATGGTTTTAAATTATTCATTCTCCTTCAGAAACTTGCTAGTGTATGATATTCTTCCACAATGCACCACATTTTAGTTTGAAGGTAAATCGTCACATAATACAAAGTAGAAAAAATAGTAAACATGTTAAATATTTTCCATAACTTCCATTGTGCATGATTGTTTGCACATAAGACAGAAGCATGTATTAGAAAAAACTTGGAAGCTAGTTAATGAAGAATAGTGAAGCCTATCAAAATTCTTGCATTATCGGTGGACAGAGTTGATTTAACCACTATAACTCATTCCAAGAGCAAGCAAACAAGTAATTTGCGAATCATCTAGTTCTCAGAGGTCAAAAAAAGCTAAGCTTGTTCTGTTGGCTGGAAAATTAATGTTGATTTATTTATTTAACTACTACGGGATAATCTAGGTAAGATATCTTTCCCAAAGCTGTAACTTTTCTGTTCCCTTGTCTGAAATCAGAGCTATAAAACAAACATTCTGGTTTACTGAGTGTCTGAGAAATCAAAGACCGTTCTGAATATAATGTAAAAGGATGTATTTTAATATGTCCCATAGAATTGTTTAATACGTTGGACCAAGTGCGTACAATTCTGTAGGGAATACTTAGAAAATGATTAAGTAACAAATTAACTTACTCATTTGATTTGTTCCTATAGATACAAACAAGTAAATCTAATTATAAGAAAGATCTTAGTCAAACTATAATAACAGGCTTAATAATTTTATTTATTTTTCTAAACTTTCTTATATAATCTCCATTTCCACGTTTTAGAGAAAATTTTTGTTTAATAAACTCAAAAACATATAAATTTTTAATTTTCGACCTATTTTCAATTATAAACAACAATATCTACTTCTTACCTGCAAAGAATACAGAGCCATCTTCAGTCAGTAAAATAGCATGCAACCCATCATGGCCGACTGCAACGTGCGTGACTTTGGGAGCTTTGGTTAACACCAGTTCCAACCACTTTCCTGTCCTAACACCTACTTGTTTCACCCCAAGGGAAGCTGCTTTACCACAGTAGAAAACCTTCCAAATTAATATTATAGTAAACTCTACCAGATCAAAGGTCTCTTATACCTTCCCAGAAGTGGTTCTCAACAGGCCAAACTCCTTTCCGGCACACACTGTAGCGATTTCCTCTTCATTCCCAGCATTGATCGCATGCGACATTCCGTCGCCATTATATGAAGCGACGCCGAGAGCGTCGACACACTTGCGGGCCAATTTGAGAGGGAGTTCTGTGACTACGGATGCTGGGATTGTTTTGTGATTGAGCATTCGAACCACAAAGCCGTCCTAAAACACCAAAATATTACTACAAAAACAATGTTAACCCACATTAGTAATACATCTTTTGTTGGAGATATGGTTCCCAACAACTCTCCATCGGAAAAAATAATAGAAGCCACCGCGTCGCGGCTGTGTAAAGGCAAAGACCCAGAAATCAGCAGTCCCTGCTTCTCTACAATTAAAAATTCACCACCTCTCCGGCCTGACAGTTTCAAGTACAGATTTCCCTGAAAATTCACCAATAAAAAGAGAACAACACAATGATTCTATGTATGTACATCACAGAAAACCAAAGCCCCTTTATCATTGGGGTAGAAATCAGGTTTCCAAATATAGACGTGTCCTTTTAGAGTGCCCCCATAGCCAGATCCAATCTTAAACAAACCTCTAGAGGTAAATAAATATAAGTACTGACCATCACTGGCTAATGATTTCAGCGCGAGAGGAGCGTTTAAAACATCGGTCGGCATGCGGACTTGAAATGTGTCAATCTTTGAGCTGTGCGGAACGCCATGGGTTATCCAATCAGGTCTAATAATTTTTCCCAACAATATACCATGGATGCTTCTTTGAAGAGATGTCAAGACAGCTGGCATCTATAAGATTTAGAATATATTAAGAGTTTTTATACAACTCTAGTTTTTATTTAAAGTGAAAAATAATTTCATAAAATTTCATAGTACAGCAAATAATTGAAAAGATAATTAGGGAAGATGAAGAAATCCATCTCTATTTTATCAATTTAGAGAAAGTCTTTGATAGAGTAAATAAAACAGATATATGAGGAATTCTGGAAGAAAAACAAACTTCTGACAAAAAAAAAGAAATATCAAAAAAAGCAAAAATAGGAAATTTTAAGAAAAAAGTTACTCTAACCTTCACTTATAGGTTCAAAATAACTATAACACAGAATCAGATATGTAAAATGCAACGCTCAGAAATGAGATTCCTACGGAAAATAGAAGGTAAAACTAGAAAAGATAAAATAAAGAACAATACTTTTACAGGTATCTTAAAAACTAAACCAATACAAGTTACAGTAGAGAAAGAAAAACTAAGATGGTTCAGGACACGTAATGAGTAAGAGGGAAGAGAAAACGGCAAGAAGAATGTGGTAGCAAAACCTTATAAGAAGAAGAAGAAAAGAAGACCGAGGAGAACGTGGATAGAAAAGGTAGAAAAACGTAAGATTATAAAGTGAGACAAAAGGCATAAGATAAAAAAGAATAGAAAGAAATATACAGACGAAAAGCACAGTGACTCAACTCCAACTGCCTTACATCTGAAAAGGTAGAAAGGTCAAACGATTAAGTAAGTAAGAAAACAATTAAGAAATTGGAAAAAATAAACAACATAAATAAAACAGGATATTTTGTTTTAAAACAGTTTTTAGAGGTTTAAAAAGACATTGTAGCTTGGTATCTTTTATTGATAAGACTAATTTGAGTTTTTTTTAATAATGTACTAATAGTAAAATCATCTAATATTAAAAATCATGAAAGAAACTTAAAGAAGAGATGTAAATTGTAGAGATAGTTTCAGTTCAAAAAGTCGCAGCGCTGCAAATTAAGATTTTTCCCTTACTAGCATAATTTTTGACCAAAATATTTTTGTGGGTTTGCAGCTATTATCTGTCAATAAATTACATAGTTTTAACTGTTCTCGCGCCGTTAAGCCACATTTGAAGTTTGCGAATAATTCATTCACAGCTGCTGAAAAAAGAAGTCTTCTAAAATTCATATATATTCAATAAGACTTCATTCAGTTTGCTGAATGTAGCAGCTCCTCATCTGTTGTGCAGCAAATTAAGATGTAACTAAATCGAAGTGGTTCTTTCCTAGTAGCCTAGGTGGCTAAAACGGCTTGTCTGCATCCACAACATAGGTGAAATATGTTGATACTTTTGAGGCACGGTGACATAACCAGAAGATATCACAGTCGCTAAAACATGTTAGATACATTCAAATATACAGTTTACTCACAGGACTGGAATCAAACAAAGGACTTTGATTTGCCTCATAGTCTACATAGAACAACTCCTCTTTCACAAACAAACCGAAATTTTTATAGTTATTTGAATTACCATCCAGGTCATAAAAGAACAATTGTAAAAACATCGGTAATCGAGTACGGTGAATATGTCAATATCAGTTCTTATGGAAAAAATTAAAATATTTGGAATAAGTCTTATGGGTAAATGAGTACTTAAAGATACTGATAAAAGAGTCCAATAAAATCCAACAGTACATACGTGAACCACAACCAAAATTGGTTATGACCAGATAGTTTTTTTACCTTCCATAAGCAATGTTAAAGACCACTGAACAACCACAACGTGGAAACCATCAAAGAACAAAAAAACAACACAAGATATATCCTCAGCAGCGTACTATATGGTATATTTGTAAAAGAGGGTTTACAAGTCGAATAAAATTTCTCAAATAGTTTAAAAAATTACTTATATTTGAATATGAATTGGAAAAACACAACTTTTCTTTAATTGTAGAAACTATTAGATGATTGCGATTTTTATAGACAACAAAAACATCACCACATAACGACAGTGGTGTTTGTTATACTCTATAAGACAGCAGTAGCACTATGAGTTAGCAAAGCATTAGGTAACGTTGAGGTAAGCCGAGTTTTGCATCAGAAATAAAAATGAAAAAGCTTACATCAAATGAAGCTGTTACTCTCTGTTTTGTTGAAATGTTCATGTTTTGGTCCCTGAAGAATAGTTTGAATAGAAATTTGGTTCCATGAAAACTTGTCAAAAATAAAAGCAGGGCTTTCTTTAAAAAAAAAACGCAAATTCTTACAAATTAAAAATCTACAAATTCGTTAAACGTTAAGAGATCTTTGTAGAAAATGATGGTAGTTATACAATTTATTAATAGCTTTTTATGCAACCCTTTGTGTTTGTATATTTTCAAATTGGGTACGAACTAGACTATAAAACCACTTATCTGGGAATTTCTAGAAATGTATACAAGAAAACAGGCACATAGAATTTAAGAAGTTTATATCGAATAAGAAAATACCATAATTTAACACAAGAAATACAGAAACTTAACATAGATATATTTGGTTGCAGTGAAGTTAAATCGCCAAACAATAGAAAGAACAAACTGGACAAGCAGATTTTCTATTACTGAAATAGCTAATGTTGTGAAAAATAAAATGAAGAAATTTTAAAAGATTCTTGCCGGTATCTGATAAAATAGCAATGTTGCAATTCAAAGTTAGACTATGAAATATACATATCATCCAGATTTATGCCCTAACCTTAACTGTCTTGAAACAAAAAATAGAAATCTTCTATCACAAATTAGACACAGTATTAAAAAAGATTAATAAGAAGAAATTCAATATCATAGTAGGAAATTTCAACACCAAGGTAGTGAGAGGTAAAGACAAAGACATTGTAAGAGAATACGGTTTAGGAAATCGAAACAAAAGAGGACACATGTGCATATAGTTCTGAAAAATGCTGATCCCACGATAAAAAAACACATGCTTTAATTTACCAGCTAGAAGATTTTATGCATGAAAGGCTCCTGGAAAAGGAAAAATCATAGGAAACCTCTTAAATAAACGATTTCCTAACTCAATGACAAACATATTATGAAACGGATATTTTAAGAGAAAACAAGAAATAGATATAAAAAAATCAATATAAACCAAAAATGAGAAGAAATAGATATTATCATAAATAAAATGACAAATAACTAATCAGAGAAGATACAGAGAATGGATAATAAGTGAAATTCAAGATTTGATGGCAAGGTAAAATAACGTGAACAAAATAAATGATCAAGAACACTGAACATTAAATAGGACTATCACAAGAAAAATTATTGAAGCTAAAGAGCTATCTCTATCAGAGAAGTGTGTGGAAATCAAAAAATTAGAAGTATATCAGTAGTTTTAATATACATAAAACAATTAAAAGGAAATTGGAATCTATAGGAAACAAAATCTGGAAATCGTAATAGACAAAAATGGTAAGGTACAGATAGGCATCATGGACAAAATATAGTGATGAGAAAAGTATATAGATAAACCTTTTCAAGATGAAGACAGACAAGGCAACATAATATGATAGGAACAAATAAATAAATAAAATTTTCTTGCATTTGTCAGGTTTGGTATCCAAATACATGTTGATATAAGCTAGTCTTTTTGTGATCCTAATGAAAAAGACAAACACAGGAAAATCCGAATAATACGTACAATAAGCCTCATAAATCACACACTAAAAATATCCTTGAGAGTAATACACAAAAAGGATATATGGTAGCTGGACAATAGAATATCCAATAACCTGCTTGGTTTTCGTAGTCTTGGAACCAGAGAAGCGCTGTTCACAAACTCTTTATAAAACGATGCAGACGTCAGCCGTGATGTTTACATGTTTTTTGAAGATTTAGAGAAAGTTTTTGACAAGGTTCACCGTAGAAGGCTTCTAGAGATACTCCAAAATAGATGATAAAATTGCAAAAATCACTACCAACCTATTCTGAGCACAAGAAGTAATAATACATATAGATAATTAATATTTAAAGGAGTACAACAACGTTGCGGCTTATCATCTATCCTATTCAATATATTCTCAAAAGAACTTTTCAAAATATCTTGCCAAATATCGATTAAAGAGTTGTAGTAAATGGACAAATCATCAACCACCTAAGATATGTAGACGACACGATGCGCTTGGATGGCAGTTATGAAGGTCTACAGTTTGTTGACAGGATTTTGGAGGAATGTATGAAGTATAGAATGAGGATCAACACCAGCAAAATCAAATATAACCTACTTAGGCTCTTTTTTGAACAAGTAATGGGATAAAATGGCAAGAACTAACTGCTTTCAACAAAATGAAAGACGTCTTAAGTAACAGTTATGCTTAAATTTCATTTGAAAATATCTCTATTTAATATTTGGGAAATTTTTCAAAATTTCGCATGTAAAACTTAAAGCTTGTAACACGTGAAACAGCAAAGAAATGAATTATTAGGGTGAGTTGTATTGAAAAACTTCCTATATTACACAAACAATTAACATCTGGCAACATGTCTATGACATTCATGTTTCATAACAAAAAACGTTAAACATAAGTTTTGAAGTGCGTTTTTCACTCCGAAGGTGTGTTTCAGTTGCCTTAGTTCAGTGGTTTTCAAAATGTTCTAAGCAGGACTTCCTTTTGATTACATTTTGTTGTTGTCCCCTCTACTGTTTCTTACTGTATTTAATTTTATTCATAAATAATAAAACAGCGTCTACATGGTCAGATAATTGGTAACATCTAATATCAAGTAGTTCAATTTGTTTATTTATTATTTGAGTCATCTCTTTCTGTCTTTGTGCTTCTGGAACTTTTTACTACATTTGAAAGAGTACCAGATATTAATTAGGCGAAATGCGATGCTATATGCCAAGACATCAATCTAGCCTTATCGTCAAATTACAAGAAGTAATGCTAAATGTTATATGGCTACACTGTTTTTCCATCGAAAATTTTTTGCGTCAAAATCTTTACCTTCTGAAATAGATTGTTACAAAAAGTTAAAGCGTTGTAGGCTAGCATTTTTAAAAATATTTGTAAAAACATGGGTTCTTTCTATGTAAAACTTTTTTTTTGTCATAGAAATGGGTGGTAATGCTATCAAAGTCCACTTAATAAACAACAAAGACTTGAACAGCTGGACTGTCAATTTTCATTTTTCAATCTTCTGAAAAACACATCCACTCTACATTTATGAAGTTACTACCTCAAAGCAAAGAACCACTTGATTATTGAAACGCATATCTGTGTAGGTCAATTCAATAAAGAAGATAAAATCCAAGTCGAACCCTCACCAGAACGTCAACAAACTCAGAGTGCCGGAAATTCATGCAGCAGACTATTATCAATTATAAAAAAGAAGCTTTATCCCATCCTCAATAAGACCTTGAAAAATACGCTAGAAACGAACTAAACTTCCTCTCCATAGTCTGCTCATCCATTACCCAAAAGTATTTCTAACTTGCTGTTAAGATACACGATCTTACTATTTCCAACACCTGCAAGCCACTAAACGTCGATTGGTTCAATATAATCCTGTCAAAATTCGAACATCTTGCTCCATATACAAAAGACTCCAACAGCCACCATTGACAATGGGGTTACATCAAAAAGGACATTAAGGGAGAGACTATTTACAAATAGATAGATAACAACTTCAAGCTCATGTATGATGTCAAACCGAAACCACATTTTCTGGCCACATTGACACCTACTGAAGAGTTTTCAATAATTTTCCCAACTTGCAGTAGAGATCAATTAACACCAATGCTAGCATCGCTAGGCTTATCCTAAAACCCTTGCCATGATGGAAGTTATGAAAAGTAAACTGAGAGGTTCCAGAGCTGAATTGGATAAAATCCAAAGTCGCAAACTACCAACGCTTTGCTGATCTTCACTGCAAACAACTCAGAAGTACAGTCAATATGGAGATCCTCAAATAGAGCATAAATTCCTGAACTCCCTGAAGGGCAACAAAAACAGAACACCTCAATTTTACTCACAGTAGCAGAACAGTACAGAATCTTCTTTAAAAGCTTTAAGCAACCCCCAAAATTAACAGGAATAATAACACCTAATTCAAAGTCTATGTCACACCAAAACTTTCTTCAAGGCTCTCCCAAATAAGCAAAACTTGCCAATTACTGTCGACAAATTTATTACACAACTACCAAAACAGTGAGGTGGAAAAAATATCTACCTAGAGTTCATGAAAAATCTGGATCTAATATTTATATTGTAGATACAATGCTTTAACAATGACATCACACAAACAAATTACCATTAATAGTCATAGCCACAATGAAACCAGGTAAAACCCCAAAAGATCCCAAGACCTACAGACTGATTGCTTTTCGAAGTATCTGTTATGAAATCTTTAAAAGAATCCTATACAATACCCTGCAGCTACTAGTTAAGAATCAAATCCCAAAAGATCAAGGTAGATTTATACTAGAACTGCTGTAACCAGGTGCTATCCCTAACTACTTACATTGGAAGTATTTCAAAAAAAAACATGCCTACTGCCTCTAATGCAGCCTGAAAAAAACTTCTGCATAATTATTGTTATTCATGAATGAAATGCTGAATAATTGACTTTTTCACTAAGAGGGTAAACTAGCAGTTTCAGAAACCTATCAAACAGCCCACGGCAAGGGTTTGAATTACCCCCCCCCCCCCTACTTCTAATATCTATATCTATGACCTACCACCAAAGACCATCTCACAGAGTTATGACATAACTTTGGCTATCCAAACAACTTTAAAGGTACAGACTCAACACATGAAACTGATATCTAGAACATTCACTCCTATCTCACCCAGTAGAGCTTACAATTAAATCTAGGAAAAACAAAAATGTGCTCGTTCCACCTGGACAATCATTCAGCTGACTATAACCTAGATGTTATGCACTAAGACGCCTGATTCCACCATAATCACACTCCACAATAGCTAGAAGTTACTCCGGACAGAACACTCACATTTAAAAATTAGTCAAAAAATAGTCAAAATTAAGATTAAAAGCAAGATCATTCAGAAATTTAAAGGATATGCATGGGGTGTAAATGCCAAATGTCAGCACGGGCTCTATTCTACTCCAGTACAGAAAATCGTTTCCCTGTACAGCTAAACGTTAAGCACACGGATCTGGTACACATCCAGTTGAATCAAATCATGCAGACAATAACTGGCAACATAAAACCTACTCTCACACAGTGACTTCCTGTCTTGAGCAACATTGCCCCCGTACGATGATTATTATATTCTCCTAAAGTTGCAAAATCCTTCTATTAAATTGGTTCAATAAAACGTTGCCTATTGTACTATTAAGAATGGAAAACTGACGATATGAAAAATAAACGCAAATGATTAAAGAACGTATTTTTCAAAATAAAACTAAAAATACTGGAACTAATTTAATGCTCTTTATCTCCTCCCCCTGACACATTTAAATTTATAAATTTAACAAAGGTAAAATCAAAGTTGCAGTTCCTTTGTAAAAAAAACCTTCAAAAACAATAAACAGTCTCAAATTTCTTAAAATTAACCTTTAGAAAATTTTATGTCACATTTGGATTGGGTAAAATGCAAAATGATTTTGAAAATTTCGGCAAGGGAGCTGGCGACGACGACCACCAGCTGCTCCCTACTGTTCAATGCAAAAACGAGGAGCGGGAAGCTGTTGTCACGCCCACAAAACCATCCCGCAAGGTCAGACCCTCCCGCAACCCCTTCCTAAACTTCCTTCGCGACTACAGAAAAAATAATCTGGTCAAAAATATGGTCGAGCTGATGCGTTCTGCAGGAGCTGCATGGAGGAGCATGGAGCAAGGAGAAAAGGACACTTACTGCAAGTTAGCTTTAAGCGCACCGAAGAGACGCAGGAAAAGAAACTTGTGGACTAGAAGAAAGACCCGGAAAGCGGTTAAAAAAGAATAGTAAATTTATATACTTTCATCTCTCTTGTGGTTTGTGTACGTGTATGAAAATATAATATTGACAAAACTGACCTGTATGTTTTGCATGGCCAAAGCTCTCGGACACATCAGTAGGGCTGCTGTGGCTGATAAATATTTACCGGTGTCACCTCTTACAACAACTAATGATAAAAGACAGGCACATGCTATGGCAGTTAAATGGCTACCGTCATTAGGAACTGAGCTTTCCGGACCATGTAGTGTAGCTAAATCTAGCAAAAGCTCAAAGAGGGAGTCGATTACATCCGAAGGCTCTGCTTTTAAACCCTCTGGCGCTTGTCCTTGCAAGACATCCATCAGAGCAGATAAAGCTTTCGTGCACAGTGTAGGGTGGGTGGTTCTACTTTCTTTAATCAGTTCGAATACTGAGCGTAAGCCAAGGCCAACCACTTTAGACACACGCAATGGAACGTATGTGGAGCTGCTCTGAGAATTATCCTCGGTATCTGTATCTATTTCGCTTTGATCCTGTGTAGGGTTGCTGTAGCTGCTTTGCAGGTACTCCTGATTGGCCTGCTTCATCCAACGGTCTAAGACAGCCAGGCGGACGGACGCAAACATAGTAAAGGCAGATGCATTGCCAGGCAGTTCCATCTCAGGCGGAGTCTGAACATCCGTCTCGTTCACCAACTCCAGCTTGTTCTTGTGCCGGTACTTATTCTTGGCCGACTTCCTCTTGGACTTCTTCCACTCCTGCTTCCTTCTGAAACGCCGCGCAAGGTTATGGCGTGCTTTCGCCCCGTTCGCGCTTACCTTTGACTGTCCGGCAAGACCCTGTACATTTCGTGAAAGAAACTGCCGAAATCCTGCGGTTCCGGCAGCATGTTCGCCGTGTCTTTCACCAGAGACATTTTCTGTGCGAAATCGCGGATATTGATTTTGTGTAAGGGGGATGATTCACTCCGCTAATTGATTTTTGTGTTAAAGCAGGAAAACCGGCGTTTTCGGCGGGGCAACCGTCGGCAGTTCTTAATCAGCGCTTAAATTATAATCCATTTAAACGGCATTTTTGAATTGTTGTGCCGGTAGAATGTTAATTTGGATAGAGGTTAAATGTCTTTTATGTATAGGGTGTATTGAAAAATATGTACAGGGTATTTCAATTGTAGACACATTTTTTTATCTTTTAATGCTTTGTTCCTTATTTTTTATTTTGCTTATTTTTGTCAAAAATATTGTACAATATTTTAGAACAAGTGCTATAATACATATTTACCTTACTACATAAATAAAAATAGAATTTTCAGATATATTTATTCAATATTTACAACCCCTCAAATATGTATAAAACAAAACTTTACAGTTAGTCGAGTTTTTTGTGCAATTGTAGATTATACCTGAAACAATCTGTATTTACTAAGTGAAATAAAGGGTGTTTTTACAACTCAAATTCAGATCCTGAGTTTCTTAGTACGTTGAGAAAATAAGTATGAGTTGGCTCATTTTCGATGATAAAATGTTATAGTGGTAAAGAAAATATGAGTATCTTTTTATTAATTACTGGGCATAACTTTAGGTTAATTTTTTAATTTAATTATTATATCGACTATTTACAATTGATAAAATCACCATTATACGTCTCAAAAAGTCATGGTTTTTATTTTAGCTTTTCTCATTTCTTTTTCTTTTTAATTTTTTTATTTAAGTAAATAGACGCCTTTATTTTTAGTTGTTTTATTTTACTTAACTCAAAAGTCATATTAAAATTGAGTTGATCTGCCTTTCGCTGTTTTTAAAGCTTTAACCCAATCAGGCGTGGAGTCAATGAGTTCGGCTATCTTAGCCTATGAAATGGTAATTCCCTCGGCCAGCTAATGCTCTAATAATTCTTTATGGAAATCAGATTTTTGGAAATGACGCTCAACAGTAATCCTAATGTTTCTTAAGGGATTTTATGTCAGATGACCTCTTGGTATGTATGGTAAGTAGCGCTGTCTTCCATAAGCACAATGAAGCCTTTTTTTAAGTTGTTCTAATGAATCTAGGGGAAGATCATCTTCCAATATAGCAGACTCCACAAGCTCTGGTCGTTTTATGCTCAAATTGAGTTTCCACACCATGTCAGAAAAATAACTATAGTTGACGGTCGACTGCAACTGGTTATGCTAAATTATTGACTGGGTGTTCTTACATGTTCATACGTATCCGTTACATAAAAATTGAACGAAGGATGGCTCATCAAAAAAGATGACATGATAACAAGAATTTAAAGGGAGTCCAACCGTTTCACTTGCCCACAGTTTTCTTTTTACAATATCAGTTACGTGAAAAGTGGTGTCTACCATGATAGCTGATCTAATGAACATATTTCATAGCTGTATTATGATTCACTCGACACATCCACAGCCTTTGTTTTAATGGCTAGTTTTACAGTTCTCAGTTGTCTATCCGATGGTCTTTATCGACCTTTACGACTTTCGAAGATGAAGTTACTTAGTTTGCAAAAAAGCACGTTTTAACTTTGAACGGTATGTGGCATATGGTATAACTTTGCTTTGTCCATGTAACTATATAGTTTTAACATACCACGTTTGATTCTTTTTTCTATTGTTGAAGCTTGAGAAATGCCACGATCAATATTTATCCGTGCCCGCTAATATCAACGTTTGTAAGCTGGTAGTCGTGATCAGTATTTACCAAGAGCGTAATTCGCCTAGTTTTTGGAAGATGCTTCATCTGCACATGCTTCTCACCAGTGCTTTCAATGCAACTTTTTATAAAATCTGATGGTATTTTACCCAAATATCTTGTGTTGGTTATGGAAAATCTAGAGAGGAGGAGGGTAATTTTTTCATCATGGTTTCATACACTTTCGTCACTATTGTATTGTACTAGAATAGCCCATATGATGGCTATTACCAATAGTTTGAAGATTATCTTCTGTGGCCCAGACTCTAAAGTATAAATCAAATTATTTCAGGTTAAAAGTGGTAATTGTAGCATCAATTCCTATAATATTCTCATCATTACACGCAAGTTAGACAACGATCTTGTTTTATTTTGATTTCACCAGGTAATTGACTGAAGTGTATTAGCATACGTGAGATTATTATTTTAGACATAAATAAATGGTATTTTTACAATTTATATGTTCTCAAACAGTGTGAGTATATGAATGAATGTAAGTTGTGGAGTATGAATTGAAGTATAAATAAAAACAAATAAAACTACTATAAACAGTTGAATTGGATCAGTTTGTGTTCAGTTTTGTGATGTTATTTTCTATGATTCCTGGCAGCTCGTCAAAATACTTGATATTAAAGTTTTTTCACTTTCCCTCAATTACTGATAATAATTATTAAGCTTTTTGTTACCCTTCCTCGACATATTTATTTTATCCATCACCAATCTTCTGCGTTCTTTCCTGAAAAGAAAAAATTGTAGTTCGGTTGATAAGAAAACATCTCTAATGTTTTATCTTGCAGTACAGTAAATAAAAAAGTAAAAGAAATATTGCAAATATTGCTATGCATTTATTTTTGTGTATATATTAGGGCGAGGTATATTACTTATTTTTCCATTTTTTCATCATCGTTCAATGGTACGGTTACAGGAAGAGAGACATTCATATTAGTATTAAATATATATAAACTATTTTTCGCCAAATTTTCTATTCGATTTATGTTACATATGAAGTACTTAGATTTTTTCTCAATTGTTTTTGGGTTTGCACAGTGGGCGAACATATGAGAGCCTCAACCTTCTCACTTTGTAGGTCGTGCTCCCATGCGAGGCGTTACTGTTATTATTATTATTCACTGAGTCCACTTTTATCACTTAAGATGTCTACATTTTTGAGAAAATAAGGAGCGTCATACATAGTATGTAATACTTTAAATAAACAATGTTCTAGAATATGCATGTTGGTACTGGTGACTGTGCCCCATAGTTGTATATTGTAATCTGTACGATTTTAAAGATCTCGATAGCTGCAATGGGATCTTTATGTTTAGCCATAATAGTTTTGTCATCAATAAAGGTTGGTGTGAATGATGGATTACCGGTGGATAGATCCGTAGAAAAGATAAGGTATAAAAGAGATCTTTATACGCTACCTTAAGGTATACCAGGGTAGACTAATGAAGGCCAATTAGCTGCTGCCGATGTTTAAATTAGAAATATTTATTTTACAAATAAGATTTCAGGATGATAGATACAAATGAAGTAATAGAACTTTTAATTTATACTAGAGATCGTCATGCCATACATCAACAAAGGCCTGGTTGTTGTCAAGGAAGGCTATAACGCATTTTTTCTTCAAATGATTGATTTACGGTCACTTGATCTGATGTATGGTAGACTGTTGTGTTCTAAAATTAAACTGATAGTCTGGAATAAAATAAAGATCTTCTGGGATAGACGTGAGTGTTTTGTTTAGCAGTTTCTCAAATAATTTTTCAAGTATAGAAAGGAGACCTACAGGTCTGTATAAGCTAACTTAATTGGTAATATGCTAGGTTTAAAGAGTTGAGTAACCCATCACGGTGTTGGGAAGTAATTCAGCCTAAGAATGTTAATAGGACAATGCTTCTACGCGAAAGTTTCTTCACGAGTTGATCTGTGATAAGATCAAGCCAGGACCATTTTCGATGAAGACTGGTTTTAATCATATTTCTAATTTTCCTGACTACAAACAATTATGTCAAAATAATTTGTAACCATACAATATTAATAAATAAATGAAAAACTTCATGACCACATGGTATAGTTTTGCTACTTCTTCCTATGAGTATGTGAATCAAGTTACTCATAAAAATATCCACGTATGCATATCAAACGTAATTATAGATTCTAATAGTCAGTAAATAAGTAGTTTTACATGAAATGTTGGACTTTAAAAAAAAATCTAAATTTTTGTTAGTAAGAGGATCCTCAAAGACTGAAAAAGACGAAATCTGTTGTCTTCTTTATGGTCCACTTTTCGTCGCAGGCGACATTTTGGTTCAAAAAAGATTCTTCGTTGAGCAGAAAAGTTGAAACCACACCTAATTTGTGCATTTTATTACGTTCTGTTAATTTACCTATCAAGTTTTTTAGCTTTATATTATAAAGATGACTCTTTATGGTCGCTTTGGATACATTAACTCTTCCATAAGAAACTACATGATAAATTATCTGATAAAATGTTACATTCTTTCACCTATTTGTACTAAAGTTTATTTTTAGCGGTTGTGGTTTTGTAATAAGTATTAGTGCCATTGTCATGTCAATTACCTTGATGTAATTTTTCTTGATGCCTATGTAATGTATTGGTTGTGTTGGTTTGCGCGCCGCGCAATTTAATGATCTCAATTGATGCTTATAATTATGCCATTCGTCGACGAGAGAATTTGTATATCCACATATTTTATTATCTATACGTTTTTCAGTGCCTGACGGCTGAAATTGTATGTCTAACCACCAACTTGAGAATGAAAACAAGTGATAATCCCTATAAAGCCATGTTATTTAATTTTGTCTGGTAGAATCTATACAGACCTCTATTACAGAAGCTATCGCTTAAAACCAGTAGTAACAAATTATCTGTATCAATACTTGCAACTTCCTTGTCAGAATTTGTTTATAGTCCACGACCCTTAGATGCAACGTTATTTTTGTAGATACTGGACGCTATAAGGCAGAAGCTTTAACAGTAGAGTTAAATCTACTATCATCATCATTGTAAAACAGCTCCATAGAATCTACTCCAGTTAGGGATGTACGCCTCCTTAAGATTCTTTCACTCAGTCCGGTTTTGTGCCTTTCTTGTCCATTAAGTTCCTATCCTTTTCGCGATATCATTTTTTCAAGATACTTTCGGCATTCCTCTGTCCCGCTTGCCTATTCGAGGTCTCCATAAGGCCATCTTTTTACTCAATTTTTCGTCGTCTCTACGTACAAGGTGCCTTCCTAATCTCCATTTTCGTTTGGCTATTCTCTCAGCTACATCGTTCTTTTAATCTTAGGAGGGCGTTTGTTAATGCCCAGATTTCGAACGTACCAAATAACTTGTGGAAGTCTATGAAAACCAGATAGAGTAGTTGGTTGTATTCATGAGACTTTTCGATCACTTGTCTCACTGTATGTGATCTAGAGTGCTATACACTGCTAAAAATTCATCAAGTTTGGATGTTATTCTGTTTGTTATTATTCGTATAAAACAGTTTGCATAGGTGGGGAATTAATGAGATCGGCCTGTAATTCTATAATAGCTAGTCGATGCAGATGAAGTTTTGTCAGGTAAGGGATTAACTTGTTCCCTCCTTTTTACCATTTCGATAATTATTTTATCGGGTCCGGGCCTTTGTTGTTAGATAGTTGTTGTGACGTTTGTTTTATTGCATCGGTTGCCCTAAAATTTCTTAGGTAATGAGTAGGCTCTGTGGTAAAATCTATATCCAAACCTCAATAATTAATTGATGTTTGCTGGAATGTTCGCTTATTCGGAAACGTTTGATGAACAAACATTCTACGTTGACAAATCAATTTTAATTTGAAAACTAATGAGAAAAAACGAGCCAAGTTGCTAGTTGTGTAGTTGGAATTATGCCTGTTGTCTATGTGATTGATATTCTAACAAAAGGCAGTGATTTTAACATGCACTTTAAAAATAAACTTTTTACTAGTCTATTAATAATAAATGGTTAGGACTACTTATAATTATATGTAATTAGTAAACTGCTACTGCGATATTTTAAATTAGACTTTATGTGTTTTTGAAAACAAAACATTTGTTAATTAAACATTTCTATTATACTTTTTCATGTTATATAATATTCTAAGTTAAAATTTAATATTGGCACATAAAGAAAGCTTTTCTTTCAAAGTACTTTTGGTTCAGAAATCAAAAAGTTCAAAACCAAACTAAACAAGTAATTGAAATTAAGTTAGTTTAATTCATGAGAACACAATTGATCCTAGTTGAAAATATATATACACAGCGCGCGCGAGTGCACTCGTATACACACGTACAAGTGCTAATACTCTCACATACACAACAGCGCATACTTTTCATATACTCAACAGCGTCTACTGTCACACACTCCAGTGCTCATACGCACTCAAGAGTGCTGGTACACGCTCATACATATTCAAGAATTCTCATACACACACAATAGTGCTAATACATACTCAATTGATACACACCCAAAAGTGCTGGTACTCGCTAAAGTGCGTTCATACATATTCAAAAATTCTCACACACTAAGAGTGCTAATACATACTTAAGAATTCTCATACACATTCAAGAGTGCTCATACACACTCAAAAGTGTACATACACACTAAGAAAGTGTTAATGCACACTTAAAAGTGCTAATATACATGTGAATGAATGATCGTTTGTACTTACAAGCACTTGTACACACTCACAAGTGCTCATATACACCCTTGAGCGCACATTCGCGCTTATACACTTATGAACACAATCACACATACATTCAGATTTAACAAACTTTTGCCATATTTAAAAATACACAAATACAACTTATTCTTTTCATACACACATTAGTCGGCTTATCTACTAGCTTCGTATTTTTATAAAATTAAAACTAAAAAAAGAAAAATATACTTTATTAACATATATCTATTCAACAGCTTTATAACAATACATTATTAGAATATATAAATGTCTCCCCCTTATAACTAAGATAAGCATATCTAAAATCATAATGCAAAATCCTTAAAGTTTATTTGTTTGCGCAGCTAATTTCTCTCCACTTATGTCCATCAAGTACCTGTGTAAATCAAACAGCGTTTCATAAACGTGATTTGGATCCAAAAAGTCAGGTTTACTTTGCACATGCGGCATGTTTTTGCCTTGAATAAGTACAGCATGCCAACCAGCATCCTTTGCTCCCTTATAATCTAAGGTAGCAGTGTCACCAACATGCAAGCACTGCTCAGGTTTCAAGTCCTTGATCCCCGATCTCCTCATTGCTTCCTCAAAGATCTTCGGATCGGGCTTCTCAATGCCTACCTCATATGAAGTGATGACAAAGTTGAAATAGTGCCTTAGCTTTGCATTCTCCAAAGTTGTGCTCAATCTAGGGTCAAAATTAGACACCACGCCCAGCGGAACCTTTTTGTGCGTCAAATATGATAATAAATCCAACGTCCCGTGGCAGTGCTGCCAGTATGTGGATGTTGTGTAAGCATTAATAAGGTACGAGGAGATAGCATTCAGCTGCTGCTTGTCAAGATTGTGTTGGGCATCCTGGAAGGTGCCTATGATTATTTCTTTCCACCACTGCTCCCAGCCAAGATTTGAGTGCAGACCAAAATTGGGATGCTCCTTGACCATCTTACGCCAGTGGGTTTTAAAATTAGCATCCAACAGGTTAGTGTCGCATGAGACCCCGTACATTTCACCGACCTTTCCATATTGCTTCGCAGGCGCTATCTTGAATTTCAGCAAAGTGTCTGTTACATCAAATGTGAGCAAACGTAGACGAGATAAATTCATTGTGCGTCTCATTAAAATAAATGTTAACACAAATATACGTACGTAATGTAAAAATAATTATTATAAGTGCAGATTATTATTACATTGTCACATAGTAGGTCAGGTGCAAGGTGCAAAATGCAGGTTTTTGGTTATCTAAATGGATTTTGTATTACTGTAAGCTGATTATTAAATGTGAGGTTATGTATCTTTTGTTGTTTGTTTAGAATCACAACGTTTCTCTTTAGTTACAATTACTGATAGTATGAATTGTCTTTTAGTATAATTCTCTTTGTATCTTTTTTTCCATCTTGGAAGATATATATTTTGTAAATTGATATTCTAATTAATTTATACCTAGTGTTTACTATTTTTAGTCTCTATAAAACTATTTTTATTATCACAACCTTTTCAAATACACCTCCGTCTCGCTTTCTTTTAAGTTTTGTCCCTCTGTATTTATAATGGTATTTATTTTGATTTTTTTTTGTGTAGGGTATTTAAAAATTAAAAATAATAGGTTTTTGATGTGTATCATGAATGTGATATTTGAAAAGTGCAGCTTAAAATAATCATTTAAATTGGATTAAACCGTTTGGGGCTGTTCTATAGGATGTCGATAGAAATGCGCTCACTCCAAATGAGGGCAGCATTGCGGGTATTTCCCCATCTTTACGCCCCGGCAGGCAATGTAATTTCGCCCTTTATCGTTTTACTATCAATTTCAAAATGGAAGCGCTAAAACAATAATAAGGATAATAGGAGAAGTTCGCGCCGTGCGGAACGTGGGGCGTAGGGGCCGCCTCCGCCGGATGCGGGATAAAAGGAGGTTAGGAGGTTGTTAGGAACAACTCCAATCTCTTCTGCGGCGGGATGCCGATTGGATTGAAGTAATCAAAGCGCGGTTATCCAGAATAGCTGAGAACCAATCTAATAATTTTCCGCCTCCATTTCGCCGCTCTTTTACGAGGCGCCTCGTATGTTTTACGTCGTTATTCGCGCCTTTCATCACTTATATCACAAAGACACTGGCAAATAAATAACCATAAACGCGCCCTTTATGATTGCGCGCTTTTACGACGCCCCGGTAATGCCCGGCGGCAGATAGGGGCCGCCGCTTTAATTTTTAAGCCGGCCGCGCCGGATTTTAGTGGCGGGCGCGCGTCGCCGAGATAAACTGCCGATAAACAATAAGGCGCGCTGATTAATTATTCCGGAGGCAATTTCGCCGCGCTGCCCCGAACAGGACGTCCGTGATGAAAACTTATTATCCGACTAAATAATTAAGCGAAGATCGACTCGCTGTCACTTATTCGCAGACAGGCAAATAAAGACAAATTAATCCCGGGGAGTCGTTGCGTTGCACGGCTGATTAATTTTTAATAAGATTTGCAGGGACATGTCGGCCGGCGCTTAATTCATAATTTAGAGGCGCCACTTGCTCCGCCGGTGCGATATTAGGGGAGGATTGCCGGGCGCACTGATTATGGCGCTGATTCATTCGCTTCTTTTGGTGCGAACAAAGAGGCGGCTCAAGAACTGGGGCATTGTGCTGTAATTGTGGGAAAGCTTTCCTAGAAATCGTAATTTGCTATTAATAATTTAAGTTTATAGCAGGAATACAATGACCCAAATAAGGTAAATGGATATACTATTTTTTTAATAATCTTTTATAAAGTTCGTGGTAAATGACCACCGCAAACACTAACTTACCAACTTTATAATGTTCTATAGGAAAATAGAAACGCAACATTTAGGTACTTTATCTCTAACCTATCACCAGTAGATTATTTCAACTGGAAAGTAACAAAAAAACTCGAAATGCCTACTAGCTCTAAGAAAACCAGATATAAGCTGGGCTAGATCTAACGAAGAAAAAGCTAGCGCATTTGGAGAACAACTTGCTCAAGTTTTTACTCCATTACTATCTAACGACCAAATTTTTTTTAATTGACATACTATAAATTTACAATCTACTTCGCTAGGAGTATTGAGTAAATGTGATATAAGTCTTTGTCTTGAAAGGGGAAATGTCCACTGACGTTTCTCCTTATATTTTACTATTACTTAGTGTTCTTGGGGTAGGTTTGCAGGCTATATTTTTTTGAGTCTTCTGTTGAGCGGAACATCCGTGTATAGGTTCTCTATAAGATCGTTTGGATTTCCTGTAAGGCGGTTTCGATAATTGGTGGCAGCGGTATCAATTACTTCAGTGATATATGGATTTGCAGGTCTTGGTGCAGCATTAGGTTGCTAATATATCACGGCGCGTTCACAATCGCACGATGTGTTTTGTTTTGAAAGGCTTGTATGGCACAGCCCCAGAGTTGTACATCGTAAGACCAAATGGGTTTTGGCGTCGTTTTGTAAAGAAGAATTTTATTCTTGGTGGAAAGTTTTGATTTACGGCCCATGAGCCACTACATGTGTTTGAGTTTGAGATCCAGCTGTTTCGCTTCATCTGTATGTGTTTCTGCCATGTCAAGCGTTGATCTAAATGCAACCCTAGATATTTAACATCTGGTTTTGCTGGCACAAGGACTCCATTTACTGTTAGAGGAGGACAGACTTCGGTGCGGGTGGTGAATGTTACTTGGATAGATTTAGATTGGTTGATCTTGATTCGCCACTTGTTATACCATTCACTAAGCTGATTTAGGTGAGTTTGCATGTTTTGGGAAAATGTTAGGGGATCGTCATCTGAGGATAGGATAGCAACGTCATCCGCAAACGCAGCAATAATGGTGTTTTCGTTTCAGGTAAGTCAGCAGTGTATATAAGATAGAGGAACTGGTCAAGCACGCTTCCCTGCGGGACGCCAGGCTGTATGGGGTAGTGGGGAGAGACTGCACCGTTGTGCTTCACGGAGAAATTCCTGTCGGTAAGGTAAGATTTTAGGAGGATATAGTAATTGTTATTAACCATATTTTTGAACTTGTACAGGAGGCCCTTATGCCACACTTTATCGAACGCTTGGTATACATCTAAGAATACCCCATTGCAATATTTCTTGTCCCCGGTGCTCTTGGATATCTGATTGACTATTCTGTGTGCTTGGTGAATCGTTGATATATTTTCGCGAAACTCACACTGATAGTTAGGCAGCAAATGTGCGAGTTGGTAGTCTTCTTGTAGCCGTTTGAGTAATAGCCTTTCAAATATTTTAGAAGGAATAGTCAGTAAGCAGCTTTCAGAAAGGGATATGGTACCTGTGACCATTTATTTATTGTTAAAATTCTAATCGAGAAATCAATCGAATATAACCTGCCTTTGTTCGTGGCTTTTATTGATTATGAGAAGGCGTTTGACTGCGTTGCACACTGGGCAATAATGAAGGAACTTAATTGTGCTAGAATAGATTCCCGATATACAGCACTGATAAGTAATATATACAAACACGCTACAGCAACAATTAAATTACATGCATATAGTAATAAATTCTCAATTGATAGAGGTATTAGACAAGGAGACACAATGTCTCCAAAATTATTTAATTTGGCACTTGAAGGAATATTTAAAAATCTGGACTGGTCAAATAGGGGTATTAATGTAAATGGGGAAAAAATGAATCATTTAAGATTTGCCGACGACGTAGTTCTATTTGCAGACAACAAAGACGACCTACAAATTATGATAAACGAATTAGAAAAAACATCTAAGAAAATAGGTCTAAAAGTAAATTTGAATAAGACGAAGACAATGTGTCTTGACAACCCACAAATAAACATAAATGGAACTATCCTAGAAAATGTCAACGAGTATATATATCTAGGACAAACTGTAACATTAAGGAAGGAAAACAGAGAACGCGAGATAGATAGAAGAAGACGTTTGGCGTGGGCAGCTTTTGGAAAGCTAGCTTATATTTTAAGAAACAACCCCAACTCTTGCGAACGAAGGTATATGACCATAATGACATACGGCGCTCAAACATGGACATTAACGAAACAAGTAAAAACAAAACTGGAAGTCACTCAGCAAGCAATGGAGAGAGCAATGATTGGAATTACAATACGAGACAAAAAAAGAAATAAATGGATAAGAGATAGAACTGGGGTCGCGGATGTAGTGAAAAGAGTGACGAAATTGAAATGGGAATATGCAGGACATACAGCTCGGATCAAAGACAGTAGGTGGAACGTTAAAATCGTCCAATGGAGACCATGGACAGGCAAGAGACAGCGTGGCAGGCCAATAATGAGATGGCAAGACGACATTAAGAGAATAGCAGGACTGCCATGGATGAGAGTCGCACAGGATCGCGCTACATGGAAGAATTTGAGGGAGACCTATGCCCAATACTGGGCGCAATGAGGGTTAAGGAAGAAGAAGAAAGAAGTCAGTAAGCTTACGGGTCTGTAACTTCTAGTAGGGTAATGCTTTTTATTGGTGGTGACATTTAACAGGGTATGTCAAGAAAGCCTTCAACATTATCGTTTGGGACGTCAGGTATTGGTTCTGCTGCTTAGAAAACGTAGGATAAGTGGGTTGCAAAGGTGTCAGCCTTTTCTTGGTAGGAATGGGCTCATTTGTTATTGAGTTTTCTTATCGGGGACTTTGGTGGTGTTTGTTTTTTAAGTTTTTAGTAGCTTTTCATAGGCTGTAGTCATCAGGTGATAAATTTTGGATGAATGTCGAACGTTGTGTTTTGGTCTTTATTAAGTGCTGCAGTAAGTTTCCTGGAGTCTTCTATAGCAATGTACGTCGTTCCTATTGCCTGATTGCTGCCATCTCCGTCTGGCTCGTCTTTTTTCACTGATAAGTTATCGGATGTGTAAGGGAGTGCTGGTGGGACTTACTGTTTGTTGTTCTGTTCTAGGAGTCGATTGCCATGCAGCTTGTTGTATTAGGTTAGTAAAATATTGCGTATGTTGAGATTTATGTTTCCGTTTATGTATTCTACAAACTTTTCTCAATCCGTGTATCTCGTAGTCAGCCTTGGGTGTGTAGGTTTATTTATGACTGCGGTGCACATACTGAGAATAATTGGTATGTGATCTGATGACAGGTCATGATTTGATTCCATTAGGCAGTTTTGCGTTGGTATGCCTCTAGTTATAAATAAATCTAGGAGATCCGGTGGTTTTCTTGGATCTGTCGGCCGGTATGTGGGTTCTCCGTTCGTCAAATGTGTGTAGTTGTTGTCAGTAACAGCACGTAGGAGGTTGCGTCCCTTGGTGGTAATAAGACTGGAACCCCAGTGGGTGTGTTTGGCATTCCAGTCGCCCCCTGCGATAAAACGATTACCCAAAGTTTGAAAGAAATTTTTATATTCTTCAGAAGGAATGGTGTGGCGTGGCAGACAGTAGACAGCTATTACAGTCACGTTCCACTTTTCAGTGCTTACCAGGACGTTGGTAGCTTGGATCTCATTAGTTTGGTATTTGGCCAATTCATGGTGGGTTATAGAATCTTTGATTATAATTGCTGATCCGCCATGCGCTGTACCATCAGGGTGGATGCAATTGTAGATTGAATACTGTGGTATAAGGAAAACGGTTCGATCAGTGAAGTGGGTTTCAGATACTAAGAGAATATCTATTTTGTTTAGATGAAGGAATGTTATTATCTCTTTTTTATGATTTAGGAGCCCATTGGCATTCCACGTTGCGATTCGGAGTGTTTTAGCCATCATGGATTTAGTTTGTTGATGATTGTGGTAAGAAAGTTTAGAATCATGCTGTTTTGATAGAGCAACTGCGCGAACATGTTTTTGAATTCATTTAGGAATAGTGTCAATTGGTTCTCTAACTTTGTTGTGTATTGGTCAGGTGTCATATTGTTGTTATTGTTTAGTACAGCTTGAGCGTAGGTTAGATTTTGGTTTTGTAACATCTGTGTATTGACCGGGTTGAAGTCAATTGGCTGTGTCTGTGGTGTGTGGTTATTGGTTTGTGCAGAGCTAGTTGAGAGACGTTTGACGCTGTTTCTTTGGGTAATTAAATCTTTGTAGACTCTACGGCTCTTATAGTTTACAGGGTGCTCGCCTGCACATAGAGCACATTTTGCTGAAGTGTCTCTAGCTTTCCGGCATGAATTTGAATCGTGTTGATTCCCACATTTTACGCAATGATGTGGTCTATTACAGTTGCTTTAGAGTGCCCATTCTTTTGACATCGCATGCATTGGACTATGTTGCGTCTTTTCTTGGTGCTTTTACGGTTATTTTGGTGTTGTAAATGTATTGTAAGTCAAATATTGTTTTATTATTAGTTTTGGGTTCAAGGTCGATAAAGAATAAGAAACGTGGTTTTTTAGTAATTCTGTGTTTCATGTTCATTATGTTTCGTACTGTATGTCCTGCTTTAGATAGCTCATTTTCAATTTCATTAGCTGGCACAGAGTGATGTAAGTTTTTAATCACTATTCTGTAAGCACGATCTTCTTTCGCTTGGTAGGTGTGGTGGATAATCTGTTCCTCTCGCAAGTGCTTTACTCGTTTTCTGTAAGTATCGATTCTGTGAGCATTGATTTTCACTGTATTATTAGCTAAGGCTTTTGTGTGATATATGCATATCGGTGGTGGCTTAGGTGTAGCTGGTTCAGTGGTGGTGTTCTGGCTGGTTGTGGCATTTTCGACATCTTTCTCAAGCGGTTTGAATCTATTTTGGACAGTTGTTTGAGTTAAAGCTGGGTGTTGACCTGTTACTTAATGCTAATTTGACGTTTTTTGACTGATTGCCAGTCATGTTTGTTGGGTTTTTTTGAGCTATCGTCCATTTCATCGTCACTTACTGCGCTTAGGGTTTTGACAGTATTTTGAGAACTAGCTGAGAATCTAAATTTGCTGTATATGGGCTTTGCTGGGTACAAAACTGATTAGTGGATTGATTATGCATAGCTGTATTTGCTGGCTGAAATTGCGGATAACCATATGGTACACTAGTTTGTTAAAAGCATACTGGATTTTGAAAATTAGGTGTATTTAGAGTAAATCCGGGTAATTGATTTGGCTTAAATTGGAATGGATGCATGCTTACACATTAATAAAGATTTTGCTTAAATTAATAAACTTATTTTGTTAAATGTCCTTTTAAAAATGGATGCGCAGGCCAGCGGCCTTGTATTTATCGCGCCCGATAAGCGAACACACTTTAACACTTTCTTACGTTGAGCGAACCGAGTACGTCCTTACACTTCGAAAGTAAACTGGGAACTTCGACCAAATATTTGATGCAAAAATAGAAGAATATCTAAATTCGCCTTTTTCCTGTGAAAGTCTGTTTTTTTAATTAACTCCTTTAAGCTTACAATCTGTCCGATGGACAATAAGTAATTAATATGTAGAGAGTGACAGATTACATTAATGACATGCAGGAGATAACCTCCAGTGAAGTTACTCCTTTAAAAATATCTTAAGTAAGACTTAAGAATATGACAACAGACATTAGGTGTCTGTAGTTATGCTAATCCTAATTAAATCTGTCTATTAGGTCATTTGGTTTGAATCTCTTAAGCCTACGCACTTCACCAATAGCGTTTGTGAATAAATCACGCGCGAGCACATTAGGGTGGACTTTAGTTCTGGCACTGTACGTTTCACTAAACCGTTTGATTTCGTCTTTAATCGATGACACTTGTAAATCGTTTGCAATTGTTGTGTTGGGAACATACCAGGGGGCATCAACTATTGTTCGTAAGATTTTATTCTGAAACCGTTGTAAGATTGCCAGATTAGAGTTACTTGCACAACCCCACAGTTGTATCCCATACGTCCAGATAGGTTTGAGGATTACCTTGTAGAGTAACAATTTATTGTCCATTGTTAACTGCGACCTTCTACCGATCAGCCAATACATTTGTCTAAATTTCAGGCCAAGTTGCTTTCGTTTCGTGAAAATGCATACCCAAATATTTTGTGTCATCTGCCTGGTTCAACTGATGACCGTTTAGCACTACCGGAGGACACGTGTCTCTATTTAGAGTGTATGTCACGTGTACTGATTTATGTTCATTAGCTTGGATTTTCCAGTTAGTGAACTAAATTTGTATGAGGTTTAAGTGGTCCTGGAGATGTTGGGATGCGATTGTTGGGTCGGAGTGTACTGCTAGTATTGCGGTATCGTCCGCATACGTAGCAACTGCAGTACCGTTAGTCGTTGGAAGGTCAGCCGTATATATCGTGTATAAGACAGGTCCCAAGACACTACCCTGTGGCACGCCTGACTGGATTGGGAATAGTTCGCTGTGTTCGTCTTGATACTTTACGAAAAAGTGTCTGTGGGTTAGGTATGATTGTAGTACAATCACAAAGCTGGATGGGAGACATGCTTTAAGTTTGTACATAAGACCTTCGTGCCAGACTTTGTCAAAAGCCTGGCTAATATCTAGAAATGCCGAAGAGCAGTACATTTGAGCTTCAAATGTACTATTTATTATATTGACAAGCCTATGTATTTGTTCAATAGTACCGTGGTGACTTCTAAATCCGAACTGGTGATCAGGAATAAGGCTGTTTTCATCTAAAATTGGTTTTAATCGTTTTAAGAAGAGTTTTTCGAAAAATTTTGAAATGACTGGCAATAAGCTTATTGAGCGATAGGACGCCGGTTCTTTGGCAACATTATAATTTGTGCCACTTTCCATGTAGTGGGGAAGTAACCAAGTCTCAATACTGCGTTGAATATTTGCTGTATGGCTTTGTACGCTATAGTTGTGAGTTCTTGTAGTACCTTTCCGGTAATCAAGTCAAAGCCCGGAGCTTTGTTGGGATTTGTGTGCCTGAATGTATCTTGGATTTCAGAAACTGAAATTTTATCTATTGGGAGATCCAGTTGATAAGGTGCAGTAAGAAATTCTCTAACTGTAGTTTCATTCTCTACTGCATCTATTTCATGCGGTTTAAACACAGTGGCTAAATGGCTAGCAAATGTTGCGGCCTTTTCTTTGGCACTTCTAGCCCACTGATTATTTGGATCTAAGAGCGGTGGGGTGGATGTTTTTGGCCTTTTCAGATTTTTGGTTGTTTTCCAGAGCGAGTAATCTGTAGCTTCTGTAGCTGTTAGATTACTGAGGTATTCGCTAATAGCTTCATTTTTAATTTGTAGTAATACATTTTTCAGGTCCTTTGCTGCTTTATTAAAGTTTTTCTTATCGTCTACGCTTCTTGTGAGTTGCCATCTTTTTCTAAGTTTTCTTCTTTCACGAATTTTTTCTTTTACTATAATTGGGATTTTTTCTTTAACAGTAGAATTATGTTGATCTGGTGTAGCAGTCTAAGACGCTTTTTGTATTGAGGTGGTGAGATCGATTACTGCTAAGTCCAGGTCTTCTGGTGTTTTCAGTGGTATATTTAAAGTAATTAGAGTGTCTAAAGTTGTTTTGAATACTTCCCAGTTCGTTTGCTTGCTGTGTAATGTGGGTTGTTTCTGTTTTTTTTAGAATGTGTGAGTGAAGCGTTATTATGAATGGTGAGTGATCGTATGAGAGATCAAAGCATGCCTCTGTCTTGAGTTTCTTTAAATCAAGTCCTTTTACTACCCCAAAGTCTATTAAATCTGGAAGTTTATTCTTATCAGTAGGCCAATAGGTTGGCTGTCCGGTGGAGGTTATGACTTCTGAGGGTTTCATACAGTTGTCTGCCTTTACGTAGAGTTATTCTTGAACCCCAGTGTTGATGTTTGGTATTCCAGTCACCTGCAGAAATGAATTTGTTTCCCAGAGTTTTGAAATAATCTTCGAAGTCTTGCTGTTTGTTGTTATACTTTGGTGGGAAATATACCGCTGAGATGTTTATCGTTCCTACTATATCTTCTATAGCTACAGTAGTCGCTTGTAGATTTCCTTTGCAGTAGTGTTGTAGTTCGTGATGCTTGATTCCTTCTCGGATGAGGACTGCTGTTCGCCCATGTGCAGTTCCGTCAGGATGCTTGGTATCATATATGTGATACTATGGGATTTTTAAGTAACTTTGATGAGTAAAATGTGTTTCGAATATTAACATGATATCTAGGTTATGTAATTGTAGGAATAGTTTAACTTCTTGTGCGTGCAGGCATAGGCCGTTGGTGTTCCATACACCTATTTTAAGTAACTGAGCCATTAAGACATTTTATTTACGAGCGTGGAAATAAGATTCATTATGGTGCTCATTTGTTTGATGAAGTCTTTCATTATATTTTTCAGTTCAACTATGTCACTCGTTGGGGTAGTCTGCACGATTGGGTCTGATTGAGTTGGATTAGCTGCCTGTTGGTGGTTTTGATGCATTTGTTGAGCATAGGTTACGTTAGGTTGAACAAAGCGTGTATTGAAAACTCGAAGTTGTCCTGCTGAGTTTTTGCTGTAATTGTTTATGGACAATGCATCCTCTATAGTTTTCCGGATGATTGTCATTACAGCTGACACATTTAATTTCACTACTCTGATTTTTCTGGGACAATCTGATGTTAAGTGGGTACCTATGCATTTAACACAGCGTGGATTTTTGCTACAAAAATTTTTAGTGTGACCATATTGTTAACATCTCATGCATTGCGGTATATTTCTTTTAACATGTGGTGCTTCAAATGTCACACTAGCATTCATTAATAATTTCACTTTGTAGATATCCTTGTTATTACGTTGTTGTTTGAGATCTATAAAAAACATAGGCAGCCTGATATTCGTTCTTTGTTGTTTAACGTTCCAAATATTTGTTACTTGATGTCCCAAAGCCTCTATGCTTTGCTTTATTTAAGCAACGTCAGTTGAGTAGTGTACGTTTTTTAAAACTACTCTAAAGCTTTTCTCATTTTTAGGCTTATAGGTGTGATATTGGGTTTTTTTTGTCGTTCAACATTTTAATAATGTTTGTGTATGTCTGCGAGTCGGTCGGTTCTATTTTAACCTGCTCTCTACTTAGTGCTTTATAGTGATATTTGTCCTTTATTACGTACTCTTCTGCTTCTACAAATAACTATAAACTTTTCCCTCGTTCATTTCTTGTGCCTAAATCATAGTCACCGATAAGTCTGTCTCTTTTTCCTTTCCCGATCTTAGCATTTAAGTCACCCATCATTATTATCATGATTATTAAATTGTTTGAGTATAACTGACAGTATCCTATAAAATTCTTCTATTTCCTCATCTGGTTTATCGGCAGTAGCGGCATATACTTGAACAATATTTAGTTTCACTGGGTTGCTGTCCAAATGAATAACTAGTATTCTTTCCGAGATTGGTGTAAAATTTGTAACATATTGTTGTATTTCCTTAGATTATATTATATCAACTTCTTGTATGTGTTGGTCGTTTTTGTCTCTAGAGTAGTAAACTTTATGTTCTTTGATTGTACATAGGCCTGTACCGGGCCACCACATCTCGCTGATGCCCATTATATCAATTCCGAGTCTGGAAAGCCCTGCGCTCTTCCCTTGCCGGATATTGATTTCCTGATTGATGATCAGTACATATTCAAACTCTATCATTTCTTTCCGTTTTGCTTTCTCTTAGGAGTATAATGAGGTAGTTTCCGTTACTTTCTTCATCGTAATGCTACAGCCGTAACATGATGGTTGTCTGAAAGTATATGATGGCAAGCCTGTTAAGAAGTATCTTTCTGCATCCTTGACTCATTAATAACATAGCTGCTTTCCTGTGCAATGCTAGTTTTGGTCCACCTCGGGTATTTAATTTCCCCGGTACCACCCGTATCTGGGAGGCTTTCCCCTACCCGCCACCTGGGGAGATGTCTGATGGGGGAGTAGCAACCTCTCACGGATTAAGTGATACACACTTTAAAATCCAAATAGAGAACTCACCATTCTATTAGGTTGACTTAGCTGCGAAAAATTCGATTTTTATGCTTTTTTTGTTTCTTCGTGCTTATAGCGTTGTAACAACAAGCTTTATTTGTATTCCAGACAAGTTTGCAAGAAAGTGAGCGAAGGAACTGTAAGTCAGACAAAAGTTTTAAGATGGTATAGGAGCTTCAAATTCAATGATCTCAGCCTTGAAAATTTGCCTCGTTCCGGTCGGCCATTAAAGTTAAATGATGGTAACTTGCAAGCTGCTTTGGACGCCAAACCTTTATTAAGCACTCGAGATCTGGACGCTTCATCGGAACCTTCAGCAACTTGATTTTGTCTACAAGAAGCCCCGCCAAGATCCGCCTGAACTCACCGAAGCACAAGTCGCCAAAAGAGTGGAGATCTGCTGCTAACTGAACAACAATCCACTAATTATAGAAACGAATTGTGACCTCGGATGAGAAGTGGCCCTTTTTGGTCAATCACAATCGACAGAATAAATGGGTTTCAAAAACTCAAAATCTTCCTCAGTGCCGCGTAAAGATCGTTTCGGTAAGAAGGTCATGATTTGCGTGTGGTGGAATTTTGAGGACGTGCTTCATTTGGAGTTGGTTCCGAATGGGCTTGTTTGGAGCAATAGCGGATCAAAACTCGAAGCTCACTTTCTTGCAAACTCATCTGAAATACAAAGATGAATGTTGTTACAACGCTATAAGCACAAAGAAATAAAAAATGCATAAAGATTGAATTTTTTGCAGTTGAGTTAGGGCTTTTGGGACAACCTAGTGTAACTTTGCGTTTCGTAAGGCAGTGTCGCCACCTTCGCAGATGATACCGCAATAATGTCCTCAGACACCAATCCTGACAGTGCACCCGAAAAGCTTCTACTACACCTAAAACTTTTAAAACCTGGCTAGATCGTTGGATAATTAAAGTAAATAGTAATAAATATACACAAATTATATTCACTATAAAACGCACTATCTATCTACAAGTTATTATTTATAACCTGCCTATTCCAATGGAAACCGAGGTGAAATATCTAGGACTCTATCTGGATTAAAGACTGACCTAGAAAGCCCATTAAAAACTCAACCTAGAAACAAAAAAATACGTATTGGTTAATCGGATACAAATCGCAATTGGCTATATAACAAACTGCTACTATATAAAATCGTCTTAATGCAGGTATGGATCTATGGGATTAAACTGTGGGGATATAGTAAAATAATCTGAGAATTTCTTTCATCAATCATGTCAAGAATTCAGCTAAATGAAGTTGAGACCACAGTTTAAACCACACCAATAAACGCATCGGCGACCTCTACGTGGGCTGCACGACATCTATTGCGAAAAACTTTGGAAACCTTTTTATTGCTTTTCAAAATATTCTCCCTGACGATTAATATATTGTTGCATACGCTGGAACCAATTTTATATATTTTTCCACAGGAGATCAGTTCGAAACATAAGTTTGAACGCATCAACCGCCTCTTCTAGCGTCGAAAATCATTCACAAATTTTGTTCTTAACGCGAAGGAACAAAAAGAAATCATTAGGGGCCAAATTATAACTAATCAATTCGACGTTTTGAGTGTTCAAAAAGCCAGTTGTTTGCGTCTACGTGTCTGAGCTTGCATTGTCATGGTAGAAAATAATTCGGCGTCGCGCGTTGGTTTTTTTATGCTTCTATACAGTAAAATGAGAAGCCTTATGTAGAGAGTAATGTCGTCTGTCTGTCCGTCCTTTTATTTTTCAACTTTTGATCAAGGCAGCTTCCAAGCTGGAGACAAGTTTCTATTTCTGTCATTTCTGACAATTTTTCAACGAATTTAAAAGTTCCTTACTGAATTCTATATGTCTGTCTGTCTTATGGAATCTTACAGGCAATTTTACGCTGATTTTTAATTCGAAATTAAAAAATTTCTATCTCGAATAATTTTCGAGATATTCGACTTCGAATTTCGGGAAAATTTTCGACATTATGATTTTAAATGTGATTCTTATAGGAAATTTTACGCTGAATTCGAAACTGAAGCCGAAAAAATTCTATGTCGAATAGTTTTCGAGATATTCGACTTCGAATTTCGGGAAAATTTTCGACATTACGATTTTAAATGTGATTCTTATAGGCAATTTTACGCTGATTTTTAATTCGAAATTAAAAAATTTCTATCTCGAATAATTTTCGAGATATTCGACTTCGAATTTCGGGAAAATTTTCGACATTATGATTTTAAATGTGATTCTTATAGGAAATTTTACGCTGAATTCGAAACTGAAGCCGAAAAAATTCTATGTCGAATAATTTTCGAGATACTCGATTTCAAATTTTCCCGAAATTTGAAATCGAAATCGAAAGGTCTTTTTAAGTTCGTTCTGGGATTGCTTACAGAGCAATCTCTTCGCCGGCCCCATGTTTTTTGATCTGTGATAGATAGAGAAATAACGTTTTCAGTATTCAACCATAAGTCAAGTTCAGACGCCCAAAATCAGTCTGGTTGGATTATCTTGAGGCCGGTTTGACCGGAAGTGTCCGCAAATTTTTGTTTATGGATAGAAGCCCCGGACATCTGTGGAACCGGAGTTCTACGCCCGTACTTGTCTTATTTCTCCAAAGACTTCTGCCAAACAAATTGTTGTGTATCATTCAGAATTGACCGTTTTACGATTCTCTAGAAGCACGGTTGCGACATGTCCAATTTTTACAAAAAAACAGGCGACCATTTACTTCGAAGTGTTTCGAGCGCGAACATTTTTGTTGGGTTTGGCTCATCTTGGAAGTCGACTGCTATTTACTTTCGGGCTCGTACATAAATCCAAGATTCGTTAACTGTGACGATTTTGTAAACAATTTTGAAGCATCGCGATTGTATTTATTGAGCATTTCTTTCGATCAATCGACACGAGCCAGTTTTTGAGCGAACGTTGCCATATGCGGGATCCAATGAGCACCAGCTTTTTCACGGTTAAATGTTTATGCAATATCGAATGCTAGTCATACTAATGTCTAATGATGCCTCAATTTCACCATAAGTTACATGACGATTTTGCTTTATCACTTCGCGCACGGCATCGAAGTTGTGCTGGCATCACAGCTGATTTTCGATAGCTTTATTTAAAATTATCCTCTAGCAAACCACGACCACGATTAAACTCGTTAAACCAACGATACACAGTGAGTTTGTGTCGAGTTTTATCACCAAAAGTCAAAGTGAGTTGATCGACGCACAGTTGTTGAGACAATCCACGATGAAAGTCGTAAAAAATCATCGCACAAAAATGTGCTCGAGTTATTCCATTTTTTGGTCGAGATGCAATTTTTAACTTAATGACAATAAAACAAATAGCGTCCGTATGACAAAACGTTCCGAGTCCGTACTCCATCAAAAATATCCAACTGTATGAAGCAAACGGAGATGGCACTTAGCACACGCAGGGTTGCCAATTTGCAAAAGACATCGTGTTACCCACGCACAACCACCAGAGCCTAAAAAAGCATTGGTTAGAAGACCTCGTTGAGTTAATTCTGGAGACCCAACTCATGACATATAAAGGGAGTACAAATAAGTCTCCGCTGTCTTTTATCAAAAATTGAGCATTTATTGTTAAAGTAACTGAACTGTATGTCTTATTCAAGGTACTGTCCATCGCTAGCCACTACTTTTCCCCATCTCTCTGGCAGCATACGGATACCGCGTCGGAAGGACGCTTTATCTTTTGAGGCTATACATGAATCGATCCAGTTTTTGGTATCTTCATATGATGTGAAGTGCTACTCAGACAGGCCATGTGTCATCGATCGGAACAAATGATAATCGGAAGGGGCAATCTCTGGTGACTACGGATAGGGGGGGCAGGACTGAGTGTTTCAAGTAGATTTTGACCGGTGCTGCAATATGTGGACAAGCATTATTATGCAGGAGAATAATTTTGTCGTGTCGAAGTAGTAGTGGTTGCGTTTTTCCTTGAATGCTCGGCTCAATCTCATCAATTGTGTTCGATAGAAAGCTCCAGTAAGGATTCTGTTCGGTTTGAGCAACACGACACCAAGCTGATCCCACCAAATACACAACAAGAGTTTTTTTCCATGAATTCGGCTTGGCTGTCGATGTTGAAGCATAGCCACGTGGTCCCATGATTTCCTTTTCTTTGGGTTATCGTAGTGGATCAATTTTTGATTTTGAAACCCTTTCATTTATGCTTGGAAAACAGCATTTCACATGTGCTAATTCGGCGTTCAACTTTTCTCAGCTTTAGTTCATATGGAACCCAATTTCCTTGCTTTTGAATTATTCCCAACGATTTTAAAAGGTATGAAATTGCTTGTTAAGTCACTCCTAATGTAAGTGCTAGTTCTTCTTGCGTTTGGCAGGAATCTTTCTGCAATAATGCTTCCAATTCCGCGTCTTCGTACACTTTTGTCCTTCCGCTACGTTCTTTGTCTTCGATGTCAAACTCACCGTTCTTAAACTTATGGAACCACTCACGACAACTTATCTCACTTAAAGCAGCTTCACCATGTGCTTCTACAAGCAATCGATGCGCCCCAGCTGCAGATTTCTTCAAATTAAAGAAGTAAATCAAAAGTTCCTGCAAATGCCACTTATTCGGCTCAAAATTCGACATTTTCCATGAAAAAATTATGTAATGCTGATACAAAATTGCTAATATTTTAAGGTTATGCTGTTTCCAAATGTCCAACCTTACGATATGACGTTTTACATCTGACAATTTCAACCATAACTTACTGGTGGGGCCAGCTTTTGTCAAACGGGGGAGACTTATTTGTATTCTCTTTATTTACTTATTTACTTTGTTGATTGAGTAAATTGTAAATTTCCAATAAATTATTAAGGATTTAAAAAGCTTTTAAATTGTATTTATAAATGTTCTATTATGGAATATCCGTCTCCCATAGAATCTACGGGATTGACTGAATCTTTAGTGTAAGATTCTGATTAATTCTACTTGCCTGGGGTAATTTGTTTTGAAATTTCAGAATCTTCATCGTTTTAAAAGGGTTTTTAGCCCTATTTATTACGCTGGATAGATGGGTTGAAAAGTGGAAATAAAAAGGCGTGATAAGAGTGAAAACTTTGACTTGGCCTTTCCAATTGTCATACCATATGAACAATTTTATTTTTATTATTTAGTGCGTAAGGTAGGTAGTTAAATGCTTTCAGAAGATTTTTAATTTGTGTGATCACTGCGGTATCGTCTGCGAACATTGTTATGGTAGAATTATTTGTGGTTTGTAAATTATAAGCATAAAGGTTAAATAGCGTTGGTCTTAGTATGTTTCTTTGTGATACTCCAGCTTTTATTGTTTTTTTGGTGGACAATGTTGTATGTATCCTAACGTCAGATGATCTACCTGTGATAAATGAAGTAATGAAGTCAGTGAGATAATCTAGAATTTCCGTCAATAAGGACGCAGGCTAGTAAACGTTAACCTAGCGTCATTTTTTAGTTTAAAGTTTGCCATTTTTTGTTATAGAGTCATATTTTATTGAACACCGTGTTAAAGCGATTAAAAAATACTACAAAAATGACGAAAAAATAAAAAACACATATCGAGTTCTTTGCGATTATTTCGGTCATCATAACCGTTTAAATAAAACCACCATCGATCATTTGGTGCGAAAATTTGAGGCTACTGGTTCTGTTGGAGATATGCCAGAGTGGACGTCTCAAAAGTGTTCGCACGCTGGCAAATATTGTTGCTGTGAAGGAGAGTGTGAAAGAGGACCCAAAACATTCAATAATTCATCGGTCGCTAGAATTGGGCATTTTGGAGTCCAGTTTAATGCACGAAGATTTTTATTTACACGCTCACAAAATTCAATTGACTTTTTTGTTTGAGAGTTTTGAAATTAATTTCCTTAATTTCAGTTGGTGATGTTGGTAAAAACCCTCTTGAAATTGGAGTATTGTAGTTATTGATAGTTTCGGTGAGTTTTTATAGATGATCGTGAGCGTGGTTGCGTCATTAGGTGTAAGTTGATTTTTTTTTATCATTGGTGACGTATGTGTTGTATGTTAAACGACATATTATGTTTGGTCGTTGTATTAACTTTTGCTAGCCAGCCACATGGGCCCATCATGAGGTTGGAGTTCTTCTATATATTTGTTGTACATGCTGAGCTTATAATCCATCTGACTTGATGGGTAAGTTGATTGTGGTGGCTTGTTTTGTTTTTTAGTTTGATTAGATTTAGTATTTCTACTGGTGTTTGAGAATAGCTTCGCTTTCTGTTATTGCTTGATGTTACTGCATGTAGGATGTTAGTTTTCACTACTTCTGTATATTGACGTACTGCTTCATTTACATAATTTGTTGAATGGATAGGTTCAGGGCTTTTGATATTTTTATCTGCTTTGGCATGAAAAATTTTCTAATCAACTTTAATTTCTATTAGTTGCGTAATTGTTGTGGTTTGTGGTAGTATGAAAGAATAATTGGTGGATTATGAGAGTCTAGTTTGTTTAATACAGATTAGTAAATTGGTTTACGGAAGTTTTTGAACAAGACAATATCTAAGATATTTGGTCTCTGCCTGCTTTTTGAGGGTACTCTGTCTGATCTGTATTCTTAATATCCTAGCACTTTGTTTCTCTGTTGGTGAGATGTGTTTCAGATATACATGTAACGTCCAGGTCGTGGTTTGCTAGGAACTCCAAAAATACGACACGTTGTCTTAATTTTATCAGAATTTCAGTTTAAGGCAGTTAAATTATTAATTATGAGTTTTTATTTTCCATTATTGGATAATAGACAAATTAAAGTTGTAAGGAAGGGCATGATTTTATCTAGATGAGGTACTATTAAGTTTAATTATTTTTAACTATTTGTGTAGCTGAATCTACTTAGATTTGTTGGTAGTCTAAGAAAAGATCTATGATGAGCTTGTTAGTTTTGCTGGTTTTGCTGACAATTATTCTGACTAGCGCTGGGTCTGTTTGGACTGTGGATTCTCTTGGAACTTGATTGGATGTACTAGGTGCGCAACTAAGTTTCTGAGTTTCACACGTGTCGCTAACGACACATGTAGTCGACATACATGTCTAAAGTTGTGTTTTTTTATAGCTTGGATGATCTTGAATGATCTGTTGTAACAGCAACACATATTTTTTTAACAACGAAAATGTCGAGTTTTGTGCCAAATAAACAGCATTTGCGGGAAGCTTTGCTTTTCTGTTTTAATTTGAAAAATGCAGTTGAGGCACGTCGTTTGATTGAGGAGGCGTACGGCAAACATACACCATTGAAAACTACCTGTGAAGATTGGTTTAAACGATTCAGAAGTGGCGATTTTGACACTGCGGACAAGGAGCGCCGCCAAAGACCAAAAATAATTGAGGACACCTACTGCAAGCGTTATTGGTTGCAGATGATACGCAACCACAAGATCGATTTGCGGAGGCATTAAATATAACTCGCCAAGCTATTTCCACCATTCCATGCCATGGGAAAAATTAAAAAGGAGGGAAAATGGGTGCCGTATGAGTTGACTGAGAGACAGATGGAAAATCGAAGAACCACTTCCGAAATTTTGCTTTTGCGACATGGAAAAAAGAGTTTTCTGCATCGAATTGTTGCTGACAATAAGAAGTGGATATATTTTGAGAATTCCAAACGAAAAAATCGTGGCTTTTAACTGGCGAAGCATCAACATCGACGGCATGGCGAAATTGTTGTGGAAAGAAGACAATGCTCTCCGTTTGGTATGACCAGAAAGGAATTGTGTATTATGAGCTGCTAAAACCTAGCGAAACTGTCAATGGGCATCGCTACCAACAACAACTGACAAATTTGAACCATGAATTGGTCGAAAAACGGCCAGAATGGGACCCGAGACACGAACGAGTGATATTGCAGCACAACAACGCTCCGTGCCATCGGACTTCTATCGTCCAGGACACCATCAAAACGCTGAAATGGGATCTATTTTGTCAGACCTGGCCTCTTCCGATTGGCGCATGGCTTGGCTGTGCTACAGTTGGCCAATTTCCAAGAAGTGTAAAATTGGTTGGATGCATGTTTTCGGTCCAAAGATGCGTCGCGGTATTCATGTATTGCCACAGAAATGGCGAAAATGTGTAGCTAGCGAGGGACGATACTTTGAATAAACCATTTTTTTGTATTTCTGTTCAAATTTATCATTTTTAATTGATTGAAAAAAAAACAGGAAACTTGCGCACCTAGTATTTATTTGATGACTAACTTTTTGGTAATAAATGCAACTCTTAAAGTTGGTAAGGTGATGCTTCCCATGAGAAATATAAAATATAGGAAGACGAAGATAATGATAAATGACTTGGTGGAATAAGTAATTGATATACAGTTGGAGGACGAAACTATAGAAGTAGTTAATAGAGAAGGATAAAACTGGGTTGGGCCGCATTTAGAAAGTTGAGGGGCCAAAAACTAAAAATAAAGATATTCAACCAAAATATACTTACTGTCCTAACCTATGAAGTATAAACATGGACGCTAATGGCAAATAACATACAAAAGATCAATGGAACGAACACTGCGAATACCTCTGAAAGGCATAATAACAAAGATACGGATAAGACAAAAGCAAATGTATTTTAAAAAGTGTTTAAGCTAAAATGACCGTGGACTGAACACATTGCTAGAATAGAAGATACTAGATAAACCAAAAAAAATAGTGTAACTGAGGAAGGCCTACAATTAGACTCACAGACGACTTAAGAAGAACAGCTGATTATACTTTATTGCAGAAAGCGCAAAACAAAGAGTAATGGTAAAAACTTGGCGAGGTCTATATCCGACATACGGATAGATACAGGCAGATGATGATCCTGTATAATGTTTTCTAACCTTTTAGGCGTTTAAGTTTTTGTATATACTTCCGTTGTATTTGAATTTATACTATCAGTACTATTTGTATGATAACCTTCATCTGTATAATATAGCGCCCGTCCGATTATCACTCGTTTATTCGCACTGGCTTATTCACATTAATAGAATTTTTCTTTGATTCTCATTTTTGCTCCTTATTTAATTTAAATCGTCCTCATTTTTGATTTAACGCTCTTTTGTATTTTAATTTTACGTACACCTTTCCTAAATAATTATTTCTCTCTTTTTCCACCAGAATTTTGCTATTTTTTGAACTCCATACCATAGTTTTGCCTTTATTAGAGTTTTTATGGCTTATTTACTTCTCATTAACTAGTTATCACTATCTACCACTTTTGTTTTCCATATCTCTTTTAAAATATTCACTCTATTTATTACATTGACGCCAAATTCAATACAGGTCAACCATTTAGATGAGTTTCCTCTGCCAATTACTCATGTATTTGTTTAAGCAAATAATGTAATACACCTATCACTACATAATTTGTTTATGGGATCTTTATTAATTCTATTTTTTGCATTTTATTATTTTTCAATTGGTCTCTTTTGCTAACAAATCACAAAAAAACCCTCAAAAAGGCCAAAAGCACGGCAGAAATGCATTTCCGTCAACACAAATATAGGAGAAAGATTTGAATGAGTCTTTTACAGTAAAGAAGTTAAGTTTGTATAAAAGACTGAAATATGCACTTAAGGAGTGTGAAATACAAGCATTGGAATAATTAAATTTACTATTTTTGACATGCTTTTCTCATTTTATTTACAGCACTTTTTTCAGTACCATTGTTCTTTGTACCGATATGTACAAATCCTTTACTGGATAGTTAATGTATTCACATGGATTCATTATTGGCTTTTTATAAATAGTTTGGCTTCAGTGAACTAAACTTTACGCTTGCATAAAATATGGATGATTGTTTCTGTTTTCCTGCTACATTGTCTGCAACTCAGGTTTCCATTGTACAGCCCTATTTTCTTAACATGTTCTCTAAGAAAATAATATCCTGTGAGAAAACGTATAATAATGATTCCTGCTTTGATCTAACAGTTCTTCAGTTCTTTTATAAAGGTTTTTTTATGTCTTTTGTTTCTTAGTATTTTTCATGATGTTTCATAACCCATTTCTTCACTGGGATTCGTATTATACCTTTAGGTACTGCCAAAGCCGGTTTGGGCCCATACATCAATTTTATCGTTGTCTGCAATTTCACAGTGCCCTTGTACCCACAACAGAGTTAATTTATTGTGGTTAGTCAGAGTCCTGAGTTCTTCGCCGCATTCCCATATCACACTGGATGTTATCTTCGGATTATTTAATGCCTTCAGTGTCTGTTAATATGATGAAATTTTGATAAGCCTTTAAATTATTTTTCCGGCACACGGCAGTATAGTAAATATCTTCTATAAAAAACAAATGTATATTTTCCTAGTGAAAAGCTTAATTGCAAGTTTCTTTTTTCACAGTATATGCCTGCTTCTGTTCCAGGCTCGATCTTCAAACTGTCTGTATACCAGATAATTTTCGGAGTGTTGCTCATTTTATTTGCACATTCATTTCTATTCCTAATATTAATATTGAAATTCACGTTGAATGCGAATTTTGCAGTCATGTTGTTTTCATATTCAGTATGCCTCTGCATGTTCCATTTCCATACAGTCTTTGTGGACGAGTGCTTTGTGCAAGCTATAAAGTGCCACTCCTGCCCCTCTCCTGATTTCAAAATAAAGAGGAAGAAAGTCTAGCAATGTCTCCATTACCGATGTTGATGTTAGAATAAATAATTACGTGCTAATAAATAGAAAAGAGCAATCTAAAAAACGAAGTTAAAATTTTTTTGATAAATACAATTAAAATTTGTAAGAATGTTTAAAAATAGATAACATAATTAAATGCGTAATAAAATTTGAGAAAATAACAACGAAGTAAACCTACAAAGAGTAAGGTTTACAACAGGTGAAAGAAAGTAGAGGTTTAAGCTCGAAAGAGGTTGTTTTGACATCCGTTATCACCGCATAATCGGGCCTAAAACCGGCTGTTGAATAACAAAACCGGCAGTGTACAGAAGAAGGAAAGATAAAGGGAAAGAGGATAACGAGGAGGAACTATAACTCCTCTTTACAACATGCTAATGCCCACTTCTTCCCCGTGTTACCATTTACAATTCAAAAAGGGGTGTCGGGGCGGCGGCGCGCTGACATCGAGCGGCTTTAATTTATTTCTTTGGGGCCGTACAAGCGCGCGTGGAAATCTCGTTAAGGCGCGAAAAGCGAATCGACGCGCGATTTTAATTTTAACGCCGGCAAATATTTGACGTATGAATTTTAAATTACAACTTTTTCTGAGCGGCCAAGGAAAATTTTAATATCCGGCGCGCGCTCGGCGGCGGCCTGTCGCTGTTTGCGCGGCCATCGGCATTTGCAATGCAGATGCGGCACCGGGATTATAATTAAAAACTTATTTTAATGCCCTGTTTGAATTTCAAAGGGCCTGTTTCAATTTGTTCGCAGTTAGCGGTAATTGGTCGGATCGCGCTCTAAAACAATTATTAAAAATCCGCGGCGATCAGCGCGGGCGCGCCGCCATCGCCGTATGGAATTGTGAATGTTTGCATACAATAAAACTGAAGCGAAATTAATTACAATTTTGTATTGCAGTTCGTACGGGTTTTAAATTGCTTTTCGGCTGTTAGCGATTTCTTATAGGCAACCACTCTTTAACCTCCTTTTGATGTTTCAATAACGTAGAAGGCGGTACAGTTTTAGACTTTCTAAGCATTTTAAATTGAGGAAATTGTACTGAACAGAATAAAACTTCTGGGATATTAATAGTGAGAACATGTGCCTCTTTCAAACTTCAATACAAGAGTTATCAGAAATGTCAACACTGTAGACAATTTTTCCCCTAAGTCGGTACATTTTTTCACAGTCAAAAAAAGTTTATGCAAGGTTTAAGACATTTTATAAAAGTCCTTTTTTAATATTCAATAAGTAAAAAATAAGCTGTCGAGTTTAAGTGTGGTCGTAGCAGTCTTGAAGATGATCTCCGTGAGAGGCGCATAAAAAGTGCAACAACACCAACAATTATTAAAAAAGTACATGATATGGTATTGGATGACCATCAAATTAAGGTGCGTGAGATTTCTGAAGCTCTAAGTATTCTAAAAGAACGAGTAGAATGATGCATATGAGCTCTTAGATTATCAGAGACTGCTCAATATCATTTCACCAAACAATTACAACACAATACAGAAATTTATTAAATTTTATTAATTAGAGAAAAATAGAAATAAAATAAAATTTAAAAGTTGCGCTGTTGTAGGAGCGAAGGTCCGACAGGTCGACAGGCCTTTGACTCTTATGGCGGTACGATAATGCAGTCATAAAAAGGAAAAAATTGAAACCAAATACTTAACAAAACAGAGTCGGCCCCGAAATTTTTAACACACCAACATCTACAAATCAGAACAAGATGGAAGAGATTTTGAAAGAAATTAGGGACAAATTAATCAAATTAGAAGATAATGATCAGAAAACTATCAAACAAAAACTAAAATTGAAAACTAAGAAAGGAAACGAGAGAACAAACAATTGAAAGAGAAAATCCGCATACAAGATAAGAAAAAAGAATTACTAAAAATTGAATAACAAAAACAAACTTTGGCATAAAGAAAACTGAAAACGCGGGCCTAGAAAATGAGCAATATAAGATAAAAGAAGTACTAAATAAAATTGGAGTTGAAATTATACAAAGGAAAGACAGCGGATATTATAAAATAAAAAAGGGAGAACAACAAAGATAGACCAATAATGATAGAATTAATAACAGGGAATAAGAAAGCCGAAATATTGAAGTCAACTAAACAACTGAAAAACAAATTGAAATATAAGTGAGGATTATAAAAAAGAAATACAGATGCAAAAAAACCAACTACTAAAACACATGAAAGAAGAAAGAAACCAGGGCAATAAAGCAACTATTACATATAATAAGCCCATTGTAAACGGATCAGTATATAGGTATGAAAAAAGTCGCAGAGATATGGAAAACCCAAGAAGATGTAGAGAAAATTGAATAAACTTATACTCCAAAATCTCCCCAAGAACTGAAGGGAATTTAAGAAGAGAAGACTGAGTGAAAACGAGAATAACCAAACACATTTCAAAAAGCTAATACAATAGATCATATTGTATACGGTCAAGAATGGAAAATAACATTAAGGAAATTATGGTATAAAAGAAATCAGAACTTACACATGAAACTACAGAGGTGGAAGACGTATTGAACGAATTTACGAGAATAAATGTAAGCCACCTTAGGGAGGTAGCACTAAAGACGGAATATAAGATAATGATAAGAAAAAGAAGAAAAGTTTACAATCTACTACAAACTCAAGAATTAACTAATAAAAACATTACTTTAGAAAGTAGATGGAAAATACTCAAAGAGACTATCTTAAGGACGGCAACTGAAATATGCAGAACAAAAAAAAAAAAAAGAAAGAAAAAGTAAAGAAACTGAATGGCAAAATAAAGAAGTGGAATTTGGAAGAGATACCAACAATAAAAAAAACAGAAGACAAAATAAACTACGACAGACTAAATAAACTAGTGAATAAATTAGTGCAGAAAGCTAATGGGAAGAATTAAACGAAGGATTCAAGAGCAGTAATAGAAACTTCTAGAATAAAACCAAGGGTCTGAGAGAAACAGTAAAAAGGAATTAAGTGGAACAAAAGACAAAGCAATAAACTTCTAACAAAGATGACAGGGCTGTCAGAAAGATGGAGAGAATTCTTTGCTGAAAATGAGATAGAGGAATACAATAGAACATAAGTAATAACCAAAATCAAAACAAGAAAGGCTAAAAAAGGATAAAATAGAACCAGATATGATTAAGTAGCTAGGAGATATTGGAATAGACTGGATTTGGAACGCATACAAGACAAATAAAATACTTGACGGCTAGAATAATAATTTAGTACTTCCTATATATAAGAAAAGTGATAAAATAAACTGAAAATTACCGAGCAATATGTTTATCTTCAGTAATATATAAAATATATACAAGATCATCAACAAAAAATGAAGAGATGTGTAGAAAGTAAATTAAAAGAAGAATAAGCAGCCTTTAGACAAACGAATGAGAAAGTCTATATCCTAAGAAACCAAGTAGATGCAAACAGGCGAAGAAATATTCTTAGCTTACATAGACTTACAGGCAACCTTTGACACAGAACAAAGATCAGTTTTAAATGAATTTTTGGAAGAAATAGAGACGCCCAAAAAACTAATAAAAATGACCAACAGTGAATATACGAATGCCAAAACAAAGATGCAAATAATAGTAGTATATGGAATTACTTCTAATTAAACAAGGAGATAACTGTTACAATTTATAATAGTTATGGACAGAATATTGAAGAATGCTAGAGAAGAAAATATAGGTCTGGAAACTATAATAGGGTACAAAAATAGGACACCAATACAAATCGATGCAGTATTATATGCAGATGATATAATATCATTGGCGGATAATGCAAAAAATGTTAAATACAGGAATAAACAAAATAGAGAACCTACACATGATAATTGACCAGTAAAATAATATTACTTAACAAAATAGTAATATTAGAATCATACAATTTAAATTATAAAGGAAAAATACTAAAGGAGGTAACGACGATGAAATACGATTACAAAAAATTGACGTAAAAATATCAGTGAAGAAATGTTACTTATGTTGTGCTATAGGCAGTTAGTTATTTTTCAGTATGAATTGTTTTAACCGATTTGTTTTTATACAAGTTCATTTTTCACGGTTTTGATCAGTATCAAAGAAACCTGAGGTGGTATTGTAATTTTTCCAATGTTCTAGCAGGGTTGGTCTCCACGAAGTGTCATTATCATATGCCAGCATCAGTGTGTTATTTAACAGGCGTACATTTGCTGACAATATTAAATATAGTGTTTGGTGTTCATCTCCTTACCCGTGTCCCATCTCTACGGCAACCTTTGCTGTCCGCCCGCCGACTCTCGTCGCAACACAACGAGTCTTACCGCCGCCCGGAACACTCCGAGTTGGGCCCTCGTCAGCGAAGCTGACCTGCCGTACGATACAAAATATCCCACTTTACTCCCCCGTAAACATAAGCTAACAGAGCTCATAGTCAAAAATGTCCATGAGAAAAACTTGCATTCTGGTGTGAATACCACCTGCTATTTTGCCAAATAACTTCGAACAACCTGACGTATTGAGGGTAGCCAAAACCTTTGCCTTACTAAATAGCAGGTGGTATTCACACCAGAATGCAAGTTTTTCTCATGGACATTTTTGACTATGAGCGCTGTTAGCTTATGTTTACGGGGGAGTAAAGCGAGATATTTTGTATCCTACGGCAGGTTGGCTTCCTGAAGTCGTCCGCCCACCCTTAACACACCGTTTTGATTCACGAAAGGAGCTAATCTTTGTAAGGATTTGGCACACGGCAAATTGTTGCGTAGTTTATCTAATTCTTGGCGATAGAACTTGGCTTGAACCATTTTTATTATTATCAATAAGGCATTGAATAATTCTAACTCACTCAAGGCGCCCGTTTGAGGAGGGTTCCTTTTACGACAGATATTGCAAATTCTAAAACAGAACGCTACGATCCCCTGAATATTTCGTAACGATGAGAATTGAGTCAAAAAATTGTCAATTAACGAAGTTTCGGTTTTGGCAACGAATGACACGATTCGTTTTTCAGACGCTAAATCGTCTAGGCACGTTGATAAGGTATTTCCTAGTGACCATGAATCGGAAGGATCCATTAACCATGAAGGACTCGCCCACCATAAGGAACAGGGTGCGAAATCTTGAGGCAATAAACCCCGGGATGCGGGGTCAGCAGGGTTGTCATGAGAACGAACGTGCTTCCACGAACTGGGTGGTACTCTTTCTTGTATATGCGTGACTCTATTGGACACAAAAGTTGCAGTAGAGATGGGACACGGGTATAGAGATGAACACCAAACATAATCCGGCTCGAAGGACCAAAAGAATGTTTGTTAATTAAGCGCAATAAGGTGACTCGATAAGCAAAACATGAAATAAAATTAAGCGGACCTGTGTAAACTATATATATTGGGCAAAATTATAATTAATCCTAAAGTAACAATTAAGCAAACAACGAAACTGAGGAAAATAAACGAACAATACAGCTATACTTGAATAACTGCAGGCAGGTCAGTTGGGCGCTCTCTCGACGCAAGTAACGTTGTCTGGACGGCAACATGGACGGCAGATGTCTGCAACGACAGCGTACGAGCACAGCGCAATAGAGCACCTAGGTCGACTGGTTGGCGGCTTCAATCTTGGGGCACCACGGACGGGGCGGAATGTACAATAAGCAACAACAGCTTACCAACGGCTTCAATCGGGTCGGCTGAATACAATATGAAGCGACAGCGTGCAAGCACAGCGCACTGGAGCATCTGGTCGGCTGGCTTGTTCCTTCGCTGACGAGGGCCCAACTCGGAGTGTTCCGGGCGGCGGTAAGAATAGTCAAAGGACGTTATCTTGAGAACTCCTGTTTTTAATAAGCTCATAGTTGGGTAGCGTTACATCAAATTTTATTTGGAAGAATCGATCCTTTAGGATCAGATAAAATTAATCAGATAATTGCTTTAGATCATCGTGCTTGTTGAAGACTTGTTGTATCTTTGCTCTTCTTATAGCTTGCTGTGCTGTGTTCGCCTCCACAAACACGACACAAACAAATCGTCACTAACAGTATGTTTTAGTGTGGCCAAACAGTTGAGAGCGTATGCATTTTACTGGGGTTCTGCTAATTCGTGATCGTTCTATTACAATTCAGTTGTATTGAAAATGTTGTAGTTTGTTGATGTTTTTGTTGTTTTTGGATGGTTTCAGGTCTATGAAGAATAGGTTTATTGATTCTTTTGTGGTTTTGTGTCTTGCAGTGATAATCATCCTGACTGTGTGTCCACGTTCAGTGAGTTCTAATTTTATTTTATTTTGGTTGGTATGTATGGTGAATTTTTAAATGCTTCCGGGGTATTACTTGAAATTTTTACTGCGTTATATGTTAAGTTTTTGGTGACATATTGTTCATCACTTACTACTTCAGCAAGGTTTTCCTTCATTTTTGGTAAGTTTGTAAATCTGTAAACAAATAATGAGAGTACAAATAAGTCTCCGCCGTTTGATAAAAGATGGCCACATCAGTAAGTTATGGTTAAAATTGTCAGATGTAAAACGTCATATCGTAAGGTTGGACATCTGGCAACAGCATAACATTAAAATATTAGCGATGTTATATTAGCATCACATAATTTTTTCGTGCGAAAATGTCGAGTTTTGATCATCCGTCATTTGCGGAAACTTTTGATTTGCTTCTTTAATTAGAAGAAATCTGCAGCTGAGGTGCATCGATTGCTTGTAGAAACATATGGTAAAGCTGATTTAAGTGAGAAAAGTTGTCGTGAGTGGTTTCATAAGTTTAAGAACGGTGAGTTTGACGTTGAAGACAAAGAACGTAGCGGAAGGGAGAAAGTGCACGAAGACGCGGAATTGGAAGCATTATTGGAAGAAGATTCCTGCCAAACGCACTTACATACATTAGGAGTGAATCAACAAGCAATTTTATATCGTTTAAAATCGTTGACAATGATTCAAAAGCAAGAAAATTGGGTTTTATATGAACTAAAGCCGAGATTAACGTTTCTCGGCCGATTTTTTGCACATGTGAAATGATACTTGCCAAAGGGTTTTTGCATCGTATAGTCACTGGTGATGAAAAATAAATCCACTACAATAACACAAAGAATAGGAAATTATGGGGACCACATGGCCATGTTTCAACATTGACAGTCAAGCCGAATATTCATGGAAAAAAAATCATGTTGTGTATTTGGTGGGATCAGCTTGGTGTCGTGTATTATGAGTTGCTCAAACCGAACACAGTTGATGAGATTGAGCCGAGCACTCAAAGAAAAACGCGTCCAGACACTACAAAATGATTCTTCTGCATGATAATGCTCGTCCACATGTTGCGGCGCCGGTCAAAACCTACTTGAAAACAATCATTTGGGAAGTCCTACCTCTTCCCCCTCTCGCCAGACATAGCTCCTTTTGATTATCATTTGTTCCGATCGATGGCACATGTGCTGTCTGAGCAGCACTTCACTTCATATGAGGATACCAAAAATTGAGTCGATTCGTAGATAGCCTCAAAACATTAAGCCTTCTGCCGACATGGTATCCGTATGCCGCCAGAAAGATGGGAAAAAGTAGTGGCTAGCGATTGACAATATTTTGAATAAAATATAAGGTTCCGTTCCTTGCCCAATTTTTGATAAAAAACGGCGGAGATTTATTTGTACTCCCTTTATTTTTTTTTTATTCCTTTGTGGTATAGAGTTATATTCTTGCGAATTATTTAGTGCATCTTATTGGTTAGAGAGTGGTATTGCACTGGAGTCTGGGTCTTCTTGCACATTTTTTTCTTATTTTTCTGCGTTTTGTGAATATAACCATTTGCCGATTGTTTAAGAAGTTAATGAAGTTTATGAGTTGGGTGGGCCATTGGAAGTTGCGGTACGACGTATTGTTGCTGTGAAATAATTGCTGGGTCCTGGTATAATTTGACTCATTTGTGTGTCACAGTTTGTAAAGTATTGGTTATGAAGGTGTTTTTGAATAGGTAAAATTTGTACATTAGGTTGGAATTGACCCTGTAGGTCTTAAGTTAGTGGCTGGAAAAATGTGTAGTTGAAGCCCGGCCTATTCCTGCCGGTAACATTGTGATAATTTAATAAGAAAATATCTGTTATTTGAAGATTTTGTGGAACTATTTAAATTAAAAGACCCGTTAAATGTTGTTAGCAATAAGGTAGCCGTGGTCGCGTTATGGAATAAAGCACATGAATAATAAATTTAAAATTAAATTGATAAATTAATTAAGCAAGTTTGCTCAAACACGTCTCTTCTGCTTTGAGCTGACCTGTGATTCTTTCATTTATGCTGCACTCATTGTGTTGTTCCTAAAAGCCTACTTTTGTTATGTAAACTCACTGCTATACTCATTTAATTCTTAAACAAAACTGTCATCATTTACGCATGCGCATTGCAGTTTACTCTCATCAGTTTCCAAGTTGAGACCACGTAAACTACTTTTGTTATATCAATATTTGCCCGATAATTTCGGAATAGGCTATCTATCTATATAATTTAAGCAAGAATTTTTAACCTGGAGTTTTTTTATTTTGATAAAATAAAATAAATATACTATTTTTCAGCGAAACCTAATTCACTGCACCGAATTAAACTTATATAATTTCAAAAAGGTGTTTAGAAGTTTGTTATAACTATACAAAATTTTTAACAAATATCAAATTTACTTTTAAAGGAACTGCCAGAGGTAAAAGCACTTCTGTTTTGAGTGTAACGAACTTTGTCGAGAAACATTTTTTGTAACTGATGTCGCGTTTCCTTTTGATGTGGCCAAGGCGAGTCTGAAAAAGTCAAGAGACTAATCTAGGGTCACTGAATCTTCTAGTTAGGAGGGTCTCGAGCTAAATTAGCAGTGAAGAATTTAGTAACCTGAAACTTTTATCCGTGGCAGAGACAGTTTTGCAAAAAATTCGAACTTAAGCATCGGTACCTTCAAAGTTAGATTGTTCTTAATGTCCTGCTATCTAGAATTTCTTGCGTCGACTGGGTATTTTTAACGAGATTCATTTTCAATTTTTTATAAAACTTTTATGGTTAGCAGGAAACGTGGGAATTGTTAATAATACTACCTCAATGTTTTCACAATTTGCTGCACTCGCGCTGTTTGAACTATATAACTATAATCCGTTTTCCGAAATTGACTTGCAGTCATCAGCTTAATAAGAGCCTAAGCAATAGATTTGATATATTTATAAATTTAATAAAAAACAAAAACAATTTTTAATTTGATTACATAAATTGTCATACAAAAGTGTTTCCGTTCACTTCAATTTAAATTGTATAATTTATCTTTTTGTATGTTTAGCTTTTTCTTAAAACTTTAAAAATATCCTAGGTACCTAAAATGTTTTACTTAATTTGGTTCAAAATTGTTTTTACAGAACCAACAAAGAAAACTATTATTTAACTTTAAACAAGTGTATATATAGTGATTCTTTTGTAAAGCCCTTATCTGGGCTGTACTTAAATCGGAATAGAGGCCGCAAATAATCTTGCAACAATAACAAATATCTGTTATCCGATAAATTAATTTGTTTGTACAAAATACGTGCGATGAGTACGTGTACTACCAGAAATTAAGATCGAGTTGTATTTATACTAAGTATATCTATAAAGTCCTAATCTCAAACGTCGGCCTCCGAAATTTAAGCCAAACTCAATTTTTTTCTTGGTCATATCCCTCAATGTATGCTTAAGGATGAACTACTTTCCTAACAAATGAATACATGCCCTCATACTTATGTTTTCCAAACTTGTGAAAAATAAAACTGACTGCAGCTCTTACAAACCTATAAGTCTTCTCCCAACCCTATCCAAGCTACTTAAAAAAGTTGTTCTTTTACGCCTTAACTAAAAAGTGAATGAACATCAGATTCTACTGTCCACTCAGTTTTGGTTCTGAACAGGCCATTCTGCAGTACAACAGCTACGAGAAATTACACAGAGGGGGTATGAAGCTAAACACTACGCAACGGTAGCTTTCTTGGACATTACCCAGGCCTTCATAAGGTTTGGCTAGATGGATAAAATTAAAATTACTCCATTTTTCATTTCTTCAGAACTTGATTGATATCATCTTTTCGTTTCTGGAGAGTATCCCATGGCAATGTGCTTGGCCCTACATTATTTAATATCTTCACACACGAGATGTCTAATCCATAGTACAGCAACTTTGCATTAATTAAACTAGAACAAAATTCTACCCAAGGCCATTAATCTTCTCGAAACAGCCATTAATGTCTTAAGTAAATAGTACAATAAATTGTGTATATCACTTAATCCTCACAAGTGTACAACTAATGTTTTTACCTTAAAACGCATAAAAGAACACCACAGCATCTACATAAACGGAAAAGTATCTCCTAGAATCCCAGAGGAGAAGTCATTAAATAGCTTGGTGTTTATTTCGACATCAGATTAACCTGAAGCATACATGTTAATAAGTTCAATCGTGGATACAGTAGACTAAAATTACTTTATCCTCTTATCAACCGTAATACTACACTCCACAGAGAATACACAATTTCTAAAACAAATATTAGAAAGCTTTACGGTTTTCAGAATATTTATTAATGTTTCTTAGTTTATTCGCGATAAACAGATACACAATGAATTTAGTATCAACAGCAATCAACAGTTTATCAAGCAAATCTGTGAAGACAAGAGGCATTTTAGTGTAAGTCATGTTCACCCGCGCATTGAAAATTGTAATGCAGTGGTTTGACAAAAAAAGAAAAAAGTAAGTGAGCTGAGAGAACTAGGCTGTCAAAAAAAAAGGAAAAATGCTGTAATATATGGTGTCGTAATAAACTATGTTAGTTATCTTAATTCCTGACTTTTGTGATTCATCGTCTATGAGTTGCACATTGGAAAGATAGCTATTAAGTTCATAAAACTGGCTGAAGCACTGTATGTCTAAAAGCTCATCGAACCAAGACATTAAAGAAGATTCATAGCGTCGGACTTCATATAGGGTGCAGTTTACTCCTACCAGCATTGAACAACACAACATTTGGAGGGGACACCCGGATTCTTATGGACTCAGCAGTGAAGTGTTACGTTATCAGTAATAAATAGCAGTCATTGTTCATGATGGAAAACACCAAGCGACAAAGCGCTGCTGTAACCCGCCTGGGGTACAGTGAATTGGGAATGCAGACCACCTCCAGCAGTAAGGAATTAATAAAGTGACACCAAAAACAAGTTTGTCAGAAGGATAAGCCAAGTTGAGAAGATTGTGCAGAGTGTGAGGAAGTTCTGGAACGCTCCAATCCTATCACTGAATATTTTGAAAGCAAAGATCAGGACAGCGTTTCAGAAGATGAGTGGCAAAAATGGAAGGCCGTGATAAGGTTGGAGCATCAAAACGCTACGCATATCCTCAGCAGCAGTTGGAAAAATGGAGGAAGATGTCAAAGCCCAGCGTCAGAAGTGATCAGGTTCCAAATCGGGAAGTGTGCGGTGTGCGTCTAGGAGGAGCAGAGCGTCTATAAGTTTCAGCGTTTACCGTAAGTAACAAGTTGATTTGGATACTGAATTGGAGCAGTTCAAGCTGCAATACCAGTATGAAGATGCAGTTACAGCGGTGTAGAAGATCAGTTTAACTACAATTAAGCCAAAGTCATGTGTGGGAACTGAGAAGGAGAAGGACCTGTGAACATTAGTGGAAATGTTGGAGGTGGAGCGGAATTGGCTTCCGGAGGAGCTTGAAAGGAAGAAAGCTGATAGAGAAACGGAGTTGTGTAAACGAAAATTAGAATTGGAGATTGTTGAGATTGTGGACAAAGAGGATGACGATTTGGATAAGTCATATAGGACTATTAGCCAGATTTCTGATAAATGAGCATGATTTTAGGAGCAGCAGCAGATTTCTGAACAATATGTTCCTATGTTCAGTCAAATCCATAATATACATTTGGAAAATGTTCAACGCCAGTCATCAGATTAACAGCAGTTCTTCAGAGAAAATATTCTTCTATCGACATAGTTACAACATGCTCCTCTACTCCAGCAACACCAAAACATTGGGCACACGTACAACGTGGTTCAGTACAACGCTCAACAGTAGTTGCTAATTATAAGAATGACTTGATTGTGAAAGAACTTTAACACCTCTTGCAATTTATTCAGAAGCCACATGAGTGTTTTAATAGAAAAGCTGAGGGTTGGCCTGTTTTCCGCAGTAAATTCTATTGCACGACTTCGTCTGGCAAAGTGAGCTCTTCGCAGAACGCCATTTTTCCCCAGGAAGGCTCTACATAGCGAAGCACAACAAGTAGTAATTGGACTACTTAATGAGCCTAACAACATAACCAAAATAATAAAAATCTTGGAGAAAATTTTTGGGAGGAATGAACTTGTGATTCATGAGCTGATAGTGAAAGCAGACAAATGCAAGACTCCAGAAGTAAATCAACCAGAAACGTTTATGGTGTTTGAAAGAACTTTGCAGCACCTCATAGATGTGGTAAAATCTCTAGGGGAAGAGCGTTTCCTCAACGATATAAGCTTACTGGACAAGCTAGTAAGTAAGTTACCTGTTCAATATTTCTTCGAGTGGTTTCATGGATCAAGTTTAATCCAGCACAGAAAGAAAACTCTAAAGTGTTTGGTACTTGGATTTAGTGCAAGCTGTCATTAGTCGTCAGGTTGGTAAAACCAGCAGTGTATGGTGAAGACATCATTGGATCATCGAAACGGCGACAACAAACGTCTGAGATACACGTTACTACAACAAAGAAAAACAGCAAGCTTTTATCATCATTTGAAAACTGTGTGTGCTGTAAAAAAGGAAACAACAAGTTAAAAATGTGCTACTTGTTTACGAAGTTGTCCGCGGAGAAGCGAAATAATTTCGTGAAGAAAAATGGTTGCTGTTTCCGGTGTTTGGAATGTGGACATCAGTCAAGCGTCTGTAACTCCAGCCGTATTTATGGTAAGGAAGATTGCCAATTCTTTCACCATTTAGTTCTACACATTTCAGGTAATTAGAGAAAAGTAGAACTCTCTAGTCGTGCAGGAAGCTAACCCAGTGAAATTCAAAAGGAGTCTTTCAGAACTATCAGCGTAATGAAAAGTTTACCTTCCAAGCCACTTTCAATTGTTTAAGTGAAAGTTTTTGGGCCACAAAGAATGCGACGAGTGTACGTGTTACTGGATAGTAGAAGCAACTCAACTGTCATCAACAAGAAGTTCGCCGAAGAGCTTGGAATTACTGGGCGTGCCATCAAGCACAATTGTACAGGAATTGGGGGAACGAGACACGACGCTCAAGAAGTCAAATTAGAAATTGTTGGAGAGTAGAAAACTGCAGACCCACACAAGGTTGTTGGCTCAATGACAATAGGCGGACTGGGATTGAGCCTATTTACTCAAGAGGCAGCTGAAGCAAAGCAGAAGTGGTCACATCTGCGAAGAACCAAGCTGCGTAGTTTTAACAAAATTGTGCCACAAAAGATTATAAGAGAGGATCATCCATACCTAACTGCCCATAGAAAAATCCTTGAGAGCGTACTGTTCTTGGTTGGATATTGGCAGGTCGTAGATTATCGCTTTTTGACATTTTCTCCCACATTGATGCTTTTTATAGTAAAGAGGACTTGGATTCATTATTGAGGCAGCGTTTTAGTTTGGAATCGTACGAAGTATATCAGCAGTCAGTTGAGGGATAAATGGAGGATCGTCGTTTTTTGCAAATTCTGCAAGAAACGGCCAAGAAAGTTGAACCCGTTTGGGAATGTGCATTGCTGTGGCGTGACCAACATTTTAAATTTTCTAAAAGCAGATCGGAAGTAGTACCCAATGAACAGCGAGTAAAGAGAAATGAAGATTTATTCAAAACTTATGAAGCCAAAGGATACATTACTCCGCTGACTCCTGAAGAAGAAACCATGACCACTGATTGGATCCTACGGATCTGAATGTGACTGATCAAAAATATTGAAGTCTGAAATTCTAATAAATCTTGAGTCATCGTGGCTGACAGGACCAGCGTTCCCGTTGGATGATCCCGAGGCTTGACCAGTAGAATAGAAAAACGAGTCCGTTGCTGAAGAAGAAGACGAGGTTCAAAACTTGACTTTATTTGTTGTCAAATTTGATTCTACCGACTCGCATTCTGCTGTTTTTTAACCGGAACAGTTTTTATCATTCACGCGACTTTTGAGGGCACAAGCTGCTGTAGTGAAAGCAGTATACTTCTGACTGGGAAAACTTTGACACATTTTTACACAGCAACCCTGGGAGATGAGAGAAGATGCCAGGATTTCTTCTGCTGGATCGTGGAAAAAGATGCAAGAAGTTTTCAAATTCATTTAGGAAAGTATTTATTCTTGTCTACAACCTAAAGATTTGGGACACGCAGAAATGTTGCTATTATTGAAGGTGCAGGAAGATGCGTTCCATGAGGATAATCGCAACATTGCAGCGGAGAAAGTTGGTCAAAAGCAGTATATTGTGGAAACTTTTACCATTACTGAAGAATGGATTGCTGCGATTAAATAACCGAATTGGAGCTGCAAGTGTTTTCGACGAGGTAAAATGTTTGGTCATTCTTACAACTCTTTATCATTTCAAGGAGCCCTTAGTTTAACGAGAATTCTGTAAGGCGTATTTTGGAGAAATAAAGATTATGCAGAAGTAAGCCCAGCATAGGAAATTTACCGTATTATTGTGTTACAGCTGGCATTCATTTTATTACACCGGATCTGATGTGTTTGGACCCGTTGAAGTGGTTGCAGAAAAACACCATGAGAAATGCTGGGTCTGCGTTTTTGGGCGCACGGTGACTCGTGTCATTTACTTGGAAGTGGTACACGGTCTTTCCACCGATAAGACTATGATGGCACTATCTCGTTTTGTTGACCAGCGTAAACAACCAGGGTATATCTACAGCATCAATGGCACTAAATTTATGGGTGTCAAAAGAAAACTTAAAAAATTTGAGAAGTCGTGAAATGGGACAAGCTGGCCTGCTTAGAAAAGTTTCAAGAAATCAAATGGCAGTTTTTAGCAGCGTCGTCGTTATATTTGGTGACCCGACAGACAAGGAAGTGTTAATGTCAAACAATTTTCTCGGTGGGTTTCCTGGCCGGGACTCCATGGTGAGTACAACAGCGAGATGTTTTAAATGCAGTGGTGCCGTCCCTAACATTTTGTGGAACAATTCTGGCAGCGTTGAACCAACGAGGTGCTACCAGACATGTCATGACGTGACAAATTGCACTAGGATGTTGAGTCATTAAAAGTTGAAGACTTGGTGGATGACCAAGCTCCTAGGAATACGTGGACACGAGCCGTTATCAGTAGAACTTTTCAAGGAAATGGACGACTTCGAGTTGTCGAAGTGACCACCGTGAACTCGAAGACCAAGAGAAGGACTACTTTCATTAAAGGAGTAGATAATCTGTGTCCCCTAGGTCTACGTGTGAAAAATTAGGATTTTTGCCCTCATTTTGGGGCCGGAAATGAGAAGGCGAGCAGCATTTTAGTATGTCATGTTCACTCGCGCGTTGAAAATTGTAATGCAGTGGTTTTAGTTTGGTTTTTGGGCTAGTTCGATCTCACATAGATTCAGCTCGGTTTGGTGAAAAAAGAAAAAGTGAGCTGAAAGAACTAGTCTCCCAAAAAAAGTCTTTACAAGTGCTGTAATATATAGTGCCGTAATAAACTTTGTTAATTATTTTAATTTCTGACTTTTGTGCAATTGTGATTCATTTGGGATATCGCTGAGTTGGAAAGATAGGTATTAAGTTCATATAGTTGGCTGAAGCACTGTGAGGATAAAAAGTCATCGAACTAGGGCATCAAAGGAGAGACGTAGAGTCGGACTTCGCATAGGTTGAAGTTTACGCCTACCGTCATTGAGCAACACAACAGACAACAAAAAAGTATTTTGTTGATTCAAGTAACCCGAATAATAATGTCATTCTTTAAGAACTAGGAAAAAAAATATACGTATCTAAATGAAAAGAAAATTATCTTAAGACCTAACATCAGACTCGAAAGACAACGATAGTGAATGAGTGTGTGAATCGGCAACCCTGGTTTAGTATGCATCAAATCATGAATGACACTGTAAGATGTTGAGCTGATTAATTGTTAATAAAAAAGATTCACAATATTGTTTACATTGTATACAAATGAGCCTCGCCACATCAACAATAAGTACTAGTAATAGCTCTAGAAAAAGTATTTTATAGCATAGCCTTGTATGAATACTTTTTTAAGAAAATAACTAAATCACTGTAATTATTGTACAGTACCGTATATAGAAGTAAAATATTTACTAAACACAAAATTAATAAAATGACTCGGTTAATAAAAACGTAGAATCCGCAAATAAAACCCGCAGTTAGCAAAAATGTTAACCCCAGAAATTCAATTTTGCTTTTCGTACGTTCGATGGCATACGTGCACTACCGGTAAACATCCTCGGAACGTCGCGACGTAAGTAAATTTTATGGCATTCCCTTCAAAACAAATGAAAAATGTAATAGGGATAAATCAATGGAAATGCTGTTATGCGAAAGAATTTTGCTCGTACACGGCAACCCTATACCCGCCGCTACCAAAAACAGCCATTAAAATTCTCAAACACTCGAAGTTCAAAGTCGCCGAGCATTCCGCATGTAGCGCTGCGGAATACAAAAATAACCCGCTAATTTACGGCACGTTTCATGCTTTTAAACTTTCCTCTTGTACTAGCAACATTTGCAATAAATTTTAAACATTTTCTCTTGTCCTTCGTGATATATTGCCAGTTTCCAGGGGCACTTCTTTAAATTGTCTACGAAGCATTTGCACAACAAAAAAATTGTGGCAGAAAGGTTTAAAAGATAAAACAATATAAGCATTACATAATAAATATTCATGAAAAGGTTATTAATTCTTAAGTCCATGTAATTACTCATTAATTTCGTGGAGTTGCTTTGCGATATTGAAAGCGAATGGATGTGTGCGCTAACAGCGAGTTAAATTTCGTTCTCGATTCTGGCGCGACTCTAACGAACTTTTCGGTACACGCAGGCCAACCTTAACTCTACATAATAAACAACCAAGACTAAATACACTATCAAACGTAACAAATGTTAAATAGCAATCAACAAATAATTATTTAATTCCACTAATAACACAAAATCCACCCTATTCTATGATCTTACAAACTACAATAGCGTGGTGAAAACTTCGCCAAAGTAGCAAAAAAAAACCAGTACCATACTAAGACTTTGTCGAACAACACTATTAAAATCAATCCTTTAACTTCAGATACAAACAAAAAACTGATAAGCAAACCAAATCATGACACTTGCCTGCTAAAAGATGGACAACCATATAGAATTGTCCAAAGAAACCTACAGCACACAGTACTAATTCAAATCAAAAATGTGAACTAGAAAAAAGGTCATAAAGTCAGAAACATTGTGAACATTTGACATCGTAAACTTAAAAAATCGCTACTTCTTTTCGTCGTGGGGTGTAAACAATAAAAATATATACTAGCTTCAATTCTTACTCCATACAAAGATAAAAGTTAACTTCCAAATAAAAAAGAGAGATGTACTTACAAACATTAGCACACTACTGTTGCTAGAAGGATGAACATAATGTTATGATGTTCAGTGGAAAATGACACAAATCATTAGTAGAAGAACTTGTCGAAAATTTTACGTATGCCTTTATATACTATTTCACGGGAAGATCCCCAAAATGACAGTAAAATTTTTTTTGGAGAATTGTAATCATGTGCTGTAAATTCGTATTTGATAAAAGAGAGATGCATTTTCAATTTTGCACATGTTTTTTTTAAGTTTATTAGCAATCAGGAAGATACAACATACATTCTATGAGCTAATTTTATCACTGGGTATATGTCGTGGAGAGGAAGACTTCCATTGAAGTCATCTCTTTATTGCACTAAATCTTTTTAGCCATTTCTTATTCAAGCGTCGAGTCATCGAATCTTCTCTTAATGGAACAATGGTTTCGTTGGAATGAGTTGCTAGCGAGTTGTGGTGTTTTATAGCTTGATTGCGTCCTTCACGTATGGTACATTGAGGTCGGTGTGGAGGGTTCCATTAGAGACGAACCATGGCGCTCTAGTTATGCTTCGTAATGTCTTTGATTGGCATCGCTGTATGATTTCTATCGTTGAATTTCTTGCACAACCCCATAGCTTACAGCGGTAGAACCATATAGGTCAGATAGGTCTTGTATATAAGTAATTTGTTACCTAAAGAAAAAATTGATTTTTTGCTAAGGAGCCAATACATTTTTCTAATTTTAATGTCCATCTCCTTCCTTTTTTTGGATACGTGCATTCTCCAGGTTAGACGTTTGTCAAGGTGAAGGCCGAGGTAATTAGCTTTGTTCGCTTGGGGGATGGGGTGATCGTTGATGTAAACTGGAGCACAGGTTGATTGTTTCATGGGAAGATTTATTTCCATTAATTTTTATCCTCCATTTGTGTGTCCATTTCTCAATTAAGGTTAGATCTTGAGTTCTATTCGTTGCTACGACTGGATCCTCACAACTTGTTAGTATTGCTATGTCATCGGCAAAAGTTCCCATAGTATTATGTTCCAGTGTTGGGATGTCATGCGAATTCAGAAGGTATAATACAAGTCCTAACACACTACCTTGAGGTACACCTGCTTGGATTTGACTTATTTGTGATGTTTCATCACCTGCTACGACTTGGAAGTGATGATTTTCAAGGTACTATAGGTAGTAGTGGTGAGGAAATGTATTCTTGATTTTGTACAGAAGTTCGCTGTGCCAAACACGGTCGAATGCCCGTTTAACATCTAAGAATACTGCGGAGCAGTATTCCTTATTTTGAAGAGTGGTTTGAATTTTATTAACTAGTCGATGACACTGTTGGATAGTCGAGTGTTGAGTCCGGAAGCCAAATTGATGATTTGGAAGTCAGTCTTGTAGTATTTCACTTTGATTTATTCTCCTTTAGGATTAGTTTTTCAAGAAATTAGATAGCAGCGGAAGAAGGCTGATAGGGCGATAGGAGTTAATATCATTAGGGGGTTTACCGGGTTTCAGAATGAGAATGATGTGGGCAAATTTTAACTGGAATGTCCAGTAAGTAAGGCGAAAAATTACATTAAACAGTAGTTGGATATACTGTATTCCCTTTTCTGGAAACTCTTTTAAGACAGCCGCTGTTATTAGATTAAACCCTGGGGATTTTCTATTACACAGGTAGTTTATTTCCTCCTGGATTTTTTTCTTTGTAAAGTTACGTATTGGTGGTGACATTTGTAACGGGGCATTTAAGTAAGTTTCAATGTCCTTATCAATTTCTTCTAAATTAGGTATAAAAACAGATTGAAGGTGTTGAGCGAACACTTCTGATTTTCTTTTTCAGATCTTGTCCAGGTTCCTGTTTAATTCTGTAGGGGTGCTATGTGTGTTTTAGGTTGCTTGATTCCTTTAGTAGCTCTCCAGATTGTATTATCATGTACTGATAGTGAACTGAGGTAGGCTTGGAAGATGTAATTACGTTTTTTTTTTAGTTTACTTCTCAGCTTATTGTGTAGTCGGTTGAGTTCCCTTGTACATACAATGTTGTGGGTTCGCTGCCATTTTGCCCTCGCCTTGCGTTTTTCTCTAACTATCTCCATTATTTCATTGGGAGTATTAGGAGATGTGGGTTTTAAATTCTTTGTTTGCTGAGTCGCGTGTCATCCTGCTGATTGAATGGTGGTAATTAAATGATTCGTTGCGCTCTTGATGTCTTTTATCATTTTTAACCTAACATTAGTGTTTAGATGTTTATTTATGTATCCCTTAAATGTTTCCCAATTGGTTCTACTGTTGCTCAGGACTGGTTTAGATATTTTATGTATGATTGTTGCACTTACAGTTGCAATCACTGCAGAATGATTAGATATTAAATCGTAGTTGGAAGAGATACTTATATACTTTGGAGATAGGCCATTGATTACAAAGTAATCTAACAAGTCGGGGATTTTGTTAGAATCCGTGGGCCAGTAGGTGGGAGTGCCTGTAGACAAATAGTTGTATCCGCTGTCGGAAATTACTTTCAGAATTTCTCTGCCTTTTGTTGTTAATCGGCATCCAAAGTGCGTGTGTTTGGCGTTGAAATAACCCTTGCAATAAATGTTGGTCTAATAGAATCAAAGAAGACTTATAGTAGGTCTTTGTGAGATTGTGTCTTAGGGGACAGTAGACAGCTGAGATGTTGATCGGCATAGGAAGTTTTTGTACTTGAATTATTGCTGCTTGTAGGAATTTTCTTTAAAAGGGGGTAATTCGTGGTGTACAATTGAGTTTCGAATTATCACTGCTGAGCCACTATGGACTGTTTTTGTGTTGTAGTCCATTAGCATTCCATAGACCGACTTTTAAAAATTTAGCCATTTTTTAGTGTATGACTTTGTTAATGGCAGTAGTTAACAAATTTATGATCATAGAGTTTTGCTGCAATAATTGATTAAAAAGGTTTTTAAACTCATCGAGGAATTGGCCGAGATTTATCTCTTGTGCTTGGGAAGGTTGTTTTTTTAAGACTTGCGAGTAAAGGTATTTATTTTGTTCAGGTTGGTTGGTATGGGTCAGATTAGCTCTCTACAAGGGCAGTGGTGGAAAATTATGGGTTTGGAGTCTGCTGCTTAGAGGTTGATTATTTGGATAATTATTCTTTTGTAATTCATGATAAATTTGACACCCCTTGTAGTTAGCTGGGTGGGGTCCACCTCAAAGTGCACAGATAGCTTTTGTTTGTCTTGTCTTCGTGCATGTCCTGGTATCATGGGCTCCACCACATTTGACGCAAGCGTATGGTCTATTGTAGTAAGTTTTGGTGTGGTTATAGTTTTGACACCTGGTGCACTGTACTAAATCTTTATTAGCTCTTGGAGGTTCAACCAGTATGTGTTTGTTGTTTATAGAACGTAGCTTGTAAATTTCTTTGTTATTTTCGGCGGGCTCAAGATCCACAAAGAATATGTTATTCTTTGTCGCTGTCCTCCACTCTGTTACACTGACGTCACTGCACCTAACAATTTTTTCTTTGGTCTTCCTCTTTTATTTTTTCCCCTTTTTCCGCTCTCTTGCTATGTCTGTGCTCTGGCATTCTGCTAATATGTCTTAATCATCTTAACCTTTGCGCTTTCACGTGTTGAGCTATGCTACTGTGTCGTATAATTATTTTATCTCTTGATTTGTTTTTAGTATCCATATACCATCTTTGATTTTTATTACTCTTAATATTCCTCTTAAAACCTTTCTCTCCCATACTTCTAATTTCATTTTACATCCGTACACTACCGCTGGCTTTACTACCGTCTTGTTAACCTCATTTTCGCTGCTCGAGAGACTTCTTTTGACCTTAGCATTCTGTTTAATGAGACCATTGATTTGCTTCCCTTGTTTATTCTTTTTTCTAATTCTTTGTTTTCTTCATACAGCTAGTAATTGTTACCCGAAGTACTTAAAATGGTTCACTCCCTTAGCATTATATATTGCTGCGTCCGTCTTAAACCTGATGTATAATTCCTCGTTTGTTGTTCCTTGTTTCATTATAAGATATTTAATTTTATCTTTATTTATTTTTAATATAAACTTACTGCACTCTTTTCATTTTGCTAAAGGCATTTTTTAGATTCTTCTTCGATATTACTAATGCTGCGTCATCTACATAGGCAATTGTTTGTTGTTTTCGCTGCTATATTATTCTTTGCGTTTGTATTTCGCTATTTCTAAAAACTGCTTCTAGAACTAAATTAAATAATACGGTGAATAACGGATTTTCTCCTTTCTGCTGCTATCTTTTTCAGCGTGTCTATCAGGGTCATCTTTGTTAAACTGATCAACTTTCTTGGGATCTTCAACTTTTTCATCGCGTTATATAGTTTGCTTCTTTCTACTGAGTCATAAGCCTTCACAAAATCAATAAATAAAATATCTAAAACTAGGTTTTGCTTGCAACTTTGATTTTCAGCGTACATATTTGGTCTATCGTTGATCTTCCAACTCTAAATCCTCTTCGATATTCTCTTACTATGTTGTTATGATAGAGGCTTAATCTTTTTTTAATGATTCTTGTCAGTACTTTATGAGCAACGTCAATGAAGTGAAATTTTACTGTAATTAGGCAGTTAGTTCTATCTCTCTTCTTTGAAATCGGACATATCAAGGCGTTCCTCCATTATTGAGACATTCGTTCTTTATGCCATATTTCCTTTATCAGTGCTAATTCTCTTTCTCAATTTACTTCTTATATATTTCAGTACTTTTTTCTCCCGAACTTTTATTATTATTTAGTTTTCTGCATTCATCTTCTACCTCTTGATCTGTCTACAACATTATCTTGTTCGTTATTGTCTAGTATTTTGACTTTCTCATTTTGTTCTTCGTAATAATTTCTCGTATTCAAAATTTTGTCGAAATACTCTTCGCGCCTATTTAATTTTCCTTTTACATTTTCTACTAATTCTCCGTCTTTATTCTTCTGGTATGATGTTACATTGTGTAAAAGTTCCTTATTCTTTTACAATTTTTCGTGAACCATTCCTTTCTTTCTTTGAGTTTTCTGGTTTCCACTTATTGTTGTAGACTCTCTTGTATGGCTTCTTCTAATTGGTCCCAATCGTTATCAGTGTCCTCTTGTTGATAATTTGTTTCCAATTTCTTGTTTAATTCTTACCCCTTTCTCTGTATTATATCCTCTTTGAGCAATTTGTAAGTGTTGTGCTTTTGTACCCTTGAACTATTTGTCTTTATCCTTGTTGATAGTTCTTGTTTAATTTTGCTATTATTAGCACATGGTCGGAGTTTGCACCTTGAAAATCTCGATGATGTTTGATTTCTATTAAGAGGTGATCCATCTGATTCTTTGTTTTTACGTTCGGGGAAGTCCAGATTTCTCTGTGATCGAATGCTGTGCTTCTGATTTTCTTCTGCAAATTAAATTACTACTTTTCTATTATTATTACTCTCCTCATGTTTACTTTTACCCCTTGTTCATCATCATCATCATCATCATCATCACAGCTATATCATCCATTGTCAGATGTAAGCCTCCCCTTGCATTTTTACTGTTGTCGATCTCTGGCCTTTTGCATTTAGTTTATACCTGCAAATTTCTTAACGTCGTCAGTCCTCCTTGTTTGTGGCCTCCCTCTCTATTCCTCTTGTGACTTCGTGGTCTACATTTAATTATTCGACGTGTCCATCTATTGTTATTCATCCTGGCTATGTGGCTTGCCCAATTCCATACCTGCCGCTATAGAAAAATTGTATCCTTGAATCGTGTTTATTCCAGTTTCCTTTTGTTGCGTTTCTTGCAGTGCGAGTATGTCTGTTTTATATATTTCCATTATTTTAACAAGATTTTGAATTGATCCTTCTTTGGTTGTTCCCTTTACGTCCATGTTCCTAATCTGATTACTTCTTTCTTTGTTCTATTATGATATGTTTGATTTATTTGTTTTGCTTTAGTTTCCATGTCGGTATCCTTTTTCGTTGTTACGCTTATCATCATTCCTTTTCTTTTCGCGTCTCCTTCCATTTACATAGCCTGTGTCGTAATCCACTTACCTTTAAAGCCTAGTTTCTTTGTACTATTTTTTGGTTAATTGTTTTCTCAAATATTTCTTTCTCTTTGTTCTACGTCCATCCTTCATAGTTAATTATTATCTTTTGGAAGCCCATTTTTACACTATTTCCTGCTGCTAACGCTTTCTTGAGCTTTTTTCTTAATTTTCCCTGTATCTTCCTTTTTTTCTTGGCATATCATCATTTATAAACTCTTTCAAGTCCTTCAGTCCTCTTAGTTTCTTCTTGTTGTTTATTGTTTTTCTTATTGTTTGCAGTATTATTTAATTCTACTAGGTATACTTTACTACTTAGTTTTCGTGCATCTTTTGTTTTTACCTCTAATTGTATAGTCCTAGTTATGAAATTTTCTATTTTGTCCTTAATTAAATTTTGACCATGTGCCTCATCTTCTGCTACCTGAATTACAACGTTGTTTTTAATTTTTTCCCTTTTCCAGGCTTTCTACTTTTTTTCCGTTTCTTGGATATTTTGTGTCAACCGTCTGTTCTCTTGTTTCATTTGCTTGTTTTTCTCCCTAAATTTTCTTACTTCTTTTCTATATTCTTTCTGTTACGCTCTCAATTCTTTCACTTCCGTTGTTAAGTTTTGTAGCATGTCTAATACCATCTGCATTTTATCCTCATTCTCTCCCCCTTTAGGAGGCATTTTCAGTGTTCTTTTACTTCTTCTAAAAAATTCTTACTTTTTTACAAACTTCCTTTCTTTTGTCTCTCATCTATTGAGTACTCGTCGCTGTCCATAGTGCTTCACTCTTCGGTTTCCCGGCAAGTTGGGATAGATGGGTCGCCTGGTTCAGTTATTTTCCTTTAATTTGGGTATAAACGATGAAGTCTGACAACACCGTTTTCTCCTCGCCAATTCTGCGATCAGCTGTTATCTGCTTAACATCACACACTGTTTACGATTATTTGCACTTTGTTTTTGGGTTCCTCGACTGTTCTCGCCTTTGTTTTACTTCTGCACCAAGCCCACACTTTGTTTGTTCTAACTAACTTATTTATATGTATTTTATTTTACTACAATCTTCGATTCTTAAGATTAATGTAGGTAAAAACTCAAATACTACTTATCCTGCTTAATACACATGTTTAACTCCGACTGTAAACTAAAAGGTTAATAAAACTGGAACGATGCACGCTTGTGAAATTTATTACAATTTTAAATATTTACTATAAATATGGCAAAAATTTAGCGGAAGCAGACTGTAAATGTCGTACAAATTTTGGGTTAAAACGAAGCGTCTTGTTGTACAGCAATTCTGAAATGAATCGAAAAAATTGAGCTTTTAAAGAACCCAAGGGCTAACCAAATTTGTTGGAAAAATCGCCTCTGTAGCTGAGAGCGTTGCAAAAGATTCGAATTTATCGAGTTAAAGACGTTCGGAATAATTGGGCGTCTCACAAATTAGCCTACAATGTGTGTTGCACAAAAATTTAGACCTGAAAGCTTACAAAGTCCGGTTGATACAAGAAATGATGGCAGCAGATCATGAACAACACCGTACATTCGTTAATTGTGTGTTGGAGATGCAAGAAACTTATGCTTACTGATGTGTTATATGTTGGAGTTTGAAAATCCAAGAGCAATAGTCAAGAAATTTTACCATACCAACGTGTTACAGTTTGGTGCGCTTTTTAGATTGGGGTGTCATGGTCCGTATTTTTTCGAGAATGAGGCTACTGAGACCGTTTCATTGAATGCTTTGTGTTATCGCAAAATGTCGACTAACTTTTTGGCCACAACTGAATGCCATATATGAGAGTAACTTTTATTTACAACAAAATGGCGCTACATGTTAGGCAGGTCGCAAAATTTATTGGACGAATATTTTCTCGAAATGCAGACTGCAACTGGTCGGCCAGATCGTGCGATATGGCACCATTAGACCTTTTTCTTTTGAGGATACGTTGAAGATAAAGTCTGTAGCAATACTTCAGCAACGATTAAAATACTTAAAGGCAATATGAAAGTTGTAATTTGTGAAATCGAGCCAAATTTGTGCAAAAAGGTTATGAACTTAAACGAATGGCTGTTTGCAAGAAAAGCCAAGACGGCCACTTAGAAGATGGCGGACTTTGCATTCTTCATTCAAGTAAAAATATCTTAATAATTTTTAAAACAGTGTTTTTATAATTTAAAATAGCACCTCTTAATGAAAGCCTCATTATAAAATAGGCCAACAAAAATAAAACAAGGAACCAATGATGCACTTGAAATTCGTGCGTCGATTGGTATATCAGTTGAAAATTTTAGTGTCGGATACAAGAAACCATTAACTTCTGGGGAAGTAGAAAGGCTGAACGATCTTTTACAAGTCATGTGTCAAGGTAATGGAAGAAGTAGGGACTGCGTGTTAATGATAATTACGATATCATGATATGTGTTCAAATTTACATATAAGTAATTGCTGATGAAATACTATATAACTAAAAATTTGTTATTATAGCTATATCATACTAAACCGTTTTAAATCGATTACGGTTAAAAATTTCCACTTCATCATCAAACTCTGCCTTACAGCCCCCATTTCCATCCGAAGCCGTGCTCATGTGTGTCGCTTCCATTTGTATATTCTATTAGAATCTCTTGCCGCAGAGGGACATCATAAATGCTGTTCGTTATTTTGAGAAGCTAGGGGAACTCGTGTATTACGTGACAAACGTTCTAGAGAGAATATTATCGTGCAACGTGACAGTCCGGATCTGGCCCTCTCGGGTTGCCGCCGTCTATTCGGATTCGTAAAGGACCGGATGCAAGGCCAGCATTACAAGAGCAGTGATCGCTTACAAGCCGCGTGTGAGGGTATTGGGAGACCGGAACGAAATTCTGCAGAGTGAAGGGCGAAACTTCCGAAAAGGAAAACTATTTGTCGAAACGCCCGAGGCGTTCGCTCGTTTGTAGGTAATTAGGCCCTACTTTCATCCGCAGATGTTGCATTTTTACACGCAGAATGGTTTAAAATTTTGCAGAGATGATTGCGTTTCACAAGTGATCTAGAGAATAAAGTGCATTTACATATAATCTTCTTTAAATGATAACAAAAATGACACACGAATAAAAAGGGAGACATCAAAATACTTTCATATTTGTTTCATTATCAAATCGAATCACATACTACTTTTTTAATGTTGAACAATTTTAATTATTAACATCAATTGCCTTATGTTACAACAACAATTAAAATTTGTATTTAAGAAATATTAAATTAATATTTGATCTTGCTGCTTTAGGGATTTAACAATATATCATTTTCTTCAGCTGAAATGATATTTGCTTTCGTTGTTTGAATTACGTTAATTTCAGAAGGGGCGCAGAAATTCGTATTCACGATATATGCAGCCAACGTAATTTCCTATGTCACATAAATTTAGGCTTAGCAAATATTGGTTTTTGGCATATTCTGCTAATTTAAGATTCGATAGCAGCTTTACCGTATTAAATAACATAAAGGATTAAAAATAATTTTATTGCATACAGAAGTGTTATTTATTATTAATCTTCTGTTAACTTTGATTTTTAGTACTCTAGTTCTTGCTTGTTAAAATTGCAGTGCCAAGAAATAATTTAAATTAAGAATTGCAACTTTAAATATTTATTTAATAAATAAATAACAAACAAACGATAAGTTTTACAAAATGTGTCCATAAAAATTTACATTTATTTAATAATTTATGACTCCAGCTAGGGCTCTTGGGACTACCTACATTCTTCTTGGTATTAAGTCAAACAATAAACAAATGATGGATTGGTGGACGGCATTCCACTCATTGTTGACACGCTCTCATAACTCAATAATTTATTCCTTGGACGTCGTGGATCTCTCTGTAACCTTTAGGCAATGATATTCCAAAAATTTTTGATTTTTGAAAGATCATGGAAGATTGAGATCATGGTGGAGCTTCCAGTCTGTTTTGTTGAGGGAAGTTTTATGTATTACGTGCTATAGGTGGTCGAGTGTTATCTTGTTGAAAGAAGGAACAACGGGTTGTAAGACTGCTTTGATGTTCTAACTCTGACTAGAGGTAACCTGGTATCAAAACAGATAGCTTCCCATACCATAATAACCATAGTTGAGGTTGTGTGGCTCGTACAAATGTATTTATTCCATGTTTTCCCATGTTTACGGAGTAACAAAACCTTGATTTATCAGAAAAGACGATTGTATGGCACTCATGTGTCTACAGACAACTTTCCTTTGCCGGAGCGGATAACTCAATGGAAGGCGCAAGAAAACACGCTGTGCTGTTAGTCCTAATGCGAGTAATCGACGTCGAACACATGAATTAGACAATTGGTATCATGTAATGGTCTATCATTATTGCACTAAGGCATGTAAGTTACACTACAGTGTGTAATCGTAAGCTTTGAAGATGACAATCCTTCCTATTGGTTGTCCTGCGTACTGCTCCAGAGCTCGGTCTTCATGAACAAATATCTTCTTAATTCTATACTCGCGTCGCAGTACTGTCATAGCCACTATTTTTCGGCCAATTTCTTATAAAGAAACACTCCATTTATGTAGGCAAACAATACATTATTTTCCAAATTTGCTAGCTTATTGATAATGGCAAAATATTTTTATACCGTGCAAGTTACACTTGCCAAATTTGAATGGCTCAGAAAACTTTTGTGCTGATTTTACACGTGTCATTACTTCCTCCCCCATATCTAAGGAGCGATATGACCAGTTCTTGGACAGACATAAATATATAGTTCTCAAACTTTAATAGTTTTTTTGATTATAATATGCAATATAATTTATTTTTAAGGGTGTCGCAATTTCAACAGTAGTGTATTGATTACTTTTTTAAATTATAATACTGTGCTGTAATAATGTGCATTGATGCTGTAAAAATGTCAGTTAGTTGTGTATACAGGGAAGCATCAAAATTGATGTGGTATGTTTAAATAAGAAGAGATGATGAAACATGGCAGATGCATAATGCTTCATAATAATGGCAACACCACTGCGTGCCTTTGCTATAAAACAAATGAAAATAATTGATTTTTAGTTCTGTACCTGTGCTATTAAAGTAATATCTTGTGTACAGTGTGCTACTTCGAAGAAAATCGCAATTTTTAAATTATATTTGAGTACGTTGTATAGCTTCAGTTTAAAAATTTTATGATAGTATCTACGGAACCAATATATCGACTTCGAAACAGAATTCTTGACACGTTCCTTCAACTTGATCAAACGACACAAAACGGTGACTGCAAAAAATGCGCTTTCGGTCAAGACCGAAATCAGAAGCTGCAAGATTTTGGGCCTGTAAACTAGATGGTGCAAGATTTCAATTCCATTCAGTTGCGTAAATTCGTCTGTGGTCTTTTGGCATGATGAGCGGGGTGGGGGTGGGTCCAGCTTTGGAACCAATTCAGAGTGCATAATATCGTTAGCAAGTTCAATTTTTAAAAATCCTTGAGCATAAACATTGATAAAAAAACTTTAAACAAATAAGAAATCAATGAGTTAAATATTATTGGCACATTTTTGACATTAGAGTTACTGGATTAACTTTTAAACTTTTGTTTTTAAAATTGGGATTTTTATTTTCGGGCACATAAAATTCATCATCATCATCAAGCCGTGCAATCTTAAGATTATGGCTGACGCATAGTTGCGCCTTGAAATCCTATTTATGAGGGGGATTACTCCTTTTTCCTTTGGTTGATTACAGATCCTTGTGTGTCCTGGCTTCTGAGTTATTATCTTCCACCGTTCTTTCCTTGCATTTCAGTTTCCAGTCTGTTATTCCCAATGTTCTTATGTCTTCTTCTACTTGTTTTAGCCATCCTTTTTTGGGTCTTCCCCTTTTCCTTGGACCTAGTGGGGTCCATTGTGTTATTCTCCTTAGCGTCTCCGTCGGGGTCCTCCTCATGATGTGCCCCGCCCATTTCAAACGTTGTGCCTTTATAAATCTTGTGATAGTTTCTCCTCTGAGTTCGTCTTCTATTTCTTTATTGGTTTTTAGTCTTCTTTCTCCAGTTGCTGTTATATTTGGTCCTAATATTGTTCTCATTATTTTTCTTTCCGCTATTCTCAAGTCTTTTTCTTCTTTTTTGCTTATTATTGCTGTTTCTAGGGCGTACGTCAGTATTGGCCTTATTAATGTCATTCTTGGTGATTGCTTTGTTTTTCAGAAGGTTCATGTTTCTTCTATAGGCTTGGTTTCCTTTGAAGATTCTTTATTTTATTCGATCTTTGCCTGATTGTTGTATCGTGGTTCCCAGAGAGTTGAAATAGGTAACAGTTTCGAAATTGTGCCTCTGCGTTTTAAGGTATCTTTGTGTGTCCCTTTCTTCTCTTCCTACTTTCATATATTTTGTTTTGCTCTGATTTATTTCCATTCCATATTGTCTTGCTTTTTCCTCTATTTTTTCTATTGCTTTTATTAGTTTCTGTCTCGAGTTTGCCACTATTGTTATGTCATCCGCATACGCTACTATTTGGATGTCGTCGGTAATAATACTTTTTTTGTCTAGTTTAACGTTCCTTATAATGCTTTCTAGTACTAAGTTGAATAGAGAGGGAGAGATTGAGTCTCCTTGTTTTACACCTTTTTTTATTTGGAATTCTTCTGTTGTTGTTTCTTGAAATCGCACTTTTGCTTTGGTTTCGTGTATTGTCATTTTTAAAAGTTCTCTCAACGTTTGGGATATCTTTAGTGTTTTTAGCTCTTTCATCATTTTTCCTCTGTTGATTGAGTCAAATGCACTCTTAAAGTCTACAAAGAGTACATGAACTTCCCTGTTATAGTCTCTTGTTTTTTGGAGTATTTGTTCTAGGATATGTATTTCGTTGATTGTTGACCTGCCTGGCCTGAAGCCATTTTGATAGTCCCCGAGGATTTCCTCCGCTTGTAGTTTCAGCCTCTTGTTTATGAGATTTGCCAAAATTTTGTAGGTGGTATTCAGTAGAGTTATCGCTCTGTAGTTCTCACACTGTTCCTTATTTCCTTTTTTGTGAATTGGTGTTATTATTCCTGTGTTCCATTCTTCCGGCATTTTCTTTTGTATCCATATCTGCTTTATTGGAGTGTGTATTTGTTTATGTAGTTGTTGGCCCCCATATTTCAGAAGTTCTGACTCAATTCCATCCTCTCCCGGGGATTTTCCGTTTTTCAGTCTTTTTATTACTTCTTGGACTTCCTTTTCTAATGGGTATTCGTCTTCTTGTTCTAGCGCTGTTGTGCTATCCTCTTCTGACATAAAATTAATAAAAACTAATTCTTAAATAGGTCAGTAAATAAAACATAGAAACCAAGGGATGCTTTTGCAAATTTGTATCTATAAATACACGCTGCTAGCTAAAATATTATATATGTAGTTGCTGTTAATGTTTTATATGTTTATCTATGGATCAATCAAATGTATTGCATTCAATAACTTTCTAATTGATGAATTGACGAATTGACGAATTGATGAAGAAAAGTGAAGCTGGATCTTAACAAACCTTCTGACGCGGTAGTGCAATTTTATGGAAGCGCTAGGCAAGTTCTTAAAAATTTTGTCTTCTACATACTTGTGCATAATAAGCTCTGCTTTGAATCGATTACCACTTTCGCTAAAAAAATTAATTTTGGAAAACATTTGTGCGTCCTTAAAATGATTGTTGAAGTAAATATGCATGGCCAAACTCCTTTACTTTGTCGAATTACACGTTTATCACAATAGGTTTGCGTTGGTACGAATCGTTCTTTCATTCTTCCATCTCAGACAAACTATTGCCTCAAAGGCAAGCTTGAAGTAATTTTGAGAAAACTTCTTATTGGTTAATAGCGCTTCAGCTTATCTTCGTCCCAGTAGTGTCGTAGAACTCTCAGTTGAAACTGCGATTATCTTCTTGTGACATAGAAAACCTTCTAAATTCACAGATTTTCACTATCATGTAGACAGTTTTTTTAATGGGATATTATAAGAGAAGAAGTGGATTTTACTGGCCGATATGCGTGAGTCCGGCTCTTTATTCAATTTTAGGTGCGTGTTGATGTTGTCGTACATTACCTCTTCTTGTTTCTTCTTTTGTCGCTCCTGTATCGAATTCACTTGAACAACCTCGACCGCTCGTACCCCAGCATGCAAGTATCGGAGAATTTTATCTCTGACCATTTCTAAAACTACTTTTAAGTTAATTTGCAGCTACTTTTCCGACGTCGCTTGCTTGGAGCATTAGGCGCCCTCGTTCTTCTCGGTTCACACCCGATTGAGACACACGTTGTCACTATAAACGGACGAGCTGTTGGATACGTTTTCGTACTTTATAGCACTGTTATTTATGCCCATGGAGCACCAGTTTTTTTGCGGCAAACAGTAATAAAATTATAGTAGCCACTACCCATATCTTCCTTAGACTACTTTACCATAGCGTTGGCTATCATCTTTGTTCAGGCATTGTGATTTTGTGTATTTTAAACCAACAAATATCCAATCGAATATATGAGTACTCCCTAGCCGTACAAAAAGGCGACAATGGTTTGGCACTTGCCAAACATAATAAAGAAACAAGGCACAAAATTAATTTTTCGCAGGGCAAAACCATTGCTCCAATTTTTCATCTTATCAGCAGGATTATACGTAAGGTAATTGAAATAGAAGAACGCCTACAATGCCTGAACACAAGAGGTAATAGCCAATGTGTTTATCCGTCATATGGAAATCCCTCATTACCCCGCACCGTCATTTACGTAATACCCTTAAACAAACTTTCCCCAACCCAATGGATCCCTCAGCTAAACTCAGCCCTATAAATGGCAAATCAAGATATACGAAAGGTCAGACTTGCTCAAAGACTCGTAGCTCTCCTTGGGGAATAGGCTGATGGAGACCCCGAGCGAAGAGCTAAACTCTTGAAAATGGCATCAAAGCTAATACCGAAACCTTGAGAATTATCTCAAATACGACGCGGTTCAACCCGTGAACTAAGTTGTTTAAATATATATGTATATGTATATGAAATAAAAGTAACAAACGTAAACTCACAAAGTCCACCAAATATTGACATATACGGGATAAAAGAATAACTAAAACAAACGAAAAGAGACAAACTAAAAGGAGACCGAATACTCCCAGAAATAATATAGGAAAGTAGCTGTCTACTACCAAAAGAACTTGAAGTATCATTCAACTAATGTTTGGAAAAATACTGAGAAATTGAGACAATGCTATTATGAGATTACTTTAAAAAAACGTCACAAAACTCGTTTAGAAAAATGTAATCTAACTTCTCACTTATATGAACCAATAGTAAAAATTGGATAGGTATCAGCCCCCAGAGCAAGTGCTAAGGAACAGAGATATAAGTGAAAAGGTGAAAAAAAGTCGTTTTTGCTGCTAATTGTTAAACATAAAATCAAGTGTATAACCAATCTCTTAGCAAACTTAGGGTGTTCAATTACATCCTAAAACAAAGCGATTCCAACGATAAAATAGCTCCACTCAAAATTCCCTGACGACTAACCTAATTTTTAAGGGTACTACCTCCAAAGTGTATCTTTCTAAAACCATTCATATACTGAGCCATCTATCGTGGGAACTTGACAATAGAGTATATAAGAGTATCTTTTGATACTGGCTAAAGAAGCGGTCTCTCCTTACAACACTCAGAAAAATATTCTGGCTCACATATACACTTCCGTTCATGCAAGTATGGAGACCTTATTAAAATTCAGTTATACAGCGAATATCTATACTTTTATAATAAATTTTGTTTTGTTTAACTCTTTACCATCTCTTTAGATTTTTGAATGAAAATAATTAGTTACTCGCAGATATTTTTTAAAACATTTGTTAGATCAAAAACTAAACTAAAGCAATTATAATGTTTTTACGTCCTTGAACTGTCATTCAACACTTAAAATTGTTCTTTTTGACCCTACCCTTATTTTAGATGTTGGTTTGTATTAAAAAAAACTGTGCGTCGTCTGAAGCTCCGACATCCGAGTCGTATGGCATTGGACCATCTCATGTAACATCTGATGAGTGAGCAAAATAGAAGATTAACTTCCTCAGATATATATATATATATATATATATATATATATATATATATATATATATATATATATATATATATCGCTGGTACTACCACTTGCTTGACATGCATCACCAACTTCTCCTTTCAAGCTCCCTATAGAAATACAGGTCCTACTTGGTTTCCCGGGGAATTTGGCCACGCAAGCGCAACACCTCACGAGCAAGCAGTCACTACATCAGGCCAATGCTATGTGGAGCTTTATTGTTGCAGGGGATGGTGATATCCACAAATATTAAAGACAAATCGGTATTGCAGAACGCAATTACCTGAATGTTGACGTACGATGCCTTAGTGATGGGCTGATGGTTTAACGCTGGGTCTGTTACAATCAAGAGACGCGACTGACAGAATTCAGCCTGTATCTGGTTGTTGAAGGTACCAGGAGTAAATCGCCCAGCAACGAGCGTCGCACCAGTATGCGCGGCGAACTTCAAGACAACGCGCTGGCCAGATGATCTGCACGAAATAGCAAACCCTTTGCCATGATGCTCAATAGCCATGATCGCTCTAGCAGCTAGCAGCAGCTTCTTCCAGGTACGGCGTAGATTCAGGATATCTATCCCATCAGGCCGTCGCTTGTAAATGTACTGCTTTATCTGAAAGTCAACGTTGTTGTTCCCAAGATGGGTACATGCGGACAGCATTTTGGCCACAGAATAAAATAGAAACCAAGGGATGCTTTTGCAAATTTGTATCTATAAATACACGCTGCTAGCTAAAATATTATATATGTAGTTGCTGTTAATGTTTTATATGTTTATCTATGGATCAATCAAATGTACTGCATTCAATAACTTTCTAATTGATGAATTGACGAATTGACGAATTGATGAAGAAAAGTGAAGCTGAATCTTAACAAACCTTCTGACGCGGTAGTGCAATTTTATGGAAGCGCTAGGCAAGTTCTTAAAAATTTTGTCTTCTACATACTTGTGCATAATAAGCTCTGCTTTGAATCGATTACCATTTTCGCTAAAAAAATTAATTTTACAAAACATTTGTACGTCCGTCTTAAAATGATTGTTGCAGTAAATATGCATGGCCAAACTCCTTTACTTTGTCGAATTACACGTTTATCTCAATAGGTTTGCGTTGGTACGAATCGTTCTTTCATTCTTCCATCTCAGACAAACTATTGTCTCAAAGGCAAGCTTGAAGTAATTTTGAGAAAACTTCTTATTGATTAATAGCGCTTCAGCTCATCTTCGTCCCAGTGACCATCCTATGTAGTGTCGTAGAACTCTCAGTTGAAACTGCGATTATCTTCTTGTGACATAGAAAACCTTCTAAATTCACAGATTTTCACTATCATGTAGACAGTTTTTTTAATGGCATATTATAAGAGAAGAACTGGATTTTACTGGCCGATATGCGTGAGTCCGGCTCTTTATTCAATTTTAGGTACGTGTTGATGTTGTCGTACATTACCTCTTCTTGTTTCTTCTTTTGTCGTTCCTGTACCGAATTCACTTGAACAACCTCGACCGCTCATACACCAGCATGCAAGTATCGGAGAATTTTATCTCTGACCATTTCTAAAACTATTTTTAAGTTAATTTGCAGCTAGTTTTCCGACGTCGCTTGCTTGGACGAGCATTAGACGCCCTCGTTATTCTCGGTTCACACCCGATTGAGACACACGTTGTCACTATAAACGGACAAGCTGTTGGATACGTTTTCGTACTTTATAGCGCTGTTACTTATGCCCATAGAGCACCAGTTTTTTTTTGCGGCAAACAGTAATAAAATTATAGTAGCCACTACCCATATCTTCCTTAGACTACTTTACCATAGAGTTGGCTATCATCTTTGTTCAGGCATTGTCATTTTGTGTATTTTGAACCAACAAATATCAAATTGAATATATGAGTACTCCCTGGCCGTACAGAAAGGCGACAATGGTTGGCACTTGCCAAACATAATAAAGAAACAAGACACAAAATTAATTTTTCGCAGGGCAAAACCATTGCTCCCATTTTTCATCTTATCGGCAGGATTATACGTAAGGTAATTGAAATAGAAAAACGCCTACAATTCCTGAAGACAAGAGGTGATAGCCAATGTATTTATCCGTCATATGGAAATCCCTCATTACCCCGCACCGTCATTTACGTAATACCCTTAAACCAACAAACTTTCCCCAAACCAATGGATCCCTTAGCTAAACTTTCACTTTCAGCCTTATAAATAACAAATCAGGATATATGAAAGGTCAGTCTTGTTCAAAGACTCGTAGCTCTCCTTGGGGAATAGGCAGATGGAGACCCCGAGCGAAGAGCTAAACTCTTGAAAATGGCATCAAAGCTAATACCGAAACCTTGAGAATTATCTCAAATACGACGCGGTTCAACCCGTGAACTAAGTTGTTTAAATACATATGTATATGTAATAAAAGTAACAAACGTAAACTCACAAAGTGCACCAAGTATTGACATATACGGGATAAAAGAATAACTAAAACAAACGAAAAGAAACAAACCAAAAGGACACCGAATACTCCCAGAAATAATATAGGAAAGTAGCTGTCTACTACCAAAAGAACTTGAAGTATCATTCAACTAATGTTTGGAAAAATACTGAGAAATTGAGACAATGCTATTATGAGATTACTTAAAAAAAATGTCACAAAACTCGATTAGAAAAATGTAATCTAACTTCTCACTTATATGAACTAATAGCAAAAATTGGATAGGTATCAGCGCCCAGAGCAAGTGAGTTTCCGCACACCATATAAAATCATTGCTAGTTGTACAGAACTTAATCAGAAAATTTAGAAATTATTATACTTTGGCTAAGTGCTAAGGAACAGAGATATAAGTGAAAAGGTGAAAAAAGTCGTTTTTGCTACTAATTGTTAAACATAAAATCAAGTGTATAGCCAATCTTTTAGCAAACTTAGGGTGTTCAATTACATCCTAAAACAAAGCGATTCCAACGATAAAATAGCTTGTCTCCGACAAGTCCACTCAAAATTCCCTGCCGACTAACGTAATTTTTAAGGGTGCTATCTGTCGTGGGAACTTGACAATAGAGTATATAAGAGTATCTTTTGATACTGGCTAAAGAAGCGGTTTCGCCTTACAATAATCAGAAAAATATTCTGACTCACATATACACTACTGTTCATGCAAGTATGGAGACCTTATTAAAATTCAGTTATACAGTGAATAACTATACTTTTCATTATTAATTTTGTTTTGTTTAACTCTTTACCATCTCTTTAGATTTTTGAATGAAAATAATTAGTTACTTGCAGATATTTTTTAAAACATTTGTTAGATCAAAAACTAAACTAAAGCAATTATAATGTTTTTACGTCCTTGAACTGTCATTCAACACTTAAAATTGTTCTTTTTGACCCTATCCTTATTTTCGATGTTGGTTTATATTAAAAAATGCTGGGTTTGTTACAATCAAGAGACGGTTGGTGAAGGTACCAGGAGTAAATCGCCCAGCAATGGGCGTCGCACCAGTATGCGCGGCGAACTTCAAGACAACGCGCTGGCCAGATGATCTGCACGAAATAGCAAACCCTTTGCCATGATGCTCAATAGCCATGATCGCTCTAGCAGCTAGCAGCAGCTTCTTCCAGGTACGGAGTAGAGTCAGGATATGTATGCCGTCAGGCGGTCGCTTGTAGATGTACTGCTTTATCTGAAAGTCAACGTTGTTCCCAAGATGGGTACATGCGGACAGCATTTTGGCCACATCCTCCTCTTTCAGGCTGAGAACGTCCAAACCTCTAGACATCCTTACGTTTATGAGTTACGGTAAACGCGTATGAATGCCACAGGAGATGAATATGAAAGAACTTCCGATTCTTCGAGTGTTGATCTAAGACTGAAAACACGATCCAGGACTGTATTGTTCCAACTGTTAAGCACAAAGATGGGTCTATTTTTGTGTGGGGTGTTTCTCTTTGGCATTATTGGAGGAATGTATGAGAAAGAAACATTATAAAAATTTTTAACGGAAAACACCATCTGGGTTGCTATTAATCGGGAAGGAATTCATGATGATACAAGACAATGATTCTAAAATACTTCAAAGCTTTGTAAGGACTATCTAGCAAATCAAAAGAACAACCAATGCTCAAAGGGATGACATGGTCATCACAGTGTTCAGACCTCAACCCCATAGAGTTGTTATGGGATGAGCTGGACAGAACCGTAATAAAGGAGCACCGATGTCCAAAAATCATCTTTGGAGCTTCATTGAAGGTAGCTCAAGAAATTAAAAAAATTAATCAAAGGAATGCTTAGAATCGTAAAAGTATCATTAAATGCAAAGGCTTTTTTTGCCGAAACAAATGTTTAATATACAAGTTAATTTATTCTAGTGTTCATGATGATTTTTATTTATGTTTTACTTATTACTATATATAATAATGTTATATTAATAATTGTTTTCTTACATTAAAATGTAATATTTATTTTTTATTTAGTGTCCATACTTCCATGAAGGGTAGTATACATAAAAGCCTTGTATTTTATCTGTTTAAAATTAAATGCTTATAACAAACATACGCAGTGTTTGGATCTATTCGTGAAAATAATGCTTCAATATAAATAATATCAAAAGTGGTTTAATACTCGACAAAATTGTTCCAATAAGAATTTCGCAGAAACTAGTTGTATTGGATAAATCGAGTTATAGTAGCTGCGTTTTGCTGTCTTTTAAGTAGTTGTAGCTACAGCGGAGGCATTATTAAACAAACTTTGAGTGCTCAGCCTGTCGTTTCTTATTACAACATTTACCGATACGCTCCTCTAAACTCGAAACTATTAAATAAGAGTCTTAGCAAGGGTCTTAAGAAATTTATTAAAGAAGACGCACTAACATAAATATTGCAACACATGAACCAATACTATCTATTTGTAAATGCGTAAAGTTTTACAAAAATTTAAAATAAAAAAGTCGCATTCGCTTAAAGTTGCAGCAGAGTTTTACCAAAATAAATTTATGTAAAAATATAAATGTTAATAAACTAATTTTTTCATTTACTTTTCAGGGCAAAGTGAAGCCAGTTTTGTATTGAATAATGCTGAAGTTATTTATTAAAATTGTTAAAAAGTCTTCCCACTTTATTCACGGCTGTAGGTCAAACTTTCAAAGTTACTTGAGTAAATGTTAATTAAAGAAGTTGGGGTTGATTACAATAGAGGATTATTCGTGAATAAAATGCATTAAGGGCGGCTTTTCGTATAATATTGAAAAATAATGATCAAGGACAAACAACCATGCTTTTTTAATAATATTTTGGAATTATTTGTTATATAACATGGGTAATGCAAATTTGTAATGTAAAAAGGTTTTAACATGTTTGGGTTTATGAGTACAATTCACAATACACATACGTTTTTAAGTGGTAATTTATGCAAATATAACTGTGTGGATTTTTAAAAATCCATAACTCTTTTCAATAAAAAAGGCTATTAAATTTTTCAAATTCTACGTGGAGTAGTTGACCAGTCTAAAAATCTAATAATATTATTATATTTATTGTTGGGTCAAACAATATAAAAATGTTAGAACTGTAATTATAAATCCAACTCTATTATAATTGTCAAGGTTTTTACTATTAAGTGTAGTTTATTAATAATAATTAAGAAATTATTAAAATTATTATTGATTATATTTAAGTTATACTTTAAGAAATTTATAGACTGGCAAACCAAAAAGGAAGTGATATCATAACTAACGCTCACTAACTGTCAGAGTCAGAAAACTCTACCCCTATCCCTAATAGTAACGAATCTGGTGTCCTGAAAAAATCTAAATAGATACGGCCCTATCTTTACCCTTATCATAAATGCTATAGTTAATTTAAACGAGATTAAATTTTCAGTTAAATGAATGTAAATATGCTTACTAACAAAATAGTGCACATTTGATGTATTCTAAATAAAACAAAAACTAAGTAGTTTAAAAATTTTATTATACATATAGTTTAAGTTAGAAGTAAAATATGCCACAAATTTCAAATTTTCAATATATTTTACTCAATCAGGAAGAAATACAAATAACCTTGAAGCTTTTCATAGTTTTACACGTATGGAAGATTAAAATGAAGACGGTGGTTCAACCAAAAATTATCATTAGGGGAAAATAATAAAAAAGAAGAAAGGACATCAGACGAACTATTCAATAAATATCACTATAATAATAAATCACTAATAATAAATATTCACGTGTAATCAATTTCAATTCTTGTCTAATATGTAAGCTGACGTAAACTCAAAACCAAATCAAATCGATTTTTCCAACGCCTTAAAACTACCACTAATCTACATATAGGGGGTTGTGGACTACTAAAAAGTGGTTAAAAATCTCACGCGAGGTATAAAAGAAGAAAAATGTTATTGCAAACCGTTGACGATAAAATCATAAAAATAAATGCAACTTCCGTAGATACCCACAGAAAACCGATTCGATATCTAAATAATGAGAAGATAGTTTACTAACCCTGTCAACCAAAAGAAGATAGGGCATGCAGAGTCGTTATAAAAATCTTTATTACATCGTTTCATTTTTCGATTTAAAAAGGGGTTAGAACAGAGGATATGCTGTTAGGAATACACATAGAACCATTACACAATGTTTTCTACGGAGAACTTGGAATCCAAGTCAAACAATAAAAACATACAAAATCTGGAATTCTGGATGGTATTGATGAGAACATCTCTAAATCTCCTGAAGAACTAATCAACATCGAGCTTGACGATCAGACATCAGAATTGCTTTACTTCCCGTATTCGAAGCAGGTATCGGAATTAAGAAATTATCTGATATTTACATCCCAACCTTTTTGTCGTCTGTGAATTCTGTATCGGAGCTGATTTATTCCGTGATGTTATTACCCGAGAATAACTTATCCCATGCTTCAGAATACTTAGACTGCATCAGAATCTGGAACAGTTTATTAGATGAAACACCTTCCATTCCTTCACGTTAAAAAGTTGGGACATCCTGAATATGAACAAAATAATTCAAACCTTCAATTTTAGTTCTGAAAGGGATCGGGCGAGATATCTTGCTTCCACTAAACCCTAATCTAGTACCTGGCTAAATGCAATTCCATGCACGAAACTTGGAACTTTCCTGAATGACAACACTTTCGGAATATCAGTTGCTCTCAGATTGGAATGTAACATTTGCGAGCTCCACAACTGCATCTGTGGAGATAAAGTGGACAAGTCAGGATCTCATGGTCTCTCATGTAAGAAAAGCAGTAGTCGTCACTCTCGCCACCAGGAACTAAATAAGATTATTCAACAAGCCTTATCATCCATTAACATCCCATCTAAACTGGAACCATGTGGATTCTTCCGTAATGATGGCAAAAGAGTGGACGGTTTAACTTTAACCCCGTGGTCCTATGGTATGAACTTTATTTGGGATGCTTCCTGTACTGATACCTTAGCCCCATCGTACATCAATTAATCTAGTGTAACTGCTGGCCTTATAGCAAACAATGCTGCCAATAACAAGAAGAGGAAATGCAAGGAGCTTATCAATCAAGGATGCATCTTTATTCCTTTTGCAGTAGAGACTTTGGGACCTTGGTGTGATGAAGCAACGGATTTTATCTCAAAGCTTGGAAACTACCTTCACCTCCTAACTGGAGAGCCCAGATCAAAATAATTCCTAAGAAAAAGAATTAGTTTAGCTATCCAACCTGAAAATGCAGCTAGCATTATTGGAACATTGCCTAAAACTGTTGATCTAGACGAAATTTTTATTTCATAAATTTGTTTTTCTTGATTTGTGTTGTTATTAGCAAAGATATAATTTTAAAATAAATAGTTTACATATTTTTTCCACTCCAAACAATAATAGTTCTAATAGTCTTCTTAGACACGCGATCAACACTGAAGAAAATGAAGATTTATTTAACTTAACGGGGAATCGATTCGTAGCTGGAGAAGATTGGAGGGTGCATAAATCCTAAAGGGAAGCAACTGCTTCAGGTTGTCATGGGCAATAACTCTTCGTAATTATCGACAAGAGAACATACACTTATTAGTCTTTAGGTTCAATCAAACTGTTCGACCTCATTGACTTTTTTGTAGTTCATTTTGTGATCAGTTTTGGATCCAACTGAGACTTGTTATCAGACCACACCAGTAATTTTTATTATTATTGTTAAATTATATCCGACCAAAACTTACTTCTTTTAAAACTGATTGGTTGAGCTTTCAACATTGTCTACAGTAAAATTAAAATAAAAAAATTTAAAGATTTTGATAATGGTACTAGCGTAGTACAAGAAGCAACACGGAAAAGCGTACCTACCCATTCACAAATCCACCTAACAATAATATACCTCTCAATATTATTAAACTAATAGCTGAGAAGAGATGAGCGAGACGCGTGCGGTTTAGGATTAGAAACCAAATTAATAAAAACACTTACAAAAGGCTCACTCGATATCTTAAAAAAGCGTTGCAAGATTTCAGAAATTCAACATTTGTTATATACATAGCTGGTAGTATCTATAGTAAGATACCACACGAATGACCACTTAGTTTGGAAAGCAACTAAGAAATTTAAGAGATCAACAAACCATATACTACCGTTAAGAATTAAAAACATTAACTGGGCTAGATCAGAACTAGAGAAAGCCGTAATCTTCCTTAAACAACTCACAAAAATCTTTAGTCCTTTAGGTTTTAATCCAAAAAATATTGAGAACACGACTCAAAAATTCAAAACTTTTCTTGGCAATTCTTACCTTATTAACTCATTTTCTCGCTCACTCATAAATAAATTCTATATGTAAAAATCATTTTTTTAAATTTATTTAATCAGCTCAGCATACATCTGGTATACAAGATTCTGTTAAAGAAAACACTTAATTAATACATAGTGAGGTCATCGTTTGACTCCTCTGTACCGCTACAACTGTATGTGAGATGAATAAGAGTTAGCTAACGTTAATCACGCTTAATTGTAACTAGTTAAACTATGGTAATAAGTCTTATGGGAGTTTTCTTTTGAGTCTCTGATGTCGGTTCCTCTGGCCTAGGTTATAAAACACTGTACTTGGGCACTCCGTTATTTTGACAAAGAATCTTATACACAAAATATTTATAAAGTTTGACACATTAGGTAAGTTTAGTTCACTGTGTATTTGTTCATTTTTGACGAACCACGGGGCGTTCACTGTAATTTTTGTGATTTTGTTTTGTAGGACTTGGAGTTTTCGTAAGTGAGTCTTAGCTGTAGTACTCCAAACTGGACACGCATACGTCATGATTGGGCGTAGAATGGTCTTGTATATTAACATGGCACACTCTATGCGCAAGTGAGATTTTCTATTAATTAACGGGTATAGTAGTGAGAGTCTCGCATAACACTCGATTATCTTCTTATTAACACGGATTCCCCATCCAAGTCGGGTGTCCAAGTAAACCCTTAGGTATTTGACTGCCTTATCTCTTGCGTTCATTCCATTATACGTTGATTGATTGTTACATTTGGAAGGTCTGGGATTCTTTTCAAATTGAAGACTTTCACCTGACTTTTCGTTGGACTAATTTTAATTTTCCATTTGTCACACCATGTGCAAATTGGGTGTAGAGCGTTTTGCAGTTGGTTAATCGCTGTCTAGAGATTTTCATTTTGTGTAATTACTGCTGTGTCATCAGCAAACATTGCTATGGTGGCACTATTTGTGGTTTGTAATTCATGTGCGTAAATGCTAAACAAAGTTGGTCCTAATATACTCCCCTGTGGTATTCCGGCGTTGATAGTTCTTTTAGTAGATAGGGTTCCCTGTACCCGAACAGAGAATACTCTAGCTGTAATGAATGAGGCGATGATGTCAATAAGATAGTGTGGGAGTTCTAGTTTTATCATTTTATATCAAAGTCCATCATGCCACACCCTATCAAATGTGTTTTGAAGGTCGATGAAACAAATAACTGTGTATTTCTTGTTCTCAAAGCTTTGTTCTATTATATCTATAATTCATAAAAGTTGGTGCGTTGTCGAGTGTTTTTTTTTAAAGCCAAATTGTTATTCTGGTATGATATTCTTCTCTTCCAAAATTTCGTTTAGTCGTGTATAAATAATTTTCTCCAAAAGCTTTGACAGCATTGATTGGGCGATAACTGTCTGGTTTATGTTTATCTTTTCCACTTTTATGAAATGGTAAAATGATGGCTTGTTTCCAGAAGGCAAGCATTAAATATTGTTGCCAGGAACGCTAGTGATTTTATTGTGAGTTGTTTCAATATTGAGTTTGTGATTATGTCCAGTCCTGGTGATTTTTTTTATTGGAGGTTTTGTGATAATTTGCTTAATTTCTGATGGAGACGTTGGTAGAAACTCTCTTTGAGTCTGTCTATTATAGTTATTAATAGTTTCCTTCACTTCTTGTTGATGTTTTTGGGTTATATCTGTGTCATTTGGTGTAAAGACTTGTTCAAAATTTATTTGCTAATAGGTTGGCTTTATCATCGTTGGTTATATATGGGATGTTGTTGTCTGTTAGTGGATAAATTATGTTTGGTTGCCGTATTAGTCTTTTGGTAGCCTGCCACATTGTTGCATCTCGGGGTTGTAGTTCCTCTATACATTTGTGATACATATTGAGTTTATAATCGTCTAGTTTCATTCTAACTTGGTGGGTTAGTTGATTGGTAAGCTTCTTTAAATGTGGGCTGCGTGTTCTTTGCCACTCACGTCTTGTTTTGTTTTTAAGTTTGATTAACTTTAGAATTTCTACTGGTGTTTGAGGATGTCGTCTTGGTTTACCATTATTTGGTGTTACTGCTGATTGTATGCTAGTTCTTACTGTTTCCGTATATTGTTGTACTACTTCATCTATGTCGTTTGTTGTTTGTGTGGGGAATGGGTTTCTTATGTTTTTGCCTAATCAGTATTAAAAATATCCCAATCAACTTTGCCTTCAATTCATTTAGGTATCATCGGTATCGATTGCGGTGCATTGAAGAATGAGACGATCACTGGTAGGTGATCAGAATCAAGCTCATTTAGCACGGTTTGATAAAATGGTCTGTTAAAGTTTTTGAACAGAACTATATCTAATATGTCTGACTTATGATCGGGTCTTCTTCGGTATAATCTGTGGGAGTTGCTATTTGTATTCCGTGGTTTATAATAATATTATTTAAGCTAACACCATTTGGATTTGTAGCTCTGCATCCCCAGTCCGTAAGTTTGGAGTTCAAATCACCTATGACTAATGTTTGATGATTGCCATTAAATAATTTAGTGACATCGCTTTCCAGCATTTTTTTATTTGGTTGCTTATATGCAGCATGAAGCGTAATTTGGATATTGTTTTCTAGACTTAGTTTGATAGAAACAGTTTTTAGGTTTTCGAATTCCAGGTTTATTAAAGGATGATGTTCTAATTTACGCTTGATAATAATTGCTACGCCTCCTGCTGCAGTTGGAGTATCTCGATCTGATCTATATATTTCATATCCTGGTACTTTAAAAGTTTCTAAGTTGTGTAGGTGCGTTTCTGATATACAGGCAACATCCACGTTATGTCTAACTAGGAATTCCACAAATAATGCACGCTGCCTTTTAATACTGTTAGTATTCCAGTTAAGGACAGTTAAATTACTGATTATGTGTTTCTTAATTATGTCCATGGGTGGATAATTGAGAAATTAATGTTGTAAGGAAAGGTATGATTTTTCTGTAACTGATACAGGAGGAATTTAATGATAACTGATAGGTTGTTTTTCTCTGGGTCTTTAAAAGTGTGGTAGTTAAGATTGTTGTCTGTGTAGAATTTAGTCATTTTTCTAGTCATCTATCGTGTTTAGATTGATTTTAATTTTATAACTTTTAGTGCAGTATCAAATTCTCCTGCTGTTTTCTCTTTAAAGTCCTCGATTATTTCTTGGTATTTTAAATTTGCTGCATAGTGCAAAAAGATTGGCGGTATTTTTATTTTATTATCTTGAGGTGTATTTGTGACACTATTTTGTTGATCGGTTTCCATCTGGTCGATTGCGCCTGCGTGCTTACCTTGATAAATTATAATATATTGCTGGCATTTTGTATGCTATCATTTGAAAGATAATATTTATTGACTGTGATAAGGTTAGTAGGTTCAAAATAATATTTCTTATTTGTTACAACTGGAGGTGAGAGGTTATCATTTGTTCTCTTACTCATTATTACGTGGCTGGGAACCCCAGCTGGGGTCCGCTTCTGTTTGCACACTTAGAATTAAAATTTGCTTTTACACGGAAACGATTATAAAGGCTAGAGATCAAACGCTTGCAATGTGATAACGGAGCACACGCATGGCGTCTGGAGCGCTTCACTGCTTACATTCGAATTGTAAAAATCATTAAGTTCCGGATTTGATCTCACAGTTCAAACCATTAGTTACCAAGAAAAGTTATGTTACTCTTAATTATAATCTACAGTAGCATTATAAATAGAAAACATACTTTTCTATTACTTGGGAATTTGCACAAATCATAATAACACACAAACCTGTAAAACATCAAAATTCTTCACCTTTGTATTGAGCTCTCAGTTTACTACCCTTGTTATCAAAAATATTTGAGAAACTGCTGCTCAAAAGATTAGAAACTGAAGTCAACCGTTACAAAACTTTATGAAAACATCGGTTTACTTTTGATAGCAACATTGTACCTTACTACAGTGCTACAGAATAGTCAATGATAATACGAAAAGCTTACTTGAGAAAAAGGTATGTGCTGCAGCATTTCTTATCCTCAAAGGAGTATCTGACCGGGTTTGGAATCAAAGACTACTATTGAGTTTATTGCCTTTGTTATCTAAAACAAGTGAGCAAATGCTACTGATAAGACTAGAAATTGAAATAAACCTGCACGACACTTCTCAAACACCAATTTTATTTCCAACATCAACATTTCATTACAAGTTAGAACAGCGCCACAAAATAATAAAAAAAATCATAAAAACCCTAGAAAAGAGAGCTTTTTTTGACATCCAAAAAGCGTTAGACCAAGTTTCATATCAACTACTACTATTTAATGTAAAATAAAACATATCTTCTCAAAATTACGATCTCATCTTTAAATTATATTTTTCTAAGTGCCACTTTGAAATAAATATTCTAAAACTATTTCATTAAATTTGGCATTCTACAGGGTAGTATACTCGGCCCTTTTCTTTACCTTACTTTTACGGCTGGTGTTCCAACAATGAACAACACATTAAATGCTGTTTTTACAATGACTCCCTCATACTATCCACTCATCGTGACCTTCAAGAAGCCTCAAACCATTTACAAGTTCATTTAGACAGATTCAGAAAATGGACCAATACTTGGTAAATAAAGCTTAATGCTACCAAATCTACACAGATCATCTGAAAAACCAGATGTGACAAATGCCTAAATGTTGGAACAAATAATACCAATCTATCAGTTAAAAGCGAAATATTTGGACTCAATATTTAACTTTAAACTCAAATAAAACAAACTGCAATAACTTTTGGGTCTAAGTTTCAAATTGATACTGGAAAACAAGATCCTTCTTTACAAGTACAACATCAAATCTATATGAACATTTGGGGTTCATCTATGGAGCTATAGGTCCTAAATCGTCAAATACCAAAATCATTCAATTACCTCAATCAAAACCCTGCTCACGATTGTAAATATCTTATGGTACATAGATAATAAAACCATACAAGTTGATCTACACATTCGTATGCTTGAAGAGAAAATCCGTTCCAGGAGCACTAATTCCACTAAGATAAGTGTAATTATCGATAAGTGATTCTAAAAGCATCATAAATTCACTGTTACAAAATGAAAATATAGATTGACCATAGAAGAAATCTGGGAGCTTCACTAAAGGGTTTCGGCGAATGCAATTAACTAAAAAAAATTTTATCAATTAGATGTCCAAGATATTTGTCATTCTATTGCTTATGAAGTCTAATTTCAAGTACAGTTGGCCGTGTACTCTTTATAGATGAAATGCACCGATAAATGGATTTAAATTTTACTCAAAAATAAAATAAAACGCAAACAAAGGTTTGTTCTTACCAATGAGGTTTCACAACACTCGTAGGGCAGAATCGTAAAATCATGTTCAACACCGGATTGCAATAGCCATTAATCAGGCCTCCGTTAGCAGCAGCTTTGCTGCAGCCGCTCAAAATAGACGAAGGGCAGTAATTCAAGAATTGCACCGATCCGTTTCCAAGCACTTCGCTCTTGCACGACAACTTTATGCCGCGTACTACCAAAACAGCCATTAAAATGCCCCGGCTGCGAAGTTCAAAGTCGCGAACATTCGCGTGTAGCGCGGCAGGAAACAAAAATAATCCGCTGAATTTATGACGCGTTTTTACGCCCTCGCGCTTTTCTCTCGCTCTAACGAAGTTTGCCGTGAATTTTTAATAAACATTTTCCGTCCCTCTACCTTTGACCCGCGCCCTTCCAATTATTGTTTTGCAGAATTTCACGGTAATAAATATTTCAGGCTTTTGTACTCGCCTCTGTTTAGTATGTAGCATTCGTAAACAGAAACGGGAAAATGGCTGTATCAGCTATGTTGGCATAGTTTGTTACGTGGAATAATACAGCTGAAACATAATATTGGTTATTATTTGACAGATCAACATTTGAATGTTATACATGACGTTTTTGATGTAGACAATAAGTAACAGAAATAATAGCAAGACCATTTGTAGTGCATCATGACAGGTTTACAAATGTTTAGTTATTATATTATGTAATTTAGTCTCTATGTTCCTCAGTTATTATTAAAATCTTGCGGTAGCTTTCGTTTTAATCTAGAATATGAGTTCTTGCTTTACTTTCGAATCGTTACGAATGTATGCATGTTCGTTCCACGACTCGAAAGCGTGAGTGCGGCTTATCAACGCTCAGTGCCTGTAATAATCGATCCCAACAATATCCACATTATTTATTTCTGGTAACAAAACAATATATATATAGTCAGAAGTAACATATTTAACTATTAATTATCACCCTCAAATGGAGGTAAATTTTACGTGTTATTATGTTCGTTTCTGAAGAAAATCTGATCACTGTTTCCGCTTATGACTGATTTACAAAAGAAATGCAATCGCTGCTTGAGAAGAACAAATTTACTATACAGCGTAGCTGAGCTCTAAGCGTACGTTTGGTTGCCTATCTTTAGGATCCTCTTGCATATCTTACTTTCGTCAGGTCACTGCACCGAATTATTTCACTGTTATCATTTGTAAATAAATTGTCAATTGAAAAATTGTTAGCTTAGGATGCCAAAAATACCTTTTTTCGGGCAACCCCTTGTACTATCTACCTCAAGTGAAGTAGAGGCCAATGAACCTTCCACAGACCAGTCAATCATAAAAAAGTAAATCATATCAAAACTATTTTCAAGAAAGATGTTTCGACAGCCCTTAGCTAATCGTCATTGAAAATAATCTTATCAAGCGGAAATGATAACAGAAACTTAGATAAGCATTACTTGACAAACAAAATTGAGTTCCACACATACCAAAAACCTAACAACAAACCCATTTTGGTGATTGTTAAGAAGGCCCCTATCTTCTTAACCGAAGAAGACATAAACGAAGGACTTACAACGTTCTTATAACATGAATTACAAGGCTTTTAAACAAAGATAAAATGTATATGCCGGTTTGTGCAATATTTCTAACAGAAAATAAAAAATTAAACAAAATTTTTAATATCAAAAAGATATTCCATTCAATAGTTGCTGTAGAGCCATGTAAAATTAATCGTAAAACTTCCCCATATCACAGATCTCAACGTAGAAGGCATACAAAAAACTACTGTAGACTAGAATCAAGATGTGTAAAATGCCAAGGAAATCATTTGTATATTAACTGGCATAAATATTTAACCAGTGCACCAATCGCGGAGAAAACCACCCCGCTAACTTTAGGTGATGCAAATATTTCTTTGCACTTAGGAATACTCAAGGCAAGGGGTAATTTCTGCAACAATAAAACCGGATAACAAACCTGCACTTGCTAATAATACGTTAAACTCCTCTTTTAAGCAAAGCAACATTTTCCTATCCAACTGATTTTGGTTTTCGAAAATTAACTCTACATCACCCGAAACCTTACCCATAGTTAACACTACTCTATCGTCTCTCTTACACCTTGTACAGCCCTTCATAGAAATAATTTATATTATCAAATCTCTTTTCATTATTTGCATCTGGAAATATAACCACCATCATGAAACGCAATACAATAATCATAAATGTCAAAAAATTAACGCTATCAACTTCAAGACAGTTAGAGCCAAAATCAAACTATTGGTACTGCTGTAACCATAGTATATGTTTATAAACAACCCAAGAAACAACTTTTCGATAAAGACATCTCCGCCATGTTTAATAGTAGAGAACCATCGCTTTTTATAGGAGACATGAATTTCAAAAATACGATATGAAGATGTAGAACAACCAACCCGACCGAAAACAAACTTTATGACCTAACATCTACGCACACTAAATAAAAGAGCCCAATAATCCCACAAACTACCCGTACAGAAACGAACGATCACGAAACAAATATACTCGACATGGTTGCTCACAAGAATTTTAACAAACTAATCTTTCAACAAGTGCTTACTGAACTTGATTCAGACCACTTACTTACCTGTTTTAATCTCATTTATACTAACCCCAGCAAACAAATTTCTGAGCCAAGGTTAATAACCTAGTCTTTCACGCTACACTTGACAAAATGCTTAACCACCCCAACAACCTTCAAACCCCAAACCAAATAGATCAAACAATCTTACACATAACCAAAATCATCTCTGGCATTGTTGACACGGCCGCCACGACCATGCATAAACAACAAGTAAACATCGATCATTATTCACTTGAACATGTAGTAAACCTTATTAAGCAAAAAACTTGACACCTATCGATTAGAGACATACCAAAAAAATATTAGCAACCTCGAACCAGGCGACTCCGGTTTATGAAAAACAATCAAACGTATCCTACCTTTGTTATATGAGATACCTTTAATCTCTTCAGCAGCATAGACATAATACGCTGATAAAAAAAATGAAGTTTTTACAAAACATTTGGAACAAACGTTCACTTCCGACAACCATGCAGACCCAATATTTGGAAATGTAGCAACAAATTATGAAGAAATACCAGCCAATCGCAAAAGCAAACTTCAAATCAACATCACCTAGGAAGTTTCCTTCTGTAATTAAAATTCTCCTGATAAATAAATCGTCTGGGTATAATAAGATACCAAATATCATACCAAAGAAATTCACAAAAAGCATTAGCATATCTAGCATCAACTTTTAATGCTTGTCTAAGAACTGGCTACTTTCCACATGTATGGGAACATGCTAATGCTTCACAAATCAAACATAGACAAGAAAAATGTCTCTAGCTATTACCCTATTAGTTTACTAAAAACTACCTCAGAGCTTTTTTAAAAGGTCATTTATCTCCGGTTTAATGAAAATGTTACAACACTCAGCATTCCCAACTTTTCAATTTGGATTTAAAGAAGGCCACCCCATTTATTACTAACTGCATCGTATGATCGAGACCATCCAACGAGGTTTTCAAGTAAATAATACGTCGCAACTTTATTTTTAGACATAACTCAAACCGTCATCGCGTGTGGACAGATGGTTTAGAATACAAAAAAATACCTGAGTACATTAAATCCTTATTCTTCTCGTTTTACGAAAATCATACGCTTTCCATCAAAGTATATGCAAATTTATCTACTATTAGAACTATACACGCAGGGGTCCCACAAGAAAGCATACTAGGCTCCATTTTATTCAACATCTTTATTTTTTTTTTAATGTTTACAATGCAATCTGTTTTTTACAAACAATAAGCATATTTTCTGAATTTGTACATGTGACATGCAGAGTTGTGCTCCAATGAGCAGCAATCTCTATGCGAAAACTTAATAACTTAATACTAATGATGCTGATACTATCTTATGTCATGTCCTACAATCTACAAAATTAACGTCTATACACCAAATCTAAAGGCGTCTTTCGTTTTAATCGTTTTGTTTGCTGACTGTTGTCAAGTAAAGTAATTGCTAACACATTGGGGTGCACTTCTAGGCGTTGAATGTATTTTTCACTGAACTGCACAATTACGTCACTAATTTTATGCACTTCAAGATCGTTGTAAATATCTTTATTCGAGATGAACCACGGAGCACCAGTCACTGCACGCAATAACTTCGCCTGGAATCTTTCAAGGATTGCAATGTTAGTTGTTGATGCAGTTCCCCATAACTGTAACCCGTAGGTCCAAATAGGTTTGAAGACGACATTGCACGCAAGAAGTTTGTTGCGGAGAGACAGCTGTGATTTCCGTCCGAGTAACCAATAATGTTTCCTGAATTTCAAATCTAATTGCTTACGTTTATTCCAGATATGCGTTCGCCACGTTAGCCCTTTATCTAAATGCATGCCGAGGTATTTTACGGAGTCTGTGGTAGGAACTAGTTTATTATTTATCGATACTGTTGGTAATTCTCCTCGACATTTGGTGAATACTATGTGGTTCGACTTAGTCTCATTGATTCCGATACGCCATTTTTTTTGTCCATTTCTCTATATCATTGATACTTTTTTGTAGTATATTTGTCGCTTCGATGTGGTTCTCATGTACCGCTAGAATGGCAGTATCGTCAGCAAATGTTGTTGTTGTGATGTCTATGTTTGTCGGTAGATCGGCTGTATAGATCAGGTATAGTATCGGACCCAACACGCTGCCCTGTGGAACTCCTGATGTTATCGGGTATACTTCGTTTTCATATCTTACTCTGAAATATCTTTCTTGCAAGTATGTTTTTAGAATATTATATAATGCCCCCGGGAGGCTTTTTTTAGTTTATAGAGTAACCCTTGATGCCAAACCTTATCGAAGGCTTGGCTAACGTCCAGGAAAATTGCTGCGCAGTATCTTCTGTTTTCAAATGTGTTGATTATAATATCGACCACTCGGTGCACTTGTTCAATGGTACTGTGATGGCTTCTGAAACCGAATTGATGGTCTGGAATAAGGTTTCGTTCAGCGATAATGTCTTGTAGCCTCCTTGCTAATAGTTTTTCAAATATCTTGCCCATTATCGGCAGAAGACTGATAGGTCGGTAAGAAGCAGGCTCGTTTGGCGGTTTTCCCGGTTTCTGTATCACTATTACTTCGGCCATTTTCCACTGCGCTGGGAAGTATTCAAGTCTGCAAGCAGCGTTGTAAATTTGTGTCAGCATCACAATTCCTTTTCGAGGTAACTCCTTTATAACCTGATCTGTGATCAGGTCATAACCTGGTGCTTTCTTTGGATTTATGTTACTTTTAATGACACTTCTTACTTCTTGTAGTTTTAAAGGTTTTATGTGTTCACCAGGTTGTTGTGGTTCCTCTAGGAATGTACTAATTTCAATGTCTTCATTATCATCAGCTGGTGGAAAAGGTTTAAAAACCTCTCTCAGATGTTCTACAAAGGCTTCGACTTTATCTTTCTCTGTCTTTCCCCATGTTCTGTCTGTTCTTCTAATGGGTGAAATTTGCTCGCGGGGTTGTTTTAGCCTTTTGGTAGCTTTCCATAGGGCGTAGTTTGTATCTGCATTGGGTGTCAGGTTTTCTAAGTATTCCTTAAAAGAGTTATTTTTAAGTTCAGTTATAAACTCTTTTAGTTGTCTTGATGCCCGATTATAATTTGTCTTATCTTGTGGATGTCTCGTTGTTTGCCAAATTTTTCTAAGGCGTCTCTTTCTTTGATTTTTCTCGTATAACTGGAGGCAATTTATCTTCTTTTCCTTTTTACTGGGGTGGTGTTGCTTCCCAAGCCGCTTCTTGAATTAACGTGGTAAACTTTTGGACTTCATCTTCCAGTTCCTTTTCAGTCTTGAGTGATACTTTAAGGTTTGCGTTTTTATCTATTAATTCTTTGAAATACTCCCAATCAGTTTTGTGATTGTAAAGTTTAATGGGCAGTTCTTTTTTGGTTATTGCTGAGTAGATGGTGGCTATAACTGGCGTGTGATCAGATGTTATATCATAATTTGGTTCGATGTTCAAATACCCAGGTGCAAAACCGTTAGTGCAAAGAAGTCTAAACAGTCGGGTATTTTCCTCGGATCTGTTGGCTAGTAGGTGGGTTTATATGTAGAGAGGCGATTAAGATGTAGCTCTTGGATAACGTCATAGAGAACTCTCCCTCTTCCTGGAGCTGTGATTCTCGAACCCCAGCGGGTTTTTTTGCGTTGTAGTCGCCCCCTGCCAGGAATCTATTACCAAGTTGAGTGAAGAGGGCAGTGAATGCATCTTTGTTGGCACGATAGTTTGGTAGACAATAGACCGCCGCGATGTTAATTGGTCCACACCAATCTTCTATTCCTACTACGACTGTCTGGAGGAAAGGTTCTTCTATTTTATTTATCAGGTGATGCTTTATAGAATTTCTTATGATGACTGAGGATCCGCCCGGGCGTGGCGTTCAGTATCTGGATGGGCTGCGTTGTATACTGTGTAATGTGGTATTTTTAAGCTTGTGTTTGAGTTTAAATGACTTTCAGATATTAATAAAATATCTATTTTATTTTGTGATAGGAATAACTCTATTTCATACTTGTGACTTATGATGCCATTCGCATTCCATAAAGCAATCTTGTATAGTTCTGCCATTTTACTTTTTGGATTGTTGGGCTTGATTCATGGCTTCTCTTAGCTGTCTGATTTCTTTGACTAATTCGGATATAGTTTGTTGCTGCTTATTTAGTTGTTGTTGCAGTTGTACATTTTGCTGTTGCAGGTGTAAATTTTGCTGATGTAATAAGGCTATGATATCGTAGTTTGATTTGGGTTGATACGTGTGTTGACTTTTTACTTCTTCATGTTTTCCTGCAGATACTTGGGCGTAGCTAGTGCCGGTGGAACTTTAGAAATATTTATGTTTTGCGTATTTGTTGCTGTGAGTAAGGGTACTTCAGTATTTCTTTGAGTATTCTTTTGCGGAAGAGCTGTCCCGTTTCGAGTTGGGAAGCGGATTTTACGATGTCCAAGTATACTTGACATCCTTTATAGTTGGCCGGATGGGGCCTCCACAAGGAAGCATTTTGCCGGTTTACCGTCTGTTTTGTTTTGCTACACTTTCTGTAGTCGTGTGGCCCTTGCATCATGTTCACTTATCTAAGTATTGTTAATTATTGTAATTTTCTATAGTATCTGGTTTATATTGTGCATTCTATTGTCTGACAAGTTGGTACGTAAATGCATCAGTGGCTGTTTTTAATTCTAGCAACGCTGGTACATCAATACGATATCCAACTGCATAAAAGGAGGGATTGTTCAACTCTTAGATAAGTTATCTTTGTCTTGATTATTACTTTTCCTGTTCTAAATCCGATGAATGATAAACTTATTTTCTTGTTTCTTTATCTTAGTACAGTCCTAATTGTCTTCCTACTGGGTTTTGTCCATGTGCTGTTTTATTTCTTGCTGTTTTATACTCGTCAATTGAGGTGATAACGCTGTGGTGTCAAATGGGTCTCTCGACTCTACAACTCGTGTATCTTTTTTCGGGAATTTTGATTTTGGCTAATTAATGTTGTTCTTATCTAGTATTGGGTTGATAATTGGAATTTTTGTAATTGTTGCTAGTAATTATGCTGGTCATTAATTTTCAGATGTTTGGGTATAATGGATTTTGAGCAATACAGGCATTTGCTGCGAAATGCATCAGTGGTCATATATATTCCATTATTATTTTAGCAACGTTGCATGGGAGCATCATTTGGAAGATAAGCCTCATACATGTACACTCACAAGTTGTAGGCATCTGCGCTGTGCAACTTGGTTTAGATAAGTTTTATCTGGTCGCTTGACCTTTGGTTGATAGTCGCACTTGCTTCTGTCATAACTCACGAGAATAAATAAATAAATAATTCACGTCTTTACCATACGAAGGTTGCTGGTTAACAACATGCTTTACCTGTATGACGTCCTTTCCGTCTTCTACACTTGTGATGAACTAGATATGAACATCTAGAACAAGCAATTCGGCTGAACTTCAAGTTTCCGGCGATATTCTAGGCAGATGGTTTAAACAGATACAATTGTATTGAATAACCATTCCAAGTGTGTCACGAAAATGGGTCTTACACTTCCGAAACATCAATAATCTATCTATGTTATTACAATCAACGGCCATTCTATCCAGTAAAATATCTGGATATCTATTTCGATACTCTTACATGGAAATACCATATGACCGAATATATTGAAATGAGGATCATGCGCGATTAATTCCAATTTTATCCAATCATGAAGGAAATTCTCCATGACAATCAATATGACTTTACATAGCCGGATCACTTAATACGTTTGCTTGACGGATGTGTGATGGGCCAAGCTTCAAAAATACTAAATCCGAGATAAATTTGAGTGAATACAGGCATTATGCTGCAGAATTGTATATTCAGAGGTCAAATTTAATATATTTCCATTATTATTATTTGGCAGTGGCAACGGGAATTGCATGGGAGCGGCATTTGGAAGGTAAGCCATCATGCATGGCGTACACTCACCAAGTTGTACATCTGCGCTGTGCCGCTTGGTTTCAATAGTTTTATCTGGTCGCTTGACCTTTGGTTGATAGTCGCACTTGCTTGCTTTGATAACTCACGAGAATAAATAAATAAATAATTCACGTCTTTACCATACGAAGGTTGCTGGTTAACAACATCTTTATGTATGACTTTTCCGTCTTCTACACACCTTGTGATGAACTAGATATGAACATCTAGAACAAGCAATCGCTGAACTTCAAGTTTCCGGCGATATTCTAGGCAGATGGTTTAAACAATAGAATTTATTAATTGAACCATTCCAAGTGTGTCACGAAAATATTTACACTTAGAAACATCAATAATCTATTATTTATTACAATCAACGGCCATTCTATCCAGTAAAATATCTGGATATCTATTTCGATACTCGGCTTACATGGAAATACCATATACCGAATAATTGAATGAGGATCATGCGCGATTAATCCAATTTTATCCAATCATGAACAGGAAATTCTCCATGACAATCAAATGCACGACTTTACTACACAAATCACTTATACGTCTTTTGATTCTTTACGGGTGTGTGATATGGGCCAATGCTTCAAAAATCTAAACCGAATCTAAATCCGACAAAATAAAATCTATCGAATGACAGTCAACGCTCATTGCTTCATCACTAATCAACAGCTCGACTAAGAAATATGCATATTTACAATTCAAGAATGTATAGTTGCAAAATTTTAATACCGGAACAACTGACTTCTCTCCATAGTAGTATCTTATAGGCCTACATGGATGTTAATATGTTTATATAAAAAGAGTTTGATTTGTAGTGTCAACGAAAATGTTCGTCCGATCTATTAAGACATTTGTCTAAGTTTAAGTCTTTATTGCTTTTACTTGGTGAAAATGTGTTTACGCCATATTAAACGTCTATTTAGGTGGATAAGAAAACATTTTGTATCTTCTGTTTAAAGTAATTAACGATTGTTTATTGCTTTAGGATGGCGAGTGTATTTTAAGGTAAAAGTAACAAACACCGATTTTGTGTTATTAACGTTGGTATTAAATCACATACTAGAAATAATAACATAGTTTAAACTGCAAGATATCGATATTTTGCTTGTCTCAGAAACCCATGCAATGTCTAGACTCTAACTATCTTGACGATGTGGCAATAGCCAAAAATAAAATCTCTCACTATTCGTTGCTAGTTGATAAGATCAGCAGTCTATGGCTCGCCCAGACATGTTATTTTTACTTAAAATTCGAAGATTTCTACATTATTTTTATGCGAAACTTAGAAAATGCCAAACAAGGGTGTTGAAAATGAATAATTCAAAAGGACGCAACTTTCTAAGACAGGCGTAAAAGCTCAATCGTAACTATCTATCAATCGGGTCGGTAGGCTAATATGTGGGGTATAGACCCAAAAAACTGCTTGCGGTATAGCAAACACATATACTAGAATAGAATCCAACTATGATTTATCTTCTGACTACATTTCAGTTATAATTACTCTCTTATCAGCAAAGACTCCCCACCAAAACTTTGCACCAACTACACCAACTGAGTTTATTTTTAGAAATATTTTGAACCAAAAAGTCAACCTTGCCATCCAAATTAAGTACGTCCAAGACGTTGATGAAGCAACAGAATACTTAACCATAATGATACAAAATGCTGCATAGCAAGCAACGGAAAGTACAACAAGTAATTTTTAGCAAGTTATTAACATTCCTTGGTGGTCTTATTGTTGAAAAACAGAGTTCGAAAGAAATTGCAAAAACCAAAACAGACAAGACAAAATCTTATACAACAGAGTTACGCGTTAGCTGTATAACGCAATAATGAAAGTTTGGAAGAACACTTTCAATTATTACATTACACACTTATTGTTTAATGAACAAAGTGTATGAAAACTAACTAAAAATTTTAAAAGACCGATAGCAACCATACCTCCCTCCACTGAAAAATTGATGATATGTGAGCTACATCAGGCAAGGCAAAAGCATATATACTCGTCAAATATCTCACTACAATATTTTATACACCACAACCCCAAGGTACTTATGACGCAGTGAGATTGAATTATTTATTGACGCGGCATGTCAATTATGATCACTAGTGAAACTATTTTCGCCAGCCAAAGTTTGTCGACAAATCCTCCTTACCAATCCTATTAAAGCTAGGATTAATAACAGAAAAAGTTTTACAAATTCTTTTTTGGAAAGCTCTAGTATAACTTACCATCATATATCACAGCATATTAAAACTATGTTATTTCCTTGCATAATAGAAACACGCTGTAATTACTAAAATTCCTATCCTCTCCTATAGATCTGACAGTCTCTTACCTGTAATGTTCAAAATATTTTTCCCGTTCTTGCATCGAGATGTCAAAATGGCGAGATGTTAGCAGTGTTTGAGCCCTTAACTTCTTGGTTATCTTGTTTTCTTCAGTCAATAGTTGACGGTTCCAGAGGACAAAGGACTTGTAGTGGTGCAGATTCTGATATGCTTCTTTTGCCATGTCAGTCATGGTCCGCACAGGATCCTGGTCGATCTTCTCTTAAATTTGCGGACGAATTAATCGCTTCTCTTGCGATCAAATCGCTTGCTGTGATTTTCTTTTGGTGGTTAAATTCTCTGTACTTCTAAATGTCTTTTTGTAGCCAAACTATGAAATAATTTCGGCGATTTTCCGGCGAGAAGAGATTTGAGTACAGCAGCTCCACGATTGTATTCTTGACTCATTTAGTTAATAATCGTAGGTTGTTGATTACGTAAAGTTAACTTATCGTGTTATCTAATAGAAGATTGCGTATTTGCATAAGGGAGCCTTCAGATTTCTCGTAATACAACGACTCCGTATTATATTGGAGTGATATTATTTTATAATTCTCTTTATTTTAGTAAAATATAAAGTAATAAGAGATATTTTTTAAAAACAAAATTATTCCGGACTGCCGACAGATACCTTTTGTCCAATTTTGAGAATATTAAACTACTCTATTTTTCATCTGTCCCGGCGTTCTCTACGGCAGTGTACTAGAGCCTATTGTGTATACCCTATATTTTCGTATCGTTACGTCAGATATTTGGGGGTCTTCCTTGGAAATGCACATCTGGTCCAAAAAAAAAAACAAGTAGGAGAAATATACCGCAGAGTATACTGGAATACAACTGTGGGAAACAGCCAGTAATTCAAACATTGACACCCTAAGGTGATTCCAAACTAAAATTTTAAAATCCGTAGTAAATTCTCCATGGTACAATCAGTTAAGCAAGAGCGTGTTCGGCATAATTATCAGTTGATAAAAGGTATCGCTCTAATTCTTTCGTGATTAAATAGAGGAACCTTTTTCCTCGATGTTTTGTCACAAAAGATGCCGTTGTCGTTAAATTCTTCGCGCTACGAAGCCGTGTTCCTCTGTACCTACACGAAAGGTCCGAAAATGTTTTATGCAACGGCTGCTAAGTACTTGAACAAATCGAAAACATTTGTCAGCAAGTGGGTGCAGCAATATAAGAAGACAAAAGCGGTCGAAGACTTGCCTGAACGTGGCTTGATAGGCAAAGTCTCTCTGAAATCGAAAAATATATCGTAAACTTGTTTTCGCGGAACTCGGGCTTTACATTGTGTCAAGGAGTAGCAAAATTGAAACAGTAGCTATCTGAACCCATCTCGGTGCATGATAACAAATGCCGTTGTTCAGTGGAGAAATCTTTGTTAGGTGAAAATCATGTGACTCGCTTGGACAAAAGACACCATCGTCCGAGATTAAAGCAATGCAATTTTTATGAACGAAGCTTCTATTTGGGGATACGTGATTATCCCACGAGGCTGGCCAATCTCAACTAATATATTTGGGCTGCTTCTCAAAAATGGGTTTCTAAACGTTGTATCTGTTTACCTACAACTTAAATGCCCCCAAAATACCCGAGATTTATAAGAAATGTTTGTTACAGACTGCCGAACGTTGGTTCATCACGAAAAATGAGGTCTGGATCCTGTAGGAGGACAACGACCCTAAACACCGCAGCAAGCTTTGCATCGAGTGGAAAGAGTAGTCTGTCATCGTTACCCTTGATTGGCCTGAGAATGTGTGGGCACATATCAAGCACAAGCTTTGTGGAACTTTAAAGTAGTTAATTCGAAGACGTGTTGGAACACAGCTGACACAACACAACATAGAAACTTAAAGTAGTTAAAGTCGTGAATTTTCCAATATCACCAAAAGTGAAATTATAAACTACACAATAGCAGTGTTTTGGTGCCTCAATCAAAACGTTTATTCAAGTTACAACCAAAACAGTGAGTAAATTTAACTTACTTATAAATTATAACCTCTCGATCCTCCAAGTTATCAAAGAGCGGGAAGGCCAGCTGAACTCTGATAAGAGATAAGAGCACATTTGGCTGTGTGCTAAACCTCATAAATAAATATATTTATATTTTCATTCAATTTTAAGAAATTAAAACAGCACCATGCAAGGAAGTAGCGATGGAGGCTTGTATTACGGCCAACAAAACTTCAATCAGCACTACGTGCCAGTTAGCTCTAGCACTGATAGCTTTGTACCAAATATTATAACTTACAACAATGCTCTTATGACCCAGCCTAGTTCAATACCCCAATGGCACTCAAACCAACAACCGCAGTGGCCTCAAACTACACAAATGCAATGGCTCCCGCAGTGGCACCCTCAACAATACCAACTGCCGTTAATGGGACAAAGTCAAATGGCATGCCCAATAATAAACAGCAATCAAAGAAATCCACCAACACAAGCAACAAACGGACACCCGAATGGGACAATAACACCTCTACCGCCTCCATCAATTAATACAGAATACTCGGAATATGAAGAAGCTGATGAAAACCCGCAACAGAGGACAGAAGAGGGAAAGGGATTTCAACCCAATGAATTTCAGGAGGTCAAATCAAGAAAAACGAAAAGGAAAAGAAGCTGAGTCAGCTCACCCACTCGCCAAACGAAGTCAAAACAAAGTCACACACAAAGCACAACGATAACCAATAGATTCGACGTTTTAAACAAGGGAATAGAGGAAGAAACCCAAAATACCACAAACCACGGTAATGTGAAACCAAAAAAAGCTGACCTACCCCCACCTTTTATCTTACAATTTGTCAAGGCAATTCCACCACTACTTCAACTTATCGAACAAAAGATAGATAAGAAGGAATACTATTATCAAATGATAAGTAGCGACAAGGTAAAACTACAAGTCCGTACAATAGAAAACTATAAAAAAATTAAAAAAGTTCTAGATGATAACAAGGTCATTAGACATACGTTCACTCTCCCGGAAGATAAACACTTCAGGGTGGTAATAAGGAACCTACACCACACCACCCCAGTAGAAGACATTAAACTTGCATTGCAAAAAGAGGGACACGAAGTCAAGTCAGTTATGAATGTACATAATCGCGAAACCAAAATGCCAAAAAATCTGTTCTTCATAGACCTGGCACAGAAAGACAACAACAAAGAGATCTATAACTTAGACCTTTTGTTAAATGCAGTAGTAAAGTTTGAACCACCCCATAAAAGAACACAAATCCCACAATGCAAACGTTGTAAATGCTACGGTCATACCAGAAACAACTGTTCCCGTCCGTATCGATGCGTAAAATGTGCAGGGGAGCACGACTATAGAACATGCCCTAAAAACCGCAGTGATGGCAAGGTTCCCAAATGCGTACTTTGCGAGGGAAACCACCCTGCAAATTACAAAGGTTGTAAAGTCTACATCGAAATCCTAAATAGAAGACATCCCCTACAACAAGGAAAACTACCACAAGTACGACAAACAGGAATCCAAAAAACACGTCCCTTAGCAAATATCAACAATGCAGAACAAACCCAAAAACCTGCACCAGAAAAACAACAAGCCGGTGGAAATCTCCATGAACAGACAATATCCACAAATCAACTACCACGTTTGATAAATGCAAGCTCGCAATGTAGTTATAGAACAATCCTACACTCAACGAAAATTACTTTATATCATATTTACAAAGCACAATAGAAGCACAACAAAAAATGATTTCGGAACTAACATCTGAAATAAAAGAACTGAGGGAGACTATCAAATGCCTGGTATCCAAAATCGGTAAAACAATGGCTCAACTATTTAAAATTGCGCTCTGGAACGCCAACGGATTAGAAAGCCACAAACAGGAAGTAGAAGTATTTCTAAAATATAACAGCGTTGACGTACTACTAATAGCAGAAACAAAGACAGTTTGAAAGAATACTTCACATCTCTTGGAAATCGCTTCATGGCGGGCGGAGACTACAACGCCAAGCATACCCACTGGGGATCGCGCCTATCCCCACCAGGAAGAGGCAGAATCCTATATCAGGTATTACAAGAAGAACAGTTAGGTCATCTATCCACCTATGAACCAACATACTGGCCAACGGACCCTGCAAAAGTTCCAGACTTATTGGACTTCGTTGTGATCAAAGGTATTTCTCGAAGACTCTTAAATATAAAATCCAGTTTTGATCTGACGTCTAATCACTCTCCAGTGATAGCTACTGTCTATGCAATTATAACACAAAGAAGTAAACCACCCCAACTTTACAACTCAAAAACAAAATGGGAATACTTTAAAGTACTAATTGAGAATAGCATAAATCTAGATGTATCTCTCAAAACAAACGAAGAAATTGATAATGCAGTCTTAAGTTTTGTCAAAACAATACAAAGTGCACCAAATTTCCCACCCAACAAAGTAGAACATAGGTATCCTACTATCCTGAAAGAAAAAATAGCCCAAAAACGACGGCTAAGGAAAAAATGGCAACGTAGTAGGTATCCTGACGACAAAAGAAGATTAAACGTTGCCACTAGAGAACTCAAGGAGCTAATACGGACCCTCAAAAATGACAATTTTGCCACCTACGTAGAAGGGCTATCAGCTACAGCTAGCACAGACTACTCGTTATGGAAGGCAACGAAGGCCCTGAACCAACCGAATCAACAACTACCTCCTATTCGTAAAGCGGATGGCTCCTGGGCGCGCAATAACAAAGAAAAGGCACAAATCTTCACGGAACACCTGTCAAACATTTTCCAACCTGTAGAAATACCAACTAGAAATCCGGATGAAGATGACGACATAAAAGAATACTTGGAAACCCCTTACCAACTTTCACCTCCAATAAAGCTGTTCAAAGCTGGTGAAGTCACAGAAATGATCAACTTACTAAAACCTAACAAGGCACCAGGCTGGGATTTGATCACGGGCGGGGTACTTAAGGAGCTTCCTAAAATAGGGATTACAATGTTAACCGCCATCTTCAACGCTATCCTCAGAACAGGATTCTTTCCCACCTCATGGAAAATCGCTCAAGTAATAGTAATTCAAAAACCCGACAAACCCCCGCACAACGTCGAGTCCTATAGGCCTATCAGTTTATTACCAGTCTTATCTAAGCTAATGGAGAAACTCCTATTAAAAAGAATCTTGATGACACACACCGAAGAAGATCTCTTCCCCGATCACCAGTTCGGCTTTAGGAAAAACCATGCAACCATCGAACAAGTCCATAGAATCGTTGAAGTCATCAATAATACATTTGAGGAAAAAGTTTACTGTGCAGCGGTTTTCTTGGATGTAAGCCAGGCCTTCGACAAGGTCTGGCACGAAGGTCTACTATTCAAGCTTAAGCTGAATTTATCCCATCCAATCTTTACTATCCTGAAATCGTACTTACAGGAAAGATACTTCCAGGTTAAATATCAGGATGAACTAACAGAATTGATGCAAATAAAAGCCGGTGTTCCGCAAGGCAGCGTATTGGGGCCTGTCTTATACCTCATCTTCACAGCCGATTTACCCACTGATAATAGCGCTATAACAGCATCGTATGCAGACGACACGGCCATCCTATCAATGCACCCAAATCCAACAGTTGCTGCCCAACAACTACAGACGCATTTAGATAAAATGCAGCAGTGGCTCCAAAGATGGCGTATCAAGGTGAACGAGAATAAATCAGTCCATGTGACTTTCACAAAATGTAGAGGGCACTCCCCAGAAGTAAATATGAACGGTCAACCACTACCACAGGCAGATAGTGTTAAATATTTAGGGATACACTTGGATAAAGGGCTTACATGGCGTACTCACATATGGAAGAAGAGGGTGCAGCTTGGACTGAAACTAAAGAGATACTACTGGTTGTTAGGTAGAAACTCCCAATTATCGCTTAAAAATAAACTTCTTATATACAAGGTAGCATTGAAACTAGTTTGTACCTACGGGATCCAGTTATGGGGCACTGCCTCTAGATCTAACATTGACATATTGGAGAGGTACAAATCCAAAGTCTTACGTCTCATCACTAATGCCCCATACTACATCCCAAACATTGAAATCCGAAACGATTTAGAAGTGGCCACCGTCAAGGAAGAAATTAAAAAATTTAGTGTAAAGTACCTAAATAAGTTAGAAGTGCATCCTAATCCTTTGGCAGTTAATCTACTAGACAACAGTGCTCAAACGCAAAGACTCAAAAGACTTAACCCGCTCGATCTACCGCATAGATTTTAGTGCTATTTAAGTTACATTAAGTGTCTTAATTAACTTACATGTAGTGTAACAATCAAATCAATTAAGTAATCGCAGGAGGGTCGTCATTGGGCGACTTCTCCAACACTGCTCAATACGATCAACATAATTACTTATTGTCGGATGTAATTGACAGATTGTAATTAACTAATAAATACATAAAAAAAAGTCAATTCGAAAAATTCGTCGCATTTGGAGGTCCTTGCCTAGGCCATCAATTTGGTCGAAAGCATGCCTCGAATATGCCAGGCAATTATCGACGCAGGTGGTGACTGTACACATTATTGATACAATAGCATCTTTGTTCTGATGGAGTACAATCTACCCATGTATTTGAAAATGTTTTTAAATAATTTTCTCCACATTAACCCGCATAAGCTTTTACTTAACTGACTGTATGTACCGAATGAAGTTATACGGCGCAACCTTAATATTCCTACAATTAATCCATCCTAATTTGCTTATCAAGCGACCACTAAAAAGAGACGAAAATGAGCCCAGATTCGAGAAGTTTAAGCTTTCAGATATACCAAATCGTTTTGTGTGATTGTGTGCGTGCGTGTTAGTATTAAGTTAGTTTAAGTTAAGTTAGCTCAAACCAATTTGATAAACAAACGGAATTTATTGTTAAACTATTTGCATCATATTATCAATGTTTTATGTATGTACATGGTTATAATATTTACATATATTTACAGCAAGTAAAAGATTCTAAAGTTTTTATATTAATAATAAAAAAAAGTTATATTATTTCGGCGCCTCTAAGAATTTTTTTCTGACCCGTCGTTTGGTTATATTGTCAGTAATAGTTATAGCTAAATTAAGAAATTGCAGTGCAATTGTCTGTAAAGTATTTCATACTTGTTTATCGTGTTAAATAACTAAATTTAGTTTAATAATTTGCTGCTGAAATTAATTAGGTTGCAGCAAAAAATTCCCCACTGGCACCAATCGGTAGGTGACGCGACCTCACGTAGCCTGACGTACTTTCGATGCCGATCACAAGTATGCAAAAATTATTGTTCTGGGACGGCGGGGAGATAACTTTTCAGAGGTCCAATTTAAAATGGTAGTCTGTAGACGAAACCACTTTCCTCGCAATAACTCCCAGCAGACGTTCAAGTGCGAGCGAGAAGTTAATTACTTTCACAGCCTTTTTGCTGGCACCATTTGTTATAATATTATTAGGAAGCTGTTATTCTTTTATAATATAATAACTCGAAAAGTTGTTGTACTTATTAGGCTTATTAAGCAAAGTTTCTCTTAAAATTTTAGGTTTTTACGTTTTTTATAAATAAGCGCGTGAAGCATATTTTACACTTTATCATTTAAGAAGAGGTTTTAAAATTTCCCAAAGGAGAATGATTACACGATGCTTCAAAAATAAATATTACTTTTAGGTAATTTAGAAAATAAAAGTATGATTGGAGTATTTGTTCATGTATTAATAATGTAATGGTTGGACTAAATGTTTTGATGGATAATTGATTAAAGTAAAGAAAAATGATTTTGTGTTTAATTGTGGTAGTAAGAACTGAAGTTGTATATAACAAAAGAGACGAGTATTTCTTGCAAGATGCTATAAAATTACAAAGCACATACATAGTTTTCCGATAAAAAGGGAGCATCTAACAAAATAAAATAATGGTTATTTTATTTAATTATTATTATATTGGAAGAAGCACGGTAATCATTGAGGACAGTCAGCTGACTCTCGTAGGTGGAATAAAACTTTTTAACGCTCATTGCCTTTGTTATTGTTTCAAACAAAGCGTAGTTGTTCGATTTACGATGTAACGAAGGGGGGCGCGAGCCAGCACGACGTACCCAAAAGGCTACAAAATTACAACGGTGTGGTAACTGACATGCGGCAGTGTGTTATCATATTGAAGCAACGCAACGGGCCTCCGTTTTCCATGAACATGTTGCTGAATATGCTAGAGAAGTCACTTAGTGATTTTCAGTTCCGTTATTGATAATATACTCACGAAGGGCGCTGCGACCTCATCAGCAGAACACTTTTTTGATATCCAAGGCAATTGTCATTTATTTTAGAATAAATATTCTTGGCTGCCATTTATTTTCAGACATCTGTTGCCAGATACTCAAAAACGTTTCAAAATCTATGCTGTACAAATGCAACAACTATTGAAATATTTACAAACGCAAACCCATTGTGCACAGATTTTTGTTATAGTTCTCATAGATATATGATGATGGAAAACAGAGCTGTTACAACTGTTAGTGCACTGAATACGATTAATCTATTTGCCATTATCAAATAGCATACATACTGAACAATGTGTGGTTTGCGCGCATTTGCTGGTGTTCTTGGGGCCTTTAAACTCCAATATCCAGAGAACACAGTTTTGGGGTTTGGTGCTGCGTTTCCACACATAAATTTATGATTATTTACTTCCATAATTTTCTACTTTGTCACACAACGGGAGTTTCAATGTGAAGTGTCCATCATTTTTAAATAACCGAAGTAAATAGAAATAAAATCTCTCCAAACTATTCCCCAGAAGTGAGAGCAAGTAGAGAAATGCGGTTAATTTTTAAAGACGAGATAAATATTTTTGAATTTGTAATATAAATGACAGCATCATCCAATGTACAGAGGTCGAATTACCGCCATTGCAGTGTTGTTTTTATACCTATAATGGCTACATTTAGTGATCAAGAACGGTGTGTAATCATTGGTTTTTTCCTCTTGCGCGGTGATACGCCAATTAAGTGAGACATGCGTTGAAGATGTTATGGGTGTTAAAAACGTGCGTTTGTGGGTGCAAAAGTTTAAAGAAGGTGGAGAGTTATGTGACAATGAACCGAAGCAGCCTCGGCTATGAACCATGCGAACCGAAACCATGATTGCGCAAGTGGAAAAAGTTATTATGAAGACCGTGGATTAGGTGTGCGTGATATCGGCTGGAATTTCCGTAGGATCTATAGAATCTGTTTTGTATGATAACCTAACCATGCGGAAAGTTTCTTCAAGGTGGTTCTCACGATTGCTGACCGACGAACACAAGGCTGCGCGGGTGGCAATATTTTAAGACATGTTGATACGTGATGCCGCCATGAATTTTCGACGATGAAGGATACTCAGCAGCCATGGTATCACGGCGACAACGTTGTGAAAAATATGTACGTCTAGACGGAAATACGTTGAAAAGTAACAGAAGTTTTAACTTTTTTGGGTAAGACAAAAAGAAAATGGAGACCGTAGAACTTAAATGCACCTCGTATAATAATGGGTGTAAAATAAGAAAAAAGAGCAGACCAATAACCAATCAAATTGATTGTGTACCAATACGCAAAATATTTAAGGACGGAACCAAAGTAGTGAAAATATAACCGAGAGTTGATGTGAATTTGAACTATAATTTTGTGGCAATGTTAACAAGAAGCGTACAAAGCCAAGAATCCGTGAAATCAATATTAAGTAGCATGTTTCCCAAAATACAAATTAAAGTAAAACAGAATAAAGATGCTAATAGTAAAGGGTACAATTTCAAACCCGCAAATCAAAGAAATTGCAAAGATATTCAAACAAAAAAATAATAAATGTTTTCAGAATCAACAAATTTAATGAATAAAAGACGGAAACAAAAGCAGAGTATAGCGACAGATTAATAAAAAAATTGTTAAAAATATTAGAAAAGCTAAAAAAAATAAAATTGAAATGAAAGAATTACTTCTCTTCTTCTTCTTCTTTGTCCATCCCTTATACCCTAAGGTGTCGGGTCCTCTATCCATTTTGGAAATCTCTTCCTGTCCCTAGCGATTTGTTTAGCTTCTGCCATGCTTTTCCCCCTCCTTTCCACTTCCTTCCTGATAGTTTCCATCCATGTTTGCCTTGGCCTTCCTCTTCCACTTTTTCCTTCTCTTCTTGCCTCTAATACCCTTCTTGGCAGCCTTTCTTCGCCCATTCGTGTCACGTGCCCAAACCACATTAGTTGTCTTTTCTGTAGTGTTTCCACTAGCGGTTCTAGGTCTAACTGCTCTCTTGTTGTGATGTTCCTCACTGTGTCCCTCTTTGTTCTTCCGACTATACATCGCAGGTACTTCATTTACGCAGCCGTTAATTTACTTTTGCTCTTGTCTTGTAGCGGTATGCTTTCTATTCCGTATGTTAATGTAGGTAAGTATATTGTTTTATACAGGTGGAGCTTAGTCTCTTTGCTCAGCTCTTTCTTGTTGATTAATGTTGAGTTGATCTGATAATATGCTCTAGTCGCCTTGGAGATCCGGTTCATTCATTCTTCTGTTACTGTTCCGTCTTGGCTTATTATTAATCCAAGGTACTCATAGCTCTCCACTTGTTCCAATTGCTCTCGTTCACATCTTACGTTCAGGTTTCTTTGTTCTTCATCTGTGTTCTTACATATTCTCATTATTTTGCTTTTCTTCGCATTTATTGTCATTTCTTTTATTTTAATTTCGTTGTTCCAATTATTTATTGCTTGTTGTAGTTTCCTTTGGCTATCGGCTATGAGTAGTATATCATCTGCGAAGACGAGGTTTTGTATATTAATTGCCCCCATGTTCCAGTGTCCTAGTTTAGTGTTCAGGTTTGGGTTCCTGCTGTTCTTAACTATTTAATTCATCATGATAATGAATAGTAGTGGACTGAGGGAGTCTCCCTGTTTTATCCCCCTCTCCATCAAGAATTTCCCCAATTCTTGTCCTTGTATTCCTTACTATTCCTTTCGTTCTTCCGTATAGTCGTTTTGTGGCTTCTACAAGTTTTCTCGGGACGTCAATTCTTTCCATTGAATTCCACAGGGTTGCTCTTGGTACCGCGTCGAAGGCTGCTAGGAGGTCTATGAAAGCCAGGGGTAGCTCTTTGTTTCCTTCAAGTGTCTTTTCTATTACTGTGCGAAGCGTAAATATGTGGTCTTGAGTCTGTCTGCCTTTTCTGCATGCAGCTTGTTCCTCTAATAGCTCGTCTTCTATGTGATGCCTTATCTTTTTTTCTAGTATCCTGGTGTAGGCATATTGCTCTGTAGTTTCCACAGTCGTTTGTGTTACCTTTTTTTGTGGATTGGTACTATTATGTTTTCTTCCCAATCCCTCGGTATTCCTTCTCCTTCGTATACTTGCTGGCATATCTTGTGTGTCCATTTCTTTATACACTCCCCTCCGTATTTGATTAGTTCAGGGCTTATTCCGTCTTTTCCTGCAGATTTTCCTACTTTCATGTGTGCTATTGCTTCTTCTGTTTCTTCCAAAGTTATTGTTTCGTTTTCTGTCTCTTCTTGTTCTTCTTGTTCTACTCTGATGGGGTTGTATTGTTCTTGTATGTTTGGTGCTTTGAATTTTGTGCTGTAATGTCTCTTCCATGTTTCTAATATTTGTGGCAGTTCTGTAACGACTTCTCCTTCTTCGTTCCTAATGCTCCACACCTTTTGTTTGTGCATTCCCCTTAGGCCTTTAACTGTTTTCCAGAAGTCCTTTTTGTTGTTTTTGTTGTCTTTGAATTTCTGCTCCATCTCTCTACCAAACTCTTTCCAAGCTTCCTCTTTGGCCCTCTTCACTACCTCTTTTGCCTCATTTCTCCTTGTTATATAATGTTGCCTGTCTTCTTCTTGGTCTGTAGGTATCTCTTCCAAGCTGTTTTCTTTTCCATTACTATACTTTTTACTTCCTCATTCCATCATTTCGTGCGTTGGTATCGTGGTGATATTTTGCTTTTCCCACAGATTGTTGTTGCAGTCTCAAGTATTACTTCCTTAAGTCTTGTCCATCTCTCTTCCACGTTCCATTCTACCTCCTGATGCTCTGCGCTCTACTTCTTGTGCGTATTTTGCTTTTTTCTCGGGCTTTCTTAGTTCAGTTATTTTTATTTTCTCGTAGCTTTTCTTCGCTACTTCCTTTCTTACATAGAATCTCATGTCCGCTATTACTAGTTTGTGATTTGAGTGGATTTCTGCCCCTCGGATGACCTTCACGTTTAATACTGCGTACTTTGCTCCCTTTGTGTATGTGAAGTAGTCTATTTCACTTTTGGCCTCTCTGTTTTCTGCAATGAAAGTTATTTTATATATTAGTTTGTGATTGAAGAAACTATTTCCTATTAGCATTTCGTTACTTATGCAGAAGTCAATCATCCTATTGCCATTGTCGTTTAACACTCTGTCTGTACAGTATCTTCCTAGAACTCCATGTCCTTTGTCTGGGTTCTTTCCCACTCGGGCGTTCCAGTCTCCAAGTATAAATGTGTGTCTGCTTCTGCCTCTAGCTTTGTCGATCACTTGTTGTAGGCTTGTGTAGAACTCTTCTTTTTCCAGTATGTTGTCATTTTCTGTTGGTGCATAAATCTGTATGAATGTAGTTCTTTCTTCTAACTTGACATCTATTGTCATTATTCTTGAACTGATACCTTCCCATCCTATCACCTTTCCGGTTAGGTCTTCGCTAATTATCACTCCTACTCCCTCCTTTGCTCTTGTTCCTAACTGAACTCCAGAATAGAACAATTTGAATCCTTTTTCGAGTGTTTGTTCTTTGATTCCTTTCTTTTTGATTTCTGAAAGTCCTAGGATTTTAACTTTATATCTCTCCATTTCTTCAACTAACTCTTTCTCATTTAGTCCTGTCACGTTCCATATTCCAATTCTTGTCCTTTGTGCACGCTTAGGTCGTTTTCCATCTTTCCGTCCATGTCCGAGGCTTTCTGTGTTTCTCTGAATCTGTATACCTCGTATGGGTGATTAGCCCGACGACGAGGGCCCCGTTACCTCGGGACAACTGGTATCAGGTTATACCCCCCGATGCTGGGTCGTCAGAGCCCCGTTCGTTTTCTAGCAGAGGGTACCACGTGCAGGTGGGGTTGACATTTGGGTTACTGGATGTTGGCGCCACCCCTTACCCTCCATGAAAGAATTACAAGAACACAATATACATAAAAAAATTAAAAGTATTACCGGTAGGAACATTTAAGAACGAGAATAATTATTAAGAGATAAAAACGAAAAGATAATTTTGGATTTAAATGAAAAACTAAAGAAGCAGTAATTGTTAGAATTATGTATTGATAATAGAATGAGCAACGTGGAACTTGAAACACTAGAAACATGACCAAAAATGTTACAATAACAGTTAAATATGTAATAAAAAACATTAAGACAGAAAGGGCCGTAAATTTCAAAAAATTTGAAAGTATTTGACAACTCTCTAATAGATATTTGAGTACTGCTTCTTAATACTTACATAATTCTTTACTAAGCTGCCAGTTATCAAACTATAGCTGTTTTTTACTAAAACAATTTTTTAAAATAATCTTACATAATTTAATTTTTAAAACTTTTCAGTCGGTAGATCCATTTGGTGGAATATTTGTAAGAATTTAATACCTTTTTCTTCTTTTTCGGCAAGTTCTAAAAGAACTTTGTCTTGTTTTGTCCAATAAGCAGTTTTGAGTTTCATTGGTACTTTAGAAGGTTGTAGTTGTTTTACTTTTGTCTTGGGCTTTTACAGTAAATTCTCAGTTGCATTAGTCGTAGATAAGTTTTTCAGAAAAGCGTGAGTAGCTGCATGCTCTTTTTTATGTTACTTCTTTAGCTCTTAATCTTAACTTTATCATATGGAAATTTAATTTCTTGTCACGCTTTGCACAATTTCTGTCGTCTTACTTCGGACTAGCTTCCCAAGCTGCTTCTTATATATTTTTTCAGATTATCTACTGCTGTTTCCAGTTCTCTTATTTTAAAAGTTATACACAGGTCGTTCTTTAATTTATAAGGCATCTGTATGTTTTCTAGTCGGTTCACTATTTTCTCTTTTTGCTTCCGTAAGACCTGAGAGCTGAAAGTAATTATTAATGGCAAATGATCTTAGGATAAATATAAACAGTATTCAGCTTTTATGTTATTCATAATTATAAGTTTCGGCATGCAGAAGTCGATAAGATATGGAATTTTTCTACGATCTGTAGCCCAGTGCAGAGGTCGATACAATACGAAGGTTGTTTTTGCGTTTTTAGATACAATTGTCGACTTTTTGATATAAGTATATGGGAATTAGAGCCTTACCAGGCATGCTTTGCATTATAATCATTTGTTTCCAAGTATCGGGGTTGCATCTATGTTTTAGTTCAGTCCATTAGCGCCCCAAATAGCAATTTTAAGTGATTAAGATTATGACGACATTTAACATGGTGTCTACTTGTTAATTGTGTCTTCATATTATCCAATCTGTTCAAGTGATTGTTGCTAAACAATGATTGGTTCACGTTGATTATTTATTGTTTACTACGAATATCTTTGTTGCGACAGCACTTTTGTAACTATAGGTATGCACAATTTATATGACCCTAAGTGTAAGAAACATACTACACACCTCTTTTTCTCCTACGTGCCATGTCAGATCTCTCTGATGTTGGCGATCACTTTGGCGTGGACAGTTCTGTTTTTTGCCATTCTAAACAGCTGCTCTGCACTTCTTACCAGTCCGTTTGAGGATGTTTCTTAGCTAGAACATTTGCTTCCTACCAATTCGACACCGTCTTTCAATTGTACAATTCAAAATAATTTACAGTAGCTGCTCTGCACTATCTGATAGCATGTCTTGCGTTTTGAGGATGTTGTCTTAGGATCCTAGATATTCCATAATATCCACGCTTCTATACCAATTCGACACCGTTCAATTTGCAATTGACCATTCAAAGATAGAGTTATAACAGTAGATGACTGAATAGCTTAATGTTTTTTGCTGTAAGCAATTTGATATTGTAATTCTTAGTGTTGATCCATTTATAAATATATTTTAAAAATTCTGCTGGTCTATACGCAAAATAACGGTACTATTCTATATTTTAATTGCCATTAAGATCAATAGGATAAATAACGTCCTTGTCGACTGAATACCTTAATTTTTTTCTGTAAAATTTATATTTAAGCTTAGTGTTGTCCATTTATAAAATATATTTTAAAAATTCTTGGTGGTTTCGGCATAAATTTTTTATTATTATTTTTATATTTTAATTCCTAAATCAATAGGACAAAATACGTCCTTGTCGTGCTCCTCTTTGATTTAGATTCTAGATCTGATGATGCCGACAGTTCTCATATTGCATGAAATGTTTGTTGTCATAATAAACGTTTTATTATTATGTTTATATTATACTTTTTTGTTGCACTTTGTAACCTCTTAAAGTAATTTAACTAATGCGACATGCCATATTGCATGAAATGTTTTTGATAATAAACGAATCAGGAATATCACTTTTGTGTCTACTCTACATGTATTATGTCAAGAAAATTTTACACATATAGCTCATTAGGGTAATTAGCCGATAATCAATGCTATTTTATAGGGGCTGTTCTTAGGAAGCACTTCTGGTATTCTTCTAGTCACATATCTTATTAAATAGATTTATTATAAGATCGGTGCTATCTTAGCCAAATTTCAGTATTTCCTTACGATCCTTATTAAGCCTAGTAGCTTTTTTACTTTTGCATATTAAAGAGATCGCTTTTTTAGTCCTTTTACTTCAACATATTCATCTTCTATCCATTTGGTTTGTGTAACTTTTATTTTTGAGTATTTTATATTGTGACTTGTTATGGTTGAGTAATAATTGATTACCTCCGCACTTATAATATTTTACTTCCTTCCTTTCTATTTTTTGAAATAATATTTTGTTAAGTGGCTTTTTGCATATTTTACGCATCTAGCTGCTTTGAAGCAGAAGCTTTTGATATGCTTGTACGCCTGGCGTCTTATGAATTGGAGAAAACCATGTGTTTGTGTAGTTATTCGAAACTCACTAACGAGGGCGTGAGGATTCTAACTTTTATATACATCTTTATTACTTACATTCTATTCAACAAAATACAGTACAAATAGCAGCTATTTGTTTCTATTTAGGATTAGTGATTCCTACTACTTTCATATCTACACTTGCGTTAATGCTTTTTAGTGTTACCTTAAAAGTTCTATCTTGTTTTCTTTGATATGTGTAAAATTCCGTATTTTAGCTTCTAATACTCAAATAGATATTTTGTAGAACATGAGTTGAACTTGTACTTGGTTGTTAATAACAATCTTACAGCGTAATTATCTTTTGATATTTTATTCAAGAGATCATATAATGGTACATTTGTAATATCACTTACAAAGATTGGTGCAGATTTAGTAATTTTTATTTCCTGCACGGTTCTCTTGCTTGTTTTACTTATTTATTGTTCCTCATCTAAAACTTCGAATCAGTTTGAAGATTTTTCTTTGACTTTCTTTGCCATTCTTGTTCTAAAGTTTAAGGCTAAAGGTTCGTGATATTGTACTGCTGCATAAATTGGCTATAGAATAAGTTAGTTGGGATTTTACAGACAAGAGTTGCATTTGTTAATAATACGGTCCTGGCTGTTGTATGTACTGTATTTGTGGATTTGGGTTATGCTTGGCATTTATATTTTATTGCGAAGGTTGTTATGTTAAGTGTTATATGAACGTTGGCTTTACGGTTTCCATAAATTGTAAAATTTATCACGAAAGTTTCATACATATAAATCCTGGAGTGTTGACCTTAAGGTAGTAGCTATTGTACCTCACTTGAACTTTCTATGCGCTGGCAATAAACAACACGTCCGTACGATACGAAAGTCAAATGGAAATTGATGTATTAAATTGTGGTGGTATTAATAAGTGTACTGCATATCGAATTAAATATGTGATTCGAATAACATCGTTATTTGTCTACCTTTATTGGCCATTTTATTGTTTTGCCTCGTGTTATTGTAGTAATTTAATTTTAAAATGTTAATACTTTTTAGTACCTTTCCCAATTAGTATATTTACTTTCATATGGTGTACAAGGAGTATTTGGAAAGTTCTGTTTGGTTATAAAAAATCCACAGGTAATTTTTTACAAATGATTTATTAAATGAGAAAATTCATTTTTATACACAACTTTTATTAATATTAAGATATTTGTTGTAGAGTTAAGACAGGCTCTCTATACTGTCCCAGTGTTGCACAATTTTGTATAAAACAGTTCTCAAAATTTGCGGAAATTCATTCTTCTGGTCTCGCGAATTTTTTTCTTAACATTTCATCACTCATTACATTTTTACCGTACTTGATGAATTTGCCGGTTTGACATTTGTTGTGTTCAAGAAACGTATAATAGAGCGTTTGACTTCTCTCATCGGACTTGAAATGACATTTGTAGATAGCTAATGCATTCTTCTTCTTAAGATGTCATATCCGTTAACGAATGTTGGTGATTATGTTGGCTATGATCATTTTGTCGGCTGCTGCCCCGAAAAGTGACCTTTTGCCTCAGGTTTTTCAACTATGAAGTTCTTCTTTTTCCAGGTCCCCGTTTGCTTTCGATCTTTCCTTGTATGATTAGGTGTATGTGTCTGGGCTGTTTTATGATGTGCCCGAAATATGATAGTTTTCGTATTTTAATTGTTCGTAGGATCTCTTTGTTCTTTCCCATTCTTACTAACATTTCTTCATTTTGTATGAGTCATCCAACTTATGTATGCTCATAATTCAAATCCTTCTAGTCGTTTAAAGAATGTCTCGATTAACGTCCAAGATTCTACTTTGTAGAGAAGAACTGTGAACACACAGCAGCGTAATAAACGAATTTTTAGTTCTAAATTGAGGTCAAATTGAGGGCAAAGTGGTTGTTGACTGAGCCCAAGCATGATGATCATAGAAAATCTGTTTATGAATGAAAAAAAATTTACACTGGAGAAATCTTTTAATAAATAAAATGACAGAGTATACTCAAAGTCGTTCAAAGAAGCATCTCAACTAGTGCCAAGAGGTTATTGCGGCTATTATCCACAGCTGTAATGGTTATGGTGTTATGACGAAGTAATTGACATTTTTGTGAAAAAGGAGTCAAAGCTTCGGCGGCTGTGTAGCAGCAGAATGTTTCGGAAAGTATAGTGAAATCTCCTGAATTACACGTTTTTTTTTTGAGGTGAGCTTTAAATCTTTTAGCAAAACCGTATCCGCCCACAAACTTAGTTGGGCAGCTCCTTTGTGGCGTTCAAAAGCATGTTTACCTTAGCGTCACAGGAGAATGGAGCCAACTGCTGCTCTAAAAGTGTTATTAAACTTACCACCACTTCACATATTTATCAAAGAAAAAAACGGGCAACTGCCCACAGACTCAATCATCCCTACGCATATAGGAGAGTATCAAAAACTAAAAGAGGAATTAGAGACGAAGGACACATTAGGAATATCTGATCCCCAGTTACTTCAAATTTGGAAAAAAACTTTAAAATTACAGTCTATCACATAAATAATAAATATCACATAAATAAAAGTGTGGCAGTGATTGTACTTTGTTTTTGTAAATGTAGAAAAACCTTTGTCGTAAATGCTTTGTCAAAAAATTAGCTGTTTATTTGATTTAGCTAAGTTTTGGCAAGTTAAATAAAATTATAGTCGCTTATGCTTCACACTACGAGGCTATATTTTTGTGCTCACATCCGAAAATGATGCATGCAGCCGCCGTGAAATACATGTGAAAATTTGTAATTTGTAAGCAAGTGGGCGAACCGGTATTTGGCAGTATATAATGTCGGTGACTTTCCAAGTCATGGGTCCTTTGGCAAAGTGTCGAAGAAAATCGAGAAAATGGTTCTCACTTCGCGGGGGCGCAAAAAACTTGAATTGTTACTAGGGCAACGTAGCAGACGAAGCATCCTTTTGGGCATTTCCGATTATGAAATGCTCCTGTACAACATCAACGGACCGTAAAATACCTGGTCAAGATCTATGTTTTGGGGGTGTGTCTTACAAAAAGGCTTTGACACTTTATATCTATTTAACATCAACTTGAACGCCGAAAAAATTAACCAAATTTATTGCAAAGCTTTATTACTGATTGCAAAACGCTGGTTTAGAAAAAAGGACGAGGATTGAAGTTTTCAGAAGACCTGAAACATCAGAGTATAGCATGTAGCTCGTGGAAGGAGCGAAATGGTGTTGTCACTTTGGATTGGCTGGCTCAGTCGGCCGATGTCAATCCCATCAAGAATGTTTGAGCTTATATTAAGATGAAACTTAGAAAATGAAAAATTTGGTGGCCCCTTCCGGTCGAATATGCCAAAAATCTTGTGGGAAGCATGCCTTGGAGATGGCAGGCAATAATTGATGCTGTAATTTGTACAATTAATTCTTTAAATAAATATCGTGGTTTGTTCAAAACAGCCGCTGCGCTTCTATCTGACAGACTGTATAATACCAGACAGAGGAGACTGGAATAAGAAACTTTCAGTCTCCGCAGATTTTATCTGGTATACTGCATTAGGTACAGGAGTATGAATCTATGGTCCAAAAAGGAACATTAAGATTCCGATAGCGCTTGTAAAATTTGCTACAGCTTTTCAAGCGATAACCATAGTTATAGAAAACTGTGCGAAGAAAATCAATAGGTTTAATGTTAGGGGTTAGAGGATAGCCATTTTTCGAAGAGTCAAGCAGCATTAAGGCTCTAACCATACTTGTGGTGAACTCAACAGTTGTTTGGGACTGCATAGATGCTCCGACAGAGATGGAAAAAGACTATTCTTTGATCATTTTCTGGGTATCAGGACATAGGAGCTTTAGGGGTAATGAGATGACAAACTTATTAGCCAACGAAAGATCAGAAACAAGACCCATCGGACCCGAATTCCACTGAGGCATTTCAAATAGCATAAAAGCATCCATTAATAAATAAATCCACCAATAAAACTCAAGAGAAGTGGAATAATACCAGCCACTTGAAACACAAAAATTTACAGCAGGCCTCCTACGAATAAACAGACCCAAATTTAGAGTCATAGTTGGGTCGATGACAAGACACTGTCGTCTTAAGTGGCATTTAAATCTCCTAAGAGTAACAGATCACATTTTGGTCTTATAAAGCTCAGACTCCTACAACTAGGCGAAGAAAATCCAAAGACAAACAGCTATACAAAGGAACCTCTTTGTAGACTCTGGGGGCTAGTCAAAAGCCTAGGTCTAGAAAGGATCTCTAACAAATTAGAAGCCTAAGGTTCGCAGTGCAGAAGGCCGTTGGGCCTACCCTATTTATATCAGTCTATCTATCTATTTCATGCCTTATAATTGTCAGTAATATAGGGTGACTCAGAATGGAATGCATATTTGTCTTTGAAATAACGCGGGATATAATAGTGGGAGAGGGGCGGGCGGACATGTGGTGAGTAGTAGGGGCATGGAATTTATCATTTGCAATGGAGCAGTTTCCAGGAGAGCAACGTGACTTTTGTGTGCGCATTTATTACGAAACCAACAGTTACGTAACTGTACGTAAGCGTTTTCGAGTTCGATATGGGCTTTATGACATACACCAAGTGCCAAGTGCCAATTTAATAAAATTTTGGATTCAGAAGTTCGAGGGTAGTGGTTCTACCGTGAATTCCGAAGGTGGATCCGTAAACGCGCGGAGGCTCTAATTTGAACCGGTCCAGTGTTCAAAGAATTTTGCAAAAAGACTTACGTTTCTATGCCTACAAGATCCAGTTAGTGCAAGCTCTGAAAGCAACGGACTATCCGTTACGCCTTGCATTTGCGCGCGAGATATTTTTGCAGTTTGAAAACTTTTATGACATTTTGTTTAGTGATAAAGACCATTTTCGCTTAGATGGGTACGTTAACCGTCAAAATATGCGGTATTGGTCAGAAAATAATCTTCGAAGAACATCAGGAACATATTCACAGCTCCAAAGTCACCTTATGGGTTGCAATTTCTTCAAAGAAATCTTTTGAAGATAACCATGGGCGCGTACTTACTGTCAATTCTGAAAGATACACCGCTATGATTCGTAATTTCTTTATTCCGGCTTTTTAAGTATGGGAGGGATATGGCCCTACAGTATGGTTCCAACAAGATGGGGCCACAAGTCACACAGTAGGCGGGGCACTAGAAGCAATTAGAGAATTGTTTCCGAACCGGCTTATTCCGCGTAGAGGTGACATTAATTGGTCACTACGGAGTCCTGACCTGGTTCCACCTGATTTTTTCCTGTAAGGATATCTGAAACATCGAGTTTACATAAATCCGTATATGAGAAGAAATCGCAGCAATTGGACAAGACATGTGTCAACGTGTTTTCACGTATTTGAGGTCTCGCTTGGAGGATTGCCAACGCTGTGATGGCAAACTTCTTGATGGCGTAATTTTTCGCAAATAATTCCCACATTTAATGCTTTAATTTTATTATAAATAAGTAAATATATCGTAAGAAGTTACTATGTTCCGTTGTTTTGAAATGTGCATTCCATTCTGAGTCACCCTATATAAATAATGAAATGTATTGTGTTTTACAGAATTAACGTTTTTTACTTGCTAAATGACGTTCTTTGTGTGTTACTAAAAATATGTTTCATAAATACTTTAGTTTTGTATTTTTTAAAGTCAATTTAAAATATTTGTAATGTTTTTAAAAATGTAGATGTTTATTATTAAAAAATGTATGTTCAATTATATTTTAATTGAATTATTTTTTAGTTAGTAACTGTGTCATCCTTTGGCTTCATAAAGACACACAAACTAATAAAGGATTTTCTTAGACATCCTTTGTGGGTGCATAAGCACCCAGGAAGTTTGTCATTCGACCGCATAATGACACGGTAACACAATCCGTTCAAAGAGTAAATATTTTATCTTAATGTTATGTAGCTCGTAAAGGATGCTTTCAACCCTGGTAGGCAAAAAGGCAAATAAGAACTCAGCAAGCTCAGGTTGTGGCCCAATTAATGAAATTAATTATGCGGCGGGTATTAATCCACAGTGCAAACTTGAACTAATAACGTTTCGCTTGAACTAAACGTTCGAATCTAATATTTAAATTTGCAAATCCGGATCGGAAGAGTAGCATCCCAGTATTAATGGCCGATTTCGCTGTAATAATGTTTGGAAACCCAAAAAAGCCCCTTAATTAAAGTCAAACAAACGATAAATTCCGGTTTCTCTCTTAAATCAGCGCTAATCCGGAGCGGCGTCCAGAAAAACCGCGGGCGTCCGGCCTAAAATAAATAAAATCGCCGCCATAAATCGCCGCGGCTGCAAAACATAAATTAGTGTTTGCTCTATCCGGCGAACATTATTAGCGAAGATAAAACGATGACGAGCAGGCATTAATATTTAGCGCAAATAAATACGCGATCGCGGACGCCTGCGTGCGGATCAGCTGTTGTGGCGGTCGAGTACGGAGGCGGACTCCGGAGCTTCGTTCCGGCTGTCGCGCCAGTCTGCTGCGAGCCGCGGCGCGTCGCGACGCCCGAAAGCGACCTCCCGTGCGTGTGCGTCGTGCGATCCGACATGTGCTAGCGCTCTGCGGAGACCGAGCATGTAAGCGCGCTGAGCTTCACGATGGTGCCGCGCGGAAGAGGCGCAGCTTTGGCGGCGCTGCTGCTGGCCGCCGCCGCCGGCGTCCACGCCAGGCTGGTGCAGCAAGGTAAGCCTCCGCAGCGCGGACAACTTTATTAAAAGTTGCTAAAACGCGCCGCGTCGCATTAATCAGGCCGCGCGCGCCGGCAATCCCCGAAGAAATTACCGGCTCCTGCGCGCTCGCAAGAGATATATCGCCCCGAATTTATGCCCGCGGATGAATAATAAATAAGTCCTGCGACAATAAATAACCGAGCGCGGCAGCGCGCCCGAAGGTTCCTCCTGGTACCGGCTGCGGGCCGGCCCCAATTTGCCGCCTTGGCCGTTGCTGATTTTATTGGCCTTCAGGAAGCTGATTAATTCCGATCCGGCAGTTGCGGTAGCAATTCGCCGATAATCCGGCACTGATTATGCGAATTCGAGCCGGCGCTCGAATATCGCCGGGGACGCTCTGAAGGGCCATAAAACATACGCTTTTCGGTTTAGAGTGTCGTAAATATGCTCGGCATCCGCGGGAGAGCACATAAGTGCCGAAAGGACCCAGACGCGGGAAGATTGGAGCAGATGAGGGCCTGCGACGCAGCATTCGCTTTTTGCAGCAATGAGGACGAACTAATACGTGGCTCGCCTTGAAAGGTGGAGATTGGGGAAATTTTTTTAGCAGTGAGCGCCGGCACGGAGGTTCTGCTCCAGATTGTTATTTTATTCAGCACGCGTTTCAATAATGGAAGCAGTAATATTTCCAGTACGTTTTTGTCGTGCAATACATCTATATAAATACCATAGGGTTACATAGCCTTACTACATTTTGAGTTTTTAAATTCGTTGTCACACGGCGTCGTTACGGTAATTAACAAGCTGTTAATTCCATATATTAAATCTATGCTGGTTTCGAAATGTTGAGTAATTAACTAAACTTTTAGCAGTCTGGAAGAATGGTGAACGCCAGGTGTGCTGTTTAGGCTACAAGTCAGACGACAAAAATTATCTGCTGCGTAGGACGTAGTGCTATCGCGTAGGACATTTGGTTCTTAGTCGTTTTGTCACAGATGTACCTTTGTAAGTGCTTTGGAGCATAACAGCACGTGTAGCCTTGGTTAAGCTTTGCGAGTTCGTTCAAAAAGGTTTATGCATTTATTATTTGGACTGTTCACATGCGCATTCACAAACGATTATGCCGAGAAGCGGCGTTCTCTTTTGTTACCGCCGAAGAAACGCTATCTTTTTACTTTCCATATCCTATAATAAGGAAAGTAATGTAATCGGCGGAAATTAGAACTACCCAGTTTTTTGTCTTTATCCTTGTTTCAATTTTGCTATCATTAGCACATGGTCGGAGTTTTCATCTTGAAAACCTCGATGACGTTTGTTTTCTATTAAGAGGTGATCATCTGTATTCTTTGCTTTATTTCGTCCGCAGAAAAATTTCTCCTGTATCGAATGTTATTGTGCTTTGATTTTCTTCTTGCAAAATTAAATTAGTACTTTTCTATTATTATTCTCTCCTATGTTTAACATTTATTACCTCTTTGGTTTTCCTATCATCATCATCCTAACTATTATTCTTCATTGTTCAGATGTAAACCTCCTTGCATTTTTTAGTTTTCTTCGATCCACTGGTTCCTTTTGCATTTAGTTTATACCTGCAAATTTCTTAACGTCGTCAGTCCTTCCTTGTTCTGTGGACCCTTCCTCTAACCTATTCCTCTTGTGACTTCGTGGTTATTTTTTCAAATTATTCTGTTACGTCCATCTTATTGTTAATTCATTCTGGCTATTGGTTGCCCAATTCCATACCTGTCGCTATAGAAAAAATTGTATCCTTGTATCGTGTTTATTCCAGTTTCCTTTTGTTTCGTTTCTTGCAGCGCGAGTATGTTTATTTTATATATTTCCGTTATTTTAACAAGATTTTGAATTGCCCCATTCTTTGGTTGTTCCCTTTACATTCTATGTTCCTAATCTGATTACTTCTTTCTTTGTTCTATTATGATATGATTGATTTATTTGTTTTGCTTTAGTTTCCATGACGTTATCCTTTTTCATTGTTACGTTTATCATCCTTTCTTTTCCTTTCGCGTCTCCTTCCATTTACATAGCCTGTGTCGTAATCCACTTACCTTTAAAGCCTAGTTCCTTTGTACTATTTTTTGGCTAATTGTTTTCTCAAATATTTCTTTCTCTTTGTTCTACATCCATCCTTTATCGTTAATTATTATCTTTTGGAAGCCCATTTTTATCCTATTTCCAGCTGCTAACACTTTCTTGGACTTTTTTCTTAGTTTTCCTGTATCTTCCTTTTTTCTTGGTGATATCATCATTTATAAACACTTTCAAATCCTTCAGTCCCCTTAGTTTCTTCTTGTTGTTTAATGTTTTTCTTATTGTCTGCAGTATTATTTAATTGTACTAGGTATAATTTACTACTTAGCTTTCGTGCATCTTTTGTTTTTATCTCTAATTGTATAGTCCTAGTTATGAAGTTTTCTATTTTTTCCTTAATTAAATTTTGACCATGTGCCTCACTTCTGTTACCTGAATTACAACGTTGTTTTCATTTTTCCATTTTCTAGGCTATCTACTCTTTTTTCCGTTTCTTGGATATTTTGTATCAACCCTCTGTTTTCTTGTTTCATTTGTTTGTTTTTTTCCCTAAATTTCCTTACTTCTTTCCTATATTCTTTCTGTTCCGCTCTCAATTCTTTCACTTCCGTTGTTAAGTTTTGTAGCATGTCTAATACAATCTCCATTTTATCCTCATTCTCTCTCCCTTTAGAAGGCATTTTCAGTGTTCTTTTACTTCTTCTGAAAAGGTTTTACTTTTTTACAAACTTCCTTTCTTTCCTTTCTCATCTGTTAAGCACTCGTCGCTGCCCATAGTGCTTCACTCTTCGATTTCCCAGCAATTTCGAATAGATGGGTTGACCGATTCAGTTATTTTCCTTTAATTTGTGTATAAACGGCGACGTCTGGCAACACCGCTTTCTCCTCGTCCTCGTCTGTGATCAAGCTCACACACTGTTTACGATTATTTGCACTTTGTTTTTGGGTTCCTCGACTGTTCTCGCCTTTATTTTACTTCTGCACCAAGCCCACAATTTGTTTGTTCTAACTAACTTATTTATATGTATTTTATTTCACTACAACCTTCGATTATCAAGGTTAATATAGGTGAATACCACTTATCCTGCTTGATGCACACGCTTAACTCTGACTAAAAACTATAACAAAATTGGAACGATGCACGCTTGTCAAATTTGTTGAAATTGTAAATATTTACTATAAATGTAGTAAAAATTTTGCGGAGACAGACTGTGAATGTCGAAATAAAGCGTCTTGTCATATAGCAATTCCGAAACTAATCGAAAAATTGAGCTTTTAAAGAACCTAAAGCGAACTAGGCCAGCCAAATTTGTTGGAAATATCGCCACTGTAGCTGAAAGTGTTGCAAAAATTCAAATTTATCGATTTAAAGACGTTCGCAACAATTGGGCATCTCACAAACTAACCTGCATTGTATGTCTAGACCTGGAGGCTTACAAAGTCCAGCTCAGATTATGAATAACACTGTACATTCGTTAATTTAGTTTTGGAGATGCAAGAAAGTCATCCTAGTTGATGGAACCTATTTGTACCTCACTGGATACGTATATCAGTAAAAGAGTCATATGTTGGAGTTTGACAATCCAAGACAAATAGTCCAAAAACTTCATCATCCTCAACTTGTTACAGTTTCGTGCGCTTTTTAGATTGGGGTCTCATTGGTCCGTATTTTTTACTTTCCTTATCCTATAATAAGGATAGAATAGAAATTTTAAGTTTTCTTAGCTATTCAAATCCCCACACAAATTTTTAAAAGTTAAGGATAAAGTTATATGGCGTAATCCTAAATTACATATAAAACGTGTCTTGGGTCAATAACACGTTAAAGTATGTACTGGAAAGTTGAATTTCCTTCAAAATTAGTAAATTTGCTATAATATTCTTTCATTCATAATCTTACAAAGAGAAATAAGTAAGTACATTTTGTATAAAATTATCGATCACATGCACAGAAATTGATTCCGTTTAAACAATTTGGGAGGATTTATCTTGGACAATACTTCATTCCAATCATAAAGAATCGAATCCTTCCTTTTAGGCCATCTCCAAAATTTGAGTTCTTTTTCCATCTTTTTCTCTCTCCGAGATGCTGATACTTCTTTCGGGCTACTTTCCATCATTGAACATAACGACAACAAAATCATCGACCACAATCATGAGTTTGCAGTTCTTGTGATTAAGATGGTGCAATAGCTTACTTTTAGCATTTTCTTTTAAATGAGAAACGGTTTGACCTTCCTGCTTAGACACTAAAGACACATCAACATTTTCTTTGTTGGATTCTTCGTTTGAGGAAAGAGATGGAAGCTTTCCTCTTTTTAATGGGAGCTGGCGTTTTGATGGACCAACAGTGTTTTCGGAAACTTCGGCATTCTGACGATTAATACGTTTACCAGCTGCTACCTGAAATTTCTTCCTCCTCTTTGTAGCCCCTTCTGTCCCTAGGAAATCTGACCGTTTTCCCTAACTGCCCCAAAAAGACTTCTCCAGCCAGATTTTTATCCGACTCATTTAGATTTTGAAGCAAACTGTCTAGCAACATGTTTCTATTAATCAAATAAATTCCACAGTTTTTGAAACCAGATTTTAAATTTTGTTCCATGTTTGGTTCGAACTGCTTTATTAATTCTTTTAATAGCGTAGAAAAACATCCTTTGGGATTGTCGCAAATTTTGAACCATTCTCTGAATCCTTTCACTTTGTCAGGATTCAACGCCATATTTTTTACGGGGCTACATCCAAAGGTTGGATTAGATGTGTAGTATTAAGTGGTAAACACACAAACCTTATGTTATGCTGCTTACATAGTTCTAAGACTCGGATGTTAATATGTGATGATAAATTCATACCATTGGTCCTTGTTCATTTTTGACAGTGTGTAAAAAGAGCATTTCATATCAGTCTTCAAAAGTTTTTGCATCGAATTGGCCACTTTTAGTGATATTGTAACGGGTATTTTTTGAGCTGTTTTCAGTCCACGTTGTCCACATATGATGGGTCTTATAGACAACGTACGATGGAAGGCACTTACCATCAACGTTCCCGCAGAACATCAACAAAGTAGAGCTCTTACTGAAGTTGCTAATTTTCTCGACGTACTTTGTGCCTCCTTTGCAAATTACCTTCCGATTGCCATGTCATATAAGATTGGTTTCATTATAGTTGCAAATACAAGACGATAAAACATCCTTTAGAACGACGCTCAAATTGTCCATGTACTCGTCTTTTCTAGAAAACCTACAACCACTCGTAACTGGGATAATTTTCCTTAAACTTGGAAATTGTGGCTCCTGTTTTGTCGAGATACTGCTTAACCATCTTTCGAAAATCTGAAGCGACAACTGGAAATCCACAGTCCGACAATTTGATCAGATGTTGAACAAATGCAGCTTCTTCTTCGATACTGAACATGCGTGAGCCACCCGCCGGTATCACACTGATGGGTTTATACAATGCAAGATCATTGAGTTTTTCTGGTTTCAGTATCTTACTCACGTAGTTGCTCGACAGAATTTTTGTTAAAATTGTTTATGCACCATGCAGCCTTTGCAATTGGTTGGTTGTGGTCACTAGAGTTTACACATTTGATGTTAAAATCTTTTGTTTCTTGTGTTCTTTCGCGCATTTTATACAGCTTGGGTTGTCTTGCAGAAATTTTTCGTATGGCCGAATCTTTAGCAGCGCTTGCACCAGGAAATTTCACCTTTGACACGAGGAGCTGCAAATTATATTTTTGTGTTTAGGAGTAAATCTGTGTTGTATACTTTTTTTATTATCTTTTGGTTTTATATTTACAAAGTACAATGGTAATAGTATTTTCGTTGCCCGTTGTTACTTCGTGTCCTTTTTCTAGCAGACTTTGCTTGATATGGTTTAATTCAGTTGCTGGGTGAAAGTACAAATCTGATTCCTTTTTCACCTTTAGGTTTGTATGTATAAAATTCTGCCTTTTATTTTCTAGGGGTTGCACTTTCACTTGAACATTGTGTGACGTTTTTAATATGTATTTATTTTTGGTAATTGTATTAGAAGTTTAACCAGTGGTTTGGTATTATTGATGCTTGATATGAGCGGGAGCTTTAGTCTAGTGTCTTTTGAACTTTCTCCTTTTATATTTAATTCTTCTGATAGTATTGTATCTTTCAGCTAATATTCTTGCTTCTTTATTGATTTGTATTCTTCGGTGTCCCGGCTTAATTTTTTGCTGTGCGTGACTTGTTATTAATATTTTGTATTTAAGTGCGGTACATTTGTTACGGTTTGCGGCACTATTGGATTTATAATAGGTATTTGACTGCTATTCTACAATTGACTACTGCATACTAGAGCATTTTGCGAGTATGCTTGCTGTAATTGTTCTGATTGAAAGAAATGGTTCTTTATAAAAGCTTATATTCAACTGCTGCATACGACCCATAATTAGACGCATAAAGTATTTTAAAATAAATTTGGAAATAAAGTTTTATTAGTTGTAATTAAAATATGCTTGGAATTTTAAACTTAGCCTTAAAAGCTGAGTAACTGTTGCTTGATAACACGAGTGCACAGCTGTTTACAACTTTTTCTTGTCGCTCGACTCCAGATGGACGTAGGCACATACACCTTACAATTATCAGCAGATAAATTTGGGTCGTTTCGGGCACTGATAAATCGGACCACCGCACACGTCTGCTCGATTTGAAATACAAATGTGGAATTAATGATTTTAGAGAATATTTATAATTTGCCAGAAATTTATTTTAAATTCGGCATGTGTTAGTTGTTGTCCATTGAGTGTTACTATCAAGCAGCTATCAAGGTAAAAACTTATTTTTATTCACCTTGGCCCTCCAAATTGTGAGCCATTGTTGGAAATTCTTGCGACAGTCTTTCAGGCTGCAAAATGTAGTGTCATCAGTTGAAATTAATCTTGCAGTTGGCCTAGGTTCTATTGTACTGGAGGTTCTCCAGATAAGAGAGTTTGTAGGTTCGTAGTTTTGCCTTAGTAGTTCACAAAGAAATATATATATATATATATATATATATATATATATATATATATATATATATATATATATATATATTATATATATATATATATATATATATATATATATATTTATCATCCATAGCTTTGGTACTGCAGGTGGCTATTAGATTTGATGGTAATAGACCTATATTCAACTGCTGCTGTATAAATCATGAGCAGTATTAGAATATCGATAGCTCGTCGAGGTGGCTATAGATTTGATGTACTAATTTATGACTTTTTTCAACTGCTGCGTGTAGGTGCTGAAATCCGAACTATTGATTAGAAATGAACTGTTGTTTGCCTATAATAGGTTAAAGCCATTTTATTGGTAACTTTTCTAAGACCATCGTTATCTAATTCACTTTCTTCATATAAAAATAAAATTCAGTTAATGAAAAAATATGATTCGAATAGTGAAAACTTAATCTGATTATTTCGTCTAAACCTTAAAACTAACATAACACGAATAATTATTTAAATCAAGTGGAATGTGTTATTTGAGTTGTTTAACATACTGCATGTCTAGAAGATTTGCTGTAAATTTGTTAGTCTTCGCACTACCCTTATTATGATGTTTAACATTTCAGACTACTATATTTTATTTTATTTATGACACAAGAATATTTATTGTGTAATCTGCTCATAGAAGGATGATACAAAATGAAAAATGAATGTATGCGCCTTAATGTATGAAAAAATTCATTATAGAATATATTATTATACAACACGTAAAAAAAACAAAAATCATCATAAGCACTGGAACAAATGAACTTAAATATTAAACATTTGTTTTATCAAAAATACTGCCCTTTGTATTTAATATTGATTTTACAATTCTATGCACTCTTTTGATTAATTTTGCAAGTAATAAAACTCTTCAGGCATCTTTAAGAAGACTCAAAAGATAATTTTTGTTCCCTGCAGCTCATCCCGTAGCAACTCTATGGGGTTGAAGTCTAGGCTCTGTGGTGACGTCATGTCATCATTTAAGATTGTTGTCTTGCATCGTGACAAATCCCTTTTCGATTAATACCAACCCATATGATATATTTTTTTATAATGTTCTTTCCTCATAATGTCATCGACGTTTACTAAGTCCCCCACAGCAGAGAAGCACCGCCACATAGATTTTTATCACTAAAACAGACTCACGTCTGTGTTCTACAGTCAGAATAATATAGTCTTGGATCATTACTTTAATCTTAGACAGGACGTACAAAGATTCTCCATTTCTGACTAAAAATTTCAAAATTAAGATTTGTCATTCCATAATATGTTTTGTCCGTTGTTCAAAAACGATGTTTTTGCGTCAATTGAAGCTGGTTAGTCTTATTACCACGCCGTAACGACTTTTTAGTTGCAATACGACAATAAAGATTACCCATTTGAAGACGCCAATTCATTGTAATATCTGGGGCAGTTAATCTTCTATTTCGATTACGCATCAGTCTGATCAACTGATTCTCTGCATCGGATGGTACTCGTGATGGCCCATGCCGATGGCGATTCCTAAGAATTCCCGTCTCTTTCTTTAATCATTGAAGCACAAACCTTTCTCGATGTATAGTGAGAATTTCTGAACAAGTTTCTATAGAGAGTGGCCTATCACGGGTTATTGAATAGAAACAGTCAAAACACGACGTGACAAAAAACCCCCAAGTAAGCGGCACAAAGTTTGATGATAAACTGGCGAGTTCGGAAGTTGGAGCTTCAGACGGAAAGCAGATTTTTCAATGAAAACAAACATCTAAAACAAGGAATAGAGACAGAAAGAAAGATTTATAGTGTTGAGTGATAGTTTAAGAACTTAAAAGTATTATGATTTTTTTGTTCTGGTTTTTGATCCAACAAATGCTTATACAGAGTTTATAAGTGACTATTCTATTCATTCAAAGCAATAAGGGTCAGACAAAACAAAATTTATTACCAAAAGTATATTTATTTACAGCATAACTCGATTTTTATAAAGTGCCAATACTTTCAAGAGCTGTAGTGTGCATTGATAACGTTTTGGGTTAAAAGTATCTCCAGATTTGAGTTACTAGCCGATCTTCATAATTGAATTTTATACGTCTATCTAGACCGTAGAACAGATTTGTTCAGCACTAACTTATTGCCGATTGAGAGTTTAGAGGTTCGACCTAAGAGCCAATACATTTGTTTGTATTTTAGATCTCGTTGATTTCGTTTCTTCCAGATATGTGTACGCCAAGTATATTTTCTCTCCATTTTTTTATATAAAAATTAGTTTGCTTTTTTTATTTGTCTTCTTTGCCTATATTTATCCAATCTGGACGTCGTCATTCCATATTTTTCTAGATCTTCCAATGCTTCTACGCCACACCGGCGATTTGTTCCTTGTTATCCCAATAGTTATTTCTTTGATTATACAATTTATGCGCCAATTCCATTCTTCCTTTTTGTTGAGCACATATTATTTAATATTACCTGCTCTACATTTTTGTTTAAGGTTTCTACTTTTCCACCTATCCATTAGTGTTTTGCCAGAATATTATTTTTATTTCTGCTTTTTTAAATAATCGTCGTGTTGTTGTATTAGGTCGGTTCATAATAAGTCTTAGCAATTTTACTAAATTTCAGATTTTGCTTATTTTGTCATGTGTTGTTTAAATATGCTGCCGATTTTTTTGTTTTTGTATTTCAAGACGCGCAATTTTATCATTAATATTGAGCTTGTATCTGATTTGAATTTTGGAAGTTGTTCTTGATATTATTATGTTAATCTGTTTTGCTATTTTGTTGAACTAATTTAATAGCCCTTATAAGTCGTTGTCGTTCTTAGCCATTAATTGAACGTCATTCGCTTAGCATAAGGTCTTGACCTTTTCGTCCACCATTCCATCTTTTCTGTCTGTCCGCTTGCTTGATTATTTCATCGTGTGCATTTAATAAAGTGAATTAAAATTGTTAATTGAAATCCTAGCATGTTGAAATAAAAAGTCATTTTTGTACCTCATTATTCCGATATAATTTAATCCAAATACGGAATAGCTTAAAAAAATTAAAAACTCATTTACTGACTAAAAGAAAGCAGGGGGCAATAAAAAAACGGAAAAGCAAGATTAACAAGGATCTTACGAGTAAATTAGTTATGTAGTGACCTTTAAAAATTATGGGAATACAATAGTAAAGTTGGAAGTTATATGCAATATAATTGATAATAAATAATAAAACATTGTATAATTTGCTAGTTGACGGGCCTAACTTAGTTAATACATTAGATGTACAAGAGTGGCGGGACAATAGCACGTAGGATTAGTGAATAATATAGTATTTGGTGAAACAATTACACGAGTAGTTAGTAGAGGAAATTTATCTGAAGGGTCGATCTGTGGCCTACATTTTTGAATAGGTTAAGACAACTACTAAAAATAGACACATGATTATTCAATTAATAAAACAAATACAGCGAAATAGAGAGTTACTACATAAATAGACTAAGAAGAAGGTTATCGGCGACTATAAAGAATTGGGATAGACGACTTATAGATAAAAATGTAAACTAAATTTAAGAAAGATGTGTGAAGTATAGTAGTAAAGTATACGAAATACATGTTTGGTGCAATAACTTCTCGAAAATGTGACAGATCGTCATTGCCTCTTAGGCTACTACATAATATACAAACGGAGAACGGGGTTTTCTATATTTCACAAAAATCTCTATATTACGATATACTAGTACTTGGTCTCCATGTCGTTTGCATCAATCACAGTATAACACCTACGAGGCATAGAGACCACGAGGTTGCGCGGGCTGGAGACCGGGATGTCCTACCAGGGCTTCTTGGTAGACCTTCTGGAAACCGTGGAAGACAACACAGAGTATCCACCGTCTGATTTGTCGCATGAGCATTAAGGATTCGAGGAAGTCAAGTACAATGTGTAGGTAATTTTAAAACGTTTTTGTGGTGAAGATACGTCTTCTTCTTCTTCAAACTAGTAGCAGGGACTGTCAAACGTCATCTTTGCAGTGCTGGGCTGTTCGGTTGACGACCAGTGAAGAAGCTACTCATTTTAGAGAAGTATAGAAAAGCTGGTCTGCAATAGGTGAAGGACCACCTGCACTGGACGGCTTAACAGTATGAATCTGTATTGTGGAGTGAGGAGAGCAAGTTTCTCCTGATAGGTGCGGACAGTATTTTATTTGTGAGAAGACCTGCGGGCACTAGATTCAAGCTCAAGTATCAGTTATTCACTGTAAAGCATGGTGGTGGCTCAGTGATGGTGTGGGGTTGTTTTAAAGCTGGGGTGGTATGTCCATTGTTCAGAGTAGAGGGCATTCTAAATAAGGAGGGGCACATACACATTTTGGAAACGGTTATGCTGCCCTATGTATGTGTAACCATGAGCCGGGGTTGGGTATGCTACAACAGGATAACGACTCGAAGCATGCGGTCCAGAACTGGTTCATACAGAGGAGAGTCAACAATATGCTCTGACCGAGTCAGTCTCCGGACACAAATTTGATCGAGCACGGGAAAGGGTCAACCGGGACAAAACTGCCAAGAATGCGGCTTGGAAGCACATCCTGATCTCCACCCTGCGCAATCTCGTGGCCTTTATGTTTCGTAGATGTTAAGCTGTGATCGATGCAAAGCGCATGGCAATCAAGTTACGTGTTAGCCTGAGAGGCAATAATGATAAAGAAATCATCTCAATTCGTCAAGTTTTTGAGAAGTTATTGCACCAAATACGTCATTTCGTATACTTTTGGACGGTACTGTAGGTAAAACAAACCAAATAGATAAATATAATACTGATATATTGGGATTGAGCGAAACTAGGTAAGTTTAAAATGGAGAAATAAAATAGACAATGATAGCACGATACTATACTCTGAACATAAAAAGAAAATTCCAAACACAGGTATAAAGTTGCATTTATGCAAAAACCTTTAACAAGAACAGCGTTGCTAAAATGGGATCTAATATCAGAACGAATAAGAGCCAGATTTAAAGTAAACTTTATAAATATATCTATTATTAATGTATATGGCTTAACATGCATACACAAAAATAACTACAAAAAGGACATAAAAATTGTTTGGGAGAGACATAAATGAAAAGGTAGGGAGTGATAATAAAAGAGAAGGTCAAATAATAGAAAAGGAAGAAGTAGGGAATATAAATGAAAATGGCATCCTCTTCTAAAATTTCTATGTATTACACAATTTGATGATTGGAGGCAGAGTTTTCCAGCATAAGTTAAAACAGAAGGTCACCTGCAAAGCACCGGGATACAATACGAGAAACTAAATAGACCACGTAACGCAGCTAAAAAATTTAGTAGAAGCCTCTTAAATGTAAGTGCGAGTGTTAAGCGGATATAGGCTCTGATCACGCACTCTTGAGAAGTTAATTTAAAATAAAACCAAAAGCATATACAACGACAAGACACGGCAGAACAAGGTATAATCCATAATGATGATCAGAAATAAAAAAAAAACTACAATAAGAATTAGAATATAGAAATATGGAAGATATAAATAATTGAAGTACTGAAAATCTTTTTAAAATTCTTATAAGAAATAGTCTGTATAAAAAGAAGTCAAGCAAAAAATTAATGTCAAGCGAAACATGGCGTTTGATTAAAGAAAGAAGAAAAATAAATCTGCAAATACTAAGCTAAATGGATAAAAAAGTTAAAAAGAACGCAAGGAACGTCAGGATAACCCAAAAATAAACATAATAGAGAAGATAAAAGTTGCAACAAGAACAAATGACAAGAAAACTATATACAAAATGATAAGGAAACCTTCTAGACTAAAGTACAAACAATTCATAGATTAAAGATAAAGAGGGAATAAAGAACGTAATATTTTGAACAGATGGAAAGAATATTTTAGTGATATGCATTAGAAACGGGAAATTAATATAAGAAAGATAAAAAAACAAAGGTTATCAAGAACTAGACATAAATGTAGAAATTAAAGAGAAGTAATTAAGTAAGAAAAATGAAGTTTTGTATTTAGGTAGTGTTCTGGAACAAAATACAGATTGCCAAAAGACATTGATTGCAGAATAATAAACTTCGACAAATTCGAAACGCACCATACAATGTACACAGGTCGAATTACCTCCATTGCAGTGAGTGTTGTTTTGTATACTTAAAATGGTGACGTATAGTGTTCAAGAACAATGTGTAGTCATCCGTTTTCTCCTCTTGTATGGTGACATGCCAATCGAAATTCATCGCCAATTGAGTGACACATGCGGTGAAAACGTTATGGACGTTAGAAATGTGTGTTCATAAGTGCAAAAGTTTAAAGAAAATCGAGAGTTGTACGACAATGAACCAAAACAGCTTCGGCCACGAACTAACCAGACTGAAACCATGATTGCGCGAATGGAGCATATTATCATGGAAGACCATCAATTAGGTGTGCGTGATATCGCCTCTAAACTTGGCATTTTCATAGGATCTGTGAGTTAATTTTGTATAACAATCTAAAAATGCGGAAAACTTTTTCAAGGTTGGTCCCACAAATGCTGACCGACGAACACAAGGCTGCGCGGGTAGCAATGTCTTAGGACATGTTGACACGTAATGTCGCCATGGATTTCGGACCATGAAGGACACTCCCCGGGGCCGTCCATTTTTCAATCGAGTCGCTGTGGCACCAGCAATTTTCCAGCGGGCCAAAACACGCACCTAAAGAAGTGTTCTCAGTAGCCGTGGAAGCATGGCGATGACATTGTGAAAAATGTGTACGTCTGGACGAAGATTGCGCTGAGAAGTAACAGAAGTGTTAACTTTCTTGGGCAAGTACGTTTACAGAAAAAAAATTTTTTTGGAGACTTGAACACACCCGTATATAAATCGGTACTAACATGTTCGTTCCATAAATGTTATTTTTTTTTAATTGGTAAAATATTAAAGTAGATCAAAATAGAAAAATAAATAATCAAAAAAGTTATTTGTAACGGGGAAGCGATAAACAATTTTATAATAAGACAGCGCTGAAAAATGACTGCAACAATCCTACGCAAACGCCAATAAAACGAACGTTAGCTCCAGCTTTAAGACAAATCAAGCGGACTAGGCCGAAAAAATTGGACAAAGTGCGGAGAGCAAACTGCGGAAAGAAAGTTTCGTAGTTTGAAAACTATTTAAGATAATACTGGTTTGGTATTCTGCCGCAAAGCTTCATTTGAATAACAAACGATCGCAAAGTTTGCATACCATAAGCAGTCGTAAAATTTTACTGGATGCTTTCTTTGTGCTGGAGCGGTGCAAATATGGAATTACATAGAATATCGCAACGTAAAATTATTTTTTAGTGAGCGCCATTTAACAAGCTTCTTTAAAGAGGTCCTCTTTAAGGAGAACTTGACATTTTTCTGGCTCAATTTGTTTCCTTATTTGTTTTACAAATTATTGTTGGTTAATTTAATTGTACAAAAAGTTTAGAATAGAAAAATATGTACTTGTAATTTTTTTTAAATTTTATTTTAATTCTCAACACAAAAAAATTAAAATGTTGGCACACTAAAAAACAGAATCGGAAACAACTGAACCAAAGAGGGTCTTGCAAATTTATTGAATAAAAATGTTTTAAAAAATAATAATATAAAACATGAACGGAAAAATATTAAAATTAGAGAAAAATGCACAGTTAACGAGATAATACTCTGACAACAAAAATAATGGGACCAGCATTTCAAGAAAATGGTAGACCACCGATTAGACAAGACAAGTAGCATTTATTTATTTATTTTTACTATAAAATTGCACTGTACAATCTGTTTAGAGTTATTTAATAAATTTTTTAACTGCTTGTGTACATAAATAGTATACCAGTAGTAGTTCATTGACTACTTCTTTAAATAAAACTAGTTGTAAGTAGTTTCAACTTATGTACATAACATAACTGCAACAGATGACCTGATACTACTCTGTTCAACAAGTAAGATGCATATTTGAAACATAAGTATTTATTTACCCAAATTGATTTTTCCCTCGGTTGCGATACACATATGCCAACGTTTAATTCAATCTTGGAAACATCTTTATATTCACTTTTTGGAATTTACACCAGTACCTCCTTTTATTTTTGTTTTATCGATTCAACTGAGTCAAATGGGGTTCCTTGAAGAGCTTTCTTTAATTGACTGAACAGCAAAAATTTACATTGTGACATATCTTACGGTGCTTGTGGAGCAATATTTGTTGAATTTTTGGCGTAATCTCTCTTACAATCAAATTATGATTTCTGTTATATTGTTTCTAATATTTTGTTTCTTCTGCGATTGATGTTGATGAACAACCGGAACGAGGTTTCTCTTCTATCGATTAACGACTTCTTTTGAACAGTTTATGCCATTGGAATACAGTTTTTCTTGATAAAGATTGGCCATCAAATAATTTCTGCACTTTTTGAAATATTTCATAGTTTCATTTTTAACACAAAATTCAATGTAACTTCTTGTTTTCAACATTGTTAGACATTTTAAGAATCTACAAAAGGCAAAAATTTAATGTAAATAAACTGATGTAACTTATAAATTATTTAACTAAAATTAGGAACAAATGTCACTAAAAAAATATTTAAATTGACTCTTTTACACGAATTTAAAATTAAAAAGTCACCTTACAGAAGAATTAAATCTCTTGAGCAGCTGCGGGTTGTTGTCATCATGGTGAACCTTTTTCTATCCACTGATGAATGTAGGCCTTCCCTAAAATTTTCCATCTTTCTCTGTCCATAGCTAACATCAGGCACTGTATTCCTGCAACGTCTTGTATGTCATCTTGCCATCTTCTACTTCGTTTTCCTTTTCTCTTTTGTAACTTTGCGGTGTGTAATGTAGTTTGAGTCTACTTATTATTTTGTTTACGTGACAAATGGCCAGCCCATTACCATTTTAGCTGTGCAATTATTTTTAAAATATCGTTAACTTTTGTATGTTGGCGTAGCTAACTGTTTCGTTTCTTGTCTGTTAGTTTTATTCCGAGCATTTGCCTTTTATGTGCCCTTTGTGTTCTCGTCCAACCAGAGAGAGTTTTTTTTGTGAATCTTCAGGTTTCACAGCCATACTTGATTGCCGAGATGACACATTGGTTGTAAACCTTTGCATTTCAATAATTTGTAACTTCTTTGTTCTTTAAAATGTAGCTGAGCTTTCCAAATATAGACCAGATTATTCCTATTCCTCTTCTTGTTTCTTCGGACATGTTTTCTTTATCTGTTAAGATTTGTTGATCTAAGTATATATATATATATATATATATATATATATATATAATTTTTATTTATGAACAATTTCCAACGGTGTATCTTCTAAAATTATGTATATATTTTTTTTTGCGTTTGTCATTATCTTAGCCTTCGTTTTGGTCATTTTCAGTCCAACTTCTTTTCAGCGGTTGTTAAATTCGTTAATCATTTCCTGTAGTTCCCCGTGGTCTTCATTAAGTATAACGATGTCGTCAGCGAATCTCAAGGGGCTCAAGTTTCCTCCGTCAATATTTACACCTTTATTCGACCAATCTTCTAGCACGCTGGTAAATAGTATTAGGGAGATTACATCCACTTGTTTACTCCTCTCTGTATAGCCATCTTATCTGTAGTTGTAGTTGAATCTGTTTTTATATACATACTTGCATTATTGTAAATGATCTTTATTAATTGGTTGTATCTGCTGCTTATTCCGCAGTTGACCAACGAGTGGAGTATTTACCCAGATTTTTACGGAGTCAAATGTCTTGTTGTAGTTTATGAAGGCTATAGAAAAGGATATTACATTCGTTGCTCGTTTCTAGTAAGTTTTGCATTATTGAAGGTGGTCGCATATGTTGAATCCTGATCTCCTCCATCGGCTGATTGGCATTAAATTTGGTCGTCAGTCGGTTGGCGATTATTCTTATGAATAGCTTATAGAGTTGCGACAAAAGGCTTATTGGTCTGTAGTTATTTAAGTCTGCAATATCTCTTTTCTTATAGACAATTATGACTTCCGCTGTTTGCCATAATTTAGGGATTTTTAAGTTCAGGCATTTATTATATATTTTTACAAGTTGTTGGTATAGCTTCTCTCCCACCTGTTTCAACATTTCAACAACAATAATGTCTGGCTTTGGAGATCTATTGTTCTTCATCTTTCTTAAGGCGTTTTTAATTTTGTCTGTTGTTATGTTCGGTACTCCTTCGAAACTACATTTAAGATTTTCCTTTTTGAGACTGCAATTTGTCTCTCGTTTGAGTTTATTTATTTATTCGTAGAGTCTACTGTAACACATTTTGATTTTATTTGTTATAGTATACTTTTTTTTTGTTTCCGATATTTAAAATTTTTGGATGTCCTATTCTAAGACGCTTCTTTAGAGTTTTAGGTTTTTTATTTTCTTCAAACGTCTGACTTTATTTTAAAATTTTTTAAATCTTTTCGTATTTATCTTTTAATCAATTTATTCAACTCTGCTAATTCTATCTTGTTCAAGTCATTTTTATTTTAAAGCTTCTTCGCCTCTTTATGAGGTTTTCTGTTTTTTGGATAATTTTTGTGTCTTTGTTAATTCTTCTTGAGTAACTTTTTTCCGCCAGTTTGTTAGTGTAAATTGATTTTTTTAAATTTCTTATCTATAAATAATTGCATTTGCTTAGGACTTACCGTATGATCAGGGCTTGGTCATACCCATTTGCGTTTTCTTTTTTTTTGACAAACGTGTTCATTATGTAAAGGTAGCTTGACTCTTCAAAATTTACTAACACATCTCTTCTGTTGTTTCTGTGATCTATTCCAAGTAAGCCTATACTGTTTTCATTTTCTTGCAACTTTTTTCCTACCTTCGCATTAAAGTCTCCAAATATTAAATATTATTTAAATGAATTCTTGTATACGCAATTTTGTCGAATATGACTTCGTAAGCTACAACGTTCTTTACCGAATCCTTATGTAGTAAAAGTCCAACCTCGCTAGTTTTTGTTCCAGCTTGTCCCTTACTGTATAGTTTGTGTTTTGAATTTAAATTTGTAAGATGTTTTCTACCTTAACACCTAACGGTATATCAAGGTTTTTGATTGATAAATAAATATAAGATGTTTTCTAGTACGTCTGACTTAGTATGTCCCATTTTATATTCTGTATTTCGTTTTGTAACCCTTCTAGTTTCTCTTCTGTGGATAATGTTCTCACGTTATATGTCGCTATGTACGTGTTTCGTTTCTTCGCATTGTTTGTTTGCACGCGACGACTAGGTCCAACGTAGGTATCTTTAGCACATTTTGTTTTTGTGTCCTTGTCCGCGAGGTTGCTACGGACTAAGGGTCGTTGCTTTCCGATTTTTTAATTTTGGGTAATTTTTAGCCGTGATGCACCACACTGGCTACCTGTCTTAGTGCATGAGTTTATGGAACGGAAAGGATGGGGTGGGTGGGATAGGATCATCAAACATTGAGCAAGTCTATTTGGACGCGCACTAATCCTGTCACGATATCTCTTTTTAATTTATATGTTGTTTCACTAATGGAGTCCATTCCAAGATCACTAACAATATAATTGTTCAGTACGTACTCAGGTTTTTAATTTTTGAATGAAATTTTTTTAGATTATTTTATGTTTCTTACAATTGAACACTATAAAAACATACTGGCTTTTTTTATAAGAAGATCTTCCTTTCATTGGTAGCTATAAATCCCTTCTTAGAAGTCAGCAAAATTGCAAACAAAGTTATTTTGTCTCCTATATATATTCTTTCCATATCAATCTTCTTGTGTATATGTGTAGCTCACGATTTTGGCTGTATTAGCGTGTGGTTTTCGTTGGCCATTTTTTTCTGAGTGAAATTAAGATAAATTAATTTAGAAATATTTATTTTTATACGCCATGTCTTAAGCCAGACATGCGATTATATTTTGGAAGATTATAGCGTTTAAGAAAGCATATAATAATGACTGCTGTATTGACATGAGCACCTCTATCTAGATGCTTGTAGAATAAAATATATAGCGTGATATACAGGGTGTCCCATAAGTTGATAACGAAACTTCATATACTAATTCTATGAGAAACTTTAAGCAAAAAATATTCAATAATTTTTTCTTCGAATTCTCAACCGTTTCTGATATATGGAGTTTGAAAGTTGCTAACCTGCATGGGAGATTTGCTCTACTTTCATGAAAAAAATGTTAGACTTATTGGAGAAAATTTATGTTTTATTCTGTAATTACTAGGCAACATATTAATACTTAACTACACAAACACGCCAATTACATTAAAAGTAAAGCTAAATGGACTAGAATATCATTCATTAAAGATAAACAATTATCAAAGAAAAGTGTTTTGTTCTGTTATTAGTTTTTAGTTTTTTTTATTTTTAACGGTATTTTCATATTTAATGTCTGCTTCATGTAACGGATGTTTTTTATAGAGGTATAAAACTTTAAGTTGGCAACACTTTTTTAACTGGCGACCATGTTGTCAGCTGTCAAGTGATTTATGTTTAGTTTGGTTTGGCATTTCAACATGAATAGACTGACGCCTGAACAATGCTTCCAAATTGTGCAAATTTATTTTGAAAATCGTGGTTCTGTTCGAAATACGTATCGCGCACCATCACAGCAATTAATTCGATTAACTATGGAACGTTTTCGGACCACGTTTACTCTAAATGATAATACGCATCCACAGAGACGTCGTACAGTGCGTACAGAAGAAGTCATTGCTGCTGTAAAGCGCAGCGTAGAGGAAGACCCGAATCAATCTATCCGCCATCGTGCACAGGAATTGGATATGTGTCCATCCACTTTATGGAAGATTTTGCGGAAAGATCTTGGTTTGCGTGCTTACAAAATCCAACTCGTGCAAGAATTGAAGCCACACGATCACCTAGCAAGGCGTAGATTCGGTGAATGGGCCCAAAATAAGATTGCCGTTGATCCCGATTTTCATAAGCGAATTTTGTTTAGCGATGAAGCTCACTTTTGTTTCAATGGATACGTCCATAAACAAAACTGACGTATTTGGAGTGATGGTAATCCTCAAGTGTATGTTGAGACACCGTTACATCCAGAAAAACTGACTGTTTGGTGTGCTTTATGGGCTGGTGGAATCATTAGTCCGTACTTCTTAAAAAACGATGCTGGTCAGAACGTTACAGTCAACGGGTTTTCGTTTATCAATTGAACAAACATGATGTGCAGGAGCTGTGGTTTCAACAAGACGGCGCAACATGTCACACAGCTCGCGCCACAATTGATTTATTGAAGGAAACGTTTGGTAACCGCATAGTTTCACGTTTCGGACCCGTGAATTGGCCTCCAAGATCGTGCGATTTAACGCCGCTAGACTATTTTCTGTGGGGATATGTGAAGTCGCTAGTCTACGCCGATAAGCCCGAAACGGTTGACCACTTGGAAGACAACATTCGCCGCGTTATTGCCGACATACGGTCACAAATGTTGGAAAAAGTCATCGATCCAGATTAGACTACGTCCGAGCCAGCCGTGGCAGTCATACGCCAGAAGTCATATTTAAATTATAATGCCAGAAGATTATCTTTCGAATTATGTAAATTTCATGTCAATTTAAAAAATTCATCTTTGTTTTATTCCATTTCAAAGTTCTATACCTCTATAAAAAACACACTTTATAAAGTAGTTCCAATTAGTTTGTTATGTTCTTCTTTTATTGTTATTTGCTTATGATTATAGTAACTACTGAATGGTTAGAGGATAAGTCCCAATATGATTCCGGTTTAAAATAGCTATTATTTATTGTCTTAATTATAGCAAAATTGAGAACATCCGATATTTTTGCTCAATTTGTAGGTTAATATATTGGCTCTATTGTGAAGTCTACATTTAGATTATTACTGAGGATTACCTTTTGCACTTTACAATTTACATAACTGATGTTTAGAATTATAATTACCACCACAGGCAAATTGATGTCCGAATGTATAAAAAAATGTTTTAAACTGGGTTCCTTTTATGAGGTAATTTGGTCGGTAATATCAGAGCTGAGAAAGTTCGGACCCGACCAGTTTGGTGGTTGTTTAGATGTATTTAACAGTGGGTTGTTTGGTAGTGTTTAATATTGTTTCTTATAATAGTAGCTGTACCTCATAAGTGTTTCCGTCTGAGTGCATTGTATGATGTACTGTATAGGTGTGTGATTTTATAATTTTTTTTAATGCGTTTTGGAAATTAATAGCAAAGCTAGTTTTTGATTAATAATAAAGAAATACAGTTCCATAATGCAAATTTTAATGTACATTTTTGAGGTGAGAGTTAAAATATTTAGCGTGGTGGTAACCTGTTCTATGAGCCTATTCATCATGTTTTTTAGTTCTTGTATGTCCATTTATTAGCATATTTGTGACGAAATGGTTTTCCCGCTGATTATTTCTTAACGCTTGGGGTTGTTCTTTATCGATATAGTTGATTTCTGTTTATTTGGTGGTTGGTTTATAGCATACAGCGTGTTTTTCTCAGAGCTGGGTAAATTTATACAGTTAATTTTATACTGTTTACGTTTAGTAAATATATGAGTAGTATATATGTAGTCCCAAATATTTTTCCTATTCTGCATGTTGAAGTTGTTAGCAATTAAAAGTTAACTTACATGTAAAAATGCATACATTCAAACTCTGCATACTTTGTATCGTTATTAAGTTTTGCTCATATGGATGTCTACACGGCTAGAACATTAATATCATCCGCAAAGATAACAGTTGCGGTTAATTTTGATAATGAAAAGTTAGCTGTGTATAACAAATATATAACTGGCCCTAAACTGTTACTTTGTGAAACTCCTGATAGTATATGTTATAGATGTAAAATCTCACATAAAAGTAACTTTCTTTTAAGAATGATTTTAGTATGTACTAGGAGGGGAAGTGAAACCGCACTATTTGTAGAAGAAACAAACGAAAAAATCTTCTCTTTTTTATTTATTGCAACAAATGTTAAGAGTACAAATGGGAATTGGTGTAAAAGCAAAAAAGCTTCACTTTTTAAAAATCCCTCCAGGAAGATGGCGACCATCATTCTGTATACATTGTCCGAGTCTCGTACGGAAATTCTCACTGACAACTTGTAGTATTGTCGAACTTTTAAGTCCTGTATAGTTGCTGGGCGAGTCTCAAAAACCTTCGACTTGAGATACCCATATAAAAAAATTCCAGGAACTCAGATTTGGCGATCTTTGAAATTACTGAACATTCCCATTCCTACTGAAGAGACGGTTTTAGAAAACGTCTTTCAGAAAGTTGCTTCATCTTGTTGGAAATGAGTATTCTAGTTTACAGGAAATTGTTGAAGTTCTGGAATAAGGAAGGTTTCCAGCATATGAACATAGCCCTAGTATAGTAACTGCATGGCCATCATCATTCTCAAAAAAATACTCCAAGAGATTGCACACCAGACTGTAACTTTGATCAAATAGAGAGGCCGCTTGTAAAGTTGTCGAGGGCTGGCAACAGCAATAGCAAAAATTGTGATATTGACATATCTACTGGGGTGGAAATCAGCTTTATCGCGCATCCACAGATTATAAATGAGCTGCTGATCGTCTTTAACCAGCTGTAACATCTGCTCACAAAAACCAACGCGGATAGGATAACCTCCGGGGTTCAAAGCATGGACTATTTGCATTTTATATGGGTGTAGGTGTAAGTGATCATGCAAAATTCTCCTTAATGTTTGAGTCGAAAATTCGAAAGAAACGCTATGATACCTGGCATATCTTCGAGAGCTTCCTGTAATTGCTATTCGTACAGCCCTCACATTCTTGGGGGTCCTAACAGTTCTTGCACTACCACCTCTTCTTTTTATTGTTTGACACGTTGTACGTAAGTTGTTAGCCCAAACAAAAATGGCTTTCCTACTTGGAACAGGAGTACGAGGCGGATGATGAAAATGTATGCAGAACGCGCGTTATGCTCATACATAACTTCGACCATTTTATAAATACGCTGTAACAGCGAAATCTTGTTCACCGATCCAACGCTGCATGGTTACTAAATTTATAACTGTGTAGAATGTGAAGGCCACTGACTACTTTCCCTCCCACACACACCACCACCATACAGGATTTATAAATGTTGTGATTTTAAAGTTTTATGCAACTTTTGAGGGTCAAGTAAACTTGTAGTATAAGTATGAGGCTAATGTATTTATTTTTTAAAATAGATTTTTTTATGAGCATGTTAGCATAAGTCGTTGGCGATTCAAGCTGGTATTTTGAGTAGATGAGCTATTATGTCATAGTGAGGAGATCCAAATTGTCCTAATTTGAATTATGAGACTTTTTATCATGTATTTTAATCTTTCCTTAATGCCTTATTTGTCGATTTATTTGTGCAGTTTGTAGTTGTGTATTCGATACATTTGGTGTATTCTGAATGATATCGATTGATAGTGCGTAGTTGTAGTTTTCGCATACGTTGTTCTAACTACCACCTTTTATTGAGAGTACTTTCTTAGCTCCGGGTATAATTTTGCTTGTCATCATAATTCACGCATTTGACTTGATTAAATATTATGCTAGAAGAGGAATTGCACATGTATGTTGGTAGTGTTAACATTTAGCACTCTGTGATATTGTTCTCTTTGCATGCTGTTATCATTGACTACAGTAATGTGCATTAAGAATTTGGTAGTGATTTTTTGCTTATTGCTTGTTTCATATTCCATGCGTTTATTATTTTATGTTTAAATGATTCTATATTTTGCTTGAGTTCGTTGGTATTTACTATATTTTTTATGACTACCTTAAAATGTTCCTTAATATTGATGGAGAAGTGTCCTCTTCCTTAATTTTGCGTTTTAATTTGTTTGTTACCAAAAGCTTGTAGGCTAAGTTTATCTTTGGTTATTTTGTTTTAAAGTATTTTGTTATCGAACTTTTTTTAACTTCCGATATTACGATAGCTGGGGGATTGGATTTCTTTGGAGTTAATGTTTCTTTTGTCTGCACGATGTACGTACCTATTTTTGATAATGATTTATATTTTTTATTAGATGTGTTAGATAAGTTAACCGGTTGGTTATTTGCCTTTGATTGATTTAAGTACTCTTCATGCTTTTAAATTATTTTTTGTTGTTAACTGATTGTCATTGATTATTTAGCGAATTTTTATGTTTTTGTTCTACGTAAATTAAAAGGTTTGCCGAGTTTGAATTTGGTATGAGTAGACAGTATAAATATGAAGCAGTTATACCACTGTTGTCATACATTGTATATTTGCTGATGCAATAATTATTGTTGTTGACATACTGTTTTGTTCAGATAATAATAAAGGTTGGCTTGGAGAAATGCTATGCTTCTATATGTTTAGTAATGCGATGACACATGAATAAAAAAAAATCTAAAAGCAAACCTCCGGGTTAATTATATAAATGGGATTTTCTGCATTGTTTTCTCTTTGAATGTAAAACGGGTACTTGATGCAACCACCAAAAGTTAAACTTCACTACTTTGCCATTACCACGGCTTCGCTGCATGGCCGCGGTTGCACTATGCATTTGATCTTTTTCAAATTACAGAAACTCTGTTGTTCTATTTTGTTTGCACAACTGTTGCACCAATTTAAACCAGAGTTTAATTGCATTGAACTAACTAGTGCTTTGATTTTCCGCCTGTTGATAAAGGCCGGGCCATAGTACATTCCTGTTAGAAAATGTAATATTAAAGAGATTTACAGCATTTTCAACAATTCCTATTGATACACTTTTGTAGCAGCTTTCACAGTTTTTTACAAAAAGGCATTTTTGAAGTATTGATATTTTTTTTGCGTGCTCAACAAAATATACACATGGCGACAATAAATTACGGAGACAGATTTGCAGCAGTTATACTATTAACTTCGGAAATTTTGTGTTTTCTTTGTTTTGTTTTAATTCTACACTACTTATATTTTATTGTTATAACCATTATTTTTTAATTGAAAACGACAATGTGACATTTTTTACATTCGTGGTGTTTCTCATTAAAAAACTTCTAAGACTATAAAACTGTTTTAATAGATATGAAGGAAACAAACCGTCATAAACCCATACGTTTAGTAACATTATTTGCAAAAGAATTCAGTAACACCCAACGGATTTAATGAGAAGATATTCTGAAAAGGTGATATTCATTGATAAAATGTTTGCTTGTTAGCAAAAGAGATTTTCAGTTGGCCTTATACAGGTTGCAAAGAAGGTAGTATTTTATAGATAACAAAAGGTGTACGACTGCAAAAAACTGGCAATTTAAACGTCGTGCTGTTCAAATGGCGAATACCTTTTTTCACAGACGAGGAAGTTTTTATAAATGAGCAGCCCCACAACATTGTCTAGCCAATGATATCTGTCAGAGCATAAGATGGAAGAACTACTTTTATTGTGTATCTAAAGGGCTCAAAGTAAATAAAGCTGTTGTGTTATCTTAGACGCAGGAACAATTTGGCAATGAGATATTAAAATTCCAAAACTATTCTGCCTCTGCCTACACAGCAAGATTTCATTAACATTAGTGAGGTTTCCCTTACCAAATTTATCGAGTATTATAGAGGTCGTCTGCGCGAGTCCGTCCCCCATCCTTTGCACTCTGGCGACGTTCGTTGCCCACAGACGTGGGATTGGGTAGGTACATCAGCAGTTTCATAAATAGACACTTGTGTTGATAAAGTTTTCTTCACCATGTTTGATGAGCAGCCGCCATCTACGTGAGCTTCTACATAATTTGATGCTTCCCGCATTTATTACATCATTACTATGGGCGGCATCTGTTATCCACAACTGTGGGATAGGACAGAGCTCCACCTGCTGTTTTATGGTTTGTAGACGGTGTGGGCTTTTCTTTGTCCCAATCTGAAACCTACGAATTATAGCGTGTGGTTAATTCTAAAAACCCAAGCACATATGAGTGTGGAGGCACCGAAAAGGTCTCTTCTAGTGAGGTGGGATAATCTGACGGTGGATAAGGTGCTGCGCATAATACATTATTTATTACATTGTTTCATCTTGTGCATTAAGGTTAGGGTGAGACATTTTCGAACTCGGTAGTATAATTGCATTTTCTGATCCTTAATTTTTTTGTGTTTAGGGTGTTTACTAGCTAAATTAAAAATACTTTTTCATAATTTATTGTTAGCCTGTAAATACATATTTTATTGTTTGTTTGACTAGCTCATGCTCAAAAAGAAAATGTTTACGTTTATTTTTTAAGTTCTACCTACAACGGTTTTTATTTACCTAAGTTATAAGCTAGTTGAAAAGGTTACTATTTAATCCAATGTTTCTTATAACGCCCATGTGGGCCAAGTAGCAGGAAGTATTGCAAAAATTATTTCAGATGCGGATTCAGCAAGGTCTACATAGTCTTTGTGTAACTACGTATTTACTTCTAGTTTGCCGAAAGTGGCATTTTCAGTTATAAAGTTTTGTTATAACATAAAAGAGCTTATCGCTCTTATTTTAGAACATAATTGAGCAGATTGTTACTAATTCGGCAATAAGGTTTTCTATTAAAAGGTGTTCTTAACGATGAGTTACATAAAAAAGTCTGGAACCAAATTCAGGTTAATAAGGACTGTAAAATAGACTATTTCTTTTTATTGCTTAAAATTGCAAACGCGAAAGTTATAATATTTTATGTCTTATACCTAGATTTTTTAAAAATTGTGTTTTAAAATCATTAATTTAGAAAGGAAAGGTAAAGAAAGCGGAAAAAGTTATTTGCAATGAAATTTAATGGCATATGTTTGTAATAGTTTATCCATAAAATTTTTGTAATTTTGTTTTTCTTTGTTTACCTCCACGACAATTTATTCCAAACAAAAAACAAATTAAAATAATTTTCAAAGTAGCCCCCTTTCAAATCTATGACATCCTACCACTTCTCGAGCAACAGATCAACGCCGCAACGATAGAAATCTGAATTCATGGAGTTAAACAAAACCATCAACAACCCCTTTGTTTCCTTGAAAATTTTTGACTGGAGTCGACGAAGACTTCTATCCCGATGACAGCCACTCATTGTGTTTGTGCCAACGATCTGAGCGCAGCTAATCCTCCACTTCGTCCTGACCTGCTTTGAAGTTTGTTCGTTATCTTACAATAACTTTTCTCAATACCTCATTTATCCTTTTCATTGTATTCACTTTGTTTTAAACCAAAAACCACCCGTATTTAATCAATAAACAAATTTGCACTGGCGTCAGCTCTACGCTAAAACAAGCACAGATAAGTTATGTACCAAAGTGTTTGCAAAGTCATCATAGGTATTTAAAAAACGATGCCAAATAGTAAACCTTTTGGACAATCTATTAAATTGACAAACAAGATAAAACGTAAGTAAAAACGAAAATAAATTTGTTTTAGCCCACGTTACTAGTATTGGAAATATAACTTACTTATTGTGGTTCCTAACATATAATTAAGTTTAATTATAACATAAATCTACAACGCCAAAGCCTTCCATGGGGGAGAAGTGAGACTGAAACCCTTTTGGTTTGAGTGCAATTTTGGATCGTGCTTTAACCTATAGTTGACTTAAACAAAACATGGATCTGATGTTTCAAAATTTGTAAATAGCGGCGCGAGCATTTACAATAATTAAAAAAAATAAATACAAAAATTTTAAACCACAATATTCCAAGGGATTTTTAATGAAATCCGCTTAATCAATTTTCAGATTGCCTTAACCCTTAGAAGTTCTAGTTATTATTTAATGAATAAAATTGTTATAACCTTAAAAAGGGGCAAAATCATTAACAATAATGTCATACTTTTAGAAAAAGTAAGTAATCTAACCTTGAACTGTTGATATTTTCTTAATTTTTCTTTACTTAGGATTGTAAAAATGCAATTTGTTACTGGACTGTATTAATAAAAAGTAAAAGAACATAAAGGAAATGGTTTTGAAAATAACTGAAAAGGAAAGTTTTTTGGTTACTTACTTTATCTTGTTCCAATTTACCTCACGATGCTGGGGAATTGAGCAATTTTCTGTATTCTTGCCTATTATTAATTTTTATTTGACCTGGTGTTCTTCCTCTTTTCTGGCTGCTTCTTTTATGTGGTCTTCCTAAGTTTTGCGATGTCTTCCTTTATCTTTTCTCCCTTTTATCCTCCGTGATTCATCTTTGGGTATATACCGTTGTGCATTCGTCTTAAGGTGTCCGTACCATTGAATTTTTTCTACTCTTTGTATATGTATACTGTTCTAGTTCTTCTGTAATGCTTTTATTTCTCATGCTGTCACGTCTTTTTTTCCTATTACCTGGCGTAGATACTTCACTTCTGCTGAGGCTTTTTTGATTGATGTTTGTCTATTATTGTCCATGATTCTGCGCCGTATATTAGGGTTGGTATATATATGGATTTATAAAGATGAATTTTTGTTTTTGTATTTATTTCTTTTTTCTCTGTTAGTGTATTGCTGGTTTGGTAGTATATTCTGTTGGCTTTGCTGATTATATTTCTTATTTCTTTATCTATGCTCCAATCTTGTTAATTTGTGTACCTAGATATTCGTAAGTATTTGCTTTTCTATTATTTTTCCATCGATTATTGTCTTTTGTTGTGCTTCGTTTAGCTTTTTTGTTGATGTGCATCCGTGTTCAGGTTCATTCCTTTCTGTTGGAGGTTGTTTTTCCATATTTCTATATTTCCTTGTAGTTGTCTTTGACTTTTGGCTGTTAGAAGAATATCATTTGTATATAATAAATCTCTTGTTCTAATTGGGTTTAGATTTTCCCTTTTTGTTTCGTTTTGACATTTGATGTTCACCTGGTTCATGTAGATTATAAATAGTAGTGGGCTAAGGCTATCGCCTTGTTTTACTCCCTTGTCCATATGGAATTCTTTTGATAGTTGTCTATTTAATCTACCTTTTCTTTCACTTTATTGTACAGGCTTTTTATTACTTTTTTTAGTTTATTTGTTACTTGCAATTCTTGGAGCGCTTCACAGATGTATTCTCTGAGTATCCTGGTCAAAAGCTGATCTTCAGATCCAAAAAAGTTAGAAAGAGTTCTTTATCCATATTTAGTGTCTTCTCAATTATAGTTAGGATTGTATATTTGTGTTCGTTTGTCTGTCCGGAAAGTTGTTTGTTCCTCTTGTAGTTTCTCCTCCACTTCTTTTCTTTGCTGTTGTTCTATTATTTTCTTGTATCTTTTACCAAATTCTTTCCAAGTGTTCTTCTTCGCTTTCTTTATTATCTCGTTTGTTTCGTTGCGCTTTCTGACGTAGTCTGTTCTGTTTTCTAATGTTCTACTTTGTATGTATTTTTCCAGGTTTTCTTCTTTTCTTTGACTTTTTTTTACTGTTTCGTTTCACCACATAGTTTTTTTCATATTTGGATTTTGCCTGACTATTTTTATACCGCATGTTTCTTCTACTACTTACAGTAACGTTTTATTGAACCGTTTCATGTCTTTTCTAGTGTCCATAGATTTTGTTCTTGTATTCCTTCATCTTCTAATCTTTCCAATTTTTTTGTGAGTATATCTTAGTATTTTTGTTTTATTTCTAGGTTATTTTGTGTTTCTAATTTTATTCTGGTGTGGTTTTTCCTCTTTTCTTTTTTTGGATTTTGAATACTCGTGTCATCTATTAGTAGTTTATGTTTGGTGCTGAGTTCCACTCCTCTAATTACATTCACGACTTGTATAGCTTTTGGAATATGTTATGTAATCTATCCTGCTTTTGTGCTCTAGTTCCTTCGCTTTGTACGTTATTTTGTTGATATTTTTGTGTATAAATCAGGTGTTTTCTATGAGCATCTAATTTACTATACAAATATCTAGCATCGTTTCCTCATTATACTTGTTCTTTGTCGTGTCCTATGTGAATATTCCAGTCTCCCAGTATTATTATAAATCTATTCTTATTTTGTAATTTCTCTATTGCACGCTGTGCTTTTTCGTAGAACATATCTTTATCTTGCTTGTTTGCATTTTCTTACTTTCTCTTCTAACTGTAGTTCTAGTGTTATAATTCTGGAATTTATGGAGTCCTATTCAATCACCCTTGCTTCTAAGGTTTCATTTAGGATTATTCTTATTCCTTCCGTTGCTTTGGTGCCCGCTGGTGTTTTTGAGTAATTACTCTGAATCTATGTACTCCGTGTGGGTGATTAGCCTAACGACAGAGGCCCCGTTACCTCGGGACAACTGGGCTGTACACTGGCACGGTCCCTTACAGGGTGCTATCAACCGGGTCAACTGAACCCCGGTTATTTTTAGAGGGTGTTACTCCTCCATCACTCCCCAATTTATTCTGGCTTGTGACAGGCAAAGCCTGAACTTAATCTTGGATCCAGGTGACGAAAGTTGAAATATTTAATTATATAAATTTTAAATGCAACTATAACAACAACGAAAAAATTAGTCGATAAAATAAAAATAGGGTTCTCTAATTCTAATTCATCGTTTAACAATAGTCCGCTTTGTTTCTAACAATAAAAAAGTTATGATATCTATATCCCCAATTTCACATTCTAAATTCTAGAAGCTATATAAAAAATGCAACGCTGCTTCAAAAATATCAAAACCAAAGGATACAAGGTTTGAGTTGTATGTAGTATAAGCAAATATCAATGGTATCAGGTTTTGAAGTTCCTCTTAGTGTCTGGTGTTTTGCTGGGTATTATTGCTCAGTTTACCATACATTAGCTCAATAGTCGGTGTGTATGGCTAGGTTGCTTAAAATTAGCACAAAATGCTCCTGAAATTTTAGTAAAAACACAAAACATTGATTTTTTGCAAATATGTTTTGTCCGAGTTGTGTTTCTTGCTTGGTCCAAATAGTCTTTTCTTGGTCGGAGTTAAAAAATACATTATTTTTAAGTACCATTATGATAATTTCGGAGGAGCTTTTTAGTTTATGTCGTTGAACTTAAACAACGGTCAATTTATGTAGCATTTATAGTGTAGCTTGTTAGCCTCGCTTAATATAAGCTTAAAAGATGCTGAACGATTGGTGTAGTGAAATTTTAGATTCGGTGTATAATATTCAAGAATTGTTTGATTAGATTACTTTTATAGTTTTAAATCTGTCGCGACTGACACAGCCAAGCTTCGTTTGATCTTCGGGAGTGGTCTTCCTGTCTGCTTTACTGCATCTGGTCTATAATAGCCTTTTTATCGTGTTTGGTCACATTTACCGTTTGGCAAATAATTAAGACTTTAGCAATTGATATTTGTAATTCAACAAAATGTATTCATTTGCTTTTTTTATACGACTTTGTGTGTAATAATATCAAAAAGGTAGACTTAATATAATTAATTTAGAACATTATTAATTGCATAGTTCTACATTTTTATTTTGATTTTATTATTAACTACCGAAACCGTGCAAACTCTTAAAAGGTAGTTAATGAGATTCCGCTCTCGTGTGTGTCTGTCGGTGGACACGATAACTCAAACATTATCGATTAATTTGGTTGCTAATTTGGTTTTATACCTTTCTCATTATTATTATTATTTAATGCAGAGAGCACGACAGCCGCGGGGTAAAGGCATCGGTAGTTATAGAAACATCTTTCGAGGCCATAAAGTACATTTTCTGTTTTCTAACTGGTTAGACTATCCACCTGCCCGTAGTACGGCTAACAGAGCGTACTACATAGTACTACAAGAAACAGGTTAATAGCCTATATATAAAAGTAAAGAAGAAGAAGATTTAGTGGAGCCAGTAAAATAGTTACAGATGCGTCCAATACAAAAACAGTGTTGACAGTCTTGTAATTAATTAAAAGACAGTACTTGGGCATGTTTTGAATTTACATCTTTAATAATTAGTTATTTAGATATAGATTTTTTTAGTAAGTCTATGAGTAAACAGCTGATTGTAATTGTAATGCAACAACCAAAATATATAATACCTTAATAAAGATTCTATTTAAATCTTAAATTAAAAAACGTACATGTTTTTGTGCGGAAAATAGGTGACACATGTTTATTATTTTGCAGTCGATTTTGTTATTTTTTGGTTTTAAGTGCTAAAGTTTAAATTAGCTTTAGTTTTGTTTGTTTTGATTGCAAACAGTTCAGCTAAAAACGTTCATTCTGCATGTAATTGTTTAAAATTGCATTTTTTAGCCACTCGAATACCGCATGTTTATAAAAGAAGCGTAGGAAAAGCATTTGTACATCAATTCCAACAAAACTTCACCTATTCTGCTTTCTATTACATTCACACATATAAATGTTTTATGATTTTGTTATTAATTTTAAATTTATTAAAACAATTATAGTTACTATAATTTTTAGGCTGTTATATAGGATATTGAGCTGCTGTGATCGTTAACACTTTCAACCTTTCAACCTTAAAACAGGATATATTAAGAAACTAGTATTAAGTTATTGCATTGTGACTGTAGCTTAGCTACGGAAGGCGCTGACGTGGAGCCTCTAGGATTTTAAATCAAGGCGAAGGTGTTTAAGTGTATGAGAAGAGTTGTGTTGTAGTGAGATACAGCTTGGGTAATGATCGAAGTGCATTGAGGAACAGATTAGTGAGCGAAAATACAGTGATGATGATATTAGTGTGTTAATTAATTATTTGCCAATTCACTATGGCTCTAATGTTGTTTGTATATTGTCAATTAATTGTCAAGTAAAATATAGAAATTGGCGAGTGAAAAAATAATGATAATTATAAACTACGTTTATTATAATTGACGTCAGGCGCGAAGTTTTTTGTAATTCGAACAATTATTTAAATAAATTCCCATGCTGATGTAAGTTTGTGAGTTGCACGAACTGAAAGTGGCAGAGCTAAGAAAGTATGGGAGAAGGGTGAGATTTATAAACGACAAGGAAGAAAAATTTACTGTAAAAAGTTGTGTCACGCTTTGCTCGATGAAGAGCAGAACAAGTGTTTGAGATACAATAGTTCAGAAATTTGAACAAAAATAAGGAATCATTTAAGAAGATAAATTAAATTTGAAAGAAGAATTAAGAAGAGTTGCAAGAACTAAAGCGGATACGCAAATAAAACTTTCAAAAGTTCTAAAGCAGAATACTGACAAATAAAGAAGAATATTATAGAAGTTTGATCGAAAAATTAGAAAAAACAATTACAGGAAACAAAAAGTAACCAAAAGAGCAGAATACCGAAAGGAGGAATTACAAAAAATAAAACTAAATACGTAGGCATTCTTCCCGAGTTTGAAATTTGAAAAACAAGAAAATATATTCTGTGAACTTATAGTACACCTTTTTTTTGTTGTTTAACAATCAAAATGTTATAACTAATATTCAATATCGTGTTTTGTCCTATCGAAGGTTTAAGAATTGTACGTCACTTTATACTTATTTTGCTTTTACCATGTTCATTCAGATGTTCTGAAAAAACCAAAAAGACATTCAAAAATTATACTTTTTTACCTCTACATATATTGGTGGTAAGGCTTTACGCCCCGCGTGGGAACACGGCCTGCGAACTGAGAGGTTAAGGCTCTCATACGTTCGCTTTCTCTGCCCGGTCGTCGCGCACCATCTCTGATGCGGGGCGATGTGGCAAGCACCGCGCCTAAGACGACCGCCATTATTACCCCTTGTTCGAGTGAACATAGGTACTCAATTATTTTTAGTGATTGAGTAGGCCACCCACCAGGCATCCGAGAGCACCGGGAATTGAACCCGGGTCCATCAGCATCGCAGCCCGCCCCTCAACCACGGGACCACGCTGGCTTCTCTACATATATTAACATTTTGTTAAAAATCTTTCTCGACTATTTGCTAAACTCTAGTAATTTTATATGAACCAGCCACATTGTCTGTCAAATGACACTTTTGGCATTATATTAATCATGCTTTCTGGTCGTGGAAGTTTGCTAATTGTTAAGATATCCTTTGTATCTTGTGATCAGGAGAAGTTATTTAGTCATTTGTACTTAAGAACTCAATTTAACTTTTCTTTGGTTTATCCAGGATTATCGGTATACAATTTGCTATTGTTGCATATGGTAATATATTCATCAACATTGCTAATGTAAATAATATACCGAAATAAACTACAACGTTTGGTTTTTTTTTAATAGAAGAGCTAATCTCCCGCAGGTCCCTTTAATGCCCTTTTTTCTTTTCACAATTCACATTTAAATGGTATATATAATGAACAGTTGCTTCTTATCCATAATTTGATATCGTATTTGGTGGATTTTAGGGTCAACTGTTGTAACAAGTTCAATCTGCTCTTAAATTTATTAATGCTTTTGTTTATGGTCTTATAAACTAAATCCGTTCTACGTTGTTGATGTGCAAGTATAAAATACTCTAAAATTCTTTTAACACAATATACATTTTGTTACAGTTTCGTGCTGTTATAATAATTGAAATTAAAATTGGCCATTGTAACGATTGTACAATATATTGCATTTGATCTGTAGCACTTCCCATAGAAGGATGTTTTGACGAATAGTAGTTTAACTTTAGCAGCACATCTAAGCCATTTTGACATATCAGTTATCAAAATTTCAAAAGAGTCGGTCAATTTCATTTTCCTTTTAATTTTTTATCCAATATTTTTAGTTTTCGATTGGAACGTATAAATTTTTGGGAATAATTTTAAAAACAATTCCAACTTCTTGTTGGTTTATTTTTATACACTTCGTAGGCATGTTTGTGTCTCTACCAAAAGGCAGTTACATTTGTAGAATATGTTTCTGCAGAAATGAAGACTATATCATTGTGTCTGCTGCAGTTAAGAGTGCAGGTTGAGGGCTTGTAGATACAGTTGGAGGCACTATAGTGTTAAGCATTTTCTTATTATTATCACTATTATCGTTATCTTCAGACTAGACGTCATTTTTGTCAGATTGCTATCACCTATAGATTAAATTTATGAACTTGAATTAGTTTAAGTTGAATTTTTATCGTTGATATTTTGATAACGGTGAATACAGCCTTTAGAAAAATCAAAATTTTCACCAATGCCTTCAAGCTCAGCTGAAGATAATGGCGTTTAAAAAATTAATATTTTTAGTATTATATGGCACAAATAATCCCAAAGAAAAAAGTATGTTGGCTTTATATGTTGAAATTATTAGATACACTTTTACAAAGATTTACTTTGTTACATAAAATGTACAAGATATGAAAACATAAACTTTCCAGTGTAGAGCTTGCAAAATGAGTTTATTTCACATTGTTTGTAAACAAATGTTAAAAGACGTAGATATATTAAACACTGAACTGGAATTTATACATCTTCGAGCGCATCTTCCATACGTATAAATAAAATTGTTATCAAGATTAATTTATAAGGTCCCTATAACTCATTTTTATTTTCTATTCTAACTATGGATTTTATCTTAAAACTGTGCAGTTGAGGAAAAAAGTTAAATAATAATACAAGGAACTAATTATTTATACTCAATCGTAGTGCTTTTGGCGGAAAAATTTGCCTCTAAGTATATTTTTATTGATTCGATCAGTGGAAATCGATTCTGGATTATATAGAGCAAATAGTTTTGAAATTGACATACAGCTTAGTATGATTATATTACGACTAAGCTTTTTTTCGTTTTTGGCTCAATTCTGTAAAATTTATTTCAGTTAGCGTTGTTTTAATAGTCGAACAAATTTTCAGGGGATTAAACAATTAAGCTTTTTTACTTGGAATTGGTTATGTTTTGATAAATGCCCCTGCTAGATAATCCTGCATGTCTCGGTTTTATTAGTCATGTAATTTGTATTATTTTTGCACTTATTTACGCAAATTTGTTCAAATACTTATATAAATATGTTTATTTTGTAACTCATTTACAATAAAATAAAATTCTCAGTAAATAATAAAATAAAAGATTACTTGTAGTAGTAAAAGTTAGGTATGTAATTAATACGTAGGCAAATAAAATTTAAATGATTTTTTTGTTATAATAAATTAAAAAAGTAAGATATAACAATATTATAACAAAGACTGTTTTTCTACAAGCTCTGATCCGTTTTAGTGGATTTGGTTCAGTTAATGGGCCATTTTTGATGTTATTTAAATAAAAAAGCGTAACTGTAAATGCAACTAATTGCACCAGAATTTCTCTAATTAGTTAATTTAATTTAATTTAGTTTTAGAAATTTCTTAGGAATCTTCTAGAAACTCAAACAGATGATAGTTGCAAATATTTATGTGGAGTCGACCCATTGTATTTAAACGCATTTATTATAATTTTTTTAAATTGCGGCGCTAATGTGAAGCCAGTGCCTCAAAGAAAAAGGCTTTTATCTTTACCAGTAGCATCAAACAATAATTGTGTTGTTTTTGCTAAAAAGTGCAATTTGCGTATCTAAGGCATAGTTACAAAGTATTTTTTGCAGAGACCTTTGTTTTGATTTTCGAGGATGCAGATTTGCCTTATCGCTTAATACATACTCATCAGATATCAATACAATAATCTCTTTTCTTTGTAACGAGAGAGAAACATTTGAGAAATCTCATCTTATGGATTCAAAATTCGAATACATTTTTAATTATTGGGGAGTTCGGTTGGTTATACAAGCGAGAGCGGACGCGAATGTAAGTACAGGCGATAAATTACCCAGACATGGGCTCTATCTCACATAACTAAATTTAGAGGCAGAGGTTTTAGAAGTAAAACGAGCTGGTAAAATTAATAAAAGATGTAAAACTATAAAAAATGAATTAATTTGTATTTAACAAACAGAATTAAGCTTTTTAGTGTAAATAGTGCGGGTAGTTTTAAGATTTAGTAAGCAATCGAGACAGAAGTGAAGACGTGCATTGAGATAGCGGCTGTGGGAGGTTAAACAAAAAGAACAACTCAAATAATTCAAGGAAATAAAAGAAACGGGGGGTCAAGAATCAGTAAAGAGAAAGTTTCCAAAAACAGTAGAAAAATAATAAGATCCCCGGTTAACTAGGTAAGAACGATAGAAAAGGAATGGAAGATCGAAAAACGATACAGAATATGATGGAACAAATAAAGAAGAACACGGAGGAATTAGAGAAATGAGAGAAATAAAATAAAATAGAAAAATTAGAAGAAAGTTCAAAAGCATAGAAAAAAGAGTTCTAATATAGTAGTTAAAGCAGTAAAGTTTGATGAACAAAAGGAAAACAAGCAGCAAGTAAATTTACAAATAAATAAATATAGTAACGCACAAAATCAAGACCAACGTATCAATAAATATGTAAAAAATAAGAAAATTGGACGAGAAAAGTAGTAAAGACAAGTTAAAAGGAACAAAAATCTATGTCGAAAACAATACGACTTTAAGGAGAGAAATATATAGGCAGAAATTAGAAACATAGGAACGGAAAAAGGAAAAGGAACAAGAAAAAGCAAATGGGATATAGAAAAATGGAAAACAAAATGAAGGTAAATATTATTATAATGGAAGACATAAACGGAAGGATAAGAAAAGATAATAAAGGAATAGAAGAATACTTTGAAACCCTTAGTGAATTAAATAGGAGACAAAAATGTAAGCAGAATAATAGACTTATGCATAGAATATGATTTAGTAGTAGTAAATAATTCTAACAGAAAGGAAGTTATATATACATACAGGATGTATAATAAATACAACAGAAATCCATCAGATATTTTTTAGTAGGTAGAGAAGTCATGGAGCTAACAAAAGACGTAAGAATGAAAAGAGACTAGAAATTGGTAACGATTACTACTTAGTAGAAAGAGACAATCAAAAAAAGGAGAAACGTGACAAGGAAAAACAGGAGCTACAGATTGAAACGTAGAAGAAAAGTAATAGAAACTATTACAAAATAAAAATAAATAAAGATACACGAGGAAGAACAAAATTATCTAAAATAAAGTATACTAGAAGCAGCTGAAGAAAAGTGGTATCAAAAACAGCAAAGGAAAGGTGACAACTTACCTACTCTCAGTTTTACATCGTATACTGCAAATGCTTAGAATTATGTATGTGTGTATGTACTATATGTTTAACTGTTGACAGGATACTACTGTAAGTAACCTATACTTTGCCTCAAATTTAGTCAATTCTCAGCCACAAAGTGCTTTTAATCGGTTCGCAAAATTCAAACAGCGTTTGTCGTGGTATTGCTGGGGCGAGTACGACGTATATGCGTGTCGTTCTTGACCTTACTATAATCCGTAGTAATTTTTTTTTATTATATACAGTGCAAATTTACAAGCTGCTCTGTGGGACCTATAAGTAAATGGGATGAAAACTAAACTATGAGAGGAGAAGCTGTCCAATGACAGCACTCCAGTGAGTACAAAAGATAAGGATGATCATTTACTATGTTTTTATTATTGTCTTTTGGCCATCGTCGTTTCAGCCGTCTTCTGACCTCGGGTGGATCTCTTAATTGACGTACTAAATCATTGGGATGGCCAGCAAGGCTGTCTAGGTATTTGGTGGTTAGTCTGAAAATTTCGTCTGCTACGAGTGGGATGTCTGAGTCGTCATGTAGAGTTTTGTAGCTAACATACCAAGGGGCGTTGAATATCATCCTGAGGACCTTCGACTGAACTTTTTGGAGGATCTTGGTGTTTGAAGGCTTTGCACATCCCCAAAGCTAAACGCCATACGTCCAGATTGGCTTTAGAATATATTTATAGAGCAAGATTTTATTTGCTGTTCCGACCTTTGACTTGCGTCCAAGAAGCCAATGCATCTGTTTAAGTTTTAGGTTGATCTGAATCTTCTTCGTTGTTATATGTGGCTTCCACGTAAGTTTTTTATCCAGTATGGGTCCCAAGTATCTAACTTGATCGGCAATCGGTAATTGAGTTCCATTAAGTGAAACAGGTGTTTGTGCGTTTGTTTGTAAAAGTGATTTGAGCTGATTTGGTTTGATTTACTTGCACGCGCCAGGTCTGGAACCAATCTTGAAGGAAAGTAAGATGGGTTTGTAGTTTCGGTGGCAAGTTGGGGGTTGGTACCGACAGCGATGATTGCTGTGTCGTCGGAGGCGAGGGAGGTGCTAGGTGTGAGTGGGATATCTGCGGTAAAAAAGAGATATAGGAAAGGTCTTAGGACGCTCCCTTGAGGTACGCTTGTAGTAAAATTTTATGTTTTTTAAAACAAATTTGCCTGTTTCTACCAAACTGTTTGTATATAATTTGACTATAAACTTTATCAAAATGCATTATTAATGCTACTGACAAAATGATGTGGACATCCTTATTTTAACCACAAAGTCCCCTTATAATTTTGGAAATGCGACAAGAAGTCTCGTTGAATGCTACTCAGCTATGTAATTTCCTGTTGTGAAATACAGGATTGAAAAAATCTCGCTGGCGACTTCATAAAAATAGAACGGAAAACATATAACAAATATATTATTTCTTATAGAATATCAATAGCACAAAGAACGGCAATCTTGCTTAAAATGCAGATTAAGGTACACAGAAAATTTGGACAAGGAAAATAAATCCGCTAGTTTATTGCTTATAAACACGAATCAATTTGTCAAACTTGTCATCCTATTTTAATAATACATTTGGCACGAAAGCTATATTTTTGTTTAAGCAGAATCAATTTTGATACCTTTCTAGCGTGCTATTTTCAAAACAGCTTTAACAAACAAAGTCAATTGTGTAAATTTTAGAGCTTACTTTAGAGCAACATTGGGGTCTCTCTGTAAAATTTTTCATTTTTGAAGCATAGGTTTTTATTAAAGCGAAATAACATGTTCGGAGGAGCATTTTGTCAAGGCTCGTTAAATAAAGTACGTTGTATAATTTTTTATCACAGTTCGTTGACTTTTATTGTACTTTTTTAATTTCCGTAATTCTGACATGATTTTAGATATATAAAAGGTAATAAATATTTTAAATGTGAGAGTTTTATTATTGTTATTATGCATAACTTTCAAACAAATTTAATAAATATATGCTCCTAATTATTTTAATGTTACACTGTGTAAGAATAATAATGGTAAGGGTTTAATGCCCCATGGGGGAGCACGGCCTGCTAATTGAAGGGTTAGGAATCTCATATGTTCGCTACTATGTCCGGTCGTCGCGCACCATCTCTGACGTGGGACGACGTGGTAAACCCTGCGCCTTAGATGATTGCCATTATTAACCCTTGTTTGAAGTGAACGCAGGTAGTCAATTATTTTTAGTGACTGAGTAAGCCCTTCGTCAGGCATTAGAGAGCTGCAGAAATGCATCCGGGTCCGTTCGCACTGCAGCCCGCCCCTCAACCACGGGACTACGCTGGCATTACACTGTGTAAAGATGAAGTCAAACAAAAAAAAAAGAATTTTAAGGAAGTTTGTAATACTTTATTACTTAACAACTATGATCATGCAGACGCGGACTTCTAGTCAATGTAAAAGCTTTTGCGTCAGTTTTGAGCAAGACTGCTTGATACCTTGAGACGCCGTTAAAACTATTTTTAAGAGTAGATCTTCCGTTACGCATGTGAAGCTGACTGCTGTCAAAATCTATCCTGTTGAAACCAAACCTTATCGAGGGTAATTCAATGTTTTTAAAATGCAGCACCAAAAATGGCAAGGTTTCTTATGAGGCTACATGGAAGCTCAGGTTTATATTGGAAAACCACGGACTCTCGAAGCTTTTCGGAAGCCATAGCTCGAGAAATTCGAGAAATTCCATGTACTATGCTTGAAAGATGTATGGACAATTTTTTCATTCGCCTGCAACGATGCTTGGACAAGAACGGCCGCCACTTGGATGGCGTTATTTTCCACACCTGAATTACCCCGCGCGGCGGGCCCTGGGTTCGACTCCCAGGTCAAAAATAACGGCAAACATCGAGTGCTCTCCGGCCATCATACAAACACCTTTGGCGGTCGTAAAGTACATTCTCCTTCTTGTAACGGGTCAGACTAGCCACCTGCCCGGGGTACGCCCAACATGGCTCATAGTACTACACGAAATGTGTAGTTAGAAACAGGCTAATAGCCTATATAAGAGTAGAAGAAAAAGAAGAAGAATTACATTTACAATCTGTTATATACAAACAATAAGAAAATAGTATGCAATAATGAACAGTTAAATGTCTTGTAGAGAATATTCTACTGATTTCCCTTTTTCTCTCATACATTACTTAGTAATTATTTAATGTATGTCACAATTATATATAAATAATATAAATTAACACATAATTTTCTTAAATAATTATATACTCCTAGTTACCTTACAACAATATTGTCTGTTATTAACTTAGTTAAATCTGTTGATGATTTGAGGGCTTAAAACGTTTGAGCCTTGTGACTTTATTAGTATTGTCCAGAACTGTTGCCAACTCATTCGGGTGCACATTTATTCTGTCTTGGTATGTTATATAATAATTTTTAAATTCTTTACGCACTGTTTTTATTTGAAGGTCACTTTGTACTATATGGTTCGGCACATATTACGGAACATTGACAATTACTCTTATCACTTTATTTTGAAACTTCTGAAGAATATGGATATTTGAAGAGCTGGCTGTTCTCCACGATTAGATGCCATGCGTCCATACTGCAATTGGCAGTTGTTTAATATTACTGTTAGTCGTGAGTCTTTTTTGATTATAAAGGTTATGTGTTTAGACTTTGTTTTGTTGGTTGTTAGTCTCAATATTCTTAGCTAATCGCCAATTTCATGTAGATTGCTTTGTAGGTTAGTTGATACAGCAAATGCATTTGTGTACGAAGCTAACACTACCGTATCATCGGCGGATGTGGCCACTGTTGTAAGCCTAGTGGTTGATAGGTCAAATGTATATATAAGTTAAAGTATTGAGCCCAAGATGCTACCCTGCGGTACCCCAGATTTTATGGAGTGAATTTCAGAGTATTCCTCTTATTGTTTTATAAGAAACCAATGGCTTGGTAGATAAGACTTCAACACTTGATAGTAGTGGTGTGGCAGATTACTTTTGAGTTTATATAACAGCTCTTCGTGCCATACCTTATAGAAGATCTGACTAATATCTAGGAATCCAACAGAACAATGTATTTGATATTTACATTTCAAGTCGTTACTAATTTGTTCGACTATTCTGTGAACTTGCTCCATAGTACCCTGCTGGTTCCGAAACTCAAATTGATGATTTCATTTAAACCTTTTCAGAAACAGTTTATCGAATACCTTGGATAGTAAAAGAAGGAGACTCATGGATTTACATGAGGTTACTTTTTTGTGACTTTTTTAGTTTTGGTATTATTAGTATCTGAGCTACCTTCCATTGGCTGGGAAAATGATTAAGTTTTAGTATGGCGTTAAAAATAAACGTTGTGAGTTTCAGACAAAGTATGTACATTATGTTTTTTATGGGTTGTCGTCATTGCTGGATATGGCTAAAATACATTTTTAAAATGTTTTGCAAAGACACTACTTGTGTTACTGATTGTTGTGGTCTTTTCATTTTTATTGTAGATTTCCAGAGTAATGATCAGAGTCTACTGTGTTTGGTATCGTAAATGGAGAAGTCTGAAATTTTTATGTGACTTTTATTAGTAAAGCTTGTTTTCGAGACTAACATCACGTCAATACCGTCGAGAAAATATCTAACTTTTGTACATGTTGCCGCTGACTGTTGGCGTTCCATATTGCTAGATTGAGTAACTAAACCATTAGGCCAGCTTTAGAATGACAGTGGTACGCAGATTTAGAACAGTTTCTATTTGTTCCGTTAACTTTCTCATCATGTTCTTAATGTCATTTGGCTGTGGTGAGGTAGCGATTTAATTAAGTTGGACTAGGTTTGGTATGAATTGTTTCTTGGAAATTCATTCTTGCTTGCTGTGCATACGATGTTCCTTATTGCATGAACTTTGTAGAGCCTTTGTCTCGCAGAGTGGGATACATTTTTTATTGCAGTTGTTTATGACATTGGCTGGGTGATTTGCCTCACAATTAACGCAGATTTACCGGATCGTCTCTTTTCTTTCTAGGGCAGCTTGTAGTTAAGTGGTGATCAGTAACAAAAATCTTAGTTTGCCTGAAATCTTGACATTTTACGCACTGCGGGATTTCCCTCTTAAAGCGGGGTGCTTCATATTGTACTATAGAGTTATATAGTAGTTTTATGTTATAAATCTCTTTGTTATTACCTTTGGTTTGTAGTTCTTTAGAAAACGGCCAAATGTGCTTTCGTGGCCCGATGGTTTATGTTTTGTATATTGATAACTATATGGGGCCAACTGCGTTTAGTTCGTTTTTTGTTATCTTATGGCCTGACAATGGGTGAAGGTTTTTTAGGACAACACGGAAGATCTTTTTCCCGTTAGGTTTATATGCATGGAAATTGGTGGTTTTGCTTTTTAATGCATTGATAATAGATGTGTATTTTCTACGATTTTTGTTTGAATTTTAACCTGTTCGCTAATAATTGTTTTATATAATAGTATAATAATGTTTGGCTATCTTATCAGGTATTTTTATAAGTGGTTGGATCTGTTCAACACCTGCTACAAAAATTGGAGGTGGTTTTGGTTCACTTTTATTTTTTTCTTGTTTTTCTTGTTTATCGGTATTTATGGCGTCTTTGTCTTAGAGCTTGTTGTATTTTGTTTTGAGTATTTATTTAGTTTTGTTTGTTCTTTATTCTTGTCTTCTGGACAGCGAGGTCTTTTTTGTGTTGTTTTCAATTGTTTTCTATTCACTTCCTTCCTGGTTTATTAATGATGGAAACTGCTTAGTTGATATCTAAGATTAGTATTGCTGGTTAGTAGGCTGAAATGTGTTTGGTATAGATAATTGGTTGTGTTGCATTGCATTCTGCATGTTCAGTAATTGCATTTATTGCGGGTGCGTCCTTGGTTGCGAGTACGCTCCTGGCTGAATTGGTTGTGAGTCTACATTTGACGGCAAATTTTGTTCATAATATGCTGCATGTTGGGATTGTGCAAAATGCATTGTTGGAGAAATCACCATCTCTGCGATCACCTGTATTTCGGTATTTTGTACATTAAGATTATGTTTAAGATTTACAGGTTGGAGATTTATAGTTAAAAATTTAATAATGAATAATAAATAAAATTACTTGCCTTGCGGCCTTGCATTTATCATGAGTGATAAAACGCTACCACTTGAATTTCTTGCATTCGGTTACCACGTCTTGACGCCTTTGTGTGTAGGGGCGGAGTGATTTTGTTGATAAGTGGATAAAGTAGTTGCAGCCTACTATAGTCTAAGCTATATGTAGTAACACTAAGTTTATTTTTGTATCTATGTAATCGGTGTGTCTTCGATATATAATATTATAATGTGGGAATTCAAGATAGTCTAAGAGTGAATATTTTTGGTGAACACTAGCCTGGGTTAAGTATAAAGCACCACCTGCCAAACTATTTATCTAGGGTGCTTGAAGATGGCCATTTGGTAAGTTGCTGAGTTAAGATCTTTGTCTTTCACAAAAACGCTATTTTGCTTATGTTTGAGTTGGTGCTGTTGATGCGAATCGTGGAGGTTCTGGTATCCAAAAAATATGGTAGCTCTTACTTAATCTGATAGTGAAGTAATTAATATTTTAATCCTTATCGAAGGTCTGGGTTATACAGTATACTTTCAAAGCCACGCTCAGTTATTTCTAAATTTTTTATAATTGTTGAACTACAGTAGGCCTTTCAAGAAATCCAGATTTATTCGATAGATTTTTGTTATGTTCAGTTAATAGAGTTAAAGGACTTCCTAGTTATTTCTCAATAGAATAAAAAGTAAGCTGGTGGGTCAAAAAAAGCTAAAATTTTGTTTGGTTCTTCTTGGTTTGTGGAATACCATAATATCTTTATGTTTCAATACAATGGAAAAGATATTAACGGCACTATTGTTTTTTTTTGGCGAGGTGCTTAATGGCAATATTCGGTGTTAGCTCTGTATTTACTTTTCTTGTTGTCGTTTTCTTGTTAAAGTAGTAGAGTGCAGTAGGTGTTGGGGTTTTCTATAGCTAGTGATTTTGTGGCATTTGAGCCTCCTTTGGCATATTTGGAGTAAAAACGTTTTTTAAATGGCTTGCAAATGAATTGCTTTTATCTTCATCAAAACTGTATGTACAATCAGGTGTTATTTTAGTGGGTACTACATGGGCAGCCTGAAACGTTTTGAGCCTAATCGAGAAACAAGTATTTTTTCTGCCAAATTTAATTTTAATATTTAACATAGTCTCTTTTTAAGTTAATACACTGTTTTCATCAATGTTCCAACTTCTTTAATTCGTCCAGATATTAGTTGGCGTATTGCTCTGCAAAACACGCGTCTACGGTTGCGATAACCTCCTCGTTTGATGAAACTCTGTCTCCTAAATTAATCAAAAAGTGGGCATTCATTGTGAAAGAACGAAACCTTATGCTTTATTCAAAGTATTTTCCATCGCTAGCCACTACTTTCCCATCTTTCTAGCAGCATACGGATACCGCATCGGAGGAACGTTTCAACTTTTGAGGCTATCCACGAATCGACCTAATTTTTGGTATCTTCATATAATGTGAAGTGCTGCTCAGACAGGCCATGTGCCATCGATCTGAACAAGTGATAATCGGAAGGGGCAATGTCTGGTGAATACGGCGGGTCCAATTGAGTGTTTCCAAGTAGGTTTTGACCGGCTCTGCAATATGTGAACAAGCATTATCACGCAGCAGAATAATTTTGTCGTGTCTGGAGTAGTAGTGGGCGCGTTTTTCCTTGGCTCAATCTCATCAGTTGTGTTCGGTAGAGAGTCCCAGTAATGGTTTCGTTCGGTTTGAGCAACTCATAACACACGACACCAAGTTGATCCCACCAAATACACAACATAAGTTTTTTCCCATGAATATTCGGTTTGCTGTCGATCTTGAAGCATGGCATGGGGGTCTCTATCATTTCTTCTTTTTGGGTTATCGTAATAAATCCATTTTTCATCACCAGTGACTATACAATGCAAAAAACCCTTTCGTTTATGCTTCACAAGCAGCATTTCACACGTGCAAAATCGACGTTTAACGTTTCTCGGCTTTAGTTCATATGCAACCCAATTTCCTTGCTTTTGAATCATTCCCAACAATTTAAAACAATGTAAAATTGCTTGTTCAGTCATTCCTAATGTAAGTGCAAGTTCTTCTTGCGTTTGGCAGGAATCTTCCTCCAATAATACTTCCAAATCCGCGTCTTCGTACACTTTCGACCTTTCGCTACATTCTTTGTCTTCGACGTCAAACTCATCGTTCTTAAACTTATGAAACTACTGACGACAACTTTTCTCACTTACAGCAGCCTCACCATATGCTTCTACAAGCAATCAACGCGCTTCAGCTGCAGATTTATTCAAATTAAAGAAGTAAATCAAAAATTTTAGGCAAATGATGCTGATTCGGCTCAAAACTCGACATTTTCGCACGAAAAAAATTATGTGATGCTGATGCAAAATCTCTAATATTTTAAGGTTATGGATGTCCAACCTTACAATATGACGTTTTACATCTGACAATTTCAACCCTAACTTACTGGTCGGCCATCCTTTGCCATACGGCGAAGACTTATTTGTACTCCCTTTACATTTTCATAGTTAATGCTATACTCTGTTTTGAAGCGTGATGATTTGTTTTATATGTTGGCTTGTGTTGCTGTTCAAAAAGTGATCTTATCAAATCTCTACTCCTCTTTTAATACCATCTACATGTCTTTTCGAGATCAATACATAATTATCTAGTTTTATAATTATTCCGTCTGATAAATACCAAGTTTCTTTATATATATTTTTGCTTTTACTTGTAAGTAAAGAACTAAAATATTGTCTGTGGGCTCTCAGTAAGTATGTCCATTAGAAAACCATAATAGAGATCAGGATTAATTGAGTATTTGTTATACGAAAGATTATTGTCTCTGTCAAGTGTTTTTGGTTCTTTATTTTCAGTGTAACACGTTTCAATTTCTTTACGTTATTTACTCATTTGTTAATGTACTGTAGGAGAGCATTTCTTGATTTCCTTGGGCACATTCTATAAAATGATGGATTATTTTCAAACAACTAGCACTCGGTTTTAAACTAATAGTAATATTCCTAAACAAAGCGGCTGGCCTGCTACAAGAGCTTTATTCAAATAAGCTCTTGTCGCGTCGTTTTGCGCCGCAAAATCGCAGCCCAGTTACTTACTAAAAACGCGCGCCGAAGGTTTAGATTTGAATAATGCCGCTATAGCTGTCAAAGCTTATTACCAGCACTTAAATATTGCACTAAATTAAATTACAAGTTATAAGGGTGGCGCGCATCTATATGCAAAACATATTCAAATTTTCTTCCTATCTTGTTAGCGCATGGTTGCGGACGCTCTGTTGTAGTTGTAGCGCACTTGATTTACTTCTTGTGTAACCTTGCGCTTTCTCCTCAGTCATTGTCCCAAGTCCTCGCTTTATAAAAGCTTGCTGCATGCCCTTATTTAAATATAGCGCGGCGCAGATATCAAAAAGCGTACGGCTGGCATAATCATAAACAAACAAGGAGCGCGAATGCGGCTCAAATTGCACGTTTTATTCTGCTAGTTGTAACGGAGTTGTCGGCGGGGAAGTTCGGAAGTGCCTATACAGAAATTGGCGGCGCGGCGTAAAAAGCGGAAAAAAGTGTGTTAGCTCATTTAATATTTATGTATAAAGCATACTTTGCTTTATATCTAATATTTAAGGTTCAAACAAGGCTACGCACCACGAGGCCGCGAATAAAAAACGCGTTCTGCTTTGCGCCTACGAAAATCCTTTTATGTTGGGTAATAATCCTAATGTAGTGCCAACAAAGCGAAATGTGAAAATAGTGTTAGTAATGTATTTTGTCATACAAATAATGCTTTGCAAGTGTATACAGTGGCGCAGGCCCTTTCAGCACTAAAGACGGATGGTGGTTTTAGTTTGAGGCTGTTAGTTGAGTTAATATATACTTTGCGGGTTGTTGTTTAAATTTGCCAAATTTAAGCTTAGGTCGCGTAATACCGCTTGCTGAATCTCTTTTGTTATTATCCGTTAAATGTGAAACGTGAAATTGTTTACTTTAGGATTTTTTAAATTATTTTATTAGGAATTAGAATAAGAAATTATCATATAATTCGATAGATATGACGTCCAGCCATAGCCCCTTATTTACAGAAGTAAATCTATTGGCCACTTATGTTTTAAACGTTTATCTATAACGTGCATAGCAATATTTACAAGTTATAATTGTTGAAATGCGCTTTAAATCCCTGATGATATATTAGCATTCTTTGGCAATTACTTCATACACAAATGGCACTCTTAAATTATTATATAAAACTCTATTGTTGAGATGCTACGGAGCACAGATTATTATCTTTAAAGAATAGCTAGGTTAGATCTATTTGCATAGCAGTAAAATTCAACACCATACGTCCAAATGAGTTTGAGTTAGGTTGTACACATAACTTGGTTATCTAGCAAAATATTTTATTTCTTTCCGGGAGAAGCCAACTCATTTCCTTGAGTTTTAAGAAGAATTGTCTTCTATCCAGGCGGATTCTGCAGCTTTGTACCGTTTATGTGTAACGGTGTATAATTTTGTTGTGTTGAGGTGAAAGTAATATGAGTCGAAGTTGTTTTAATTGTATTAATTTTAGATGATTTTGAAGTAGCTGTATGTAATAATTAAATCTTTGTGACAAACGATTATTTTGTATCGTCAGTTAACGTATAATTGTAAGACATGTAAGGATATACATAGTATATTATAGTATATAGAACATATGTTTACAACATAAAAATAGCCCTGAATTACTGCCCTGAGGCACACTTCATTTAATTGCATAGTAACTTTAAATATCCCCAGACGAGATAGGACGATGATGGGAAGGTTTGAGTGAGGATCTAAAAGGTTAAAAAAGCAGGCTTGTAAAGAGAATATTGCATTTCACACAAAGTTATCGCTAGTTTCAATATAATTTAGATATTTAATAGTGGTGTTACGATAACAGGCTTTTACTTTTGAATAGCAGTCTTTGGTGCTACAATTTATCTGCTCTACTTCTTCAAATACAGCAGAGCAATAGTCTATTCTTCCATAAATATGCTGATACTATTGGTTATGTTATGGCATTGTTGTATGGTAGAATACCCACATCGAAAGTCAAACTGATAATGGAAAATTACATCTTCAGGAATTATGCCCGCAAGACTTTTTTACTAATACTTTTTCGTAAGCTTGCAAATAAGGAAAGCAAACCTACTGGCCTTTACAAAGCAATATCTGAAATTTGGTTTGCCTGGTTTAGGTATTATAAGTTCTGCGAATTTTAGCTTTGTTGACCCGAATATAATATTAATGGCAATGCAAATAAAAATAATCATCATAATCTTGTAATGGTTTTGCGGCAATAAAATCAATTTCTGAAGATTTTTTGAGATGAACGTGTTTATTTTCATTTCTTATGTGACTGGTCATGTAGACTTTAATCTAATGCGGTGTTGTTAGTAATGATTCTATATCTTGACCATATGATTTACAAAGCGCTGAAAAGTATTTTCAAGTTGTGCAAATACTTATGCTTTTCTGCGTATAGGTGGATTAATATTTTTAGGTGACTTAAATCTAGCAGTTTTTCAAAAGAAATTCTCTTTAATGGAAACATTTAACCAGTAACTACTAAAGGTTTATTACAAATGTCTTCAAATTTATCGGCCATTCTGTTGTAGTGAGATAGTTCTAACGGCACGACTGGGACTTTCTCGACGTTGTGCTATCATTTTTCTTTCTCCAGAAAGGCATCTTTATATTTTGTACGTGCTTGTTATTTATAATCAGTGTAGATTGCTGTGTGGCCAGTGATATTGTTTTAATAGGACGATTTGAGCGGTTTTAAGACCTTTAATTTTAATTACAGATTGATATTTCTAGTAAATAATTTTTGAAATACATCTCAGTCAGTTATATTAGTACTTTGTATCATTAGGTAGTTTTCATTAAAGTTACATTAGTTGTAGTAATTACAGGAAAATTATCTGATGATGTGTTAAGGATAGGAACAGAGTGCTCTGCCTATAACAGTTGCTAAGCGCTTGTGTGGGATTCCGGTATCATTTCCGTTTTTTGTTCGATAGCATATAAATCAATGGATTAAAGTATAACTTATATGCACTAAATAAAAAAATGCATTTATAAACTTGGATGTACGAAAACAATTTATTATCTAATTTACTATTATAAAACATGTAAAAAAAAAAAAATAATTCAAGAACAAAAAGAAAATTAACTTGAATATTAAACTTTTGTGTCATTTTTATCTCCAGGCACTTTTCTTACTGTTCTGTCCAGTTTAACCCATAACAACTCTATGGGATGGAGGTCTGGACTCTGTGGTGGCCATGTCATCATTTTGAGCATTTGTTGTTTTTCTTGATTTCCTAGATAGTCTTTACATTCATCATGAATTTCTTCCTGATTAATCGAAACCCAGATGGTATAGTGTTTCCATTACATTTTTTTATACTGTTTATAAACAGATCCACCTCATTGCTTAACAATTGGGACAATACAGCCATAGATCATTTTTCATTCTAAGACTGGCGCATGAAGATTCTTCGGTTCCGACTAAAAATTTCAAATTTGGATTTGTAGGTTCATAATATGTTTTGCTAGTGTTAAATTATCCAGAAACGATGCTTTTGTATCCGTTGAAACTGTTTAGCCTTATTACTACGCTATAGAAACGGTTTTTTGGTCACAATACACAAAAAATGAAGAGTACCTATTTATTGTGCTGACTGATATTGTTTTATCACGTCTCCGGTTAAACTCCTCAGTAATATCTGAGGCAGTTAAATCTTCCATTTCGCTTACTTACAGGGTTGTATCGAGAAGTAGTAGTACTGTTTTTTTTCCGCGCGCGCGAGCGATTGAGGAGAGTCGGATGTTATGGTTATGGAACAGGTTTCGACCTGCGGCAGTTGCCTGCGTGCGTTAGTTGAGTGTGGACCACTGTTTTAGTGACCTCCTGTTGTGACGCCTCGTCGTCAGTTGTGATGGAGCGAAATTTGGGGCAGCGGTACGCCATCAAGTTTTGCTACAAATACGACCTGGAAACAAAACGTCAGAGCGAAGAGTGGCACACCGCACAATCACCCCGTAAAAAGAAGGCTAGAATGTCGAAATCGATGTTGATTGCATTTTTTGACTGTCGTGGCATTGTCCATAACGAGTTTGTACCTCCTGGACAGACTGTAAATGCAAGAGTTTACATGGAAGTGCTCACATGGCTGCGAAATCGGATGCACCAGACCTGGTGGGGAGTGGAAGCTCCACCATGACAACGCGCCAGTGTCTCACGGCGTTTCACATGCCTCACCCCCTACAGCCCTGATGTGGCACCGCCGACTTCTTCTGTTCCCCGGATCAAGAGGCAGCTCAAAGGGCATCGTTTCGACTTGGTGGAAGCAGTCCAAGCGGCAACGACGAGGGCGCTGAACAGCATCCCAGAGGACGACTTCCAGAAGGCCTTCCAGAGACCCTTCGCTACCAGAAGTGTGTGGATGCCCAAGGGGCCTATTTTGAAGAATATTAAGTCGATGTACCAAATGTTCAATAATTTTATTTTAAAAATCAGTCCTACTACTTTTGGATACCACCCTGTATTAGTCTGATGAACTGATCATCTGCATAGAATGGTCCAAGACTCTGGCGATACCTATAACTTCCCGTCTCTCTGTAGCGTTGTGATGTAAGATTTACCATTAAAGCACAAACCTTTAATGTTTTTGTAATGTTATGCACTGATAGCCTTTTTTGATGTAAAGTGAGAATGGCTGAACGAGAATTTTACCACGGGTCATTGAATGTAAAAATTCAAACCCAAGTAAGCCGCACAAGGTCTCATTATAATCTGACGAGCTCGAAAGTTGGAGCTCCGGACGGCGTACAGTTTTTTTTATTGTAAACAAATATTAGAAACAAGGGACAGAGATGGGAAAAAAGATTCAAAGTGTTGAGTGACAATTTAAGAACTTCTTAATTATCATTAATGAACTGTGCTTATTGTCAAATACCTTGATAATTACGTCAACGTATGATCCACAATAAGATGATAGAAGAAGTGTGTTGCTAAAGAAGCTCAAAGAAAAAACAAAGAGTGACAATGGACCAAAAGAAACCGAAAGTGTCCTTCATTTTAGTGGTGAAGCCGGTGAGTTTCCAACATGGAAATTCCTTATGTTGGTTCAGCTTTGCACACGCGATATGGTCCACCTTGCCGAAGAGTCTAACAAATAGGTAGACTCAGAAAAGGATCAGCCATTGATAACAATCTTTGGACAGCAGTTCGAACTAAGTTGTTACAAAAGTTCTATGGCTTAGAGTACACGCCGCGCGAAAAATGGCCAAATTCATGGCTAGAGTGGAAAGATTGGCCTCGATAATAAAGTCCGCTGGCATCAAAATTTTGCACTTGCTACTCAAGTATGCGACACTGTTACGGGTGTGGGATGAGAAGCCAAAAGAAGAACATGCTATGCTAAAACTTGCTGCTAGCTTAACAAAGCGTGAGCTTAGACTCACTGATAGTGTGGCCCATGCAATGTATATAAGCGTCAAAAGTAAAAAAAGATAATGAAAAAATTTGTTTGCTCTGGAAGTGGATTACAAGATGAAGGCAAAGGTAAGGCTACCAAGTCAATATTTGATCAGTAGTTAGGGGACACCCGTGCCAGGCGAAAGTGATTTCTTCAAAACATTTAAACCTGTCACTTCAGATGCGTACCCAAAGAAGATCTATGACATTATATATAAAGACTGTCTGTTTGGAAAGCACGCACATGGCACATTTGGGTCGAACCGCGCGGTGTTTATCTAACCTCGCTTTGTTTGCATGGTATGTCTGCATTTTTGTTATTACAGTCTTCATATTTAATATATCTTAAAATTTTGAAATACTCAGAAGTCTTTTCCATAGGTTGTAGACCAAGCAGTAAGTTGTTAAACATTTTTCTTATTTTTTCTCTTTTTACGGCACCTCCCCATAGGTGCCTTATTAATTTTGTAATCTATATTAATTATTTACACGCAAAATAACAACAAAGTTTATTATTTTAGATGATTCATTATAAAACTTTTATAAAAAGATTATATGGTTAAATTATAAACTGAAACATAGCAAAATCTCCGCGTTTTGAATATGTGAATAGAATGGTAAGATAAATGTGTACACATCGCGCGATGTTACAAAGGAGCTTTAGGCCAAAGCCATCAACTATGCGACCTATACATTGAATAGAATTTTAAAAGAAAATCGGAAAGTAACGCCGGCGGAGATGTAAAATGCTACCGAACCTTCAGTAAGATGCATATCTTCGTGTGTTTGGGTCGTTTCAAAGAAGCAAAGAAGACTCAAATTGGACGGGAAATCAAACATCTGATTTTCAGCTACTACAACACACAAAGAACGTACCGACTTTAGGATCGGGTTGAGAGGAAGATCACCACCTCAAGGAACGTCAGTAATTATGAAAAGGAATTAATTCGTTGAGAGCACGTATGGACAAATTCTTGTATTATAAATGGAATAACAATAAAGACGCGTGAGAGAATTCTAAGAAAATATCGTTGAAAAAAAGTTTCAAATATCACAAGGAAAAAACAAAATAAGAAGCCCGGCGCAAAGCGATAAACAAGAGACAAAATCTCATAAAGTTAACAAGTTACATTTATATCTGATATCACGTTTATGTATTCAAGCGAATGCTGATTTTTAGGTATATTGTTGGATGTATACTGATGGTCGGAACATCGCGTGCGATATTAATTTCAGAATTGGAAGAATTAAATAAAACTTTATGTTAGGCTTCAAAAGAGTGCAACGGACTAATGGTATCTCAGTTAGTAAATCAAAAAAATTAATTTTTTTTGAACGGATGCCTGCGCTTTAGTGTCGACTTCGACAGATAGAACTATAACGATGCCAAAAGAAGTCTTGCTGGCGAAAGAAGAAGAGAAACAGGAGATGAAAAACATACCGTACAGACAAGACAAGGGAGCACTTCCCTCCTTAGCGACAGCATCGTGAGCAGACTCATCGTGTCAAAATTCTCGGAAAACCCGAGGTGGCGCATTGGTGTGGAATGAAGTGGAAATTGAAATGTGTGAAAGGAAATAGAGACCTGTTGTTTCAGTAACAGAAGAATACGCCAGCGTTTGAATTGACCGGTTGTTGTGATTCAGAATATTCAAAGTGTACAGACACGCGACGGTCAACCAGTGGTTTTCTGCTTTTCCTTACAAGTGGTGTCAAAAATTGGTCTTTATTGAATACAGAAGCGCAATATGTAGCCGATGTCAGTCATCAAAGGACGCGATATGGCTCAGAAGACTGATCAAATGGGTGCTTGTGATATGATTCACACCATTGTATTATGCTAGCCAGAGCTCTGTGCAATTGGTTTGAACGCAGATTTTTAGAAAAGCGCTAAGCATATCAGTATGCAATGATATTTTGTCAAAGAAGATCATGGGGAAGTAGTCATCTCGGTCTAATACATCGCGACGAAGGACCAGTTATCCAATGTCCTAGGTAAAGAATTGCCAAAGCACTCATTGGCACGCTAGCAAATTGATTTTTGATATCATAGAAAAATCTGCGTAATGGTTCATACCACTCTCTGCGTAAGGGTGTTAAGGATAGATAAACTGCTTTAAGTCTGACAATTACTAACCGCTTGCGTTAGTTGTTCCTTTTCCGTTTGCCAGCGTGTAATTAATAGCGACTTAAATATAACCAACGGTAATTGTAATCATTCCTTACTTATCATTAATAAAATGTGCGTATTGTTAAACACCTTGATAATTACGCCAGTGTTTGACTTAAAATTATTTATATAACAGTTTAGAGTTATAAAAAATACCTGCTTACAAAATTTCAACGTAATCAGCAAGCCAATACATTCGCATTGTTGTAGATATAAAAGAATAGTTTTTCTATCATCACTTTAAACAATTTTCTTCCTTTGGATGTTGTTAGCTTTGCTCTCCAATAAGTATTTTTGGATTTCTGGTTATAGAATGTCAACCGGATGTTTGAAAATATTTCTTTTTTATTATAACGTGGAGAAATAAATTGACGGAATTGTTAAAGAATTAGACAGTTTGTTGACTTTGGTTGTAGTTGGTTGTAAATAAGTTTCTATTTATTTCTTTTTATAATTAAGAATATTAAAATATTTTTTTAATGTAGAATGTGTTTCAAAGAGTAACATTGTATTTATTATGTTGTGTAAAAGACAAATGTTTACGTCATTTTTATGTTGATGAAAACAACTGACATTCCATAATGTTGTGAGCAAGAATTTGACCATTACACTGCTATGTTATTTAATAACATTGTAAGCATATAAAACATTGCCCAGTTTTGCATGTATAAATTTATTAAACTTTGCTGTAAATTCGTCTAAAAATCTCTGTTAGCATTGTGTTGTTGTTGTCTTTATTGGAAAAATTATTCTGGATTGTTTCGCCTTTTGATGTCTAGTCATTTGCTTATTGTTCTTTTTTGTAGATCCTAATATACAGTACAGCCTTTATAAGTTGCGGCACAAAACTAGGCTGGTGTATTTGTAGATCTTGTGCAAGTTGTGTTATAATATCTATGGTAATTTATTTTTTTTCTCACATATGCGGTAGGTGTCTGGTGTATTTGCATCAATTTTTACAAAGTTTTTGGCTATGCTTTTGCTGAAATACTGTTCCTCCGCCCGAACGCTTATATTTGGAGCATTAGATGACAAAAATGATGTATCAACTGTCGAAACGTCTCAATGAGCAGCACTGTTGCTAAATTGTTTTCTTTAGTGCTATCTGAGTGATTATCGAGTTGCAGCGAGCATAATTTTATGCTTCAATCCGTTATCGTTAGCGTATGTCGTTCAAAAGCGTTATATACAATTGCCTGATCATACTTAACAAACGTGTTTGGGTCGGTTTCTTACGAAACGATTTTTCGGAGCTTTACCCGAATTGCATGACGACAATTAGAAACAATGCGAAACAAATTGACAAAATTTACATTTATTGTTCTTGTATACGTTAATAATCTAGCACCTATAAGAACTACTGGACGTCATTAGCAATGTCACTAAATGGGTCGATAATTCCTGTAATATAAAAAAATGTGCATTTGTTTACCTAGACAGTAGGAAAACGAAAACTGGATTAATCATCTTTCAGATTTAGGGGTGTGAACCCGCCAAGTGTAGGAGCATGTGAGTGAACTTACAAAATACCATATTGTGCATTTAACGAAAAATAACAAATTTGGACGTTAAAAATACGTGTAATCTGCTAACACTGCCATGTCACCTAAAAATGCCGTTAAAAAACTAAGCCACTTAAACAAAAAAATTAGCCTTAATATGTTTGAACCTGTCCCAATGAACTGGAGCCGAAACACTATATATGAGCTGACAAATGGGAAAAGTTAACCTGTTATCCATAAATATCCTTGCTGACATCGACCAGATAGTCCACGGAGATCGCCTACTGCAGTCATCAGATTTCAAGCTGTTTTTCAAATCGATGGCTATGGAAAAACAAATTTGAGGTAAACCCAAACATTAAGGACTTACAGATTATTTGAACGGTAGTTTGAAGGGCAACTTTATCAACGAGACAATAATGGACGAGATAGTTATTGGACTTGCTCTTGAATTACTAAGTAGAAACTAAAAAACAAAGTCCATATTGAATGGACAAGCACGTCGTACATGCATTTAAATTTTGATGGGGTTCATTTATTACCAAAAGATACGGAAAGCTGGCATACTTTCACAAAAAAGGAATAAACATTCGAGAGTCTCGACCTCTGAGTTAGCAGGCAAGACAATTTGGATAACATGTTTTTTAGAGACTATGTAAAAGACATTTAACCGTTACGCCTTATGGTGAAATACTGAATTGTGCCACCGACTATTATATCACGCCATTATAGCAAAATGTATGGTATATTATTATTATATAAGGTAAGCCTGTGAATTAATCTTATAGCGTATAATTTTGTTTACGTACGCGGCCCTTAAACTGTCAATTCGTAATATTCCTGTCTATATGTATATTCTATTAGCTATCACAATAATTGTTCTTTACTGAGGATTGGCTTGGATTTTCAATTATCCTAGGATAAATTAACTGCACCATGAACAAATATTACAGTTTACAGTTTTAATAAATGGGTATACATTGGTGGGTTATTAATGGAGTTGTCATTATTTAACAATATTTGATATTTATAGTTCTGACTTTGATTGGCACATTTGTTATGGGTTTTCACCACTTACCAGTTTTCTTCTTCTTCTTAATCTCAGCTTCTCCCTTGGAGGTTGCTGATCAGCATGGCTATTTTGACCTTTGATATAGCTGCTGATGTAAGATTGAACCATTCTCGTAGGTTACGTAACCAAGAGATTCTGGGACGTCCGACTCTCCTTCGCCCAGCAATTTTGCCTTGCATAATGAGCTGCAATATCTCATATTTAGAATTGCGGGAAAGATCTCCAATTCTTTGCGCATCCTACCCAGAACCTGCTGATTCGTAATTCGGTCGGTCCAAGAGATTTTCAATAGTCGTCTATAAATCCATAGCTCGAAGGATTCAAGTCTCTTTGAAGTTTCTTTATTTAAAGTCCAACCTTCTAGACCATACAAGAGCACTGGGAATATGTAACAACGGACCATTCTTATCCTTAATGCTAACGATAGGTTCTGAGCAGTCAGTAGTTTTCTCATTTTCATGAAGGCTGCCCTTGCTTGTTCTATTCTTGCTAAGATTTCTTCTCTATGTGTGATGTTTTTGTTTACTATCGTGCCAAGGTACTTGTAGTTTTGAACTTGTTCAATAATCCTATTGTCTATGACCAGCTGACTGTCTGCGGTGTTTCTTTTAGATGCTACTAACATTTTTGTTTTACTAATATTAATACTAAGCCCAAATTCTTTACTTGTTTGAGATACTCTATCTACCAGTGTCTGAAGGTCTTTTAGGTTGTTTGCGATCAAAACGGTGTCGTCAGCGTACCGAATGTTATTGATACATTTCCCATTTATTATTAGTCCTGAACTTTTATCTTCTAACGCTTCGCGGAATATATATTACGAATAAATGTTAAATAACATGGGTGAGAGGATACACCCTTGTCTGACACCTTTTTGAATATTAATTTCCTCGGAGAGAGAGTTATCCACTTTTATTTTTGCAGTTTGACCCCAGTAGAGATAATTATTTGTATGTCATGATGGTCTATGTTGAGTTTCTGCAAAATATCAACTAGTTTATCGTGCTTCACGTTGTCGAATGCTTTGCTGTAGTCTATGAAGCACATGTAAATATCCTGGTTTACATCTAGAGATCTTTGTGCTAAGATGTTAAGAGCAAATATGGCTTCTCTGGCCCCTGTTCCGTTGCGGAAACCGAATTGTGTGTTTGACATTTCCGCTTCACATTTGCTATATAATCTGGTGTGGATGATTCTTAAAAATATTTTTAGTACCTGACTCACGAGGCTTATGAGTCGATACTCATTGCATCTAAACGCTCGGGATTTCTTAGGGATGGGGACAAAGTTGGAAAGTAGCCATTCGCGTGGGATAACCCCTGTTTGGTATATATCGTTAAACAAGTCAACAATTATTGAAACTGACTGTTCATCTTATAGTTTTAACAGTTCGCAGTGTATACCATCAGGTCCTGCTGCTTTTCCAGCTTTTGCGGTTTTTATGGCATGGTTGACCTAACTGCATGTTATTTTTGGTGCGTTTTCTGCTGCTGTAATGCTACGTTCTTCTGCTCTTTGATCTCTAAAGATTTGTTTAATATACTTTTGCCATAAGTTTAACTTTGATTCTGTATCTATGACTAAAGAACCTTGGTCATCCTTCATTATCCTCGATTGTTGTCTGTGTGCAATACCAGTGATTTCTTTTATTTTCTTGTGAACATTGAAGCTGTCATACTTACGTTCATACTTTTCTATTTCTTTGCACTTATCATCCATCCAGGATTCCTTTGCTGCACGTATCTTGCTTCTAATAATGTTATGTATTTCTCTATACTTTATTTCATCTTTATTTTTAAATTTTCTCCTTTCGTCCATTAGCGCTAAGATTTCCTCTGTCATCCACTTCTGCTTCATCTGTTTCTTGTGTTCTCCCAAGGTTTCTTGTTGTGTCGTTACTATTGTTTCTTTTATTTTAGACCATTTTGTTTCCTTATCTAAATTACTAATATTTTCTTCTTGCATTTTATGGAAGTTTTGGTTTATCATCTTAGTTGCAGAATTTCGTATATCTGGTTGTTGTAACCTTCGTGTATTTATGTAACTATTTTGGTTTTGTTGTTGTCGTCTTTTCTTCAATCTAATATACATATTCATGACTACAGGATTGTGGTCCGAATTTGCATCCGCACCTGGGTATGCTTTTACAGCCTTTACGCTATTTCTCGCCTTTTTGTTAACTAGAATGTAATCTATTTGGCTTCTAATTATTTGTTCTGTGTGATCTCTCGGTTCTTTCCAAGTATATAATCTTCTCTTTGGTAGTTTAAAGAGAGTATTTGTGACCACAAGGTCTTCTTATATACAAAACTGCAGCATTCTCTCTCTTCGTCCGTTTCTCTCACCTAATCCATATTTACCTACGTAATCTCCATAGCTTCCTTCTCCAATCTTTGCATTATAATCCCCCATTATTATTGTGATGTCACGTTTTTTTCTTAATTTTAGTACTTTCTGAATTTCTTCGTAAAAAGGTTCTATTTTATCATCGTTTTTCTTGTCAGCAGTGGGGGCATATATTTGAATTAAGTTCATTTTACCTAAGTTTGTTTGTAGCTGAATCATCATAATTCTATCCGAATATGGTATAAAGTTAATTACTGCTTTACTTGCAGCTTTGTCTAGCATGATACCAACTCTACTATAATGCTCTGTTTCAGTGTTCCCTGAATAATATATAACACCGTTTTCGGTACTACATTTCCCTGGGTTAATCTACTCATCTCTTGTACAACGTTATCCAGTTTTCCTGCTTGGAATAAACTGCGTACATTCCATGTTGCAATTCTGACTCTGTTTTTGTGTATACTGTACATATTCTCTTGATTCCCTTGATTGGCTGACGGGAGATTCTTCGCACCGTTTCCCCACTGAAGGGTGCCCCGGACTAACAGCCAATTGTTTTGATTTTTCAGCCATGTGATTATCTTGGGAAGCATTTAAAACAAAATGCATTTAGTGCGGTAGTTTTCCATTGCTTTCCGCACCGCAGCGTCCCAACCGTTTAGGTCAATATGTGACCCTCGCCTGAGATTGTTCTAAAATGGGCCTTTAAGGAAGTAAATCTTCAGTAGCCCCATAAAAGTAATGCCACAACTGCTGCCCTTTGTCATGCTAGTTTTGGTCCGCCCCGAGTATTTTATTTCCTCGGTACCACCCATCTGGGAGGCATTCCCCTATCCGCCACATGGGGAGGCGCCCAATGGGGGACTAGCAACCCCACATGGGTACCAGTTTTAAATTTCAGATATACCTTTTTATGAGTTGTTGGTCTGCGTTTATTTGAGTGAGAAAGATGGTCTTATTAAGGATAAGGACGCGCGGTTGAATGATCGTTGGGATAGTACGATACTGAGCTTTATCATTGAAATCTTGAGTAGAATTTGTGTTGCTGTGTACAGATGACTGATTAGAGATATTTACTGTTGACTGCTGCTGTACAAAGATTGTGAGATTTGTAAATTTGAGAGACCAGATACTAGACAAAAATGTTTTTCTCGGTTGTTGTTAGTTTTATATTTTTTGCGTAGCTATATATAAACAACATTTATACCTTGAACTAATTTTTAGGTGCACAACCGTTTGGTGATAAAGTTGCATGCGTTTGCGACCGCACCGAACCATAGATTAACATCAATTTCTACTTTTATGATTAAAGAATGTTTTTGTCATAAAATTTAAAGCTAAAAAATCGCATAGTACAAAGGCAACAAATCCATAGTTTATGACAACTTAGAAGTTTCTCATTTTAATCACTATTTACGTATGCACATAATTTACCCTCTTCTGTCATAAGGTGTAATTTGTATTTTTACATTTAGTTAATTTTTTTTTATATTTTTTTGAGTTGGTTGTTTAGTCTTTTATGTTTTTGAGTTTTTATGAGCATTCTAGCTTCCAAAACACTTTTCTTTGTTATTATAATGACGTTGTGCTTTGCACTTTGCAATTTGTATACCTTACACAATTATTCTATTTCTCCTAATCTCTTTTCTATTCTGATTAAAAAAACTGTTAAGATTAATAAAACAATAATAAAGAACAATAGTAATTATGTAAAAAAATAGTAATTCAATAATTATTAATAATTGTTCTAATTATTTTGGCATGTCTATTCATAGCAGTGTACAGAGAATAAAATCGAAATACAGTCTGTTGAAATTCAAAAATATAATGCCTTTGTTTTTGTGTAACCACCGTGATCGTATAAGGCTATTGTTAAAACGTACGTTCACCCTCTGATACCTTAGTAACCGTTAAATTGGGAGTTAGCGTTTTGCAAATTACGCACTCGTTTATTATTCAATTTTGAGTTCTCCGTGTGCTTGTGCGGCCGTGCTTATAAATTCGTAGAATTTGTATTGTGTTTATTTGAAATGAGAAATTTGCCAGATATTCTGGCTGAATTTTTATCACATTTTACCAAAGTTCGGCTTTCATTTTTAGTTACAATAGAATCTAATATAATAAAGTAATAATATTTTTAAAATGTATCGAAAAAATATGTTTTCCTCAAACATTAAAAACATTGTTTTTCCAAGTTAAAAGTTATCCTAAGAATAATATCAAGAACCCTTTAATGAAAGATCGAGAAGTCATAAAACAGTGTAGGAATATTATACTTAATTTGTAGATGTATCTAAGGTAAAAATCTCATTACTGCAAAAAGTAAAATGCATGTTTTGTTGTTAAAAGCAAAAGGCATTCTACTTGAATGAAAAGAGAAAATGAAAAGGGGGAAAAACAAAAAGGCGAAAACGTAAAATGTTAGTTATAAAACTCAATATATTGGTCACATTCTCTTTATTTAGTCTTCTTCACACTATTAGTTATATGGATAAGCCCTCTTAGTTTGGATGTCCAGGGAGTTTGTCTAGGTATCTGTCAGTGAAACTTCGTATTTCTTCTTCAACAAAGAGTACGGCGGCATCCTCGTGTAGAGGTTTATTATTGCCGTACCAGGAGGCATCGAAGATTATTCTTAGTGTTTTAGATTGCAATTTTTGAATAATTTTAGTATTGGACGAATAGTACAGCCCAGAGCTGTATACTGCAGCCCTAGATAGGTTTTATGATGCATTTGTATAGTAAAATTTTGTTATTGCAGGTTAGCTTAGATTTGCAAGCTGTTATTAAATTTATTTGTAGTGTTTTGATGTTTATTGTATATTTTTATTATTAATATGAGTTTTCATGTAAGCCTCCGGTCAAGAGTTAAAAACCAAGATATTTAGTTTCACTTTTTACAGGGAGACGTATCTTGATTGTTACTTCGGGGCACTCTTCGATTAGTAAAGTTAATAGGAGTTGATTTAGATTAATTTACCGTTGTTTGCCATTTATTAAACCAGTTTCAAGAAAATTGAGGTGTTGGAGATTATCTGAGGCCACATTTGGGTTATTGTTGACGGGTAATAAGGCGCAAAAGCAGAAATGTTTGTTATTCGTAATTGGAATATCAGCAATTATCAGCCCAGGTAGAGGAAGGGTCCTAGTACACTACCTTGCGGACACCTGACTAGAGGGAGTAAAGAGTGGAAATAGGAAGTAGGTAGATGTAGTTTTAGTTTGTGTAAGAGCCCCTTGTGCCAGACACGCTCGAAAGCATGCTTGACTTTGCTGAATAGTGGAATATTGTGCGCGGAAACCAAACTGATGGGATGATATAAGTTCATTCATGTCGACAGTGTTACTGAGCTTCTTAAGAAGGAGTTGTTCGAATATCTTAGACATAGAAAGGAGGTTTTTTTGGGTCTGAGGATCATTACAACCTGCAAGAATAGTCACGTTGTTAGAAAATAGGTAAGTCTTAACATGCCATTGATATGATAGTTAGCAATACGATTGATTTTTTAGGTAGCTCTTTTAAGTATTTGTGTGGTGATTAAATCAAATCCTGGGACTGTAAAACTATTGAAATTGAATATTTCTATTGGAAAAAAAGACTGTACGGGCAATTCAATCTGGTAAGGATTGTCCAGGAAGTTGATTATTTTTTGTTCTTCATTATGGTTATTTGCAAGTAAGGTTTGGAATACTGTAGATAGGTATTCGGCAAATGCAGTTGCTTTTTCTTGATCACTTTTACCCCAGTTACCATCTGATTTTCTTATTTGGAGAATGTGCGTGACTGGTCCTGTGAATTTTTGTAGTTTTCCAGATGGAATGGTTTTATTTGGATAAGGTTTGGATAATGAGGATTTTGATATCGTTCAGCTGTGACCTAAGTTGCCTTGTTAATCTGCTATATGTAGTTCTATCCTCAGAACTGCGACTTCTTGCGACGCATGTTTTTCTTTTGCTATTAATTCACGAATATAAGAGAAATCAGCTGTGTAACTTGAGTTTTGTTCAGTGACAGGAGGGGATTGCCAGACAGCTTTTGAATTACGCAGGCGAAATAATTTATTGCAGCATCAAGATCATCCGGGTATTTTAATTTGAGACTGAGGTTTAGGTTATTGACAATAGACTCATGAAAGATATTCCAGTCTGTTTTAGGTGTTGTAAACTTAAGAACTTCTGGTCGAGATATACTTTGAGTACTAAGTGTTGTGATTATGCGAGTGTGATCTGTTGAGAAATTCCAATTAGGCACAATATTGAGTTAGGGTGGTCATATTTCTTTGATACCAAAGAAGTCAATTAGATCGAGCAGTTTGTGAGTATTTGTAGACCACTATGTTTGTACACTTATAGATATACGAGTACAGTTGTGGTTATTGATGGCTCGCAATAGGTTTTTGCCCTTCGGTAGAGTAAGTCTAGATCACCACTGGATATGTTTGGTGTTCCAGTCGCCTCCAATTATAAGTTTGTTTTCAAGCAGCTGAAAGGGAGCTGGATGGTCTTTCGTTGTGATTGATCTGGGTGGACTTCATATTGCAGCTATATCAAATGAGAACGGTGGTGACTTTATGTGAACTATAGTAATCTGTGTTGCATTGGTTTAGTGAGAATGGTGTGATATAGTGTTGCGAATAATAACTGCAGCTCCGCCGTGGGCCCCGCTACTAGATGGTTATTATGATAGACGTGTATTGTGGTATGGGGAATACTAATTTATCAGTAAAGTGCGTTTTAGAGATTAGCACATCAATTTTATTATACTGTAAGAAATTAATTATTTTTACTCTATGGTTATTCAGTTCATTTGAATTCCATAATGTAATACGTAGTGAAGACAGGCCCATTAATTATTTAGTTATTTTGTTAATGACAGAAGGTAGCATATTGAGGATCATGCTATTCTGATTGATTAGTTGGGAGAACATTTAAATTCGTTGAGAAAGGTACTGAGCTAAGATTTAATTGTTGGTTTTGTGGGTTATTTCGCGTGCAACTTTAGAGTAGGTCGGAATGTTGTTTATACCTTGTTGGGGATTATTTCTGTTCAGAAAGCTGGGATTATTGTGTATTTTGCGATTAACGACATCAGGTTTGCCTCTTTAATTTTGCAGGTTTCTGTAAACTGTGCGTCTTTTATAGTTGATGGCGTGATTGCTTTCACAGAGTACACACTTAGCGGGGGTATTATTAGGTTTTAGATGTTGTCGAGTTCTGTAGACCTCTGCATTTAACAAATTTATATAGCCTAGTGCAATACGACTTGGAATGTCTGTACATGTGACATCGTGTATATCGTACTTTTCTTTCTATTAGGTGGCTCTACTTGAATTTGTATGTTGTGTAGATATTGGAGATCATAAATATCTGTTGTTTTTCTGGGGCTCTAGGTCTACCTAGAATAACATGAGAATAACATAATTATGTGCTTAATATTTATGATATTGCGGATTTTACGACTTTTTTAATTTTACCGGTAGGTTACGGATGACTACTTTGTAAGCACGATTTCCTTTGATATGTATTATGAATTATTTTGTTATCGTTTAAGTGTCTTATCCGTTTCCTATACGTTTCAAGGGATTTTACGTTTACTTTGATTACAAGTGTGGTAGTGATTTACCTTCACGTGTTTTATCTTCAATGACTTTGGATAAGTTTTGGGCTATCTTGTTAAAGTATATTACACCTTAAATGTACATTGGCGGAGGTTTCTGTATTTTTGGGGGGATTTCAGCCGAATTTGTGGTGTCTGTAATAGTTTTGTTTTGTAGGGATGCAAATCTATTTGCAGTTGTTATGTTTGCTGTTTCGTTAATTTTAAATCGATGTTTAGTACTTCTATTCCCATTTTTTCTTTTCGTCATAACTTACTATTTATTTTGAGATTCGCTTAGTTGGTTGTCATCGCTGACTTGGATTATTATTGGATATTATCGTTATTAGACGTATTTGTATTGGGTATTGAGTTTATCAAGTTTTTTGCCTAGTTGAAGACTGTGTACAATGTATTTGCTGATAATTAAAATTTAATTAAGGACCAGGATAGAATTGACCATAAGTTGGTTGGAGAGTCATTGGCATTTTGTATGTAAGATTGCACGGGGAGTGTTGGCTGCGATTGGCTCTGTTGCTGATAATGTGGAATTTGAGCAGATAATGAATGTTTTGTTAGATCATACTGGAATCTAAGCCGTAAGAAAAACTCATTATGATTACTAAAATCGCGTGCTTTAAGATCAAAAAAACTCAAAAAACAATCTCAAAATTATATTTATTTTTGAAGTTTTAAATTAGGGCGGGCTATATTTTTTGATTCCCTCTTATATATATTTAAAATTTGTTTTATCGGCCCAATTGTCTAAGCACGCGTTGCGATATGCCCGGCGGTCTGTCGACGTAAACCAATTGCCTATAGTCACCTTTGTATTTGATCCACGGGATGTTCTTGTCAATTGTTTTACGTAGTAAGCTTCAAAGAAATCACCGTTAGCTTTTGTACCCTTGCTTAAGTAAAGATATATTTAAAACAAGCAATTAGAAAACTCTAAATCTAAGAGCTGCTCGTCTGTGATCAGGTAAGATCCTGGTTTGCAATTTTAATTACAGTTCAGTAAAAGTTATTCATATTTTTTTGATATGGGCAGAGGATTTTCTGTTTTACGCAAAGTCGTTGTTGTTTTATCGTCAAATGGAGGAAATTTAAGAAAAATTGAAATTGCCCTCACTTATAACGTTAGATGAACATTGTTTTTTATTTTGAAAAAATGTCATCTCACGAGTGCCAATAATAATTTTTTGCTATGTTTTGCTATTGATCCCGATGTTTTACTTTAGTCGCTTTTTTGCACGTTTTTATACGCTTAACCTTCTAATTTAAATATTATGTTGTCAAAGAACAATATGTTAAAAATTAGTAGTGAAACTGGGTCTTCTACATCCTACAGTTTTAGATGTTTTTCCAATTACGTTTCTTGAAAATGTTTATAAGATAAAACTGTAATATTTGGATTGGTATTTAATAGGTTTCTGAGAAATATATCATCTTGTATTTCTTTTACTACAAATGTAAACATTATTGCTTGGTACTTCTGTATATTCTTTTTTATTATTATCAATCTCATTCTCTGATGCTTCAAAAGTTTCCGCTTCTTAACTTTGTTGATGCGATTCAACGTTATCTTTCACTTTTACTTTCGGTATTAACATATTAGTTTTCTTATTCAAAATCTTGATTTCAAGTTCATGAGATAAAATCAAATTTTTTATTACTTAGAAGTTATATTGCTATTATAGTGAATAGTAAAGGCAATTTCAATTGGTGTAAATTATATTGTAATGTAAAAAGAATGAGAATTAAAAATTAAAATTTACTACTAACCTTAGATATTATACAGAACCTGGTTGCATACAAACGTCAAACTTCGTATACTGATGCTGTACATTAAAATGTGGGATTAAAATGGCACAAGAACAATATCCAAGTTATTCGAATGAAAGGTTAACATCAAATGTGAAATAGATGTCCCGCAAAAGTACATAATTAATGTCCATTATTTTGACTTTTGGAAAATAGATAATGGGAGTCGAAAAGCTTGTAGACAAATGTTGCTCGCTGATAAATTTTAATCACCACCATTTAAACTGGCGATTCACTACCTATAATCTATCAAGTATAAATTTAATTTATATCTAGTAATTTTGGAAATTTGTGTCGCCTTGTTAAATCCACCACTTTAAATTTTTAACTCCTAGATGTTGCCTTTATAATTAGCCAGTTTTGTACTAAATTTTTAATCTCAAATTCGTAATCAAACAAATTGTAATATATTAACTTATATTATTCTAGCGTGAATTTTGTGAGTTTTAGTGACTAGAGCTAGTGCTGCAATTAGCATTTAGGCAACGAGGCGGCCGTACCAGCGTTTAAAGCATGTGGCATCAATATTAATATAAAATTGGTGGAAAATGGTAGACAGAGATGAGGAGACAGTAAATAGTGTTTCTAATTAAAAAAGTATTTTCACAATTGGTATGTTTTTAATTAAAAAATATTTTTTTACTATCTGTTATTATAAAAAGAAGTGTTTAAAGAAATAAAGAGCAAAGATTAAAGACCAAATGAATAATTAGCTTTCAGAGAAGAATGAAATGTGTAGTGAAATGAAAGAATAATAATGAAAATTAGTAGTATTCTCTTTGAAGCTACAGTTGTATCGCAGACTGGAAGGTGCTTTTTGTGCGTATGCGAAGATAATTTTAGTGTCACATAATGACAACTGTTGGAACACAGAAAAAAGCAGTAAATTATTTGTGTAATTCTGCCAGTGCAGCTGTGAAACACCATCATGGGCAGCGATGAACAGCGTCGTTTCCTAGGAGGTAGGAAACGATTGTGAAGATGCAGCATTGTGTTTTGCTGAATATAGTTGTTGAAAAACGGAAAAGAGAAGAAAATTAAGATTGGAGACTTTTTGACAAATGCTTGTGAGCTACACGTTACCCAGCGTATGTTTAATTTGATAATGAAATATAGGCTTTTGTGGGTTTTTGCATACCATTATCCATGCGTATTTTAGGATAAAAAACATTTATGCTTAATGGTAGGTTAAAGAGTAGGTAACTACCCGATAAGTACAGCAAGCAGCATAGAAAATTACGGTGAAAAACACAAACGGGCAATAAATTATAGATTTTTGCACGTTAAATGATATGGTAGTAAAAAATACGTTATTCAAACATAAAGATACACGTAAATTTACGCAAGAGATGCCGAGCAGTGGGAAAAGTCAATTATAGATCTGTTAATCACCGAAAAAGACAGTGCGAGGAAAGTCATGGATGTTAACGTAATGAAGAGATATATGTAAAAGCGGCCATTACTTAGTAAAAAAAATAATATAGAATAAAAAGGTCACTAAACTACGAAACCAAGAGTTGTAGGTTCGAATCCCGCTGTTGCCAATTCGATCGCTGGCATTTTACAGCTCAGATCGACGCAGGCTGCCATAAATGAATACCTGGAGTACTCTGGGGTAATAATAGGCGGTCGGTACGTAGTGCTAGCCACGTTACTACCCTTGTGTACTGTAGGCTGTGGATCGTAGCATCCTGTTACGAACCCAAAGGGCTTTTGAGGCCTGTTACAGGGAACTAAATAACAAAAAGAAAAGATAAAATACGTGGGCATAAAATTCTTCAAATTATAAGATGAAAAATAAAAGCATACCAGACGAGACCAACAGAAGAACTAAAAGTGCAAGAAATACAAGCAACAGCAATAGAGACCAATACAGAGAAGCCGTCGAAAACTTTTAAAAACACGGTAAAGAAAGTATGTGGAGAAAATAACAACGCAAATAGGAATAAACAGACTACGTGGTGGAACAACGAAATAAAGGAAGAAAATACCCATGGAACAATAAAGATAAAAAAGATTACAAAGACCAGATATAGAAAAAAAAGTAAAAACAATGGTTAAGGAGGCAATCCAGATGAAAAAATGGACATAAGAAAATTATTGTACAGTATGCTAAGAAAATTAAGAAAAAATACAAAACCAACCCTAAAGAAAATTTAAAATAAAGAAGAACAGCTTATAACGGGAGACGAGGAGAAAATTGAAAGATAGAAAGAGCATTATACAGAACTGCTAGTAAACAAAGAAGGAAACAAACAAACTACAGAAGTGATCACGGATAAAATTGAGGTGCAAGAAATGGAGGAGCAATTAGAGTACTAAAATAGACGAGATAAAACCAAAGCTGCTAAAAAAATCAGCCTGGTAACCAACTAAGATACCACTAGAATCTTAATTCGGCGATAATCTCTCCAATTCATAAAAAAGCTGTGCAGAGTATAATAATTACAGAAGGATATCCCTAGCGTCATTCAGAGCAGATAAATCCACAAATGACTAAATATTTGGAATCGAGCAGATAGTAGAGAAAATAATACATACTAAAACAAAAATATTTGTAGGGGCCATAAACATGAAAAAAGTGTTTGACAGTATAAACAGAAATAAGTTGTGGGACATTTTAAAGAAAAGAGTAAGCATAAAGGTGATCTAAAGGATATATACAGAAAAGTGTAGTCAGAGTTGAAGGTAAAATGTCGAGCAGCTTCTTTGCATATAGGGGATTAAGGCAAGGAAGTATTCTATTTATAATAATAATGGAAGAGGTAGCAAAGAAAGTAGACAAAGAAATAAGAGGGATAAATCTAGAAACCTCAGACAAATAAAGATAAAATAAAACTATTATACGACTTGATATTTTCTAATAATAAAAAAAATAAAAAAATAAAAAAACGGGAAAAGGAAATGAAGGCGTACGATTATAGTATAAATATCAAAAAACAGAAATTTTGACAATAACCGACTAGCAAGAAGAAACCGAGACGAGAGAGACCATTAAAGTCACGAAACCGTAGAGAAGATTAAACGAAGAAATAATAAATAAAAAAACTAATTTTCTACAAACCATTCTTTAATAAAAAGGAAGTGACAAAGAAAACTAAGACCAAAGTTTGTGTCAGTACTGGCTTATTTAAGGGAGCGAATCATCTTGACACCCAGCTTAGAAGAAGAAGCGGATAAGTAAGTAAGTAAGTAAAAACAAATAATGAAATATTTGTTAAAAAGCCAATTATTTTTTAATTAGCGCGTAAAAGGGGTAACAATTTGTAATTATTGATTTGTAATTTTATTGTTTTGTAATTATATACCTGTGGCAGAGGCTTTGCTTTAATATTTTTAAATTTTACTACTTTCTATTTTATTTTAAAATTGTTTTAGATTAATTTATTGGCTTCTTTTATATTTTAATTTTATTGCTCTCTTACTAACGTGTTGTGCTGTTTTTCTGTTGCACTTATTATTAAATTAAAAAAAATTCTAAATATGTAAAAACGACTGATTGAATCTGTTATTTACAATATAATTACACTTTATCACAGTAGTGTTACGTATATGCATACTCATTACCCAATTCAAAGTAAAACTGTAATGTTTTGAGCAAAATTTCCAAGTTCTCATTATCCCAGCTTTAATTAACGCCCATGGTACTAAAACTGAGACATCATGAGATCGTACGTCTGACAAGCAGACTTTAGCATTAAGTTAAATTTCATGTAGTCATACAAAGTGCTATTAGGGTTGAGCATTGTGTGAAAGGGGTGTGCTAGAAGGACTCATTGCCACTTCGCCATTCAAAACTTACTTTCGCAAGCATTTTAATGGCCCTCCCAAAATTTTCATGCGCAATCTACTGCGGGCATTCGCTTTTTAGACTTTTATTAAGCAAAACCACAAATTGATGATCGGGATTTGCGCCGGACGCCCAAAGGCTTAATAGCCTTAAGGTTTAATAACTAATTATTGAAAAACTTTGCAGTCAGCTGAATGCTTAAGGACGCTTAGGCGCTAAGTCCAAACTCGCACAATTAATTTACTGTCCAATAAAACCGCCGTGGCCCAGCGTTTAAAGCGTAATTCTTGCAAAAAGTTACCAGCGTTTATCTTTCCCAAGTTTTTATAAAGAAATCGTTAAATCCTCATTTCACTCCTATTATGTTTTTACGCTACGCATACAGCTAAGCGGGGCTTTATATTTCTTTAGAGGTAGTCGCTTTTTATGAAGATAATTTTGCCAAGGAGGAAGACGTGCCCTAACTTTAAAAAGCGCCGCAATGACTTTACGAAATTGCGATCATTTGGGAGCCCTAATTTCCAATTGGTTAGGATTTTTTAAAATTGTGTCTAAATCAAGCACTTTTTTTGGTTCTCCCCAATGAAAAGGTTTAGTTCATTCGCTCATAACTAATCTTTTTATATTGTAAGTTCTACTTCAGGTTACTACACGATACCTTAAATTTTCGAAGAGTAGTTTGTTAGTTAATTATTGATATTTTGTAAATTACTATATCATTTTGTTATGTGCACTAGCAAATTATTTGTAAAATTGTCCCTACAAGGGGTTTAAAAAAACTGAAATTTGATAATGTTAGTACTTAAATTGCTTTTAAATGTTTAAACAATTTTAAAAGCCTTATATGTTTTATAAAATAATGAAAACATTATTTATTCTCTTTTACTACAAAGCTTTACCACTTAATATAATTTATTTTAGATTTATCAACAAATTATATTTCGATTGAAATAACTTCAACAAGTGGCTAATAATATTGAGGTTCTTGTTGGGAATTTCGTCCGTTACCTGCTCTAGTAAACACATAAACAAGAGGGAGTACTAATTATAGTAGATTATTAATAACAACAATATTAATAGTTTACCAATGATGAGTGACCAGAAATATTAATATATCTTATTGCAACAGTAATAGCAGCAGCTAATACAATAGCCATTTATACAAATACAGACACAACAAGCTCATAATGTCTATTTTATATACCAAATATAACAATTAAACCAGTAAGGAATATTAGTTTTGCAAACGTTACGCCAAGGTTTCTATTAAACACAAATGTAAGAGAAAAACGGAATAGTCCCGAATTATTCTTTCTCGTATGTGTCTTCTCTGTTTGCAGAGGTTGCTACTACTTTATTGAAATGAGCCCTGTTTTCGGCTATTCCAAACTGTTGGCCTGCAGTTAGTTTTAGTAAATTACTTTGCAACAATTTATATCTATAGTTTCTAAGAATCTACCCAATATAAATCGTTTCTTCTTTTTTTAATATATTTTAGTTATTTTTCTTCGACTATTCTTTTCAGTATCTCATTATTACTTATTTTGAACGCTTTAATTTTATTCTGCAGTCTGCTCATTAACATTTACGAATTTTATTTTAAGTGAGAGTTGCAGCTGCTTGTCGCACGACATAGATGTATATTTAATGAATGAGCTTCTTGTTATTTCTATCGTAGCTCTTATTTCTCTGTCTGAGTCCAGTTCGTTGTTTATCCAGAACTTACTCAGTATGCCATGAATATTTGGTTGGTCAGTATTTATAAGATGATTACTAATAACCATGTATTTAGTTTTTTATCCTTATTGATTTTTAGTCTCATTTATTTTATATTTAGCGTGCTGGTTAGGAGCTCCAAATTGCTCAAGCCCTCAGCCAGTATAGCACAATCTTTTGCATACCTTATATTTCTTATAATTTTCCTCTGATTTTAATCCATCCAGTTCTGTCCCATTGTGGTTTTTAAAATATGCATTCTGAGTACATATTAAATAGAACCGGCGAAACGACACAAACTTGTCTCACGCCTCTTTTAATTAGTTATTCTTCTGTTACTTCTTTTTCTACATGTACCATTGCAGCCTGTTTTCAATATAAGTTTTTTTTTATTTAGTATACATATTTTCTGAGTAGTCTTAATGTTCGTAGTGCTTTCATAAGTGTCTCAAGTTTGAACTTTATTAAAGGCGGGAAATCTGTGAAACATAGAAATGTCTGTTTTCAAATTTTTGTCAATTGCAAATTCACATTTCTTGTAACATTACTTTTAAGACATTATTTATCAGCTATATTGTTCTTAGGGAGTGGAATGAATAGGTTACCGGCAGTAACACAAGTATGGTCACGGTTCAAGAAGCTAGCGCCGGATACCCCATTAGAGATCCTGAATATTGGCTCATTGACCAGTCGCTCTCATGATGTCACAATACAGGAAACGAAATAGAGTAGCGCGAAAGTGGTTTATAACGGATCTGCGCAGGCATATAACGGTGTTGGAATCACCGTGGGCAAATTTTTTCAACTTCATTGCTGATGTCCAGAGCTACGAAGAAAAAAATCCTCTTTATTACAAAAACACACCACATTCCCGCAATCTCGGCGTGTGCACTACAACACAGTTAAGGATTCCTTCTGGGACTTGTTTGACAATAATTTCTCAAGCTGATTATATTGTTATAGCCGGCGACATTTAGCCATGTCGGACCCAAAATTGGACGGACGAGCCATGGATGGTTTAGTTATGGCGATTGCAACAAAGCTGGTTAACACATCCTAAATTTTTCATAATCCTCATAAGCACTTTCTTCTAAAAGCGCGACATACATTTAAGGACTTTCTATTGTGGTGTCAAAACATCCCAAGTGGACTATATTCTTGTTCGACAGCGCGAGATCCAATGAGTTTCCGACGCAAAAGTGGTATCGTGTGCTCTACCAAAAGCACAACTGACAGATTAAGATAGTTCGAAAAGAATCAAGAGGTAAGACAGGGTCACCATAATCTGTGACTCATCATTTTACCTGCAGTCACTACGATAGACGAAATGTGGTTTAAAACAATGGAATCCACACATACCGCAACGATAGGAACTTTTGGCGTTACAAAGCCATCAAATCGACAAAAGTTTCTGGCTATCGAGAGACAACATTTAGAAAAAGAATTGTGCGGAGAAGCAAAGATCTCATGCCTTTCTGACTGTTAACACGTCAGAAAACTAGTAGACCTACAAAGAAGCCCAAAACGACGTAAAAACAGCAATAGCCTAGGAAAAGCCGTAGTATTTCAAGGAACTATACAACCACTAGATACACGTGAAGAAGAGCGCGACATCTAACGACTCGTCGGAGCTCGTTACCGAAAGTCAGGTCGATATCGAAAAGTTCTATGGTGTCAACGACAGCTGTGGCCAGCTTATCATAGAATTGAAACGGGTGATCGCTGCTGGTAACGGCACTTTGAGTCTTTTTTCACTTGCCAATCCTCGTCATACCTCCTGTGTACCGCCCACTCCAGCCGTTCACAACTGTCGAAATCAAATTGGTGGTGCAGGAAATGCGATCTGGCAAGGTAACTGACTCAGATGACCTCCCATCAAACTGTGGTCAACTGTAGTCAAAATGTTGGGATTCCAGCGACTCGTCTACAGGACTCTTCAATACAATCATTGAAGAAGGTCGTATGTTAACCGCATAGACCAATACGCACGACAGTACTCATCTGGAAGAAAAAAGGCAACCCGACGGAATATACAAATTACAGTTGTCTGCTCTTTCATATTATGACAATCCTAGAGTCGACCACCGATTGCGAGACATTGCCATTATCATATCTAATCAGTGTGGTTTTGTCAAGATAATAGGTGAAAGATAGAGAACACTGGCTGCTCCGGTGTGGTCATATTCTGTAGGCTAACCAATCAACAATCGCCTAGATCGAGTATCGACTTGACATACTGGGAATGGACTTAAGGGACACGCTGCACCTAGACCCGAAGACAGCCGGTCGTTACCCGAATCAGGCATATGATCGCATCAAGTGGGCCTAGAAATCTACGATAGTAGACCCCGAACAGCGGCACAAAAATTAAAAAAGAAGGCTTCCACTTTCACGGGTCTAACCGCGTTATTTTAGGAAAATTACCGACGTTTTGGCATCCACTTTGATGTTATTTTCAAGGGTTGAAATTAATTCTATATCATATACTAGTAAAAAGCCCTCTTTCAAAGACGGGTTACCCAAGCTAAATAATTGAAGAAAAAATGAGCAAATAATCAGCCCTATCTAAGTATGATGACATTCGTTCGGCTACATGTAAATCAAAGTTCTGCATGAGCCTACTAACAGCAAGAATTGGCCATGTAATGTATAAAACAACCATAGGTGGCGCAAACTGTCTAATTACTTTATGATAAGTTACGTTTTGACCTATAACAGGTCAACCGTGACCTAAATCGAAAATATAAAAGCTTTATGCTGTCCGTACCAAATTAATCTTTTTTTTAAATATTTTTCTACATTAAGTCTTCTTTTGAAATCTTGTATTGTTATTTTCTCTTTACTTGTTCCAATTTTCTAATACTTTTACAAAAAAAAATTATTGTTATGTTTTGTATTAATTATCCAAGTTTTGACTCCGTATGTGATTATGCTTCTTATCAGGGTCTTCTATATTCTTGTTTTGATTGTTTTCGTCATTTTTTCTAAGTTTACTTTTTATTTATTATGCTCTTTTGTTAGAATGAATCCTAAATACTCGAATTTATTGTTACGTTTTATTTTAAGATTTTTTCAATTTCTCTTTTTGTAGGTCTTCTGCTAGATACTTTGTTTTATGAAAAGTTATTTCTGGTCCTACTTTTTATAATGCTCTTGCAGTTTCACAGGATACATTCTAGGTCTTCTTACACCTATGCAATTACTATTTGGTTATTGGTAAAACTCAATGTATAAAGGTAAATGGTACTTCCCTGCCTTTACACTTTTTCAAGTTTTTTTTTGTTTATGTTGAAGAAATATTTTAAATATGATGTAGAGCAATCGTGTAAGAGCTTTTTGTCGTTCTGATTTTTTTTTTGTTTAAACTTTAGAGTGATTTGATTTTCTTTGTATAGGTTTTAGACAGCATTAATCAATTTATATGGTACTTCTATTTCTCTTAAGGCTTTGCATGTCTCTTTCCTAGGTATTGTATTATAAGCTTTTTTAAACCTATAAAATCTAGGCGTGTTGCTCTGTTTTTCCTTTTTTTATACTAACTGTTGAATTTCATGTACGAGGTGTGGCAGAAAAGTAATGAGACTGATTTTTTATTTACCAAATTTTTTGATTTTTTTCAAACATCAATGTTATTACCTTCAAAGTAGTTCCCTTGGGCAGCTACACACCTATCGAGACGTTGTTCCCACAGTTGGTAGCAGCGCTGGAAGTCTTCAACCGGTATGGTCTTCAGCATCCGTTACACTCTTTTGGATGTTTTCTAAAGTCCCAAAATGACGTCCATTGAGGACATTTTTCAGTTTAGGAAAAAAGAAAAAGTCACAGGGACTGAGGTCAGGTGAATAGGGGGGCTGGGGAATCACAGGAATGCCTTTTGAGATCAAAAATTCTGTTATGGAGAGGGCAGTGTAACATGGGGCGTTGTCATGATGGAGCATCCATTTGTCTGCAATGTTTGGTCTCACGCGAATGACCCTTTTTCTGAGCCATTCAAGGACGTCCTTATAAAAAAAAGTTTCCGCTGTTCCATTTTGCGTGACGCACAACCAAAATACAACTTTACTAATAGCAGTTACAATAATCACGTAGTTAACGGAACGAGTTGAAATTCGCACTGAGCTATGGGGGGGGGGGGGTTATTTATACACGTGATCTATCAAGCACAATAGCGCAGTGTTGCCAGATCGTTTGCAGTGTTGCCAGTCTCATCACTTTTCTGCGACACCTCGTATATCATCTAGGGTTGACATTCCCGCTGTAAATTTTTCTAATTATCCTTTTTGCTGTCTTCAAGTATATTTTTATTACTTTATCATATATTCGCGCACTTGTTAATAATACACTAATTTCCTTGTAATTATTACACTTTTTCTTCCGATTTACCCCTTTAAAAATTGATGTTAGATACGCCTGTTTTTACTATCAACGAATTTTTTTATCCATGTTTGGTTCTCTGGAACATTATGTTTAATATACAATAAAGATATTTAAATCCATACTTAGCTTTTTTATTTTTTTTTGTATCTTCTTCGTGTACACTTAAAAACTTGGATTTTGTTTCTGTTCTTTATACTATTTACTAAATAAATAGTTATAATACTTTTTTCGTGTCATCTAGTGTATTTACTGGATTGGTCAAAATCACAATATCTTAAATTTTACAATTTTGGGGTTTTCGGAGGTTAGAGACAACAATTTAAAATAAAAATCTTATTTAGAGTACCCATTGAAATACTCTGTTTAAAGTTATATACACAAATATTTTATTTTCTATTTGTTCTAACTCTTTAATTATTCCTCATGTTTCATAGCTTCTTGTTCTGCTAATATATTGCTCTATACTTGTACATAACCTTTGTCAGTTCTTATTCTTTTATCTTATGAAAATTCGTTACTTTTTTTTTTACTGGTATTTTATTTGATTTTCTATTTTAGCATTTAACCATTTCATATAAATTTCTTCCTTTTTATATATTTTCTAGTCCTGTCATTAAAAATCCATTTTTGTTTCATTATTGCTTGTTCTACTTCCCATAAAGCTTTAAAAGCCGCATCCTTTATATTACATTTTATATAAGAGTATGTTTTCTTGATTTTTATATCTAAATTCACATAATTTTGTTTAATCTCTTTTGATATAAATGCCTTATTGCCTAACTTTGAAGAAATATAGCTCAAATTGTTTTTTATTTTCTATCGGATTTATCTTAGCTGTTTTTTCTCTTGGTGTCCAAGTAAATGTTATTTTTGCAATTAACAGAATGATCGTTGCCAAATAATACATGTTTTTTGACTTTCACATCCGTTATTGTTATTGGGTTTTCCCCATTAACTATGATGTAGTCGATTATTGACTTAAGTTGCCTGGTATTTTGAATCCAAGTATATTTGTGTTAACAAAGGCCATTTATTATTTTTAAATTGTACAATGACACACTTCTATTAATTTCTTCCTGTTGTTACTGATAGCGTCTTCTTCAAATCGTTCCAAGGCGTCATAATTACTATTAATGCTTGTTCTTCTATTAAGGTTTTCTATGATTTTAAGTCTTTTGCGTTGTTTCACTTCCTGTATTGTTACATTTCCTTTGTTCTTTGTTTTTATGGTTATTGATATGTCCAAGTTAATTCTTTTGAATTTTTATCTTATTCGAAACCTAGATATTACATGTTTTTGCCTTCCTTTATTTTCTTCTAGCTGTAATGTAAATAAACTGGATTTTGAAATTTCAAAACCAAATGTTCCCCTCCGCCCCCCGTGATGCGTGGATTTCGATGTAATTTGTCTGTTTTATTTTTTATTCAACGATTGTCCTTTTTTCTTTCTTCTTCTTTTATCCTCAATTTGAAGGACCTTATATATCAACCACTCATTCTGGATCAGACGCTGTTTTTAGTATTGATCCGATCCGGGTATTTCATCACACCCGGGGAGCGTCTTATCTTATTCGTCACTTGGGAAGGTGCACGATGGAGGACTAGCAACCTCATATGGGGAGTGCTTCAAATTGCTAGAAATCTCCTATGGTTTGAGTGAAATAATTAAATATATTTTTAGGAACTAGGAATAGATATAGTAAAAATATTTATTAATTTACCTAAAGAATAACTAAGAACTTTATTTAATTACTTAAGCCACAACTGCCCCAAGACCTACTAACTTTAGATGAAAACAACAATAACGAATAAGTCAGAGGATTTCCTTCACACATCTTAAAATTAAGAAATGTTATATAATGTTTAATATTATAAACAAAAGTTGTTCTTTCTATAATTGTTTTATCGCATTTTGTCTATTGTTTTCCCCCTCTCTTCAATTACTTTATCTTTCAGTCTACTTTTGTGAAATTGTCGTTCATGTGGCCCGTTTTGTTTTTAGTTTTTTATAAAAAGTATATAGAAATAGGGCGGCAAGGATGATACTAATAACAAAGATAATAATAAATAAAAACTTTACTTTTATTCAATAGAATAGAACAAAAAGGGTAATTAAAAAACAACAAATTACTGGTATAGTACACGTCTTATTGATTAATTATTACACTTGTTTTCCATTATCGTGCTAGGCGCGCTTGAAGTATTTTTGAGAAATCGATGCGAAACTAACATCGAAACTGAATTAGTTGCTAGAATGGGCCAGCAGTTGTCATGTAGGTGGGTTTTGTTCTTGTTCGCTTGAATTAGTTTCATCTGGAGCTTTCAAACCCCAAGACTTCCCGGAACGCTGACTGCGACACTGCCAGCTCTGCATAAAATCCCAAAAACTCTAAAACGAGCGAGCCGTTGCCGCGAGCCCGCCATAAAAGTTCATTTAGCGCGGAAGCGGAAGTGACAGAGTTTCAAAGACTCCTTAGCCGGATAACGCGCAATTAAACGCTGCACCGCGGCTAACCTCGCCCCGGCGGTTGCCGCCCCCGCCATTCCGTCACTGCTGCCTTTATCGCCCGCAGTCCTCCGAGGCGCAGCTCGCGCTCAACAATAACCTCTTAATTAAAGCCGTGTAGCGCCGCCGAAGCCGCCATTTGTCCGCTTTTTTGCCGGCCCCCGATCGGACATCATTGTCCGAAGATGGCCCTTTGTCGGCGGCTTTTTGCTGCCGTGCCCGCTGGCCGGAACTCATTGTAATGTAATTGTGATCGGGAAATGGGGAAACTGCCGGCGAAGGGTGTTTTTGTATTCCCATAATGATAAAATTATCCTGTTTGCGTTCGATGGATTATAAAGGGAAGTTGTTTGACCGGAAAAGACGTTGCCGGCTCAACGAGCACGAACCTTTGGCGACGATTTTAATTACAGCGCAAAAGATCAGTAAAAGGTGGAAGCGGACGTCGAGACTGGCATTACGCGTTTAGTGGGACTTAAATTGCATTTGCTGCTTTGCAGTTGAAGAACGGTAATTAGCAATGCAAAAACAATATTTTAATAGTCTTTAAGGCAAGAAAATTAACGTCAAGAATATTTCTTATTTGGAACCTTATTTGCCAATAAGTCATTATTGAGAGTCTAGGCAAAGGCCTAAACATTTTATAAACCCAAACAACTTTAAAGAACTAACATTATTAGAGAAAAACTAGATTTTCCTTGTTAAAATGCTATAGCTTTTTTTATATCTTTTGCCGTCCATTTCCTATCAGGATGAGAATTACAGAAATATTTTACTACTATAATTAAAGTAGAGAAATTTACTATTTATACTTTATATAATTTTATTTTGTTATTCTTTTGAATAGTTTTTTTTGCCGTTTAGGGTTCTTATTACATTTCTCATGAAGAATGCAGGGTGATTCAAAATTCTTTTTATTTATTTATTTATACTCAATAATCTTATTTGCTCAGTGGGTGTTAAGATATTACACTTTAGTCAACGAACAATCTATATACCCTGTCACTTAGAAATAAATCCATTCTTTTTTATTTCTTGTCATTCTTGTTCTTTCATTCCATGTTACTCCTCTTTTGTTTAGATTTTTCATTATTACACTGTTACGTATTTTCTTGGTCTTCCTCTGAGTATCTTCTGTGATGTTTTTGCTAACCATACCCTTTTTGTCTGTCTTTCTTCTTTTATGCATATTACGAGTCCAAACTACCTTAATTGTTGTATCTCAACACTTAATTTATTAAGTGCTTTGTCATAAAAACGTTCGGTAGGAAAACTAGGTGTCATTCCAAAATTATGAACGACATCAAATGGCCGAGTTTGAAACGACTAACACTCGAAGACTACTGAACAGAGAACAACCGAAAGGACAGAGTTTGACATTTTCCCACCCCCTGTGCGACGCAAGGATGGGGGAGACTTGGAGAGCGGATGTCATTGTTTGTAGCATGGTTTGAGAAAAATAAATAACTGTTTTGTGTAGAATCAAGTACTGGGGACAATTTCGGGGTATTCAGAGCCATGTACTATTAAATTTGGGAAAGCTGTCCGCATTGAAGTTGAAAATATCGTAGTATATGAAAAGAAAGTGAAAGCAGAATCAGAGTAACGCAGGTCCAATTAAAGCGGACCCGATTGTAAATGCGGATAAGTGTCGGCGCTACCGATTGAGAAAGAAAACTGAGCGAGAAAAAGCCATGCGGGAAGTGAAGTCGATGATCTGCCTCCAATTGACGAAGACTATTCTGAAGAATCTGACGTCTCTATAGATGGTCAGCCTGGAGGTCATCGCGGACACCCCAGGGGCAGACGAAATTCAGCGAATATACGCGTTCATACTAGGGCGTCGTATTAGAAAGCGTCTGATATACACTTCGACAAGACATTTATTTTGAGTTTTTGGTCTTATTGGCCAAAGCGACGTTTTTAAGAAAATCTCACGTTGGTAGTTCCGACTACTACCCACCAAAAATTTATTATTTGTATTTTAGATTGAGCTCGTGGTGTGATCTGCATTATTGTCTTTTTAAGCTGCTGGTGTCTGGTTGATCGTTTATCAAGGTTAAATCTATGTTTTGTACTAACCGGGATCAGTTTGTATTTTATTCTTAATGGAGGGTACGTGGATGTTTTTGCCGTAAATGTTACTTTTAAAGACTTATTTTTGTTATTGCAATTTGTGAAGCTTTACTCCATTGGTTTACTTTATTTAGGTGAACTTCTAGGTGTTGTGAAGTTTTAGTAATATTATTATATGCTAATAATATCGCAATATCGCCAGAGAATGTAGTGATGGGGGTATTTTCTGTTTTAGAGAAGACAGAAGGATAAAAACATAGGAAGGGTTCTAGGATACTGCTGTCTACTACTTCTGGTTTTATTTAATTTATTGATATCTGACTGTTATGCTTCAGAGTAAAACAACAGTCGATTAAATATGACTTTATCAGCAGTAGTAGGTGTTTAAAAGTTGTTTGCTAATTTTTGTAGTATACTGATATACCACGTCTAAGAAAGATGCGATGTAATTGTTTATCTACATACTTTGGGTTAACCAAAAGCCTTGTTAAATCGTAGAGTGACCTTTACAAAAACAAGGTTATCATTCGATTGTATGTCTCTTCAGTTATAATTAAATCATAGCTTGATGCTTTGTGGCTTTTTAGCATTTTAATTTTTAATTTAATTTAGTTACTTAACTGACGAAACTATATAATATAATATACAGTAGTGGAATTATACCAGATGATTGGTTAAACTCCATGTTTATACCTTTGCCAAAAAACCTAGATCTGTTAAATGTAAAGACCAACGTACTATAATGAGCCTTACTGTAAAAATATTTTTGAGAATCATATACAAACGTATAGGAATCGTTGATACATTTGAATCCAGTATGCTCGAATATAGGCACAAGCAATTTGTCCTAGTATACAATAAATTTAAATGCTTGGACGTAAAAGAACTGCATAATGACAACTTAGAAGCATTCGACAGAATAGTTCTATAAATTACTGGACATATTACAGTTAACATAGATCTACTGGCAATAGTAACATACAAAAACATCACGAAAGCTTCTCTGAGTTAACAATGAAAGAACAGGTTTAGCTGACAAAAAAAGCAAGCAAATGTTGTCAACAATATTCACCATGTCAGACTAAGAAAATATTAACAGATCAATAGTAAGAAGTGAATATGTATCAAATTAAAATCATCTGAGATATGCAGTCGACTCAGTAGATTATTGATCAGAAAATAAAGAACTAACTATAGCTTATGACAATACATGAACACCAAGAGCAAAGAAATGACTTAATTAACAAACAAACAATACAATGGTATTTAGTGGATAGTTAAACCCAGTAAACGAATATAGGAACATACCATCACAATGATACTTTAGTGGAAAAAACAAAAAGTGATAAGACGAGAAAGCAAAAAGAGCTATTATGGAAACACCTTCCGTAATAAGATTATAATATCAGACGCACGAAAAAATAGACCCGAGACATGAGGAAATAATGAGAAATATTAGAATCTCTGTTCATTAAGCAACGCAACCAATTAAACTCAGAATCACAGGACCTAAAGAAATTAAGGAGGAAATAAAACATGCACTGAATAGCAAAAGAAACAAATGGCATGGAACCTTCATAGACAGAAAATGCTTAAAGAATTGCCAAAAAGAGCATAGTATTACTGAACAGTGATATCTTTTGCAATCCTCCAGAGATCAATTTGCAACTGCAACAAAAATACTGCGAGATAATTTTAATCAGGCTTAAGCCTGAAAAGACCCAAATAGCGCAAATTATCATATCGACCTATCAGCTTATTACCAGCTGTTTCAAAATTGCTTGAAAAATCTAGTTCTTAAAAGCAATACAATATTCTGATATGAGTATATCTTCAATGATTATCAATTTGTTTCAGTACTAGCTACTTTTGACACAGCAGTGATCGCATATTTCTTTGAAAACTGATTCATCTGCCAGTTTAAACAACAAAGAATACTGGATTACATGTTCTAGATCGTAAGTTTCCATGAGAACTTGTACAGTTGGTCTGGCACCCAGAGATTACTGTTTAGCGAAATTTAAAAACTTCATACAGTTCGTTTTACAATAAATTACTTAAAATCATACCTAAGTGATAGACACTTCATGTAACAAAAGTAAGACAGGAAGTCTCAACTATACTCCCAATCTAACTCTGAGGGTACCACAGGGCAGTGTCCTGGGCCTGCTACTTTATCTCTTATTTACATCAGATCTTCCAGTTTCACCAAACATCACAATGGGCACATTTGCTGACGACACTGTCATACTGGCTAGCCACAATGTAGTCCTCCAAGCACACACTCTAATACAAGATTATCTACATGTTCTAGAACACTGGCTTCAAAAGTGGAATGTAAAAGTAAACGAGACAAAATCTACTCATACCACATTTACCCTGAGAAAAGATCCGTGTCCACCCATATATTAAACAAATAAATACAAATGTGACAGTAAAAACTGGAATACACTTAGGTATGAAATACTGGAGAGACACATCTGCAAAAAGTTGAAAGAATGGACTTAAAAAAAGAGCTATATAGTTAAGAGTATTGAAAGTCGCATTACAGAAGGATGCAAAATTAAGTTGGATACAAAATCAGAGGACCAAACCAATTAATGGAGCTATGGAACAAGGAAAACATCATACTTTGGACATCTAAGCAATACCAAGAATACGAAAATTTGCAAAGTGCAAGGAAAGTTCAAAGAAAGAAAGAGTTAGGAAGCCCAGATATATTGAGGAACATAAGAGAATGGTCAAAACAGAATGCAGTGACATTATTTCATGTAGCTCAAGACAGAGAACAATTTCCCATAATAATCGCCAACCACAATGAAGGCGGTACTTAGGAGAAGAAGGAGCATTTTAATATCAGAGCTTACACAGGTAGAAGTGAAACAGAAGTGACATTTGATGTGTTTTTAAGTTTTTTATCAGGCTAATATTTAGAGTTAAAGTTATTTAGAAGGGTTTCAAAGATTCTGATAAATATTTAGAAAATGCATCAGTTGACTTGTGGCTTTTTAAATTATTTTGTAGCCCCCCATACAGAATAATCTTTCTTAGATAGTCTTGTAGTATATTCTTACAAAAATAGATTTTAATGTTTTTACAGTACTTTACTAAGCTTTTGAGCTAGTCGGCTGTGCATATTTTTGTCTTTTGTAGAGTGCGAATGATTTCATCTTTCACTTGTCCAGCTAAAAAAAGTCTAGTGGATTACATTTTTAAAGGATCAATAAGTAAGTTTCCCCATTGAGAAATGTATGTAGTTGTTATCTGCTGTTTCACGTAGGAGATTACGCCCTTTAGTCGGGAAATTTAGTCCGAGTACTTTGCATTTCAGTTACTTCTAGCAATAAATTTTTGGTTATGAGTTTAAAGTCATTCTATTGATGATAGAAACGTAGGTATATTTGTTCTACTAATAATGTGACAGAGAGAAAAGGATAATACCTATTGTAACAAGTCGTAAGAATTTTGTTAATTCGAGTTTACAATCGCAGTGTGTTTGTGGTGCATTACAGTGTAATGTTAGAATCGTTTCTTATATTTAATAAATCTTAAATCTTTTGTAGTTGGTCGAGTGGGCACCAATGTAAATGACATGTTTTGCTGATATTAAAACTTTAAGATCAAGTAATTCTCTACAATTTAAAAGGTAACTTAAATCTTCATAAATATTTTAATGAGATGAGGAAGAAGTTTGCTGTAAGCCATACGTGTTGACTACTGTAAACCTTTAATACAATTAATTTTACTTTACTATATATCTTTAAAATACGACCACCACCATAGTCACCCAAAAATAGTCTGCTGACAAAGCTATTGAGGCAATATGGAGTAATAACAAACGAAATTTGTCTCGTTATTATTCAAGTAGTAAGCCTGAGGATTAGGATAAAATCAATCGGCTTCAACATCTACGAAAGTTGAATGTACGAAAGCTTTGCATACAGCTCTAATATGTAGGGTTGTCGGTACTGTAGCGTAAATTTTAATTGCAAAAGTTTTGTTGCCAAGAAATGAAAACAGAATTGCTTTTAGATATTCTGGGAATTGCAGTTTAGAGACCTTCTGTCCACACGATCAAAAGCTTGTGCTAAATCCACGAAAAGCGTCACTGTGAATTGTTTGTTTTCATATCCTCTTTAAATTGTCTCCACGATTCTTTGGAGCTGATGGCATGTAGAATGTCGACTTTTGAATCCGAATTGAAACTTTGGTAGTATCCCTGTAGCTTTTGCGAGCAATTTGACAGTGCTTCTAGAAGACCAATAGGTAGATAACTAGAAATATGGTTCTTATTTTTACCAGTTTTGCGAAAAAGTAGAATTTGAGCACGCTTCCATTGATTGGGGAAATAGCTAGTCCTTAAAGAGGGTTTCTAGGCATGTTAAGGCTTTGTGAGTCAAATTTTTGAGAATGATATTGGCGGTTCCATCCTCGCCCGAGTATTTGTTTAAGGAAGTGTTTTGATTATTATTTCTTTAGGTGAAGTTGGCTTCATTTGTTCTCAGCAAGAACCATGAGGGGAATAAGAGGTGAATGTTTTTCCAAGTGGTCGGCAAATGCCTCACATCATCTGCATTATATATTATACCATGTGATGTTATGGAGGGTATTTTTGTGATTGTATTAAGATTTTTCTCGCGGTTTGCCATATTCCAGAATCGTCTGAATCAAGGGTGTTAATAAACTTTTTGTAAGTCTGAATTCTGTAGTTGTCCAGTTCGTGTTTAATGCGGCGAGATAAATCCTTAACAAACTTCTTAGTTGTCTGATTTTTGGTGCGTTGGCTTTTTTGTTAAACTGATTATGTGTGAAGGTGGAGTTCTAGGGTTCGCGGATGTTCTTTTAATTTTTGGCTGTTTGTATGCTTTTTTTATACTTATTTCAGTTATTGCCTCTTTTGTTTTATCTGTGGTTTGGGCGTCATTGAGACATTTACGATTTTTGTTCAGGGTTTCCTGGAAGTTATTCCAGTCAACTATTCCATTGATTAACCTAGGTTCGTTTGGTCTGTGGGTGGGGGTTGTAGTAAATGAGATTATGACCGGTAGATGGTCTGAGTCAGGCTCAGTGTAAACTATTTGGGAGATATTTGGAGTAATTTTTTTCATACAACGATATCTAAAATATCTGGTAGGTACTCTGTTGGGTAGAGGAAATAAGTTGGCTTTTTCGAGGCCATTATCTGGAGAGAGTGTGCTGCTGCAATGGTATCAAACTACAGCCCTATAGGCCATTTTTAGAGTTTAGGTCATTTAATCAGTAGAGTGGGTTCAACACTATTAAATGTTTTATATAGGTCAGTATTTCATAATTGTTTGTTAGATTATCGATAGATACTAATAATTTTGACGTGGGTACCATGGTGAGTTTTAATTTTGACTGCGACCGTCTTTATATAAGTTACATTAATTTTTGGTACTTCATGTTATATAACTTTTTTTATATAAAAATAACTACTCTCCGAAAGGGCATTCTGCTACTCCGCCAGCTCGGTAGTAGTGGTAGCTTGATGCTTTGAAGTTGTCGGTTGAGGTCAAGTGTGTGTTACATGCTACATCTATATTGTGTCTTGTAAGAAAAGTTGTAAATAAGGTTTGTTGTGACTTAATGCCATTAGTATTACAGTATGGATAATTAAATGAATAAGAATTTTGCTTGTTATTTAGGAAGAACGGCAATAAATTATTTAATAAGAAATGTTTTATTTGAGCTAGGTAGGGATGTATTAGATTAGGAATTGAAATTAAGATTGTTTGGACTATTTGTTCAGTTATTCAAGTGTTTGCTGTTGATTTCTAGAATTGATTGGGGTGGGTGGACTATTGGAATTTGTGATAAGGTGGGGGAAATTACTAAGGTTAATTTTTGATGGTGGGTTATTGCGGATAGGCCGGTTGTTTTTATAAAATTTTAATTCTTGGATCTGTTTTCAGTCTCGGAAGTTGGCTGGAATGGACAGCTCCACAGTTGACGCAGATATGAGGAGTACTTTTATCTTTATCATAGTTGTTATACATATGACTGTCTAGGAACTTCAAGTATCTTTGCTGCAGACGACAATAGTTCTTAGTGTAACCTAGCATTGGCACCTATGGCACTGAGAGCTTATCTCCTGTTACTTTACGTGGTTTAATCTTGACTAAAAACTGGCAAATATCTATTTTAAAGATTTCGTTTATTTTCTCATTGTTAGGTGTACGGCGCAGACAGGAATATGGTCTTTTTCTTTATTAAGTAGTAATTGTAATACTAATTATTGGGAGATTGTACTCAGCTAGTTCTTTATTTAGTTTCTGATCCGATAAGGAAAGTGGTACGTTTCTAATAACCATTGATAACGATTTTTCGTTTAGGTCTTGGAAAGTGTGAAATGCTATCTTATTTGATAGATAGAATTTGGCTAACGTTCGATAGTCGTTCTGGCACGAGAGATTAATTTTTAGTGACGTTCCACTGAGGTTAGTAGTGAAATTTTCCTTAAGATGTTTTTTGATATCAGAGATTACTTATTTGTGGTTAACTGGTCCGTGTAGGAATATTGGCGGAATTTTAACTTATGATCCCGAAAAAGAACAACAATGTATGGTTTCAAATAAGTTGGCTTCAATGAAATGATAAATGTGGGGCTTGCTGATCGTAGTATAGTTATCTCTGATTACTATAGTACGGCCTGTTTACTAAAAGTTCTTTAAACTGTTTATGAAAAATTACCGACAGGAAAAATCATTCTGAACTTTGATAAAGCCCTTGCACATATTATTGTGCAATCATTTTGCTATTTAAAGCAGCAAAACAGCAATTTATTATAAAATTTGAACTTAGCATATAATAATATATTAAATTTTTATAAGTTAAGATATAAGATGGGTCTCCCTTTTTTTGCTTCCACCCGCTTCTGTTTTGCGCCTGTCGATGCCATTGCTTTCCAGCCACTCTTCTGATATCGTCGACCCATCTCTGTGGTAGTCTGTCCAACAATGGATAGAACAAGGTTGAAGAAGAAGAAGAAGATATAAGATATGACTGAAATGCGTTTTATTTCGACTGAATGTTTTAAAAATTAGTTTAATGCTATGCATTGAGAAACATGGAGTCATTGTCATTGTTTTGAAATTATTTAGAAGATAAAAATGTTTTAAATATGTTTTCTTAAAAAATAAAAATGCAATTTTTGTATTTATTTCTAAAACATAAATTTCTGAAGTTAACTGGAAAATAATTTAAAAAATTTGTTGGGTGCAATTTATAATATTTTTGAAGTAAAAAGTTAAAGTGCATGCGGGCTTGGCCAGGTTGCAAAACACAACATTTACCATGGCAATACATTTCGACGCAATTGGCGCGGATTTTAGCTTTGTTTTAGTAATTAAAGCTACATCTGTTGAACGGAATTGGTGTTTGTACGCAATATTGATGAAAACATGTATGGAATTATTATTGTATATTTGGCTTAGTAAATGTTTGTTTGATTGAACCTGTTGATTAGCGCTTGCTCCATTATAATTTCAAACCAGCTGATGAAATTCAAAGAATGCCGCGTTTGTTTTAGATTAAATTTTGCAAAGCACAAAATTCCTTCTGACTATACATTTTTATATTTTTGTGTTTATGTTACAATTGTTTACACAAAAATATAAAAGTATCTAGCAGAAAAGAGCAAATATAATTTTTTAAAATTATTATTAAATACATTATTCAGTGACTTGTAAATTATATTATTATAAAAAGGATTAAGAGTAAGAAAAAACGTTTCACTTTGTATCAAATAGTAAGGCTAAGTTAGTCTCGGTTTCAATTGGTTTATTCTATATTCGTTTAATTTTTTTATCCATCGCAATTCTTTTCTTCTCTTTAATTTTCTTAAAAGAATGCAACTTCGATCTGTTTGAAAAGCATTGAGAATTTTTTGGTATAATATTTGCAGTATTATTTGAATACCAATTTAGTAGCTTTAGCAAAATGGGCCGTTCTAATCGTACGAAAAAACTCAGTTTTTCTTCACTGTTCGATTATTCTTTTTGCCTTAGTTTTATTCACTGGATCTGCTCGAACGTTTTTTTCGTTCAACTTACAACTTGTTTTACAATTTGCTAATATCTTTTAAAAAATGTTGGCAATTTTAATTGGAATGTGCACTTTTTTGGTTAATGTGGACAAAACTTTTTTACGCATTTCGAATTGTCTTGATTATACTTCAATTGACAGTATGTTTATAAAGACAATTCAACTTCAACTGAAAATACACTTTGTACTTAATCTGTTGTTATTTCCTTCACAAATGGTTGGTAGTACATTCTGCCCATCATTAAAAGAAATCTAATATAATATATACGAAAAAGTACTTATTTAGCAAGTAATGGAAAAGTATGAAGACAGTGAAAAGCAAATATGACTTAATATGCAGGGTGGTAAGTTTTTAATTTTTTTCTAAGGGTTGCCCGAAATTCGACACCGGATTTAAACTTTCCCCCTTTTTTGTTTCACTGTCGACAACTCTAATACTTTAACACATGTTATATACAACTTTTCCAATTACAAAATATGCACTGCTAATAAAGAATAGATGGATACTATTGTTAAAATGCATTGAAAATTTGGAAGAAATTTGGTGGAAATTTTGGTCAAAGTAGTGCACCAAATGAATCAAGTGTCCTAAGATTCATTGCAAAAGTTGGTGAAACTGGATCGATAATGGATGCAAAATTTCTTGGAATTAACGCAGGACAAGGTTTAGTAAGAATATAATAATAATAGTTCCCCGTAATAGGTCTTGGAGGCCCTTTGGGGTCGTAATAGGATAGGTCTGCTACAATCTAGAGCCTACGGTATACAAGGATAGTAACGTGGCTAGCGCTACGTACCGACCGCATATTATTACCCCAGAGTTTGAGCTCCAGGTATTCATTTATTGCAGCCTGAGTCGAGCGGGGCCGTAAAAATGCCAGTCATTGAATTGGCGAGAGCGTGGTTTGAACCCGCAACTCTTGGTTTCGTAGTCTAGCGATCTATCCACTAAACCACCACGGCTCCTTTAGTAAGAATATACTATTGCCATATTTATTTAAAGTGCTGCTAAAAATCCGAAAACATCGACTCAGCGCCGTACACAACAATTGGACAATTAAAGAAGCTCTCTTTAGACTAAAGATACACTTTCATGTGCACAAAATTCAGCAAACGCAAGACTTTAAGCTTGCTGGCAATTCTGATCGTCGATAATTAATCAATTGGCTTTTAGAGCATAATGAATTGGTTTGTCAGTTTAACCACATTTTGAACTCGACTTAATCGTAAACAAATAAAACTTTTGCATTTGGGACTTGAAAAATCTTTTTGTAATTTATGGAAAGCAAATGCACATCACCGACTCACCGTTTGGTGTGAATTTTGGTCATGTGTCGTGATACTCGTACTTCTCTGAAGATAATGGCAAAATACTATAACTTCGAATGGCGATCGTTATCATTACACGATAAGTTTTTTAGCATCAAGATGGATTCGGAATAAATGTATGACGGTACTATAGCCATACAGCTTGAGAAACAGTTGATTTACTGCACCAAGAGTTACCTGGCCGAGTAATTTCACGAAATACCAACATCAACTGATCAGTAAGATCTTGTGATTTGACATCGTGTGATTTGTTTTTTACATCAGCAGAAAGAATCAATGCTGACATGTTACTGGAAAAACTGATCAGGACATGTGCAAAATTGTAATCAAAACTTTTGCGAAAAAAACTAAGATTTATAACTGAAATCGAGGTAGTACTAATTTTTTATATTTAATTGAAGATTGTGTATTTTAATACTGAATAAAAATTTGATTATAAAATCAATTCAAAAGTTGTTTTATTAAAATTTGAATCCGTCATTTGCTTCGGTCTGTCTATATTTAAGTTTATTTAAAATTTTTAAAGATATTTCTTATCCTTCTCTTTTGTCCAGTTTTGTCGCTTTATTTATTTTGTATTTAAGTTTACTTTTTTACGCAAGATTTTCTATTAATGAAATTAATATTAAGATTATTATTAAAGGTGCATTTTAATTGTGATTTCAAGCGCATCATTTTTTCTATTTTACTTTTTGCTTTTGCTAGCTTAAGATATTTTTATTTTTAAAAATATTATTATAATGTTTCTGTTTTTTTAAATATGTAATTTCATGTTTATGGAAACACTAGCGTCTTCTTGTTTTCCTTTAATATTTTTGGAGCTACACTTCCATTAAGAATGTTCTGTTTTTTTTATGTCGATGCACTTTTGCATTTAGCACCAAATATTGAAATTATAGTAAAAAATGGAATATTGAGATTATTAAAGGGAGTACAAATAAGTCCCCGCCGTTTTTTATCAAAAATCGGGCATTCATTGTGAAAGAACTAAACCTTACGTTTTATTCAAAGTATTGTCCATCGCTAGCCACTACTTTTTCCCATCTTTCTGACAGCATACGGATACCGCGACGCTTAATTTTTTGAGGCTATCCACGAATCGACCCAATTTTTGGTATCTTCATATGATGTGAGGTGCTACTCAGACAGGCCATGTGCCATCGATCGGAACAAGTGATAATCGGAAGGGGCAATATCTGGTGAATACGACGGATGGGGTGGGACTTCCCAATTCAGTGTTTCCAAGTAGGTTTTGACCGGTGTCCAACATGTGGATGAGCATTATCATGCAGGAGAATAATTTTGTCGTGTCTGGATTAGTAGTGGGCGCATTTTTCCTTGAGTGCTCGGTTCAATCTCATCAATTGTGTTCGGTAGAGAGTCCCAGTAATGGTTTAGTTCGGTTTGAGCAACTCATAATACACGACACCAAGCTGATCCCACCAAACACACAACATGAGTTTTTTTCCATGAATATTCGGCTTAGCTGTCGATGTTAGAGCATGGCCATGTGGTTTCCATAATTTCCTGTTTTTTGGATTATCGTAGTGGATTCATTTTTTTATCACCAGTGATTATATGATGCAAAAAAACCCTATCGTTTAGGTTTGACAAGCAGCATTTCACATGTGCAAAATCGGCGTTCAACGTTTCTTAGCTTCAATTCATATGAAATCCAATTTCTTTGCTTTTAAATCATTCCCAACGATTTTAAACGATGTGAAATTGCTTGTTCAGTCATTTCTAATGTAAGTGCAAGTTCTTCTTGCGTTTGGCAGGAATCTTCCTCCAATAATGCTTCCAATTCCGCGTCTTCGTACACTTTCGGCCTTCCGCTATGTTCTTTGTCTTCGACGTCAAACTCACCGTTCTTAAACTTGTGAAGCCACCCACGACAACTTCTCCCAGTTAAAGCAGCCTCACCATATGCTTCTACAAGCTGCAGATTTCTTCAAATTGAAGAAGTAAATCAAAAGTTCCCGCAAATGATAGTTGTTCGGCGCACTCAGGTTCATTCCTGGGACTCAGAAGCCTAATAGTAAGGGAGAACACATGAGAACCTTAACCTCTCAATTTGCAGGCCATGCTCTCCGCAAATCTCACAAGAAAGAAAAGAAAAAAAACGTGTTAAGAAGCTTTTTTTAATAATAAGAGAAATAACTTGTTCAAGTTTTATTTTCCCTGTATTTTAAAATTTGTTTTCTTTTCGAGTAAATTCTGGCAATCAAAAAATTAATCAACAAGCTCACAATGTATAGGTTTAAAATTACGACACCTTGAAAATACTCATATATGTAAAACAACCACCAGCTATTCTTCTTCAGATTTTGTTTTAATTAACCAAATCACCGAATTAAACTCCGATCGCTTGATTCACAAGATTGAAAGTTCTTTAAAGAAAGGTAATATAGACATAGTCGTATTCAATATTATCTACTCAGTAGTTGAACCTGCTAATGTTTTCTGCACATTAATATCAATATATTGAACCCCATTCTTATCACAAAATGATATATATAAAGATATCGATCTTAACAATTCAGAGGATGTAAAAAATCATCCGAAGAATTTTAAAAAGTCCCCAAGAGTTGCCTACACTTAGATCTAGTACTGACATCCTATGCAGAGATAGTGAAGAAACGTAAGCGTTTGCCTATCAGCTCAAACAAGTTTTACCTAACAATTACTTTTATCTCTATACATGCGTTGTAAGTAATTTAACATATCGAAAATCACCACCCAGTTATTGCTAAAAATATTTATCCTACATTTTCAAAAACGAAAGGAAATTTACTATAAAAAAGGAAATTTTCCGTTATGGTCTAATACCGAGTTTGATCAAAGAAAATATAATAAAGCCTTACAAAAATGGTTGGTGTACTTTAGAAAGAATTAGTGAAATTATTGAAAGAGGATTTTATAAAGAATGTTGTAGTACTGCCGTCCTATTAGATGTAGCTCAAGCTTTGGCAAGGTTTAAAAAAAGGACTCTAAGAACACAAAATTCCTAGATAGTGCTAGGTTTTCATTTATTTTTTTAAGGCAGAACATTCTCCGAGTAAGTAAACTCTGCAATTTCCGGTTCAAAAGCTATTCGGGTCAGAGTACAACAAAGTAATATTTTAGGTCCATTTTTCTTTAGCATTTGAATATTCAAAACCTCCAAAATGGCAGTATTTATCAGCAAGACAGTTATTATTACTCAGAGTTTAGGCTTAAAAGCGCAGTCCTAAAATGCAACAAACAAAATTTGCAAATGGTTTACAGAACGGAGCATCCAAATTAATTCTTTTAAGTGCCAATGCAATATGACTTAGCAACTCGCCCACCACTAAAATTAAAGAAAACTGGATATCCTGGAATTTTCAAAATTTTACGACACATTAAAAGTCTACCTAGACACCCGACTGAGCTGGAGCTGCTAAATCAATTAATATATAAGTCGGAAGTTCTCGTTCAGACCAGAGCATGCTATTTTTGTGTACAAAACTATTTTTGTGTTAATTGAGACTCAAAATTTAATGTTTGTTGACTTTTGTTCTAGTACATACATTTTTCCCGTACGGCAGTAACTAAGTGATGGTTACAATACCATTTTTGGATGTTTTGCAGTGTGGTGATAAAGTAGCCACAGATGATTATGTTTAAGTTTAGCATTTGGTAAATTTTTCTATGTTCAAATATGATCAGGTGACAAAATCTCATTTGTTAGTATGAAACTACTATGAGATTGGGTTGTTAAATAAGTTATCCCAACTTTATCGGATTTAGATGTTTCTGTATATATGACAATTGTTTTATATAGTTACTATAAGTTTGCAGTAGATACTCTTGTACTTTTTAGTTTATAAAGTTCAGTACCCATACGATTTTACTGTGAACCCAAAAATAGAAAATGAGATATTCAATTCTAAAGATCAGGAAAAGGTTTTTTCTTTTGTACATAGAAAGGAGAGTAAATATTGTTGATGTTATTGGTTAGAATTATTTTATGCGGTAGTGTATTATTGTTTATATTTCTTCAGATCCAACTTTAATTTTGAAGCTAGCCTTAAATAATAAGACAAAAAAGTTTGTATTTAGATCTTATAATAATATAACCAAAATATTCTGATTAGCATCTCTTAGTAGTATCAATAATTTCTCTATTTTCGTGCAAGAAGTTTAGCATTTTCTCATTTGAAATATGGGATGTCCATAAGATTTTTGACATTCTACGTTAACACAATGGTTCAGAGGTTTTAACTTATTTATAGTTATTGTTATTATTGAGGTTTTGCCACCATAAAGTAAAATTGGCTATACATAACGTAAGATTTCCATAAGAATATTTTGTAAGGATAGAGTTGAAGCATTTGTACTACTTTATATAGCAATACCGATTACGCAGATGCAAGTTCTCAATAGACCCGAATGCTGTGTGGTAGAGCTAAAAGTCTTGATACCCTTAGACGCCGCTGAAAACTATTCTTAAGCAACTACATCTAACAGTTCTCACATCTAGATGGTTCGTCATCCACATGCAGCCAACTGCCGGCAGAACCTAAGGTCCACATAATTCTGTTTAGTCGCCGGATTACTTGGACTCTTTCCATTGTTCGAATGAGAAGCTCAAAACTGGAGCTGCAACTAACGAAATGTGTCTTCAAAATGTCTGCTAGTTCGAGCAAATAGTTAAAAGTGGTTATAATTTATATAAATATTTTTGTTGCATAGCACAGCTATTTTATGGTTCATAAAAGGTGCACATAAAATTTGGATACGTGCTGATATTTTTGCATCTAAACTCAATGCACCATTTAGCCAGCTACCAAGATACAAAAGCGCGATACTTTCTCTGTGACTAGGACACTTAGTGTTAGTTGTGTATTGCCATAATTTATTTTTCAAAAGACCATTCATTTAGTTTATAGGTATTTTTTATACAACTCTTACAGGTTTAAGGTTTAAAATTCTTTAAAATTTTTGCCTAGTACTGTTCATATCGCCTATATTAACTTCTCCTCTTTCGTTGCTTAAAGCTCCCTTAAAAATATTTTTAAAATATATAGATCTGCTAGAACGATCCCTTTTTTAAATGACCGCCGCGCAATGTATGAGTAGACATAGGCATATTATTTTAGTGCTCATCATAACGTGATGTAGCAAACGCTATGCGTTTACGTTGAACACTTATTTTTAAAATTGTGACTGGGATTTTGTAGCAATTTCGGAGTAGTCGTCACGGAAGAGTTCTGACCCAGAAAATCATAATGTTGTGGGTACACAATTACCGACAGATTGGTTCAACATTAAAATGGCTATCACCCGGTAGACCTCGTAGTGTTCAGACACCTTAGAATATCGCAGCAGCGAGGCTGGCGATTGTCACATCACTACAACTTTCTATTTTTTTCCTACATTGCGATTTTATGTTTTACCCATAAGCCGAAAGTGGTTCAGAAACAAAATGTGACCGCTCGGTACCCGGCAGGCTGCTTGCGTGGACACGTTGGCAAATGTTCCAGCTTATGCTGTTGTACTCAGTAGCAAGCTTATTTTCATTCATCGAGTTGTGTTAATAAGCAAAATCTTTGGTAGTGGATGCCACCAAATTCTTGGCCACTCCACGGGCGATATTTTCACAGTCAGCGTGTAATTGTTTGGTGTGCTGTTACGGAATTTAGCATTATACGACTATCATAGCTACCCGCTATGTTGCTACGTTACGCAATTTTTTAAGCACAGATTCTACAAAGACGGAAATGCATCATTCTGTTTTCAACAAGATGGTGCTACCGTACACGGTAAGTTCTGGGACAAATGATTTTAGGTGGACTAATCTTATTGCATGGTGACGTACCTTGTTCGGTTAACCCACCAGAGCTGTTCCCTTGCGGTTCTTTCTGTGGAGACATTTGAAGGGCAAAGCCTTTTAACGCAGGCCGTAGACTATTGGGGACTTAAAGAAGGCTATATTAGTGCCTGTGAAAATAACTCGGTAAGCAACGCTGAACTTAGGAATTTGGACTAAATTATCTTCAAAGCTGGTTGATGACTAAATGGAAACCATTGTTTTGTGTGATAGTACAATAAAACATTGAACTGAATCCATATTGACCTTTTTACTGCCCTTATTTAGAGATACTGGTTGTACCATTACTCGATCTGCTCCAGTTATTTTTTTACACTCTTACCGATATTTTTTTATATAATTATTGTGACTTTATTTTAGTGAGTTTTATTAGGAGTTCTAAAGAAGTAAATAGTATAATGATTTGATTTGATGTTTCTGCAGTCTGGCCATGTAGTATTCCATATTCAGAATGTTAAAATCTCAAACCTCTTTTCTTCTAACAGTAAATTTCTGGGCTTTTCTGGTTCATATGTTCCAGGAAGTAACTTTATAGTTACTTTTAGTTTTCTACTTGGGAATTTTTAACATTCGTGTCCTATCTAAGGAATGCCGGGCATCCAAAGCCTATGTTTATATAACCGTAATGAACGAACTAGGGAATAAATAACGAGGCGATTTCTCATTATCTTCCTCATGGCAGTATCAGAGCTTGTTAAATAAAAAATCCTGTAGTATAAACTTTTCGTACAAAATGTAAGAAGCTTGCGACATCAGTATACGCAATCTCTCAAAATTTAATTAACAAAAATAAAGTGTGTAAAAATATTTTTGAATTTCAAATGCAAAAGTGTGCAGAAAAAGATATTTAACGTTATTAAAATAAATAATAAAATCAATGTTTTAAGAAATTAAGTTCTCTTGATTGATAAAAGTTGTTTGAAATTCCCCGCAGTGAATAGTAAATCACAGAATGCTATAAAATACTGCAAATTACGGCATGTTTGAAGTTGTATCATTAAATAGACAGATTTGGATTTATCTAAATTCCACTAATTAAAGCAGGTTCAATAATTGATGTATTTACCTAGCAGCTAAATGGTAGGGCCTCGCTAAACAGGTTTTAACACTAACTATGAATAATGTATTTGCAAGTTATTTTTCACGGTAATTAATTTCCAGATTAAGCTTCTGATAAATCTCGCGATTTAATTGTACTGAATTAATTATGTTTTAGGCTCTATTTGGATATAGTTGGACCGGTTTAAATTGGCTTTATAAATAGAAAGCTATCGGCGAGTGGATTTTGCGTTGTTTTCAACAAAAACAATCTTCGTTGCTATTTGTCTAATTTAACTTGTTTAATAAATTGTTGTGAACTTAATTGAATATAGAATATAAATAAATAACATATTGTAATTAAATTAAAAATAATTATGGTATTTTAACAACTTTATATATTATATAAATTATTTTAAATTTAATTTTTTATGATTGCATCTCAATATGTAAAAGTGTATTTTATTGCTTACAACTTAAAGAGGCTTTTTAGGAGCAAACTTACATTTAAATGTTACCTTCTGTATTCGCATGACATCGCAACACTGGAACATAATATTATGGGAACTTTTGCTGATGACATAGCAATACTAACAAGTAGTGAGGATCCAGTCGTAACAACGAATAGAACTCAAGATCATCTAACTTTAATTGAGGAATGGACACACAAATGGAGGAGAATAATTAATGGAAATAAATCTTCTACCTTACGTTTACCATGAAACGATCAACCTGTGCTCCAGTTTACATCAACGATCACCCCATCCGCTAAGCGAACGAAGCTACTTACCTCGACCTTCATCTTGACAAACGTATAACCTGGAAAATTCACGTATCCAAGAAAAAGGAGATGGATATTAAAATTAGAAACATGTATTGGCTCCTTGGCAAAAGATCAATTCTCTCTTTGTGTAACAAATTACTTGTATACAAGACCATAATCCGACCTATATGGCTCTACGGCTAGTAGCTGTGGAGTTGTGTAACCAATTCAAAGATAGAAATCATACAAGACATTACAAACCATAACTGGAGCGCCATGGTACGTCTCTAATAGAACCCTACACACCGACCTCAATGTACCATACGTAAAGGACGCAATCAAATACAAAGCCCTAAAACACCTCGACTCGCTAGCAATGAAATCATTATTCCATTAAGAGAAGATCCCATGACTCGACCCTTGAATAAGAAATGGCCAAAAGATTTAGTGCAATAAATAGGTGACTTCAATGGGAGCATTCCTCTCCACGACATATACCTAGTGATAAAATTAGCTCATAGAATGTATGTTGCATCTTTCTGATTGCTAATAAACTAAATAATAAAAATAATAATAAGCATTTAAATGTTTTTATTTTAGTATTTATAAGCAACACCCTATAAAGTAACATTTTTGTACGAGGGTAGTATCAAACATTTTTGTAAATTATTAAATTAAATGTGTCGCTAAACAAATCTCTATTATTGTCTAGTTTGATAGTTCAAATTTAATTTTGATAGCACCAAAAGTTATTTAACAGTTTAATTAGTAATAATTAAATAAATGTCATATAAAAATAAATTTAACGAGAGGAAACGTTTTCGCTTGATTTACTTACTTACTTATTTAGACTTAGGCCTTTTTACCTTTAGATATAAAGCTGGTGGAGTTGAGTCCTGCATTGCCGTATCCACCGTTTTCTATCTTGCGTTAGGTTTCGTATTCCATCCTATTCTATCCCTTTTCTTCTTCTTCTTTAATTCTGTCGATCTATCGTGTGCTTGGTCGTCAATCCTTATTTTTTTCTGGCACTCGCGTTTCAAACGCTCGTTTAGACGTCTTCTGTTTGGAATTCGACAAACATGTTCAAACCATCTGAGTTGGCCTCCTTTCATTAATTGGTTCTATTTGTAGGTTTTGTTTAAACTTTTCATTTCTTATTTTCTGCTTTCTTTTTTGTTTTCTATTTTCTCAGAAGCAACCGTTGCATTAATTTATGTCTTTTGTTAATGTTTGTGTTTCACTACTGTATATGATTGGCCTAACCACTTTTTTCCAACTTCGGTTTTTAACTTTTTCGGCACTTCTCTTTTCCCAAGGAATGTTAACTTCATTGTGTTGAATGTTTTCCCCACTTTTCCCATCATCTCATTTATTTCCTTGTCCAACTTTCCGTTTTCTTCTATTATTGCTCCTAATTAATTGAAGTGTTCTACTTTAATTTGTTTTCCGTCCAGTCTTATTTTGTGGATTTTCTTTGTATTAAAAATGATTATCGTTTTTGTTTTTTCGGTATTAATTTTTATATTTATCTTATTTAGTTTTTCGTAGTTTACTTCAAGGTTGCGCTGTAAATTCTCCATCGTCTCTACTATTAAAGCCATGTTATCTGCAAACATCTATTCTATCAGCTATTTTTGTATAATTTGCCATTATCCCAATATTAGTTTTCTCATATTTTTCTTAGCTTTCTTTAATGCCTCATCTAGTACCATTGAAAATAAAAGAGGATTTAATATATATCCCTGTTTAACTCCTTGTCTAGTTTCAAATTCTATTGATTTTTGTTATTTGTCTTTACTATGTTCGTATTCCCTTTATATATGTCCTTTATTAATTTTATGTTTTTATTTACTTCTTTTATCTGTAGCACTCTCTATATATCTTCTCTTTGTATTCTATTGAACACTTCTTCCAGGTCGATAAGGCATTTGTGTATTTCTCTATTCTTATTGATTAATTTTTCACTTGCTTGACGAATTGTGTATACCTGGTTTTGAGTACTTCTATTTTTCCTCAATCCGCATTGAGTGTCTTCCAGTGTTACATCAATTTTGTTTTTTAATCTTTTTTCTATTATTTTTGCGGACATTTGATAGCGTTATTTCTCTGTAATTATTGCAGCCTCTCTTATCCCTCTTTTTGTATATGGGTAAAATAATGTCTGTTTTTTAATTTTCCCGTATTTTTGCATTTTTTAATACATCATTTATTATTTATGTTAATTTATTTATTCCTTCTTGTTTTATATATTTTATTATTTCCGTAGCAATGTTGTCTTTAACAAGTGCTTTACTTGCTTTTATTGCCTCTTTTATGTTTTTTTTCTTATAGTTTTTATTGTTGTCTCTTTATTTAAATATTGTTCTTCTTCTCCGTTCTCTTGGTTTGTATGTCCGTATGTGTTAGCTTTTCGAAATACTCTTTCTATCTATTTATTATTTTATCTTCTTTATATTACCTTCCTTATTTTTAACATTTAGTTTATTATACTCCTTCTTCTTTCTAAGTTGTTTTAATGCACCATAAAACAGTTTTTTATCTTTTCTATAATTTTTTGTCATTTTCTGTCCAAATTTATCTCCCTTATCGTCTTTAATTGCTATTCCTCCTCCATTGTTATTTTTAGTTTCATTATTACTAGGTTACCATTCACTTCTATTTCGGCTTTTGCATCTTTTCCATACTTTCTTACGCACCAGAAAGTAGTCGATAATTGCTTTCGGATACTCTCGTGTACTTGTGTATGTCTTTATGTTTCAATTTTGTATTTGCTATAGTGAGATTGTTCTCAAAACATTGTTTAATGTTCCTTCTCCGTTTTTTCTTACATGTTCTTCTATTTCTCTTTTCTTATTCCAAACTCCGTTATTTATATCACCAATTGTTATTACGTTTTCTTCTCCTTTACCTATTTGTTATAACTTATCATAGAATTTGTCTTTTTTTTCTTTTCTCGCATCCTCATTTTTTTCATACGCTGTAATTATAGTCCATATTTTCTCGTCTACCAACTTTATTTAGATTATTAACAGTTGTTCATTTACATACTCTTCTTGTATTACACCTTTTAGTCTATTTGGTGCGATTATTAATCCTTAATTTGCTGTTTCCTTTTACTGAATTACTAAGACTTTAAAAATTGTTTAATTGTGAAAGACAGAGTTACTAAATTTAGTGAGTAAACGCTTTCTCAAATAATTGTTTTCAGCTGCTATACCATATGGTCATAAGTATTCGGATAGTGGATTTTATTGTAAAATGTACGAAGCGTCATAGATGAGATAAAATGTGGGTAGTGGCATATGTAGATTATACACATGAGTTAGATAGACAATAAGTAAGTCCACAAAGATGAAATTTTGCCTAAATTAATTCTAAATAGTGTCATTATTAAAAATAAAAAGATTTGGGATGTGAAACAGTCACGAAACGAAGTGAACCAACACTGAAAAGAATAATGATAAAAAACCGATATCTTCGATGGCAATGATAACTTATAATTTCACGGTCCTGTGGCCGCTCACAAGCTCATCATAAGCACGGTCAATGCTAAACGTCGCTTGAAATGGTGCAAATATCACTGACATTGGACTGTGGAACAATGGAAACAAGTGTTGTAGAATGATAAACCTCGCTACAGAATCTAACAGTTTGATGGACTCGTTTGGGTTTGACGGATGCTAGGGAAACGGTTTTATCCAAGTGTATTGTGGTGGAAGCATTATGATTTGGGATTTTTTCGTAGCTCGGCTTGTGTCGCTCAGTTCGTGCAGCCCAAGGGATGAACGCAGACGTAATACGATATTTCTGACAACTATATATATCCAACTTTTTGGTAACAGTTCGGGGAGGTACTCTTTCCACAACAACAGGATAATTGCTCTACACACATATTGAATGAAATTTAGATTACACTTTAAGCCTAATGGCCCAACTTTAGTAGTTAAACTTACTCTAGTCCTCATGGAGGAATGGAACGAGAAAATTCCTACAGACATGTATCAAAGGCTGGCAGAAAGTTTTCTCAAGCGAGTACAGGCTACGATTGATGCTAAATGTGGAGCGACATTTCTATTAATGCATACCATATGAGTTTCCAATTTACAACTTGTATTGCAGAAGACTATCCTACATTACTTTTTAACGAAAAACCTTTTAGATAAACAATCAATTTTCCCTCTTGTGGAACTGCACCAAACCAGAGGAATAACAAACAGAACTCATCCGCAACAACCACCTTTCACTAACTACAAATATCTTTCTTCTTCTGCGTCCAAATCAACGTAACTCCCATAATGTCTACCAACAACTCATACAAAAAGTACTTACTTATCCTCCAACCTGTGTTCAAAGAGTAATAACCCGCTAAATCCTGTTTACTAGATGAGCCTTTATGAGACGCTATCACATTTTCTCCTCGAATTCAAAACAATGTTCTCTCAAACTCTTAAGCTAATAATAATTACATGATATTAAACATGATTTTTACCGTTATTAACAACTTTATTTATTTATTTTATGTATTTAACAGTTTTCTTTTCTAAATTTGTCGCGTTACTAGGAGCAATCTATTCTTGTTTGCTGATTAAAATGTATTATATATATAATGAGTTGCAGATCCAATGTTTCAACCTTCATCTTGAAGGACCAGAAACTTTAATTTTGGGGTAGTTTTTCTTTAACAGGTTGTTTTTATTACAACTAAAAGATCCTCCTGTCTGCTTATTACCATTGTTCTACAGTTGAAATTTGGCTTTCTGTTACACTGCCATAACCATTGGATATTTTCCTTGTAATCCTAATTAGAAGCTCTTACGGAGTGCCAGTTAAATCCAATTTTTTACAAGGTTACTGCTTCCTCTTTACGCTTTTATTTCTGGCTTGATATAGGTCTTGGGAAAGTTTAAATAATAAAAATCGTAGTAATTTAAAATGCTTTCACTTAACGATGAATATTATAACACATTCAAACAAATATAGATGGTGTACGAAAAATGATTTCAGAGGCCTCCTATTGCAGTGACTGTGACAAATATGATTTTACGCGATCATAAACTAAGTTTGTTGACACTCAATACGTAAAAAAATATAACAATCTTTTAATTTTTTTTTACAATATATGTTAGAAGTAATTTACATTACTGGCAATGAAATCTGAATTGAAACAGTAATTGTCATAAAATATTTACGCTGGCACTGTAAGGTGTATTCAAACCTTCATTCTGGGAAGGAAAGAGCATAGAAATTAATGGAAAACGGTTAAATTACCTACAATTTGCTGACGACATTGTCCTGATTACTAACAACTTTGAGGTCCTACAAACTATACTTTGCACAACTAGCGGAAGCCTCTGAGAAAGTTGAATTAAAGAAAAATTTACGAAAACGTATATGATGACAAACAGTGATGACAAAAGAAACATCCCAGTAAAACGTTCAATTATTGAGGATGTGCCTGAATTTGTATACTTAAGACAGGTAATAAAATCTAACAAAGCAAACTAAATTGTTGACACTAAAAAAAATAAGGCTCGCGTGAGTAAGCTTTGGAAAACTAAAATACACTCACAAAAGTAGTAAATTACTACGACATTTGAAAATTCGTATTTTTTACCAGTGTCTACTACCGGTATTGACTTACGCTTGTCAAACATGGACTCTTACTAAAGCATGGACAAACTCATCAAAAGGCAGAGAGCAATAGAGAGATTTATTTTGGGTATCAGTTTGAAAGACAGAAAGACTAACACCGTGGATTTGGCAGTGAACGAAAGTAAAAGATATGGCTGATCAGGTAGCAAGACTAAAGTGGACCTTGCAGACCATAATGCAAGACAAAGTGACGAAATATGGAATGCTGTAATACAATGGCAGAGGCTATACATGGGCAAAAGAAGTAGAGAAAGATCTTAAACGAGATGGGGCGATGACCTGGAAAGTTAAGCTTCACATAGATGAAAAGTGCTCAAAATCGACAACATTGCCATAAATTAGGAGAGGCCTAGGTCCAAACAAGGACTATGGAGGGCTAAAGAAAAAGAAAAAGTACGCAGCATTATGTTTGCCAGACCTTCAAGGCGTGCTATGTATCAAATAGAAGAATAATAGGGGTTAAAATGATTAGACCATTTGCAAAATAATCTTCAACTGGTTCTGATTATTTGTTATATTCTTGATGGATAAAATGCGAATACGAATTGTAACTCTTAAAAATCCGCGAATGTTTAAAAACCTTGTTTAAAGGTGTGGTTAAAAAGTTTAGTTTGAAGATTTATTTAATAAACCTGCAAAGCTGCAACGCATAGCGAAGTGGCGAAGCAGTCTCCCAAATTTGAAAACCCGCTATCCGATCAGCTTCAAAATCACTAGCAAACAAGCCTTTTTGGTCATCTGTCGATTGGTGAAAACAGAATTTGAAATTCCCAGCCGTTCTCGGGTTTTTGCTCGGACGGACGAACGGACGGACGGATGGACAGATAGTAAGTGACTCCGCTTCGCTTCGCCACTTAATAATAATATATAAATAGTATTATTATTATACAGTAACTTACGGATTAGTTAAGGGGATTTCTGGGTCATAAACCACAATCCTCGGCTCAGTTAATTATCCATTAAAGTAATTAGCCGGATGACTGTAGCGTTCTAAACAAGAGAAATGCTGATATTAGAACTCGGCTTGTCGGTCAAGTACATACTTTTATCATATTATTCTCTGGGGACAAAGCGCAGACAAAACCATAATTTGATTTACAAGAAAATTGATTTAGGCTGCAATATACGACTAGAAGCTGTAAATTTTGCGCTAACCTACATTTTACTGTAATGCTAACATTATGTCGAATATTGTTTATTTTAAAATTATTTTCCATTAATATCACTAAAAGTTTGCTTATTGTACTGGAGATTTCTAAATTAAGATTCTTAAATATGGGGTGGCTTAGATAAGACAAATTAATTTGAGTAGTTTGTTATATGTTCCTTTTTATATGTACTACATTACAATTTTTCATTATACAATTGCCCTATCTGTTGCATTGTCACATATGGTAAGGCTCTAACGTCCCGCTCTCATATGATCGCTCTCCCTGCCCGATCGTCGCGCACGATCTTTGGTACGGGGCTATGTGGCAAGCACCGCGCCTTAGACGACCACCATTATTATCCATTGTTTGAGTGAACGCAGGTACTTATTTTTAGTGACTGATTAGGCCACCCGCCAGGCAGCAGAGAGCTCCGGGTCTGTCCGCGACGCAATCCGTGCCTCAACCACTGGACCACGCTGGCAATTGGATTGTCACATATGCCATTCACTAAATGTTTTCATTGTTCTTTCCATTAGGCATATATTTTAGCCCATTCCATTTTAAACTTAGGTCACTATATTTCTGGGCTCTATAACTTTTCCGTATTATTGTTGGTCTTTTCATAAGTTATGTTGTTTCTGTATGTCCAGAACTTACTCTATATTTTATCATGGATATGGAATCCCAAATGAAGTGAAATGTAAGGACATTCCAATTTTAATCGACTCGGTGAATCTGCGGTTAACTGTAGATTTAGATTTGCACATTTGTAATGCTTGTGCAGTTTCTCAGTTCAAGCTATCATGTTTTCATCTGCAGAAACTCAATGCTCCGAATGCTAGTATTAATAGTCTTCTGGGTAGCTGATCGATGATTCAGAATATTTCTAAAAACTGTGGCTCACAGCTTTGTTATAAATTCAGTTTTGAATTATTTATTGAAAAAGTTTCCATTTTCGTTCTATCGGAAATATTTGAATTAGATCACCATAACTGATTTTTGATGTTTAAATACAATTAGAATATAATAAATCTAATACTTCTTAGTCCGGTTTTCGATATGTATTATAAATATATATATAGAATTGAGAACCTCCTCCTTTTTTGATGTCGGTTAAAAACAGCTAAAATCAAATTTAAATCTGGTAAATAACCAAGATATTGTAGGATTTTACTCGATTGTCTCCAGACAGTTTTTTCTTGGTTGAATTGAGCAATCCACTTTTTAACCACCAATTTGAACAGTGGTGCGCTTCTAACAACTGCTTATGATATCCTTGTGATCTTTATAAACGCCCACTATTTTTTTTTCTGTTGCCGAAGAAATTAATGCTTCTTTGTCCATATTGAGCACAAAATATTAAGCATGCGTTTGTTTACATTGAGATGTGTCAACTATTATATAATCGTACAAAATTGCAGATACTATATATTATATTTTCAATGTTGTAGCTTTTTAAAGAGCTTTACCTTTAAATGAGATGACCTGCTAGATATTTTTTTTATTTATTTATTTATTTTAAGTAACGCACCTAATCTTTAAGATTAACTAACATTTTATTTATGTCCTAAGTCACTAAAGTATTTGTTAGTCAAGATGTTTCCATTGACCCATCCTAGCTATTGAAACATTTTGCACACATCTCTGGCATGGCTGCACTTGCACTATACTCTGATTTTCACTACACTTTACACTACACTAGCTCAAATGGTTTCGTTATTTGAGCCTGCGGAGAAGATCTTGATTGACTAGAAGTTGTAGGGCTTCTTGATTTGGATGTCTATGAAGCCTCTCCTCGTGGCTTCTGGCAAACTTCCTGATTACGTCCTCGACCATCTCCACCTGTAGTTCCCGATGCAGATCCCTGTCTCGCACGTACCAAGGGGCATTTACCATATTTCGTAGAACTCGATTCTGGAATTTCTGGATACAAGAGTAATTACTCCTTTTTGTACAGCCCCACAGTTGGATGCCATAAATCCATACTGGTCTTATTACCTGTTTATAAACTAGTACTTTATTTCGGGTGGATAGTTGAGAATTTCTTCCCATAAGCCAGTACATGCTGTTATATCTCAATTTTACTTCGGTTGCTTTCTTTTTGACATGCTCTTTCCACTTAAATTTTGCATCTAGATTTAGGCCTTGGTATTTGGCTGTTCCTTGATGTGGAATTATGTTGTTGTTTAGATTTACTGAAAGGTGGTTTATTTTTCTATTCGTGAAGTTTACATGAGCAGGTTTTTCTTCATTAGCCTTTATACGCCACCTTTTCATCCACGTATTTATTTCATCAATTGCGCCTTGGAGCTTGGCCGTTGTTTCATCTATATTATCTCCTGTAGCTAATACTGCGGTGTCATCCGCGAATGTAGCTAGTTTAACATTTTCTTTTTCAGGAATGTCACATGTATACAACAGATATAGTATTGGCTCAAGAACGCTTCCCTGTGGGACACCTGCTTTTATTGTTTTGAGTTCAGAAAGCACGCTTTCCTGCTTAATTTTAAAGGTGCGGTCTGTTAGGTACGAGTCCAAGAGCTGGACATATTGCTTAGGGAAGTATCTTTTTAATTTCACTAGTAAACCCTCATGTCAGACTTTATCGAATGCTTTGGCAATGTCTAAAAATATCGCTGAGCATATTTTCTTTTCCTCGAGTGCTTTTTCTATCACATCTGTAATACGATGTACTTGGTCTACCGTAGAGTGCTCATTACGGAACCCAAATTGATGTGGGGGAATGAGTTGTTGATCGTCAGTTATCGTCTTCATTCTTTTTAAAAATAACTTTTCAAACAGCTTTGCTATTATAGGTAACAATGATATTGGTCTATATGAACTTACATGGGACCTGCTAGATATTCAAAAAATGTGCACTCCAGACTAAAGAAAAAAACTACTGTATTTTTTAATTTATGAAGAATATTGTAACTGAATGATAATACTTTTTAGTAATAGAACGATCGGGTCGTTATTATTTTTCTTTCTTATCTGTCTATTAGAAATATCATGTACATGTTTCTCTGGCAATAAATATGTATTATAAATTTCAGAGTTTTGCATAAAAAAATTATTGATAAAATCCCTAACTAATTCATTTTAAACGTGTCAGTAAAACATATTTCTATAGGCAGTCCTTTGCTGTCACACCTTTATCTATTCTTTTAATATGCTTATAAAAAAGTGCTTGTTACCAAACCCCTTGGTACAAGTTCTTCTATCCTTAGTAGTAACGTATTGCAGGTGCTGTGATTTAAAATGTAACGTTGTCAACTATCTAATTTTTAATTCTTGTGGTTAGCTTTTGATAGACAAAAAACGTTTTGAGGATGGGGCGTGGGAAGCTAAAGAAATATTGCTGATCTATTATTTATCAAAAAAGAAAAACGGTTACTAACAAAGGTCTTATCGTGTTTTTCTCGAAGGCAATAATTTCTGAGCACTTCTGGATATAACTATAGCAGTCTGAATATAACTAGAGCAGAATTACCCATCTATTAATTGAAGTGATTAACTGTAAAAAATTAAATGTGTTTGAAGTCTTGGGACTGCTTCTAAATGACTTAATTTTTTTGAACTAAAATGCATGTCTAAAAATTCTTTTTCCTTGTTATACTAAACAAGCAATAATTGCAACGATCGTGCATCGTGTGGTCGGAATTTAGAAACTCTTGAAGCTTCGTCCACAACTGCGGCCGACATCTTCAGAAGAAAATCTTCTAAAATTAAGTAACTGACGTTACTCGCTTTCTTGCCATATCGCGATCTGTTTTTCCCCTTGAGAGTGATAAACCGAGACCTAGGTAGATTGAATTCGTCGTACCTGTTAAAATTATTTTTATATTTATAAATTTATCCCGCCTTTCTGTATAATCTCTCCTACAGCTGGATAAAACTTGTGTTTGTCCGAATTTTATCTTGTAGTTAGAATTTTCCAAAATATGTTCAGCAACTACTGATTTATCGGGTCAATTAAAGCATAGATGACGTTTGCGTTCCTTTATCCTAGTGGTAATCGTTCTGCCCGTAGTCGCAATGTAAACTTGCTCACATGATGATGATTAAGTGACCTTTGCTAAGAGCACTGATGGCTTCTTGGTTAAGCTCGTATTTGGAAAGGTTTATTACAGTTTGATTATAATCCAGTTGTGTACGCGCGCTTTTTCTGTAAACGCTGAAACTTAGAAGATTGTCTAACGGTGGCGGCCGCTCCATGTTTCTCGGCAGACTGGAAAGTGATGCGATCTACAGTATCTCAGTAATCTTTATGGATGCTGGCTAACCTGACATGAACTTGCATCAGTTCTAGTGAACACAGAGCGAGGGTAGCGTGCACTTGTTCTCTGACTAAGGCAGCTTCCGTTTTTCGACAAATGTGATGAACTTGAGGAGTGCGCAGGTGGTGTTTGACTTGTAAATACTTGGGAACTATCCTTTGATCTCGTCAACGCAGTAAGAAAGCAAGGCTAGACAGTAGCTGGAATTTCTTCTTACGTAAGTTCTCGAGATGTCTTAAAGACTTGTATCAAATAGATGTATATATCAACTACACTTTTTGGATAAAGAACTAAAACATTTGAAACAAGCCTTACAAGAGAATGGCTACTCGAGGACGGAGATAAATAGAGCAATCAAACTAACAATGCGAAAAACACAAAGCTAAGGTAGGGAAAGCTTTTTATCTTGCATCAACAGGCTTACGGATCGGATAAAAAAAATTCTCCAATAAACACACATTTATACTACCACCACCAAGATAAGTGATTTGCTTAGACCAGCCAAAGATACACAAGAAACATGTGAGCAAAGCTACATTGGGACTATGGTTCGAACGATTACCACCAGGATAAAGGAACATAAATGTCATCTACGCTTTAATCAAGCCAATAAATTAGCAGTTGCTGAACATGCTTTGGTAAATCCTAAGCACGAGATAGAATTCGGACAAACACAGGTTTTATCTAAAGAATTACTACTCGAGATTATACAGAGAGACGGTAGAGATTTATAAATATAAAAATAATTTTAACAGGGTCTTTAACTTAGGTCTTGGTTTATCGCTCTAAGGGTCAAATTACAAATAATTTATTATATATAACTATTAGAGCCCCCGGTTGAATCCTTACAATAATCGTCTGTTTGGTTTTTCCAAGAGTACCTTAAGAAGAATCTTAAGGAAATTTGTTCTCAAATGGTTTGAAGTCTAATCTACCATGTTTTTATAAAAGTAGCATTAACAGTTAACCATTAATATTGTTAAATTTATCAAATTAGGTGGAGCAAGATAATTAGAAAAGTAGCTTTGTATGTCCTGTTGTTATATATAATAAAATATTTGTTTAAATTTGATTTCACATATGTTAAGTCTTCAATAAACGACAAAACTATAAATAAAGGGAAATTTTGTATAATCATCAAAGTTAAGACCTTAATAGTTAGGTACACAATTATCAAGGATACGGATAATTTTAAAGAACTTACAAAGAGATGCAAATTATACAATACGTAATTACACTTATAACAGTGAAGATTAAAGAAAACATTAACAAATCTTGAAAGTCTTGGAATAAGCGTGACTAGCTCTATAGAAAGGCCGTATGGTAGAGTTTTAAAGACAAAAAGAGGCTACTGATCAGACATAGAAAGAACAAAGTGGGTTTCGAGTCGAATGTTTCTGTATTGACAATATTTTTACCCCCCCTCCCAATAAATGATTGAAAAATAAATGAAGAGAAACACGACGACTCACTTGATGTTTATAGACTTAGAAAGACATACAAAATCGTCTAAATAAATCAACTATTTGAAGTTTTAGCTTACATGAGCATTAGAATACATGTACTAAATTTATATGTGTAAGATAAAAACGGGTAAACACATCTTAAAGTCTTAAAACTTCGAAGGCTTTAAATCAAAGATCATGCACATTCCCTTTGCTGTTTCAGATCTATATTCAGGAAAACCTTGCAGAATGGACGCAAAAGTGTTGTCGAATAAGTACAGAAGTCGGAAAAAACTGCCTTAATATATTCTTGCTGACGACCAGGTTTTAGTTGCAGATGGTAGAAGAGAACATGAACGAATACAGCAAATCTGGATAAAATTGAATATTTAGGTAGTAGAATATAAACCTGAAGACATAAAATTAGCAAATGTAGTTATAAAGTGTTATAATAATTATAATAGATACAGCTATCTCGGCAATGGTACAAGTGATGGGGAACTACGGAGCAGAATAATCAAAACACTTGCAGCTGTCTAACAACTTAACGATATCCTATAATCGGCAATCATGTAGTTGAAGGTAAAAATAATTATAGATCGAGTCATCGTGGAACATGGAAGGAACAAAGAAAAACCAAGAAAGACTGAGTTCTGTAGAAATCGTAAGAAAATTCTGTTTGATTTCAAAATCGGATTCAGGGACAGATAATATTATACGAGAATGAATCAGGTTAAGCAAAATGTAATAGATATAATTGAAATCGGTCCGCTCATACAAAATGAAAAACAGTCAAGAATAATCACAGATTACGTTACTACTAGTAGGTGTATAAATAAGTTCTCAGCATTTTTCTGCAAAATTAAAGTTTTATTTAAAAACAAACAAAAAAAGCTTAAGTATCAAAGTATTCTCCGTTGGCGTCGATGACCTTTTGCCATCTTTCGGGTAGCTTGCGAATTCCCTGGTGATAGAAGCTCACCGGCTTCGGGACGATAAAGTTATCGATGCATTTTCGGACTTCTTCTTCTGTTTTGAAGTGCGGATCAGCCAAGTGATGCTGTAACGACCGGAATAAATGATAATCGGAAGGGGCCATGTCTGGGCTATACGCCGCATGTGGGAGAAGTTTCCAGCCTAAGGCGCCTGCAGCTCATCCGTGCCAAATGTTTGAGGGCGTCCTGCGCGTGGTTGATCTTCAAGATTAAACTCTCCTTCGCCAAATCTTTGATACCACTTTTTGCATGACTTATAGCATTCTCACCATATGCCGCACATGTCATTTCGGTGGCTTCAGCAGCGTTTTTCTTAAGATGAAACGCGAAGTGGATAGAAAATCGAATATGCTCTTTTGTGATTGCCATCGTGAACACTGCTGATTATTGAAGTTATGTGCATCAAACGCCAAATTGCATGATGTTTCGAAAGACCAAATGTCATTGCTTTAAAACCGCAAGAGGGGGACTAATACGTTACATGTAAACGGTGATTTGCGTCTTGTGAAATCTAAAGCTGAGAACTTATTTATACACCTAATAATACAAGAAGAGAGCACGACAGCCGCGACGCAAAGGCTTCGGCCTGCCAGACTAACGCGCGGCGGGCCCGGGGTTCGACTCCCAGGTCAAAATAACGGCAAAGATCGAGCGCTCTCCGGCCATCATACAAACACCTTTGGCGGTCGTAAAGTACATTCTCCTTCTTCTAAATGGGTCAGACTAGCCACCTGCCCGGGGTACGCCCAACATGGCTCATCGTACTACACGAAATGTGTAGTTAGAAACAGGCTTATAGCCTATATATAAGAGTAGAAGAAGAAGAAGAAGAAGCTTATGTTATAGAAACAGGCTTATAGCCTATATATAAGAGTAGAAGAAGAAGAAGAATAATACAAGAAGAAAAGATAGATATTCGGAGTGATACAGTTTCTAAATTTAATAATTAAAGCAAACGGTAGCACGTTTATTGTGGAAAGACTTTTTGTAGATGTGTGGTAGGTTGTTATCATTTTAATAACAAAAGGTTTCTCCAGTAACGCATTCTGACAAGTGGAAATGCGCTTTGTTGGTAAAGGAAATCAATGCGTCTGGTGGCACGCTCAAGATGTATCTACACATTTTCAGGCAAACAGTTCTTGAACGCCAATCTTTATGTATAGATAAAAACGAAAATTTTGGTGTAAAATTTGCCATACAGTACAACTAAAGAAATAAAAAGTACAAAATCATAATAACATAGAATGTCACTATATCGATGTTTTCTGGTGTTCGCGCACTTCAAAGTTTTCCTTCTCTCCTTCATACTGCAGAAGCGGCACCCACAACAAAATCAATTTTCAACCTGGAACAAAGGCCTGAGACCTAAGTGTACCCGAAATGTATCTTGTGTGGCCACAACAGAGTCATGGTTCTAAATATACTCTCTTGTGGATTCATCTATAACATGTCCCTCTAGGTAAAATTTCTTGAACACCTGTGTTTAATAAAGTCACTTTTCCCATTCTCAGGACACTCTTCGCTCCATACATTTCCCTTGAAATTAAAATCTTGTACTATCGTGTAATAACAATATTGTAATGTGTAATTTAAAAGCAACTTGTAGTGATAGAGTTTTGAACATGAGAAATGTACCCTATAATTTTCTAGTTGTAACAATTAAAAAATGGTTATTTTCTTGGAACAGGAGTGTGTAAAGATTATTGCTATAAAACATTATAATGTTTATGTGCGTAGTTAAGAATATAAAGAGGATAAAGAACCTCTGACAAGTAGTGGTTTCGTCATTAAAGTTTTGTAATTATGGTATTAAAAAATTGGGGAATGTATAAAATATAATATTAATTGCATAAAGAAAAATTATATAAGAATACATAGTAAAACTATGTATTTATTTTCCTAAATAAAAATAAGAAGTTATTTTTGTAGGCCCTCGTATATTTTCAATTTTTCTTTACAGACGAAAGCGCAATAAATATTATTATAAATGTGTAAAATTACGTTAAATGGAAATAACATTCAATACTGAATGACAACAAATAAATTCGCAGCAGAGTATTAGCGAATCAAATTTTTATTACTTCAATGTCTCTTGATTATACCCACGCCGCCTTGTAGGAGCATTTCTGTCATAAACAGGGAGTATTGAACTATAAACTGAAATAAAATAAAGATAAGCTTAGAATAGAAAGCGAAAAACCAGTTATCATTTGCCGTAAAGTAGACCCCAATTCAAATTTATTGGCTTGGTTCAATTTGGACAAATCCTTCCCCATGCTTTCAGAGGTGAGTTATAAGGATGAAACATATAAGTTTTCAAAAAATCGTCCAATAACCATAGGGAGGAAGGAAGTGCGAACGGCCGAAGTCCTTTTTTGTTAGCAGCAATGTTTGTAAAAAGGAAACTTATTTCCCTCATAGGAATATAATTTGAAAATGTTTGCACTGAAATGCGCTTTATGCCAACAAATGAATAAACTTTTAAAAGAACTCTTGCCATTGAACGGTTTTACATCATAATTTTTTTTTGAAACTAAATACGCAAGCAGTATTTTCGTTTATAAGAGACGGTTGCAATGGGGATTATACTGAAATCAATTTTACTTTATTAGGAATTTAACAATGGTATTATATACATAATTTACACTGAGTAAAAATCAAGTATTAAATTACAGATACAAAATTGAGAAATACGGGGCCGAATCAAATAAAAAGGGTATTTTTCCTTGTAAGTAAACATATTTTTTATTGGTTTAATTGCTAATTTACAATATACTCTTAGTTTTACAGAGTAATAAGTAAATGTTATGATAGAGTTGCTGGGCAACACGAGTAGGGCACTGTCCATTGGCGGATCTCCAGAATTTATTAAGTGAAGTCGTCCGGCCATATTCAGTCTTCTAGCTGGAGGCTGGTGGGAGTAGACTTCATTTGTGTGTACTTTTTGCTTTAAGTAGCATGATTCGTGATGACTTCTGTGATGAATGAAATGTTGAGATCGTGATGAAGATTTGGTTACTGATGTATCAGGGTGCGTTAGCCAGCGTACGGAGTGCCTTTGGTTGGGACGATTGTAGCATCTTGGTGTTTGATGGCTTACTGCATCCTTATAACTCGATTTTGTAGGATCATGCAGATATTATAATAGTTTTCTAATAGTGTACTTTCTAGGGTCAGGTGCGATTTGCATCCAATCAACCATTACATACTTTTTGCCTTTAGATTGAGCTGTTGTTTTTTGGCTTTTATGTGGGATTTCTAGGTCAGACTTTGGTCAAAATGAAGTGCTATGTACTTCACCTCAGTTTTTACTGGAATGAGTTGATTGTGCATGGTGACTGGAGGGCAGGTGAAATGTTTAGTGGTTAAAGTGATTTGCCTTGATTTGTTGCTGTTAAATTTAATGCGGCACTGGTCGAGCCAACTTTCAAGAAAGTTTAGGTGTGACTGAAGCCTTTCAGATGATTGATCTGGATCTCTATTAGAAGACATTATTGCAGTATCGTCTCTGAAGGTGGCAATTAAGGTGTTATTTGTAGTGAGAATATCTTCTGTATAGAAGAGGTATAATAAGGGACCAAGAACGCTTCCCTGCGGGACACCGGAGTTGATGGTTTGATAGGTTGAAAGTATACCCTCAAATTGTCTTTGTGTTAAATAAGATTTTAGGAAAAAATTGGTGAGGTAGCTTTCTTTTAATTTTATATAACAACCCGATGTGCATACCTTGTCAAAGGCCTGTTGGGCATTTAAGAATACTGAAGCACGCAGTTTTTTCTTCTCCAAAGTATCTTTGATATGGTTGACTATCCTATGACATTGCTCGATGTTCTTCACGGAAGCCAAACTGGGGTGTTTTACCTTTGATTGTGTATAGCAGCAAGCGTTCAAATATTTTTATAATAAGGGTAGCAGGCTTATCGGTCGGTAGGATGTGACTTCTTGCGGTGGTCTGCCAGGCTTAGCAATCTAGTAATTACGGCGAATTTCTATTGAGTGGGGAAGTGGGAAATAGCTAGCATGCGGTTGTATATTGTTGTGATGAGTACAACCGCTTTTTTAGGAAGGTGTTTTAATATATTTTCTACTATGAGATCATAGCCGGGGGCTTTGAATGAACTAGTCAGTTTTATCTCTTTGTGTACTTCAGCTGCTGAAATTGTCTTCAAGGGTAGCGATAATTGCCCATGAAACTTAAGATGTTCCTAAATTTTTGTGTTACAATTGATATTAGATTCAAACAGGATGAAAACTTGAGCCAGATGTTCCCCGAAGGTATTTGCTTTATCTTTGTTTGATCGGGCCCAACTTCCATCAGGTTTTCTTAAGGGTGGTATTTGGGTAATAGGCCTTTTAAGCTTTTTTGTAGCTTTTCAGATGATGTGATCTTCTGGTGAGAGTGTGGAAATATAGTAATTGAGTGCTGCATCCGTTTTCTTGGTAGCATCATGAAGTCGGTGGGTTAGATTGTTTAGTATAGTCTTGTGTTTAGGATTTCTGTTTTTTTGCTATTTAGCACGAGCTCTGCGTTTTTCTGGTACTAATGGTATGTTATTGATTCTGGGTACAGTTTTGTGGTTCAACAAGGCAGCTTTTTGGATGAGCTATGCAAGGTGCTCAACAGTTTTGTTAATTTCGCTAGGTGTGTGAATTTTATGTGACAATTGTATGTTGTTATTGATAAATTATTTAAAATGGCGGTAAAAATGCTCGTCCTTTAGGTAAAACTAACCTGGAACTCCATGCAATGTGCTTTAAGTTCCAGTCTCCAGCGACTAAAAAGCGATGTTTGAGTGGGAGTAAAAGTTCTTGAAACTCGTTGGATAAAATGGTATACCTAGGTAGTTAATAGATAACTCGAAATCACCGGGTTTACTTTTATCAGAGAATTTTGTTTGTTATATAGGATGGTAACTCGTAATGATTAATTGCAGATCTAATTAAAATTGCTGAGCCTGCATGTGCTGCATGGTACAATTTATAGGGTGGTATTTTTATTTCTGAGTAAGATGTAGTGTGGTTTTCAGAAATAAGTAATGTATCAATTTTGTTGTTTTATAAATATGGTTTTTAAGCCATTTGAGTTCCATGTTGCTATTCTTATAGAGTCAGCTATTATTGTGTTAATTTATTAATGACTGTGGTGAGCATGTTTAATATAATATAATGCCCAAAGATCCGGTAAGTCTGTCTGTGATTTTATCGTTGTTGTTAGTTCTTTTAGCTGCTATTTGTGAATAAGTTGGAGTGTTATGGAGTGGATTATACACGGGATGATGAGTGGTTGGTATGGAAGATGTTGGATTGGTATTGATGACAGGTATTCTGATATTTGATTGCTTAGGCATGTTTCTCATTTTTAGGTCTCTGTATACTGTGCAACCTTTATAGTTGGCGGGATGATCGCCGTTGCACAAGGCACATGTGGCGGGAAAATCCTTAGTTTTCTTCCAATTTTACTGTTATGGGATCCTCCGTATTTGACGCATTTATACGGCTTTATGCAGTAGGCCTTGCTACGTCCGTATGCTTAGCAATGTGCACATTGTATTATGTTGTTCTTGATCCGGGGTGCTTCAATTCTGACTTTGGTATTTTGGATAAATTCCACTTTATGAATATCTTTGTTGTTAGGCTGGGATTCAAGGTCTACGAAAAACATTGACAGTGGCTCCTTGTTTACTCTATGACGGATGTTTATTAAATTTCATACAGGGTGACCTAGTTTACCTAGTTCATCTTTGATGTAATTTGGGGAAATTGAGTGGTGTAGGTCGCGTACAACGATTCGGTAAGCTCTTGTTTGATCTGATAAGTATGGTGCACAATATTTTCTTGACGTTAGTGAGTGACTAGTTTCCTTATGCATCGATGGTTCTAGTGATTACCTTCATCGTGTTGTTAAGTAACGATTTAGAATAAAATTTTTCATCTACGATTACTTTGTTTAGGCTGTTAGTCATTGCATGAAAGTCAGTCACTCCGTAGATGTATACAGGCGGAGCGCTGGGGTTTGGTGTTTCCGAGTTAGCTTTGTTGAAATTATTTAGTTTGGTCATTGGGATCAGTTTCAGTGAGTGTCTCATATATGTTTGATGTGTTAATTGCAATTATATTTTCGATTGATTTTGATAATCGAATGAGTTTACTCTGCATTAGTTGTTCGAAATGTTGCTGGATGGACCGGATATAGTCTTGACAGGTAACATTTAATTGCATTAGAGTCCGCAATATTATTTGGAATTTAGTTTCGATAAAATTTTCTATATATATTAAACGTGATCTTTGTGACCACAATATCTATCAAGCGCACTCAATGTAAACACTTAGCCGGCTCCTAAGATATGAGAGCGGCGATCGACACGTCTTTATTCCGTAAAAGTCAACCGAGTCCAGTAAACATATGTTGTTATAATCAAGCTTTTCTACAAAAATTTAGTATAGCTTGTGGACATAACGAAAAGCAATATTATTAAAAATATAAGTAAAATTTTACCACAAAGAATATTCTGAATTTTCAAAATATTCACTGGAGGTATTTACTGAAAAAAGCTTATTGTGTGTATTGATAGCCGTTGTTTGGAAATATTTTTGAGCTACATTTGTTAAAGAAGTACCTTATCACAACATCACAAGGTACATGATACAGTTTGAGGTGATGGGATACATAGTGAGGGAAAAGGCACAGAACGACCATCCGTTAACAACGAAATTGTAGAAAACATTTATGCGACTCAAGATTTGCAAGAATAGCTAGACGTGGATGTTTTCGCGAACATACTAGTGTTTTATAACGAATCCATGTTGCACGTACTTGGCAAAATAAACAGGTATATTTTGAAATATTGGGACATGCAAAATCATATGCTACACTGAAACATGAACTTGATCATCGAAAGATAAACATTTTTTGGACCATAACCAACCGCAGAGTTTATCTATTTGGATATGGTGTCTGTGTGATTGTTACCTTCATTGGAAGAAGAGATACCCGGCAAAACGGTGCTCCGCCAAATTGTATATTAGATAATAGATATGTATGCGATTAACTCAACTACTAACTTACAGAACGTTGGATTGGTCGGGATAGGTATATTAATGTTTTGACCCCCCTCCCCTCTCCCTAATTTGCTCGACCTAACACTTTGCTATTTTTATCATTAGGAGTATTTGACAGAAAATGTATTTGTACCTTTAGTTCAAAAAACTTAGAGCAGTTAAAGCAGTGGATAGGCAATATGATCAACTCAATTTATCAAGCCATGCTCTAACAACTGTGGCAAGAACTAGACTATAGTGTAGAAGTCTGTCATATTACAAACCGCGCCCATATGTTCAACGAACTTAAAAAGTTCGTTACTGAATTCTATATGTCTGTCGGTCTGTCGGTCTGTCTGTCGCTATCACAAAATTATGGATTTTTTAAAATTTTAAAATGGATTCTTATAGGAAATTTTATGCTGATTTCAAAATCGAAATCAAAAAGTTTCTAACTCGAATAGTTTTCGAGATATTCGACTTATATATAAATACAATTAATTAAATTAATAACTCAACAAAAACCTAGAAAAAACAAAAGGCTGACTACGTTTCGTTTGGGCATGTGTGTGCTTATTACTACTATTAGTTTTATTTGCAAAATTTTACAAGACTGTGGTAGAAATTCAAGTCAATGTATAAAATTCTTTCTAAGGACGGTACATATTCAATAATGAATTGGTGGACAAGGCTCTGTGTTGTGAGCTTCTATGCGAATTTTGGTGTATGATACTCGCGTAAATATTAAAGAAAAATTGCATTGTATATTCCAATAATTCTAGACCTGTCAGGTGTATTTAGCAGGGTTTAATAGTCATGGCTATGCGGCGCGAAGGTTTGTATGGGTAATTAAGTTCGTCGTTTCGAACAGATTTTGTAACAGTGCTAAGATCTGTGGTAGGCAAATTCTTTTTAGTACAATAAATTGGTTGTGACTATGAAACAGCTTATAGTGGCTCAAATATAGACATTTTTCCCACAAAAAGTAAATAATTCGCATCGGTAACCTATTGAAGTATTGCACTTTTTTGGTCGCTTGAAATAAAAAATCACCTATAAAAATAAATTCAATTTGTTAATAGAAAATGCTATCTAAGAAATAATAATAGAAGGTTATGTTTTTTTTTAATTTATCTGTTATGATAGGATGGTGCAAAAATTTTTGGTTTTAAATATAAACATTATTTAATATTTTAAAAAAGACGGAAAACTAAAAATAAAATATATGCTATTCTGTTGACTATTATCTAACTTTAATCCAATTTTTCTATGGTAGCAGTTTTGTGGTTTGGAATCGAAAAACTGTCAGCATCCTTCTTTAACTTCTTGAAAGTAACATCTGACCAAGAAATGAGTCATTGATCGAAATATATGGCAAGTAGTGGGTGCCAAGTAAGGACTATAAGAGGGCAAGGCAAAAGTTTGATTTCTTCAATTTAATTTTAAGTTCTCCAATTTTTTCCGGCTTTTAGGCGTAGATTTACAGTAGCACCTGTCTCTGCTACCAGGGTGCAGTTTCAAAATACATTTAGTCGAGATATTAACCATAAAATTCGGCAATAGATCAATCTTTAAGAATCAACTCGAAGTAAATCACATTATAAGCAAAGCATAACTTTAAACTTAACTCTCAAAGCTCTTGCGTTTTACAAGAGGTTTTGCAAATTAATCTCTTTAGATTACGAAGAAAGTTTTAAAGATCCTAAGGATTGAGGACCAACTGTCTATATGCATTAACTTGGATGTTCAGTTTGCTCTTACGCTAAAAGCGTGAGTCATATCTCTGTATCGTATGTTGATTTTGCGTAGCTAAGGTAAGAAGAAGCTTTAACTCTCCATTCAAAAGGTCCAAGCTTTTGTGGTAATTGTCTGGCTCTTATATCTGGAAATATTTCGATAGCTTTAAGTAAAGCTTCTCACTTCATTACAAAAGGCCGTCCAAATCGAAGCAGTATTTAAAAACTGGTGTCACTGTTAATGAATTTTTTGGATCAATTTTGAAATCTCATCTTGGCCTTTTACTTTCACTGCTGAAATGATACAGCTGATTTTACGAGATCAAATAAAAGTGAAATTTACAAGTAGAAATTCAAAATTTTAGTGATAATACTGATTGAAAATGTGCAATAAGATAGGAACAAGGAAAAGGCATTATTGTAGGGTAGGAAAAGTTGGTCTTTAGTTTATTTAAAACGGAATTTTAGTAGACAGCAAGAAGTCTTGAAATACAGGTCTGGCTTAAATTTATTTTTGTTTTAACAGTTATAATTTAGATTTTGAATTTACCAGCTAGAAATGGGAGAAGATAAAGCAGACTCAAAATATGATAAAACTTCCGCAAGTTTTGCTATTTGAGAGTTATTACTTAAGGATAGTATGGCAGTGTCGTTGGAAAATGTGGCAATTGAGGTAAAATTTGTGGTTGGAATGTCAACCGTAACAATTAAATAGAGATGGGGACCTAGGACTTTCTTGGGGAGCACCAGATTTTATAGGATAATAATTAGTGGCTTTAGTCTAAAAACGTAGCTGTACATAATTTTTTCTCTTCAAAAATGTTAAATATTATATATTAACTGTGGCATTGCTGCACAGTTGAGTAACTTTATCTAAAGCCCAATTAGTTTTTTAAAATGTTTTATTACTATTTGCAATCAGTTTACAAAACACTATAAACAAATGCGATTGTATGTGTCAGGTGTTGTAAAATAGTAGGAAAGCTGTTGTTCATTAACAACAAGCTCAACTAGTTACTTAAATATTAGTTGTATGCAAGAAAGATACATGAATAACTAAAAACTTATTTAAAACTCACAACTAACACACTTGTGATGATAATTATAGCTCTTTGCTGTTATGTCAATCGCTAAGGTTTGACCTATGTAATTCTTCAATGTTGTCTAGTAAACTTAGCGCTAGTGAATTTGTGTGCACTTCCTGCTCGTTTAGATACTTTACACTGCATCAACTTCTTGTTTCACTGTTAATACTTTTAAGTCTTGGAGTATTTCTCTGTTCGGAATAAACTAAGATGCATTTGTTATTGTCTAAAAAAACGTGGCTTGAAATCTTCCCTGAATATTAATATTTGACATTGATGCGGTTTCCCATAATTTGGTACCATATAACCAAATTTGTTTAAGAGTAACTTTATCTATACCATATACTAATCAGTAATTTATTTCTAAGTAATAACTTAAATACACAGATTCTATCATCCAGTAGTATTTAATAAGTTTGCGACCAAGTTGTTTTCTTTTATTTAATATGTGGGTTTGCCATGTCAATCCCTTTATCGAGATGCGTACCCAGGTATTTCACATTATCTGCTTGCGGCAAATTTTATCATTAAAGGAGACTATTGGAGTTTAACTTTTGCATTTCTTTAAGGTAACTTATACCGATTTGTCTTCAGTGAGTTTTGATTCGCCACTTCTTGTCCAATGTTGGATCAATGTTTTGCCATAATGTCTTAATCGTCTGCATATGTTACTATGCAAGTTTCCGGATTGGAGTAAGTATAAATAGGGATATTCCCATTTATTTTTATTTTTTAGAAAATATTTTCGTTACTCTTTGACCGTATTTAACTTGAAAACACCTTTCTTGCAAGTATGATTGTAGTATAATATACAATGTATGCTGGAGTGCTCTATTGAGCTTATACAATAGACCTGGATGCCAAACCCTATCAAAGCCTTGACTCAAGTCAAGGTTGCGCGCAATAGTCCTCTTCAAAAGTCTGGTTTATAATTTCAGTAACTCTGTGGACCTGTTCGATAATACCGTGCTGTGTTCTGAATATGAATTGGTGTTTAGGAATTAGATTATTTTTTTCCACTATTTCTATTATCCTTTTTAGCAATAATTTTTTGAGTAGTTTGCTCAGGATTAGTAACAAAATTATGGGTCTGTATAAAATGACATGATTTTGCGGTTTGCCTGGTTTATGAATAAAGATAATGTCGGCTACCTTCTATTGCGCTAGAAAGTACCCTGTACGGAGCACTGCGTTAAAAATTTGTGTTAAGAGCACTACTCCTCTTCTTGGGAGCTTGATGTGTTGTCATGAAACAAAATCATGGCCGGGAGCCTGTCGGGGATTTATGTTAGTCTTTATCATGTATTATACTTTTCTTACTGAGAAGAGTTTGTCTAACACTGTCATCTGATGTGGGGTCTCGAGGATTTTCCATATTTCGGATTCTTCTATTTGTGTGTTTTGGGAATGTAGTGGCTGGAATACGGTCTCTAAATGTTGAGCAAAAGTTGTAGGTTTTTATATGTCAGTACGTGCCCATAGCCCATCTTCTTTTGCGTATAAGGAGAATATGACTTTTAGCTATGTTAAATTTTTTGTGTCTTTCCATAGGGAATATGTTTGTCACGTTTTTAAGATATTCTTCAAGAGAGCAGTTTTTATAATTTTTCATGGCATTATGTAGTTCCTTTCCACGTATTTTAACTTGTCCGAGAGGTACCTGGTGCGTTACCAGATTCACCTGAGACGCCTTTTGTTTGGTATTTTTTCTTTGATTTTAGTTGCACATTTTTGATTTACTCTCTTTATGGGAATTTCCGTTGTAGTTTCCCAGGTAGAGGTTTGTATTAGAAGAGTAATTTCGTTTACCTCTTTTTCTATGTCTGTTATTAATATTAGTGAAATAGATAGATTTACATTTTGCTCAATAAATTGCTTGTAGTAACTCTTTTGTTTGTTGTTTGGTCAAGGTTTGTATTTTTGTGTTTCTACTATGTTTGAGCTAACTGTAGCTAGTACCGGTGTATGATTAGAGCTCAGATCGAAGTTGGATTCAACACCAAGGTACCCTCGTTCAATGCATTTTGTAATATAAAAGTCTAGAAGATTCGGTAACTTTTCTGGGCTTGTGGGCCAATAGGCGAGTGAAAAGGTAGATAGATATCTGAGCTGTAGTTTTTGTATGACTTGATATAGTAGTTTACCTTTACCAGAAGCTATGATCTGTAAACCCCAAACCATGTTTTTTACGTTGAAGTCTTCTCCAGTCAAAAATCTGTTTCCAAGAGTGTTGAAGTAGGCAGTCGTATTCTGTTTGTTTGGACGGTAGTTAGGTGGGAAGTTTGTAAGAGGAAGATTGTAAGGGGACCTAGTTAACCCTCAATCAGCACATTTGTCGCTTGTATGTCGTTTTCTTGGTGCTTTTGTATTTCATAGTGTTTGATATAATTTTTGTTTACTATTGCCGTGCCTTTCCTTGCCCTTCTGTCAACATCTGGAGGTGAGTTGTGGTATAAGATAAAGTTGGGTATATTAATACTCATATTACTTGAAAAGTGTGTTTCAGTCATTAGTAGAATGTCAATTTTATTATAAGTGAGAAAATTCAACTTCTCGCCTACGTGAGGCTAGGGTATTTGCATTATATGAAGATATTTTATGGCGTAGTATCGTACTTGGTTTGTTTTTGTTGTATTACGAGACATGACGAGTCATCTCTCTTGTCATTTAATTTTTCTATTTCTGTTGTTAGTTGACTTATTGTTTGTTTTCTGGTTTGCCACTGTATGTTTCAGAAATGAGATTATATCATTATTTTGTTCTGTTAATGGCTCCGGTACAGCACTGTTGGTGCTTGCATTCCCATTAATTGCTTGGCTGTATGATAAGTAATTTGTTTGTTTTGAGACAGCTTGTATGCTTGATTATAAGGAGAAACTTTAGGTCTTGTTGATTTGTGACAATCTGGATTTCTTGATTTGAGTTTTTTAGCTGCTGCTGGATTTCTCTTGTATCATTTTCGTGACTAATCCATTTGGTGTTTGAGATATTCTGTTTATTATTTCTAGGTAAACTCTACAGATCTTGGCATTTGCTGAATCAGAGCCACCGCAAAGGACACATTTGGGTTCCTTTCGTTTCCCTTTTTTTTGGAACAGGTTTTGTAATCATGATTGCCGTCGAATTTATAGTATCGATAGCTCTAGTGCAATTGTTCTTTGTGTGCCCGTCGGACCAGTATCTGGTGCACTGCGTAAGCTTATGGGTTCCTCAAACTGTACTACCGCGTTTAATAGGCGCTTTATATTAAATATTTCTGTATCGTTTAATTTTTTTCTAGATCAATGAAAAATAGATTTCTTGGAATTGGATTATCTTTCCATGTATAAATGTTTGTAATCGTTACTACTGAGTGTCCGAGTTCTACCAGCGCTTCTCTTATTTTTTCGTGTTCAGTGACATGGTATATGTTTTGCAGTACTACTCTGAAGTTCCTGTCTTTATCTAAGCTGTAGGTGTGACTGATGACCTTGTTATCGTCCAGTAGCTTTTTAATTGTTTTGCAGTGTTTAATTGCGTTTACTTGTAGCATTATTTTATTTCTTTTATTGTCTGATAATTGTAGTCTCTTTTGGTGATAGCCGAGTTTAGTAAGATGAGCAGCGGTTGAATTTTATCTACGAAGTACATGATAAATGGTGGGACGTTTATCTTATTTATGTATCGGAAGTGGTCGTATTGTTATCATATTATTTTTGTTACGTAAGAGGTTGGTACTTATTTTGCAATTTAAGTTTTGAGGTCTGTTTCGGTTTGTCCTGTTTTGGATTGTTGTTGAGCGTTTCTTTTGTTACGCTACATTACTACTTGAAAGTCATTTGGTCTATATATTTCAGGATTTTCATTTGTGATAGACTGGCTATCATCTGTTTCTGCTAGATTACTACTTTCTGAAGTTAACAATAGGATACTGTTTATCGTTATTTGACTGCATTTGATAAGTTGTTTCTTGTAAAGGTGCGTATGATTGCATGTTTGAATAAATCGATTGTATTTGTGGCCGTCCTCATGTGTACAGTGGCTCGTTTGGCTAAGGATATTGTGGTCCAGATTGTAGTTGGTTAAATACATTAGCATTAGTAAATGCATTTTGCATATGTTGGGATGCAGGCCCTTACAGATATTGATATTGAGATGAATTTGTTTGCAATTGTTGATTTTTTTGTGGGTGATATAATTGTGTTTATTTCGATGTCTTCAGAGATTTTTTGAGCAGAAGCCTTTTTAAGGTTTTAGACATAATCAGTAGTAGAACTTATTGATTGGAACAAGGAATTTGGTTTATTTATCATTATTATTTGTGCAAACTTTTATTTGAATCAATAGGCTTCTCTTATTTTAAATCAATTAATACAATTATCAAAGTAACAAAGGCAAGTCAAAGAACAATAACTACGTTAGAGAAATTAGTAACGGAACATTAAATATACAAATAATTGAAATTAAGAAAAAACTATATGCAAATATTACGTTTATTCTAATTATCTTTGACTTGTAAGGATAATGAATAACTCGATGTATATTTTTAGCTAATTGCTTAAGCAAAAAAAATCATGAGTAAATTAAATTGATGAAATTAATTCTAAATCTAAAATGGGAAATATGTAATTGACGTTTAAATTTTGCCGTTCTGTATTTACGTATTGTCAGAAGTTGCGATTATGTAGAAAAATAATAGTAAATTAACCACGGTGCGTTTTACGATTCGACAATATCTGTGTATGTCAGCACTTTAATCAGGTGTCGTTCTCAAGAAAGCATTTGTTGAATGCCTTTGGTGAAGTTGTTAAACAATGATTTGCAATTAAAGTAGACTTAAGAATTTCAGCTTAGGGACCATTAAAAGTGTTATGATTATAGGAATGCAACACTAGATCGTAATGTTAAAGATGGATTTTTTGATTTTTTGGATATGTTAATCAAAATTGAATTATCTCCAAGAAATAAAAACCCAGTTACATCCACTTTGTGTTACAATTTGGTTCAAGATTGTTTAAGTGTGTAATTAGACCTTATTTTTTGAGCATAAAGTAGGAAACTCGCTCACCGTCATTGGAGAGTGTTAACAAAAAAATGATAGGAAACTTAGTAGTACCTTAAACTGAAACACTTAACTCAAGAAACATGTGGTTTTAACAAGATCGTGTGACATGCCATATAGAGAGTAACGATGAGCATACGAAGAACAATATTTTTTGTCTTGGTATTGCAGGTTTAATTTACAAATCCCAGATTTAACTACTAACATTTTTCTGTAGGCTATTTTAAGAATACACTTTACGAAACACATTAAAACACAATAAAAATTTGTGGAAGCCATTTAAAGCATCTCCTAAACCGGCGTCTGTAGGTTGATAACGAATGAAATTCAAAAAGTCTTAATTTATGCGATCTCTAGATGTGGGTAGTTATTAGATATTATATTCATAATATAATTTCAGACTTTAAATAAACGATTAGGCATAAAAATATTATTGTGTTTTTAAATAATTATTTATATATTTGCTCACTCCTACATCGTTCATAATTTAGACAATTTTGCTTTAGTCGGACTAAAGTTTTCTGGAATAAGGTTGCATTAACCTGCTGTATTTACATTGAAACAGTAGTCGACAGTTTGGAACTAAAGCCCCATTTCCCTGCTGCGCGCAGCTAAAACGCGCTTGTTTGATGAAAAAACGGCGCCCTCATAAAAATCCGTCGCGGCGGTGGGATCAATTTCGCGCTGCATTCGGAAAACTCAAATCAAGTGCTGTTTAATCATTCGCCAGACGCAATAAAAGCGCGCGCGCCGGTGCAAACGCCCAGCATAAAATTAAATCAAGCTGTTAGACATCCGCACCGCGCGGATAAATAATTCGCATTGCCACGCTTTAATTAAGCTGCGAAATTCGTGCTGATTGATTAGCGCTGTAAAGCGTTTGTTACAGTTTTGCGATAAAAAGGATAATGAACGCGCCGAATTTGTAACCCGCCATAATTAATCTTCAGTTTACTGTCAGATACACATGCATACAGAGTGCCACCATACATGTGCGTGCAAATAAAGAAAATCTGCTGACAGCGTTCGGGGCGGGCGATCATTAAATTTGGTCATTAATAACTTTTATGGCGGCTTGTTTTAGTCGTTTTATTTAAAAATTAGCGAGTGAACAACGTCACAAGAAATGCGACAGTTTTTAAATATTGTTAATAATTAAAGTAATATTTTGATAATTGAAATTTTTTATTTACCAAAAATAAAGTAAATATAACTAAAGTTGGAGTTCTTGCCTTACACTTAGTGTCTTACAATTCTCTTCTTCAGTTGCCCTTTCCTCGGTGAATATTGACGATCAACGTGGCCTATCTAGTGCCACAAGTTTTTTAGTCATAATATTTTTTTGCGATCAAGTCCTTTTTTTCCTTCGATTTTCCTTGCAATATTAATTGTACTTCTCATTCCTAATTATTTGCCCAAGGAGGAATACTTTTTCTTTGTTTAATCACTGTAATACTCTTTCGTTCGACACGTGAGAGACCCATAAAATTCTCAGAATACGCCTGTAATATCAGTACTCATAGTGTCTTATGTAAGAGTTCAGGTCTCCACTCCATAGCAGAGTATTGAGAATGCGTAGAAGCGTAAAAACCGTAATCTGGTTTTGATGTTTAATGAGAGACTGCATAATATTGCCTTTTCTATCCTGATTTTGACTTCCTTTGAGCGGTCCAAATTTTCGTTTAGATGGCAGCCGAGATAATTCATGTTTTAGACTCGGCATAGAGTTTTACCTTCTATAAAGAAGTTAGAATGAATGTCCGTTTGCTAATAATCGTAATTATAGTTTTCTTAGTGTTTAGCTCTAGGCCATATTCTTTTCTGACTGTTATTATTGGGCCTATCAGCGTCTGCAAATTTTCAGGACTTGACGCTGGTATGGTAGTCGTCGGAAAAACGAATATTATTTATGGTCACTCCGTTTATTTTCATGCCTATATCTAGTTCTTTCAAGAGTATATATTGAATAGTAGGGGTGACAATATGCCCCCTGTTTTACTCGTTTTTGTACATTTATCTATGATTATGTTAATTTCTCTGCTCTATTTGTTGCAATCTGGGGTCAACACAGGTTATGATTTAGCTTTCTTCTTTGTCAATACCAATTTTTTCTAAAATTGATACAAGTTTTTGATTTGTGATTGTATCTAAAGCTCTAGCAAAATTTATAAGACATGCAGATACGTCACTATTCACGTCACGAGCTTTTTCTACTAAAATGTGTAGGCGAAATGTTTTAAAAAACATAAATGTTAAAAATAAGACCAGGTTCCTACCCAAAAACCTTCAGATCATAAAAATTATAAGATCTAAATCAATTAAAGCCAAGCCATTTGTTCAGAGGCACAGGTTTAGTGTTTAATTGAACGCCATATTGGCTTTTCCTTGTAAAAATAACACGGCTCCCGGTTTCTCGTGTATCTACTTCACCGTATTTATTATTCAACTCAAATTTCTAGATCATTTCACACTTCTTTATCCTAACAATAATTTTATAGTCTGTGACTGAGTAAGCCATTAGGCATCAGAAAGCTCTGTGAATGAACACAGGTCCGTCCGAATTGCAGACCACCCTCCTCTTCAACTACGGGAGCACTCTAGCTTTCTATCTTATATATTTCATTAGAATAAATCAGTCCTAGGTTCAAGGTGCTTTTCGTTTATTAGTTTTATTACTTCAGTATAAGTTGACATCTGGGCCAGAAGCTTTTCTAGTTTTCATGCGTCATATTGCTGCCATCACTTCTATTTTGGTAATGCATGGTCCATCAGCTGTATCGATAGTTTCCATTTCTTCCCTCTGTTCGTCCAAGCAAACCTCGTTGGCATATTCTTCTCAGGTTTTCAGTCTCATTTTGGGTTTCCACATTGTCATTCTATTTTGATCTGTTAGAAGTGTGTTATTTTTCTTGGTAATAACTGCGGTATGTTTTGCTTTCCGGTGTATATTTATGAAGTCGTGTTTCCTTTCAAACTCTTCAATCACAGCACATTGTTTATTTAACCAATTTGTTTTTAATGTTACTTTTGGTTAGTTTATTTAGTTATTTGTATTTCTTGTTATTGAGATTTTTTACCTTTCGTCTAGTTAATATGGTGTCTATTTTTCTTTGATCTGGTCATCGTTATTAAGTTGTCGTTGATTCTTGACGTTATAGTGCCTTTTATAGTGGTCTATTTTTTTATTTTTCTGTATATCCACCACCGTATTATTGATATCCGTTTAACTTTATTCTTTATCCCTTTATCTTTTAATTTGTTGCGTGGTTCAATCACAGTTTTATTTTAGAAACTAACAAAGTATAGTCCAAAGATACATCAGCTGCTGGGTATGTTTTGGCAGAAGTAATAGGGTTTCTGATTTTTCCTTCTCGTCGTTTGGTGCTAGCCATGTGTACGGGCGTCTAGTAGGTAGTTTAAAGAAAGTCTTCATTATACCGGTTCCCTATTTTATTGCGCGTACCAAGTCCATGGTGGCCAATTTTATTTTCATCCATTGCTTTGGCCCATTTTCGCGTTAAAGTCACTGGTGCGGCCGGAAAAGTGGACTATATAGGTAATTTAAATTTGAACAAAAGAAACTTGAAACAAAGCCAAAGCTAAAAACACCAACCTGTGGAAACGGCGCTTTCCCGCAGATATCGGTTCCCTGCTGTTGGTCTTGGGGCTTCCAGGAGAAGGATATAAGGTGTGGGTAAAAAGATAGGACAACTTGCCCCATTATTCACAGCGGAGCCAAACAGTAGCGTCTTTCCTGGTGTAAAGGTTCCTTCGTCATTCCTTGCCGAGTCAGAGCAAAGAAAAACGGACCGAGCTTTTACCGGCAAACATTTCAACCCCGAAATGCAATCGGGTAACAAAAAGACCTCCGGGGAGAGGTTAATCTGGTCTGAAAAATATGGAATTTCGCCAGAAAATTAGCTTTTAACAAAAGCCTCGCAGCAAATGAGAACTTCTGTTGCCAATTAAACAGGCCGGTGAACTCTCAGTGAAAAATGCTGTCGGCTTACGGAAAATTTCAACTATCACAAACTAAATTCAAAAAGAATGACGCCTGCGAGAACATAGTAAAAGGCCAAGCGCAAGGCGAAGCGCGAACGAAAAGGCGATGCACGAAGACGAAGCGCGAACGATATATCAGCGGTCCGCGTGCTCGGACAAATTCGCGTCGATATCTTAACTCCAGAATATACAAGAGGGAATCAAAATACGGCCGGATTTAATTTAAAAATTAAAATAAAAGGTAATTTGAGATTGGCGCGAACAGTCACCAAAAATTAGTTTCATTTCTTGACACTTGGTCTTTTTTAGTGTGTTGCTGAGGTCTTCATAGAATTTTTCGACTTTATTTTCAGATCTGTCTGCTGTTAGTACATACACAACCATTACATTTAATTTTAATGGTATCGTATTTATTTCCATTATGTTCCATATATAGGAAGAAATCCTACTACATTGTCATCTAGCTTCTTTTGTATTATTAATGCTGTTCCATTTCGATGATTTCTATAGTATGTACGGTAATTATTCAGCTAGAATACTCCAGACTTTGACCATCGTTCTTCTGTGTAAGTAAGGATGTCAATGTGTAATCTGTTAGTTTCTTAGTTTGCAGTTTTGTCTGCTTAGAACATACTTTGTACATTTTAAGTGCCAATCCTGAAATGTCTTGTCTAAATTGGCTTCCTATTTCCTAGCTTTATTCAAAATCACCCTCCTCTCGGCGATTCGAATGGGAAGCTAGAGACACTCAAACAGTTTATCTTAAACTTTTCCACAATGATTATTCTAGAGATATCCAGTTAGGATCTTGAATGCAGTGGTTTCCCGTAGCCTTTGCATTTACATGCCGTTGATCTTCTGTTGATTTATTTGCCTTTTGGAACGGTTTCTCACACTACCTGTGCTCGCTCATCCACCTTAAAAGAGGCTATTGGCGAGATACCTTATTCGATTATATCTCGATTGAGTGCTCAAGGAAAACTAGTTATAATCAAATGAAATATGTAAATTGCGACAAAAATTTTTTGCCAACTACAGAGAATGTATAAATATACGACAAACTCTTCCCATGACTAAGACATGAAGTCACAATCCCTAAACGATCACCTACTCAAGTACATTGAGTTTCTGAGATTACATATGCAGGATGAACAACACAAATATGGAATTTTTACATTGTAACAGAACTCCAAAACTATACGCCACAAAAACAAACAGCCAAATAACAAGGAGGAACTAAAAGCCACGATGAAAAATTAAATTACTGAAAGCTGTCGCAAACCTCTTAACCACTATAATTAGCACAGTGACATAATGACAACTCTCAAAAATATCTGTTTGAAACGCTAAAGGGCTTTGCCAGCACACGCAGGAGATTAAACTATTCCTTGAAAACAATCAAATCGACATACTTCTTATATCTAAAACATACTTCATCAGCAAACTAAACATCTACAACATGAATCATCTTGATAGAACTTCCCATAGTATAACAGCAGTCACAATGAAATAAAACAATGAATTAGACAAATGCGAAAGAACTCCTTATAAGCCACCACTAGTTGGGCAAAATTTGCGCTATCTATAGATCCTCAAGCACTCAACAAAAAAGACGATTTGGCTAATTTCTTCCAAAGCCTATAAAATAGATTTTTTGTAGCTGGCGATTTTAGCAAAACACCAAGACTGGAGTCTCGTCTACAAGAATTGGGGGACGTGAATTAGTAGTAGCTATATGCGTAAATAATCTCTACGACTTATCTTCTGGTAAACCCACGTATTGACCCACAGATTGTTGAAAAATGTCCGACCTAGTCTACTTTTACACTACTAGAGGGTTAAACACCAGAAAATTTAAAATTAAATCGTATCCAGAACTATCTCCATACCATTCTTCTCTTATAATCAAATTTAATTGAGATATAACACACTTACAGTACCAAAAAAGACAGAAAATTTTTTTAAAAGCAAACTAACCGATCAAATACGTTTTAAAATGCAATTAAAACCAAATATGATATTAAAAAGCCATATTACTGTTAACCAACGTTGTATGAACAGCTGCACCTATAACATTCTCATTCTCTCTTTCTAAGATCACACAATTTGTTGTGTGTGGTGAGATACTTCAAGTTATTCCCATTTTTTCTAGTCCAACTTAGTGTTAGCCTTAGCTTTCTCTGTTATTTTCCTCCATCTATCCCGGTCCTGTATCTTCTCTTTCAATTTTGTATTTTCAGGTTTGTTATATCTTTAATCATCTGGTTCTCCACCTACAATTTGGTCTTTTTTTTGCTCTACTAGTATTTGGTCTCCATAATGTACTCTTCTTTGCCTCTTTGTTGTTCCTCATTTTTTTGTATGTCTATACCAGCACATTCTTTTTATTTTGATTATTTTAGCAATATCTTTTCCCTTAAAAATAGTTTTTACTTTCGAGTTTGTTTTCTTTAAAATTTTCCTTCCCCAATTTCCTTTAATTTATAAGTTTTCCTTACAATTTTTCTGTCAAGGATTCTTAGCTTTGTCGTGTCTGCCCCGTATACTACCACTGGTCTAATTGCCATTTTATAAACTTTTATCTATGTGCCCCTGTTTGTATTTCTATCTTTCACGATGTTCTTGTATTTGTAGTACGTTATATGCTCTGCCTGTATTCTCTATAACTCGAAAATATTTAAAATTTCCAACAGTTTGGAATTCGAAATTTTCTAGCTTTACGTTCGTATCTGCTTTTGCTTATTTACCCGGCTTATTTTTATATATCTAGCTTTTCTTGGTTAACTCCTAGTCTTCTTTTCCTTGCCTTCTTTTCAATTTCCGAATTGTTTCCTTCAAGCTTCTTCTATTATATTTTTAGCTATTACCGCAAAATCGTCTACATATGCCACTATTTGTATGGCCTTATTAATGATTATTCCACTGCATTTACAGTTTGTAATTATTAAATCTAGCGTTACATTAAATAGAGCGGTTGATAGCCACCCTCCCCTGTCTTACTTTTAAGTTAATTTTAAACTTTTCTGTTATTACACTGATATTTTAATTTTCTTCGTGTCTTTTAATAGAGTTTCTTATTTTACACTGTCGAAGGCCTATTTAAAATCGATGTAGAGGATTTGTAGTTCAATATCAGATCCGTAGAATCTTTTGACTATTTAATTTACTACATGTACCACATCTACAGCTGATCTTGCTCTCCTAAATCCATATTGGTACTTTTATATTCTTTCTTCTGTATACTGCGTCAGGTTCTTGTTTAATAGCGTGGTCAAAATTTTATACGTTACATTTAGCAAACTCATTCCTCTGTAATTTGTGCATATACGTGGATGTCCTTTCTTTAATACTGGCACTATTTTATTAGTCCTTTTTTCTGTTCACTGGATAAGTTTTTTTCATATCTGGACTGTTAGTTTGTGTAGTCTCTATCTTAGTTCATTAGTATCATAATTTATTATTTCATTTAGGATGCTTCTTGCCTTGTTTTGTTTTAGCTTCATGAAAACTTCATCAAATTCCAAATTCCTTTTTTGTTGGTGTCGGTTGATCTGTCTTTTTATTGTGATTGTTTGTATCTTTATTTATTTTATTTACATCTACGTTGTTCGTTTTAACGAATTATTATAAATTTTAATATTACTCCTGTTATCTTTCTTCATGGCATCCATATTTTATTAACCCAATTTGTCCTAATTTCTCTTATTAAACTTTGTGCATTATTTCTTGATTTTTCGATATAATTTATAGTTATCTTTGTTGTTCTTAGATACAGCGTAGTAAAAGTTATCTTTTTTTGTTTCTTCTGCTTCCTCAGTTGGTAAATACACGTTTACTATAGAGGTATTAGCTACGTTGCATTTTATTTTTAATCTGAAATAGAGTCCTCAGGAAAATAATTCTTCGATTCTGACGATTTTGCTAATTTTGGTCCGTCCCGGGTATTTCATTTCCCCAATACCCATCATATCTGGTGAGCATTTCTCTATCTGCCACCTGAAAGGCTTGGGGATTAACAACCCCGCACGAAAATAAATAAATCAGTAGCATACCTGATTTTAATATTCAACTGCTGTATGAGACTTGGATACTTGGAAAGGAAAAGAAAAAATCAGATCTTTAGCTAAGCTTTTAGAAAAGGTAATTCTCACTTGCGTACAAGAGTTTTTACTAGAAAATAATCTCGACTCATCAGTTTGGGCCCCGATTAGCGCTCTCAACCACCCATCAACTTTTGAGAATAATAGAGCTAATAAAGAAGGAGTAAGAATGTAAGGATTTGTGGATCTTAAAAGCGCCTTCGGCATATCTCGATCTACATAAGTAAAATCATAAATTCCTAGAGGAACAGAACATTCAGAGTGGGGATCAACGCTACATTATTTAGTGTAAAAACAATAAAAACGAAGTTCCTCAAGGAAGTTTACTCAGATCTATCTTATACATATAATCATAATAATTCAACACTGGCAATGCTAGCAGATGCCACTGCAATTTTTACAACAGAAACAGCAATTGAACATCTACAGAATGCAACAAACATAACTTGAAAATGTTTACAAAAATGGAAAATACAAATAAACTCCACAAAGTTTCAAAATAAGATATTTGCACTAAAATGTTACAGAGATTTTCCACCGATTAGAATAAATAATACCATCTTCCCAAGGAATTACAAGGATACTGCAGAAAAGTACTTAGATGTTATCTTGACAAACCGAAGGTCCAAGCTTAGATCAGAATGCTCATTAGTAATTTATTAGACGTCGTACTACAAACTATTTTAACTTACCCGTCCAAAACAACACTCAAGAAACTGCAATCCATACAGAACGATGTACTACTGCAATTAACTGTCTGTGGTTCGTACGAATTACACAAATACATCAAGAACTAAATGCTTCTCTTATAACACTACATAAAAAGCTAAGTGGTAACTTTTTAATAATCGTGTGCTTTGTACCAGTGTAACTTAACTAAATTTTTGTCAAAAAAACTTTCATACAAGACTGAAACGAAAGCTTTCTCCAAACCTACTGAATGTACCTTAATTTTATAATATTTAAACTAACCATTCTTCTATATAGCCGTAACTCCTAGATGTAACTTTGTATAATATAATTAACCGTTTATTGTAACAAAAATTGTAGAGCCAGCTAAATAAATTAAAAAAAAATCCTTCAGTTGATATGTTTAATGTCCTAAGTCCTGCTCTTCACAGTTTATTAATAATTGTTAGTATAATTTACCCCAAGTTCTTATAATTTGTTTGTGCTTTAATTCTATGAAATATTATTTATTGTTTATATTGTTCTTTTTGTAGAAATAGCAACCTTTTCTCTTGGGCTTTTAACTTATGTTGGAAATCGTCTTGCTCTATGCTAATTGATGCAATGGCCTTTCTTATTGTATTATTTATACCCTCCTTAAATTATTATTTTAAGCGGTAAGCTCCTATTTTATTGAAAATTATTATAAGGCGACTATTTATTAAAAATTTCATTTATCTGAAACCACCTGTACGTTTTATTTATTAAATAAATGATCTCCGTCAAAAATACTATTAAAGGTATACCGAGCACGAACCCAGGAAGACGTAAAATTGCTATGTTTATGGACTGGAACAGAACATAAGCCGTAGTACCTAGGGATGCAAAACCTATTGGGAAAAGGGGGCTGGAAATTTTCTTTCAAACAAAATAAATGGGCCAATACGTACCAAATGCATTGAAGGGAAACGCGAGAAATGCTAAATTTACACCACAACCTTTCCGAGCCTGTTAGATACAATATGTTTGGCGTTGCTTAACTGCATTGACAGTTCGCAGTCGGACCTCCTGCACGATGTCGCTTAAATATTGATGCATCTCAGTTCAGTTTTTAAGCACCGTGTTTGCGCTTTGAAAGACTCGGCGAGAGCCCGTTTTCGCGAATTCGCCCAGTTCGGAACTGCTATTCCAATCTGCATAAGCAATTCCGGCCCGAAGTTGCCGAATTCCGGCCGATTGAAACATTAATGGAGGAATCGGCCCGGAACGCGCCAACAGCTTGCGTTCTGCTCTAATTGCGAGCAGTGCCCGGAGCGCACTTTTATTTCTGAAATATGCAGCCCGGCTCAAAAACGGCGGCGGCCGCGCGTGCAGGTCGGCCCGCTATCGGCGAATTACGCCGAGAGCTTTCCGATTTTATTGGATATTTATAAAAGTCGGGCTCCGGGCGCACTTCGCAGCTTCCGGCCGCCCGGAGAGGAATTGTTTATAAATCTCGCTTAGTCGCTTCCCGTGTACACGCTGGAACTTATCTATATTCCGGGGCTTCCCAGCCGCGCGCCTAATGGTATATGGATACACCTGCCACGGCTCATTACCCCCGGCTTTTCAACTGTCGTTCCTTGTTCCTTATCCTCGCTGTCATATCATGACAAGAAAATATATACTCCACATACTTCTTACATCTTGCTCCTGATGTATAGCCTCGCGGAAGGCAGCTGAATTATCGTCCGCGATATTTTCGGAATTACGTTTCGACTTCTCCCTGTCCGCCCTCCTTCAAAAGAAGTGTTGACGCGGCCGAGATTCGTTCCGCGAGGTAATTTGTAGGACTATCCATTACAGAACAGGAAAGCTCGCTTTTGATGTCTTACTTTGTTTATACAGAGGAGTGCATAAATAAATAAAGAAAAGAAATTACTTCTATATAAAACATTTTAAAAATTCATACATAAATTTTTTTATTATTAGAAAATAATCTCTATACACTCATTTTTTTTAATTTGCTCTACGGAGCGTAAAGGCACACGTTACAATCTATATATTTTAATTTACTACCTCTAAATTTAAATTTCCAAATTTTACATTTTACATTTAATTGATCTAACTTTTCATCACCTTTTTATAAGTATTTCTTGTACTGCATTTTCCATTCTCTTCCACTTCTCAACCTTCACAGTTTTCAAATGTGCCTACACCTAGCTCCTCCATATTTCTCTTAGTCCACCTTCTCTCTTCCCTATTGGTTTTCTGCTGAGAACTAATTTGTCCAGTAAATTTTTCTATAAATCCCAGCCATCTTATACTTTGACCCTTGATAGTTGCTGTGATATTCGGGGTCTTTACAGCTCTTCTAGTTTTTGGTTTGTTCTTCTTCTCCACCCCTGATTGGTTCGCATTCTTCTACAAATAACATCTTTCTTTCTCATCTTCTTATCTTTTATTCTTCCTCTTTGTTTAGTACCTGAGTTTTACAGGCGTAAGTGGCAGGCCTTAAGACTGTGGTATACATTCCCTATTCTGTCTTTCTGGAAAGACGTTTTGATTTCATGAGTGTTCTCAAGCATCCGCACTTTTGGTGTCTCTTTGCAATTCTTGTTTATATCTGAGATCATAAGATGGTCCATTTTCTTCAATAGTTACATCTACATATAAGAATTTTTTGTGATTCTAAAATTATATTATTTGTTGTTTGTAATTAAACTCAGGTTATCCTCTCCTTATGGTGACCTCGGCGTTTGTCCCATCACTATACATTTTGTTTTCTCTTGGTTTACCTTCGGACCACATTTTTCGCTTCTTTTTCTATTTTTCTTGAAACTTTCCTTAGCATTTTGGTTATTGCTGTGATTGTTAAATCATTTGCGGAAACCATGCGCTGATATTTGTTATTAAATATAGCCTTTAGTGTCAGGTTGAAGAATGTTTTTGACAAAGAGTCAAACTTTTGTTATTTTGTTTTTTTTTCTATTTTCTAATGTCATCTTAGTTAGTTTAATGAGTTTTTCCAAAATTTATAATTGGCGCATTCCTTCATAGAGCTTTCTTCTGTTAATGCTATCATAAGCTTGTTTGAAATCAATAAATAGTATATCCAGTTCTATTTTATTTGTAGCTAGTAACTTGTACTTCCTTGAGTGTAAATGCTAGATGCGTCATGCTTTTGCTGTTTCAAAAACGTACTTCATACGACCCAATATATTTTCGGTGTATAATTTAGAATTTTTCTTATTAATAGCCCTCAAATCTTGTAACAAGGGTCTAACAGCGCAATGCCCTTTCAGTTTCCACATAGTGATAAATCTCCTTTTTTATATATTAAGCATATAAGGGCGTTTGTCCATTCCATCGGCATTTTCTCTTTTATCTTTATTTGTTTTGTCATTTTATTAAGTCTGTTAGTTCATTGTTTTCCTCTCGCTTTGGCTAATTCTGACGTTATGTTTTATTTATTATTTTTTATGGGTTTAGCATACCCCCTATTTCTTTATTAGTTAGTTCTTTTGTACTGACTTTTCCCTCTTCTTGTTGGTAATAGTCTACTGGTTCCTCGTCTTCCCTGTCATTTAGTAAATTTTTAAAATATTCTCTCCAAGTTTCTAGTATTTCGCTGTGTCCTGTTGTTAATACTCCCGGCGATTGTAGTATTCTTTCTATGCATTTTACTTCTTAGTGAAACAATCTTTTTTTTTGTTTCGGAACTTTTCTTCTATTTGTTTCAGTCTCATATTATTTTGTTGTCGTTTATTTCTATAGGTAATTTTTCAGTTCTTTCCTTTTTATTTATAGTTCAAGACATTTTATTCGCTGTTATTTGTCACCATCAGTGCTCGCATCTATTTCTTTCCTTCTGCCATCTTCTTACACTCTTTATGATACCAGTTTTTTGTTCTTGCCTGATTTGTGTCTATTATTATCTGTTTTAGTTGTTTTCATACTTTTTCCATTTCTGCTGCCATCCCTATTTTTTCTAATCTTTTAACCATTTGTTTTTGGTATTCTTTGATTATTTTTGTTTTATTTAACATTTCTGTATTATACTGCATATTTTTGTTTGTCTTTTTCCTTACAGTTTTGTTTTTTAATTAACATTTTACTTGTGATTTTAACTAAGAAACTTCAGCTCCTCTCATGCTTCGTACGTTTGAGGTTTTATTTGTAATCAATCTGGTTTACTACTTTGCCAAATGTTTACTGATTTTTTGTCCCTTTGTTGCTCTCATACTGTATCTTGTTCTTTTTCTTGTATATACAAGAGCGTGTTGAAAAGTAATGCCTTCAAATTTTTTATGTGGAAGTTCAAAGCTTTTTAAATAAATCAAATTTTATTAACAATTTACATCTTTATTCTTCATGTCTACATATTTATTTCTTAACATAGTTACCCTGGTGACGAACACATTTCTCCCAACAAGAGACCAAGTTTGTTGATACCGTCACTGTAGAATGTTTGACTTTGTTGACGGAGCCACAACCTCAGCTCTGCTTGCACCGCTTCAACACTATCAACATGAACTCCTCGAAGGTTTTTTTAAGTTTTGAAAACAAATGAAAATCGGATGGGACCAAGTCGAGACTGTATGGAGGATGATCGATGACAGTGAACACAAGGCGTCCGATTGTTGCAGATGTCGCAGCGCTCGTCTGTGGTCTGACATTGTCATGCTGAAGAAGAGGATGCTCCATGTGCGGACGAACTCTTTGACTTCGTGCTTTCAATTTTTAAAGCCTTGCAGTACCTTGCAGAGTTTATGGTGGTGGCTTTAGCATGAATTCTAAATGCACCACAGCTTGAACATCCTAGAACATTGTAAACATGACTTTTCTGATGGCATAGTTTTTAACTTTTTTGGCGTCGGTGATTCTTTGTGGCGAAACTCTACTGATGCTCTCTTGTTTTCGGGATCAAAATGGTGAATTCAACTTGGATCACCTGTCACAATGTTGTTAAGAAACCCATCACCCTCACGGTAAAAACGCAAAAGAAATTGTTGACAGATGTCCAATCTCCTCTGATTCATGCCAAGAGTAAGCCTTTGAGATACCCACCGTGCACACTGTTCTGTGTCGCAGTTCTGCAGTCATTGTCTGTATACGCTCTCGTGATATGCCACAGTTACCTAAGAGCTGTATATTTGTGTTATCCGACGATTTTCTCTGATGAGTTCATCAATCCGATTTTGATAAGTCTCGTCGGTTGCCCACTCTGAGGTCTCTCACAGACGTTGAGGTTAGCACCGCCGTTTCCTTCATTACAAGCAGGAACAATCCAACGTCGCACATTACTGATGTCGATACTATCACCACCGTACACAGCTTTCACTCTTCTATGGATTTCATTTAGAGACACGTTTTTCTGCGGTTAGAAACTCGATTACAGCACGCTGTTTCTCACACACCGACATAGTTATGTTACACACCGCCGTGTTACATGCTACAATTCGGAGCCCTCTAGCGGCAGAGGGTTGCAACTTGCATCAGCAAAGTGGGAAAATCAACCGAGTAATATGCATGACATGTAATACCTCAACCGATATTGAGAACAGAATAAAAAACTCGGAGGCATTGCTTTTCAGCACGCCCTCGTATTTTTTTTGTAATACTGTTTATCTTTCGATGTTTTTCTTGTATTGCCCCTAAATTTATTTTGTTCGTTTTCCATAAATCATCTCCTTGTTCAATGCTATGTCCGTTATTATTATCTTGTGCCTTATCTTTAATTAATGGCTTTTTGATCAGTTTTATTTATTTTTCTAATTTGCTCTACCTCTGGTAATCTTTCATTTATGGTCCCTTTTTGCTGTTATTACTTTTTTATATCTTAACTTTTATTTTGTCTTGCTGTTCTAAGTCATTTACTATATATATTTCTTTTTTTATTACTTTTTTTTAAATACTTTTGCATGTTTTAAAATCACTGCTTTTGTAAATTGTTTAATCAATTAATTGGTACTGATATTTTCTTTTTTTATTAAACTTTTTGATTCTTCTAACTTTATCATTTTTTTTGCATTAATGTTTATTCTATTTTCTATATTATTGTACTGACTATCTTGTATTTCATTCTCATTCTGTTTCTTCTTCTACCACTCCCTTTACTATTTATATTTTCATTTCTCACCTCTTCCTCTATTTTCCTAATTTTATTTTAGTCTCTTATTTTCTTTTTATCTGTTTTATTTCTGCGACAAGAGAATAAAAACAGTAATTAAGAACTAATAGGAGGACAAGAAACTGTGGTAAAGTTATAAAAAGGATATTCCAATCCACTACTAAATCAAAAGACAGAGGACAAGGAAGGAATCAAAGAAAACATTGGAATTGAAGGTAATTAAAATCAAGAAGACATAAAACTACCAACTATAAGAGAAATTGAAGATATAATAATCAAACTTAGAAGTAACAAAAGTCTTATGAATGATGAACACTATAAGTATAGCGGAGAACAACTGGTAATGTGTATTAAACAATTGATGAAAGAAATATGGACACAGGAAAAATTGCTTCAGCAATCCAACAAAGAAGTGTTTCTGCCGATTTTTGAAAAAGGAAATAAATCAGAGGCGCAGTGTTTCCAAGTGTGGCAAATAAAATTGAATGGATTTTTGAAAACGAGTCAGCTTCAGAAAAGAAAGATTAGTAGAAGATCAAATATTTGTTTTAAGACAATGTAAGAAAGAGATATACATAATCTTTATAGACTTTGGACAAGCGTTTGATATTATGAGCAAAAAGAAATGATATAAAGCATTAAATATACTTGATAGTTAAACATTGCCTTTGGTCGCTGAATAAATGTTTGTAGATTAAAAATGTCCATTAAATTTGGCATGAAGTAACAGGTGTGTAGTTAAATCCGCATATCATCCATCTGCTCACCGTTTAATAAATCGTTAATTTTTTTTAACTTGATGTAGCTCTATTTTTCTTTAGGTTCTTCTACTACCGGAGATTTTGTTAGCAGTTCTTCTGAATAATTCCCCGAAGCTGCAGTTGAAAGATTTCCGCAGGTTTTTACCAGGAAAGCCTTCTTCTTTCAACACTTTGCTTTTCCCTTATTTTGCCTTAAATGATGTTTCTTAACAGTTCGTGTGTTTCCCCGCCCATAACATGTCCCAGATACTTTAATAGTTGTTATGACCTCATAGTGTTTCTCAAATTGTGGTAATATCTTTATATTTATTACCCTTTCTGTCCACGAAACCTCTTTCTATACCACCACATCTCAACTTTCCTGATGTGAATCTGTTCTGTAGTTCAGCCTCGACTCCATACAGTAGCGTGGAAAACACGTAACAAAGAGGGTATTCCTAGTTTTAAATTATTATTGATGTCTCGATTGCGGAGGAATATTTTCATTTTATTAAAGACATTCCTGATAATTTCAATTCGGGTTCTGATTTCTTGAGTTTGGTCGCATTGCTCCTGTATACAAGCCTCTAGTGGTTGGCCCTTTCAACAAGTATATTGTTGATGATAAGAGTATCTCTGTTGTTTTAGTCCTTTATCATTATTATACATTTTGGTTTATTTATATTTATCTTTATACCGTATTCGTTGCAGCATAAATTGGTGTTGTCGACAAGGTGTTTCAAATTTTCTACGTTGCTTGCTATTATTATTTTGTTGTCCTCGTATCTCAAATTATTTGTTATTTCTCCGTTAATTACAATACCTCTCTATTTTCCTTGTAGTGCTTTTTGGCAGATTTTTTAATATACATATTGGATAGCAAAGGAGACAGGATCTCTATTTCATCAGTCAATTCGTCTTTAATTTTTACCCTAGCTTTCTGGTTCCATCAGAGTACTAAAATACTTTTTTCTTATTTCCCAAATTTGTATTAACATTTATTAATTCTTAGTTGTTCATGTTTGACATTATCAAATGATTCTTTTGTATTTGGTTTCTTAGATATGTTTGTCAAAGTGGAGATTAACTGTTATTATAAAGGTCTAGGAGAATATCTATAGCTTCTTTGTCTACTAATTTTAGTAATTCTACTGGAATTTGATCGGAACCACTAACTTTTCCATTTTTTGATTTTTGTAAACCGTATCTAATCTCTTATTTGAGGCCCTATTTCTTTATAATTCATATGACACTTGCTTCTTCTGTTTCAATCTTTGAATAATTTTTTTTGGTCCGTTTTCCATTTTCTCTTTGATGTCAACTATAATATAGCCTTCATTGTTCGTCAAAACAAAGTTTAACTTTGTTTCAAATTTTTTTAAAAGCTAAAATTTTATCACCGCCTTAGTAGTTGTACTTTCAAGCTTTCAATAACGTTTAAACTTTTATGTAGTGAAAGTTTTTAGTTCTCTAATTTTTCCATAGCATTTACGATGCAAATAAAATTAGATTTAATGTAAGGTAACTGCTGCTAATTGTTGGATCTCTAAAATACTAAATACAATTTTTAATTGCAGCTGAAATTTGAAAGGAAAACGAGGTAAAGTGAACTCTAAGGAGTGCTTTAATAAAAACTGTTTAGCATTTGGAACTAAACTATTAACTAAATTATATTCGAGTCTAAAAATTTCTGCAACGCGATTTCAGCCGTGAACTAACAAATACGAGTTAAATTAGAGAAAAAAACTGAAATTTTCTGATGCTTTTTATGTACGGTGCAGCATCACTAACCATTAATATTATTATTTCCATTGGTATTTGATTTAGCAAATAAAAATTGTTTAACGATTTATTAACGAATTTAGCTATCGTTACATTATCGGTTTCTTCTAGAGCCTTTATACTGATTAAATAGTCTCTTCTAGGTTTGTTTTTATTTAATGTACCTAACGCAAGATTAGCTATATAAAGATCTTTCATTCATCTACTGAAAACGGTACAAATCCACGTTCAACGTGCTTCTTAATTTCAGCCATTACGTCGTGGTAATTAATGTCGACATATTTTTTTTAAGGTAGAATATCGCAAACTAAATAAACCACACAACTCTTTAAAAAAATTGGTCTGTGTCTTCTTTACGGAATTGTTGACATTTGATGTTAATAATTGCTGCACTACGTTTTACAAACGATTAGCCTTTTTTGTATATGCAGACTTGTCCTTTGATGTTGCTTTATTTGAAATTTTTTATTGCACGTTATAACAAAATTTAATTATAAAATCAACCTACTTTTTTAATTTTAAAACTTCTTGGATAGTAAATTAAAAACACTATAATTAAGTATATTTTAAATTTACAACCTATAATTTTAACATGAAATAGCAATAAAAAAATTCCCCTTTTTATCACAAACTGTGCAAAAAATATGAGAGTAGTCAATAATTTTTAAGTCCGTATTATTTTGACATCATTTTTTAAATAAAATACATATCGCGGCTGCTTGTTTGGGCATCTTTAAATATATACTGTTTTCACAAAATAAACTAAACACTTTAGATCCGAGGAATATACTTCACAAACTGTCAACTTGTCACTTGCGCTGGTAAATATATTCTAACAAACACAATAGGTGTAAAAGCTGTTATATAGTTTTTGTATTTTTAAAAGTTGGGAAGTTAAATTGCTTTTAAATGCATTTTAAAATGTGTACTTATCGAAAAGTAATTCGGCACTACTTTAAGATATTACTAATCCCTTAACAATAGGGCGAAGTGTAAATAGATATCGATTGAACCTTCTTGGAAGTTATTAAAAAGTATTTTAGTTACCTCTTATAGGTATTTAGTGAAAATAAAACCGAATAAAGCATCGCTGGAACTTAAGAATCCAGAACAGCGATTTTAAATATTTTTTGTAAATAAAACCATGAAAATTAATCAAATGACCATAAGTGCCCTTAAATAAACAAAAAAAAATTTGCACATTTGTACCTTAGAGGTAAAGAATTATATCTCCAGCTTTTTGTTAAATGGAGTTAGTACTTTTTTCAATATGCCAGAAGTTGAAATTTTATTATGAGAAAGGATTGTTGTCCATTATTACTACTTCTTAACATATGATATTTAGAAAAAGTTGTACTGAACATTTTTCATAGGGTAAAAGTCGTATCCCCAAAGAACAAGTATGCGTAGTTGAATCTTTATCAAAACTAAATTGGTAAACAATCGTAACTCCATCTTTGTGTTACTGTTCGTGCCACAAAATGTTATCAAGAAATATATCTTGCATTAAATATCGCTGAAAAATCCCTGACGTAATGCATTTTTCCAAACAGTAAACAGTAAATCAGAAAGAAATTGTTGAAAATGAAGCAAACTACGACATTGATAGTGAACCATGAAGAATTTTTTGGAGGTTTTGGAGGAGTTCCTGATTTTATTTCCTCAGATGAGGAGAGAAATAATAACATTGTCGAAAATGAGACAGATAATGATAAGAGAAATCAAACAGAAGAGGTAAACAACATAGAAAATCGACAGGAAGGAGGACAAAAAACCTAAAAAGCGCATGAGAAACAATGCAGATTGGGAGGTAACAAAAAGAAAACGAAGAAGTTTGGCTGGAAAAAAACATGTTACAAAATTGGCAAAGATTATTGGTGCAAAGAAGATTAAACCCGGTTGCGGCTCCTGCAGAAAAAATGCACTAATAAAATTAATGAGTTAGAACAAGTAAAAATATTTGGCAATTATTGGAATGAAAATAAGACCTGGGACCTCAACCGACAATTTGTACTTTCTAGAGCAAAAAGTACGCCAATTACACGTAAAAACCGACAAATGGCGCTAAAAACGACCAGAGAAAACAGACAATGAGATCGATAATAAGATCATAAAGTGTGTAAAGTTTTTTTAAACACATTAAGTATGTCTGAAGCCGTTGTTAGAAACGCATTAAAAATCAAAATGTGGAGGCCTCGCATCACAAGACTTGTGAGGGAGGCACATGCCAAAAATTAAGTTACCAGAAAATATGAAAGAACAAGTTCGCTCCATATTTAGTCTTTTCCTGTTTACTACAGGCACTACAGTCGCAACAAAACAAAGAAAGTTGCCTAGAAAGTAAACGTAGACAATATGTACAGTCTTTAAAAGTTAAATGCGAGGAAGAAAATTGTGAAAAAAGTGAGATAGCTAAGTATTGTATCGTTATGTTTCCAAAACTGAATTTAATTTACCGTTCAAATATCTAATAACACTTGCGATATGTGCGATAGCTGGAAAATGACGTTACAAGAAACTCAGTCAGAAGAACAACGAGCAGTCGTTCAAGAGAAAATTGATTGTCATTTGAAAGTCTCAAGAAAAAACCAAAGTAGTTATGTTAGATTTACGAAAGTGCTTGCCCACACCACATTTTCTAATGCAGAAAGTTTTTATTTATTGTAGCTTTGGAACTTAAATTTAACTGTATATGACGTTACAGAGAAAAAGGCTTACCACGGTCTGGGATGAATCTGTTGCTACTAGAGGCGGACATGAAATAGCGTCAGCCTTGCTAAAATGGGCAAATGAAGTTTTCAAAAACTCTGATACAGAGACTTTAATACTTTGGTTTGATAACTGCCCAAGCCAAAATCGAAACATGATGGCAGTAAACTATTTCTGCCTTTTGAATATGTGTCGCTCAATGAAGTCAGTTATACATATGTTCCTTCTAAGAGGTCATACCCATATGGGAGTGGACTACATCCACGCCCTTATTGAGTGAAAGAGCAATCTACAATGACAATAATTACACCTTGAGATTGGCAATAGTTAATTTGGAATATGGAAGTGAATGACTTAAAAACTTCGATATGCTGTATGCAGCTTCAAACGACACATTTGTGAACCTAAAAATAAATGCACAAAAATAGAATTTTCTTTTTTCTTTGGCAGTACAGATAGAAGTGCGTAGTCAGAGCCCAGATGTACTTTATTATAAAATAAGTGCGAAAAAGCTTTAACATCTTTTGAATTTATTTGAGTGGATACCAATACCAATACCATTTCATGATTTTTATAGTCATAATCTCTTTAAGTTTTTTCTGTATAATAGTTTTTATTAATATTTTAAGTGGATTTGCAGTTACGACTTATGTTTTTTGTTCTTTACCTGATTTTTGATTTAATGGTAAACAATTGCAAATTCCTTAATTGTAAGTCATGTACAGCGTATGATTAATATTATAACATATATTATTTCAGTTAAAATACTTAAATTAAAAACTTAATAAATTAAGTTTCTGTTTTCTCCATATCATAAAACCACACCATTACCATATTTTGAAACTTTAAACCCCATTTTCTCTAGATCTATATATCTATTTATAAAAAAACTCAAAATATGCATGCATAAAAAATATGCATTTTGCACATATTCAAAGCTCTATAAAAGATAATCAAAATGATATGGCAAAGAGTGTTATAAATGTTTTGTTTAATTTTAAAATGATATTTTCCGCACTATAACCTTTTCCAAGTTTGTACTTTTAAGAAAGCTGCTGGCTGTAGCGAATTGTTTCGCCTTGAATTTAACTTCAAATGACGGTTTATGCTGTTCATAACTTGCAGACATCCCGTTACAAATACTTCGCGGCGGTCTTCTTATTTCTTAAGACACTTTACGACGCTTATAAAATAGCTATTTATGAGAAAAATAAAGTTTTCGTGTGCAGCGCAGCGCGCAAGCAGAAACTTAAGCCGGCGAGCATTCTGCTCCGCCATATAAATGCGATTTCGCCGCCCTCGAGCTCGGCACTTTTTGCAATTTGCCCGCACCGCCTGAAAAAGCTCCTGCAAAACGCTTCATTAATAAAAAGCAGCGAATTTGTATGCCGCCGAACTATTACGGTGCCGAAACCTTCGTTACCCCTAATGCCCGGAGTTTTTATTTTGCAGGTTGGCGCTCCGGACGGACAGCCAAATTAGCCGCGCCGGCTGCCTAAGCCGGCCGGCAAATAATAAAATGCTAACGACGTTCGAAAAGGCAGTTACAAACTTTCCGGCAAATCCCATTCGCGGCAGTTTTTCCGGCGCGGTTGCCGATAAAACAACGCAACTTTAAATGAATAAGGAATTTCATAAAAAGTTTCCGCCCGTGCGGGCCTATGCAGGCAGATCCGGCGATTTATGCGGAAGTTTGCACCGGGCGGGCGCAGCGCGCACCAGATAGGAGCCTGCAGAGATAAAACTTGGGCTTTATGGCATTAAAGTTTAGATGACAATTAGATCCCTAGTCGAAAAATAAAAACTTAAATTTGGTGCGCGCAGAACTTTGCTTGTTTGCTAAAAAAGGGATTTGCTCTATTACGCCCGGCGCAGCGGGCTTTAATACTTATTTCGCGCTTTAAGGAGGTTATAAAATGCAAACAAACCTTTCACCCAAATTACAGGAGTCAAAACTAAGAAAAGTGTCGTTGCCTTGCACAGTTGCCACCGCTTTAGAAGGATCTTTGCAACCTTTGCTCGTGCACTACTTTCATTACGTTGTTCTACATTTGACTGTGTCAGCTCTTATTAATTAAAGAATTGTTGTTTCATATAAATTGGATGAAAATACTCTTGTGGGGATATTCAATTTATTCATTTTATTAGGTATGCGAAAATATAAAGAAAAGGTCAGCTATATTCTGTGCAATTTTTCAAGGGTCATAGTGACATATTTTAAGTAATGACAAAGCAGTTGCATTGGAGATGATAAAACGCAAAAATTATTTAAATTTGTATGTAGCTTTAGTCGTATTTAGATGAGATAAAATTGGATTGTTTATTCTACTGGTAATACGTGTATGTGTATGCTTGAGGATAGGCAGGCATCCCTGAAGTCATTAAAGAATCCGAAGCTAACATCTAGTCTGCTATGGGAATGCAGCAAAGAATTCAGAGCTTTGGCAAACCACGAAAGTTAACTTTGCTGTGGGCACTAGGGCACTTGCGAAATTGCATGCAATGAGAAAGCTGATGAGTTAGCACAAGCACGATCACCAACTCTGTATATAGTCTTCAAATCGACTCTGCAACCTAAAAGTGCAATACGAAACCGAGTGAGAGAATGGACCAGAAAAAATAAAAATTACTAAGAAAATGTACCGGGACAAAGACATGGACAAACCTTCATAAAAGGACTATTTTATAAAAGAAGGCTAATAAGGTGGCTTAAAGCTTATAGCGCCTTATCATGACGTGATGAGGCCTCCTCTAGTGACGAGCCTTTAGTAAAATTTCCGTTTTAACTCTTTATGGGTTCGTAGTTCCAACAATGGGTGCAGTAGAGCATTATGATGACTTTTTAGCTTATTGCGAGGCTTCAACGATGTTTGCCTTAATTACAACTTTAACATATGGTACTGGTAAATCTTCATGAAGAGTTTGGTTTGAGATGTAGCAAAGAATATCCGTAATCATACACAGTATTTTAGATTGGCTTCTCTGAACGATACTTATATTTGACTTGCTGACACTTCCCTAAGCTTATATTCTGTATATCTAAATTGAAATTAATAAAAAAAAGAATAAAAATTTACATAAAATTGGTATAACAGAATTAAAACAAATAATATCAAAATAATAGCAAAGAAGGACAAAAGACTGTAACAATGAAGAGTGTGAAATGAAGGCAAAAGAGAAAAAGATAAAAACACAAATGCTAGTGAATGATAGTGAATGGAATATTTTAAAATACAAGGAAAGAAGGAAAGAATTGAAAGAACTATTCAGGAAAAAGAAAAGACAACAAAATATAAGGAAATGGAAGAAAGTTTCGAAATAAAGAAGTAAGATCGTTTCACCAAGAAGTAAAGAAAGCATAGAGGGAATATCACAACTGACAGCCCTACTTAAAACATAAAGCGGGAATGTTAACAGATCAAAGTAAAATATTGGGGACCTAAAGGGAGCATTTTACAAATTGCTAAATGAATGAGAATTAGAAGACCAATAAGAACAGCACCAACAAGAACAACCAAAAGGAAGAGAAGTAAAAAAAACAACTAATGAAGAAATAGAGAATATAATATGAGCAATGAAAAATAATAAACGGCCAGGAGAAAGCAGGAGGTAAAGAGTTAATAAATAAAGTTAGTAAAATAATAAAACAAATGTGGATAAAAGAGAAAATGCTAACGGAATGGCCAAATGCCCTTATATGCCCAATATATAAAAAAGCCGACCCATCGCTTTGCGAAAAATATAGAGGCATAGCGCTATTAGCCATCTGCTACAAGATTCTAGAATAACTAATCAGAAAAAGGTTAAATATATACACTGAAAAAATATTGGAGAAATAAGATGTAAGCTGTTTGAAGAAATGGGCCAATTACAAATTCCGGAAAAACTTATTAGATAGGAAGAAATCACAGGACAGACAAGGAGATTCTTTGTCAACAACACTCTTCAACTTGTTACTAGATGTAATAATGAGGAACAGTAAAGTAGAGACTGATGGTACTATATTTAATAACAAACACCATTGTATGGCCTTCGCGGACGACTTGACAATCATCCAAAGAACAAAAAAAGAATTAATGGGGATTATAAGAAAAATAGAACAAAAAGAAAACAAATACGGCCCGAGGATAAACCAAGACAAGATGATGGGACAAACCACCAGGAACTTCAAAAGAAGGAAAAAGAACAAGCAATAAGGAATACAACTTCGAAAGAACAAATTACTTCTTATACTTAGGTGTAACTATTGAAAAAAATGGACATGAAGAATTAGAAATTCAAGCAATAATTCCAAAGGAAAATAGAAAATATGGATGCTTAAAGACACTTATGAAAACGTCGTATATGTCTACTTTACAGTTAGAAGACCTACAGCCACGTATGTCTGTGGGTGCTCAACAAAGAAGGAAAAGAAAAGATGAAAAATCGGGAAAGAAGAATTTATGGCGGAATAAAAACCGAACAGGGGTAGAAGAAAAATCTAGAAACTAGAAGAATTCTATAAAAATTGTAATATTATTGTAATCGTCAAAACACAACGTATAAGGTGGCTAGGACACCTAGAAAGATTAAGGGGAGAGAGACTTCCAAAACTAGCCATAAGTAAACAACCAATAGGAAAGAGAGGAAAAGTAGACCAAGAAAAAGGTGGATAACTAATGTGAAGACAGAATTGAAAACGATGAGGGTTAGGAATTGGAAAGAAATAGCAGCAAACAAAAAAGAAACAAAAAAATAGGCGGTAAAAATTAGTTTCAAATTATCTTGTAAATTTTAACGTTAGGTTCAAGTAAATGGAAAATGCAAAGTATAAAATGTAAAAGTAGAAAGTAGAGTAAGAAAAATGTACATATACAATTATATATATATATATATATATATATATATATATATATATATATATATATATATATATATATATATATATATATATATATTTATAGATTAGTTTGATGAAAGTTGTAAGTTGAAATCTTGTTTTCTAAGAGTAAGATCAATTTGTTTTTCTTTTTTAATGTTTTTCAAATTTAGTGTGTAATTTTTGTTCAGGTTTAAGTGAGCCTGTAAATAGTTTGATGCCTTGACTGGATCCTTGCTAGATGCATAGTTAACTTTATCATCGACAAATGTATCAATGGTGTTGTTTGTTATTATTGGAAGGTGTGCAATATAGAGTACATAGAGTAGGGGACTTTGAGTGCCTCCAGATTTGATGGCAAAGCTTTCAGATATGCGACTATTTACTCTAGTTCTAAATTATTTCTCATTCAGGTATGACTTTAAAAGACAACAATAGGTTATAGAGAAGAATTGTTCGATTTCGTAAAACAAGGTGCCACACCTTGTCGAAAGCTTGGTTGACGTCTAAAAATACTGGTGTGCAATACTTTCTTTTGTTCAATACTTTAGTGATGTTATGGCTTATTCGGTAAGCTCTATTTATTCTGTGTACTAGTAGTCGTTAGGAAAGTTTAGAACTTGTGGATAATAAGCTTATTGATCGGTATGATGACTTTTTTGTCACGCCTTTTCTAGGTGTAGGTATTAATATTTTCTTTTTCATTTTATTTTGAAATAAATTCTAAGTTAGCCAAATAGCTTATAGAATATATAATTTTCGACTGCTATTTTAATTAAAAAAATTTTATTTTGAGTAGCTGCTTTAATAGATGGTAGAATTTAAAGGATGTTTGCTAGATATGTTTCTATTTTGTTATCTGCGGTATCATAGTTTGAAGTAAGTATTTTTGCATCTTATCTTATCTTCATTACTTCTTGTCCAATGGTAGTTTAGCATATATTTTTGAATTGAACTTTCTTGTGCTTTTTTATTTTTGCCCTTAGGCGATTAGTTACTCCATTAAGTGCTGACTTATTTGTTGGAGCTTAGGTTCGGTCCCATTAGCCTTTAGCTTTTCTTTATTGTTAACAAACATTTTATCTCTGATGGTATATTATATGCTTGTTTTTGTCCATCCGTTTGAGGGGTGGCCTGTCATACTACTTCTATGATGCTATTGACCAGCGTGTATTCTGCTGGGATTCTGAAACTGACGTTTAAATCTACCTTTTTCGATTTTATGCCTAAACTGAAAAACTGTTGGTATAAAGCAGGAATCAATTGCGAACTATTGTAGTCTCTTCACAAAGCATTGTTTTCTTAGAAGACATTTTAACAAAATAGGGCTGTACAATGGAGAGTTGAGCTGCAGGAAGTGCGATGGAGAACCAGAGACAGCCATCTACATCTTGTGCGAGTGCGAGGTTTTAGTTCATAGGAGGCAAGCTATTTATGGAAAACCAATAATGGATCCAAAAAAATACCGCACGCAGTTTTTAAGGGATTTGGTATAAAGGAGGGTGATACTAGAAAAAGTCCTGTAAATAAGTATAATAAGCCCATGAGGCTGCAGTGCTACCGGAGGCGGAGGCCAAAAGTCTATCAAAAATGTGTACGCTAATTTAACTTGAATTTTTGCTCTTCTATAGTATTTTTCAGCAGTAATTAGTCTAGTGTTATTTTACAGCACGCTGTAATAGAATTTTTAATAAGGGTAAATGTTGCGATAACCGATATTATGTCAATGCTATGTCGACAGTTCGATAAAAACTGATTATCAAAGTACAGGTGTTTAAATGGGGTAAGGCATTCACTACGGGGTGAAATAAAGTCAAAATTTTAACATGCATGCAATACATTCCACTAACAATACTGAGACAAGCTCCGTTTAAATCTGCGAGCCTGTTGAGATAAACTTACGGTCGATAACAAGCGTAATTGGTCATTGTAGTGCCCATTTAACAATCAAAATCTTGTTAAAATTTTAATAGACTTTTTAAAATGGGCCAATCGAAAAAAAACCAAGTGACTTGAGATTTTCCAGAAATTGGCGGCTTGTTAGAAATAGAAAGGATTTTTAGGGTGCATATTGACGTGTGATGAGAATTTTACACTTATAAGTCGAAACAAGCTAATGTAAAATGAACGTGCATCCATCAAATCCAAAACAAAGCTGTCTGGGGAAAACGCCCTTGCAAGCGTATTTTGGTACCATAAAGGCGTAATTTTGACTAACACTTCAATAAAGTCGATAAACATGAAAACCGCTTAAATGTTCACAAAATTCAACTTTCTAATCAGAAGTGTTTTTTTCCATAGTTTAGTTATTTTTCTTGGTTACTATTCTGCAGCTCAAATATTTTTTCACTTGACGGTGTCTTCAACTTTTTTTATTTGTATCCTTGTACACGTTAATGTTGTGATAACTGACTTTCTGGGATTAAGCGATCACCCTGTCTTTCCTTGGAAGCTCTGATATTAGAGCAAGTTTTATGCGTTCAGTTTTTTCTAAGCATACTCCTTATGGCACTGTCGACTTCTGTGTAGGACATACGTTTTGTAATGACCTCGAGGTAGTCACGTTTGTTTTAGAAGCCTGCTATGTTCCAGTAATGGTAACCTAGTTCTCGTATTCAGGCTGCGGTGAGCGCTGATGAGCTGACTGGGGACGTTTGGCGGAGGATGCGAGCTCTAACAGTTAGCAGCGCTGGTGGGCTCATTTCGGTCACCCGAGTGGTGGCTAGTCCCATACTTAACAAACTTGGGACTGGTATCAATAGCACTGACTGATCAGCTTTTCCTTCTGTGGCTGCTCTATTCTAACAGGCAAATCGAGAACATCGTGCAATTTGAAGATTTCCTTTGTTTTGTTGTCACGCTTAAGTTGCAAGAATATGAACGATATTGGTCTTCAGTTCAGGCCGTTGCACATGAGGACGGGGATAACATGCTTCAGGAGTTCTTCCTTTAGATACATTAGAGCTTCACGCATCATACAGTGAAGGGTTTGTCTGATTTCAATAAATAGAAATGGTACTAAATATTTGCTTGCGTTATGAAGCTTGTCAGTCACCGATAGAATTGGGTAGTAGTGTTCTTGGCTTTAAGAAAGCCTACCTTGATCTCATCAAATGCCTTTTTGACGGAAGGTTAAGCCTCTTTCTCAACAGAATAACGGGAGTGCTTACTGATCGAGTTGGAGTGTCCACACGAGGCCTAGTGATGGCAGAAACTTCTATATCCTCCTCTCAGTCACTGAGAAGGTTAAAAGTATTTACCGTCAGTGTCCGCGTTAGAAGCGGCATTTAGTTATTTAGACTTAAAACTCGTTTACAGGCTGGCGTAGATTGACAGGGAATGTAAAGACAACCACTCTACACAGATGTTGGTTGCGGCGGCTTTAGGACGATAGAAAAAGCTGCTCCTTCGTAGTCAGACTGCCGAACTTTAAGAAATGTTTACGGATATGTAAGCGTTGCAAGAGGAGCTTCTCCTTTATTACTAGAGTATTTATATTTATCAGTTCAGGTAAAATGCTCAGATCCTATTGGCTAATGTTCCGCCTTACCCCAATACGCCAGTACTATCGCTATTTATTTTCTTAATCTGAATTCGAAACCGTTAATAGCTACGAGTTCTAACACAGTTCTATGCAAAAAAAATGGATCGCCGTTGTGCGAATACCGCAAAAGCAGTTTACCAATCACATTCTCAAAAGTATTTTTTAGTTTTTCCACACGCGCGTCTATTTAGTTCTTTCGACAGCTTTCGGATTCTTACAAAGTACGACTAGAAGTTACCATTCCTAGTAACAAGGTGGACGGTGTGCCGGTTATTTTGCAAACTGTCGCGCTATATTGACTGTGGAGATGAATGTCTGGGCATACCCAGGTTGCTTTCGCCCCAGCTTGGAATCGTTTTCTTACGACCCCCAATGGAACCGTCTCTAAAATTGGTAGATCTGGACCTGTTGCTGTCTTTTTGGTTACCTGGTTCACAACTTCGTTGCTCGATTTCAATCAATGACGTCTTTGCAAGGCTTCAATTTTCAACTTGCAAATCTGTCGGCGCTTTTATGCTTCTGAGATCTAAGCTGTTACAGTTCTTTTCTTTGCTGAATGGGATGCGATATCCTTCGACCGGTTGCCTCGTAGCTTTCATTCGCTTTCGCCTGGCCGCATTCCCAGCTTCTCTAAAAGTTGCTACTCCAGCTCGGTTGTCAGCTGCTTCCGGTCTGCCGTCTTTTGGAAAATAAAATGCAAAGCCGGTAATTATTAATATTAACGCCTTAACATCGAGTATTCTTTGTGCGCTAAGTAAGTTTCTATTCTTTTTGACTTTACATCCTTCCGTCCATATTTCGTCTGTGTACTACATTGTCGGTTGTACTATTCTCTCAAATAGTTGCGCCGCTGCCCCGATCTGGTGGGAAATTTGTTTCCTCTTGTAATAAACTACTCATATGTGACTCTCTCACGATAGTCAATCATCAATCTTGAAGATCAAAGATGTGATTCTTGCAGTAGACACACTAACAGTAGAGTTAAGCGAGAAAGTCAATTTCTTTTGCCTTACCCGTATTCTGAAAAATATCGTTTTAACCTTCTTTGCGTTAAATTTAATTATATGCACGTTGTGAGTGCCCAAGGCGCTTTGTTTCCGTAGCAAATTATTAACAGAGTGTTGTCTGCGAACCTACAAACTTTCATCTTTGAGGCAACTAAACCGTCAATATACTTTCCTATACCAGTTTCTAGTATACCAGTTTGGAGCACGAACCCTGGGAGTACCCTCTTGTTACTTGTCACATCTCGATTCTGCTTCCCACTTCAACCTACGCTATCATCTCTGAAAAGTATTTTACTAGCAAGAATAGATTTACTATTAGACTAGTTAAAAGAACCATCCTGGGCTACCACGTGTTGTCAAACGTCTCCGTAATACACGAGCTGCTCAACGAAATGAACACTTGCACTAATTATGTCTGTATAGTACTGTTGCTTCGCGGAAAATTTGAGCAGCTCTATCTTGTGCAGTACTTTCTATATATTATACATGGTAAGTTTCAAGAATTATACTAAACTATGTAAAACAAAAATTTTGGTAAAATTAAAACCGTATATTATACGTTTTTGAAAATTGCAACTTTTCACAATGTTATAATAAATATTTAAAGATATTACCATAAGTCACTGGGTGTTATCCAGCTTTTGTTGTCTTTTATGCAAACTTCAGTATTCCAAATACACCGAAAAATAAATCTCAATTGTATATTTTTAATTCGTATACTTTAATCTTTAACCACCTTCACAAATAATAATTTAATGGTGCGAAATCTGAAACTCTTGTTTGAATTGATAATAAACACCGTGATCAATCTACTATTTTAAATTTTCTTATTGAAATATTGCATGACTTTAGGGGCACAGTCCGGAAATGTTTCATCTGGTTGATGGTACAGAAGGTTTCTTATGTTTATTTTATAAAATTTTTTGTAAATTATTTTGTATAAATTTTAAGTATTGATATTTGTTAAACTTTTCTTAAAAACCAAAAGACCAAGTAAATAACTGTCAACAATACTATATTAAATGTTAATCTAAAACAGCGGTGAAAATTTGTTTAGATTGTTGTATGGACTTCTTCGTTAGCCTATATGTGACAATTGCGAGTATTGTCAATACTGCCAGAGGTGAATATAGCTCAATTGTTTAAATCTATACATGATAAAAAAAATGTATGCATTTTTGTTGTATTAATTACATATGTTGTAGGTGGTATGGAAATAATCATTGCCCTTGATATGTAAATACCAAGACATTTAAGCACTCACACAATGTGCTGGGAATTTTGATAAATACAATGTGGAAATCGTTTATGATATACTTTAGGTTTAACTGTAACAAATTGTAAAATTGTCTCAAATACCACATCTCTAGTTAAAAACTATTTTTTTAACTTTTATTGCAATATCTCAATAGCGGCATAAGCAGTGTAATATGTGGAACCATCTTGTTGGAACTGTACGTCTTCCAAATCAATTTTATCTAAATTTGGCCTTAAAAAAACTGTTAACATCAATCGGTGCCGCTCGCAAGTCACTATAACTGGATCTTAAACCTCGTTTTGGAAAAAGAATAGCTCGATGACGTTACCATGCTATAAATCACAGCATAAAGTGCCTTTATACAAATGCAAAAGCTTCTGGCAAATCTGTTGTGGATTGTTTTCACTCCAAAAATGGCACTTTGTTTGTTAAGATATCCACTTAACCAGAAATGAGTTTCAGCTGGGACGATAATTTTTTGCCCAAAATTATGATCCGTTTCAAGTTGCTCTCTAGCCTAAGCAGCAAAGCCATAACGCTTACGATGATCCAGGGACTTCAGTTCTTGGATCAATACAATTTTGTCTGGGTGTAAATCCCGATATTTTTGAAAAGTTGTCGTTTTTCTGAGCCCCAATTCTTGAGCACGATGAGGAATCGATAAATTTGAAGTCTCTATAACACTATCTTCTTGAATTTCTTGCATTTTAACATCTTGTGTTGGTACTTTTGCGTCATGAAGAGTAAAGCTCTTTTCAAATTTTAAACGATTCGGCGAATACTAACCACAGAAGGGCGATTACGTGGATCATAGGTTTCGCAAAAAGCACGTCGAGTGTTCACAAAGGAACGTCTATTATTATAAAATTTTTGAACAATAACCAAACGTTCTTAAAGCGAGTACTCAGCCATGATAGACTGTCAGAGTATACTAAACACAAATGACAACTAGTGGTAGTTATAATATTTAAGCATGGCTAACATTTCATTTCAAAATCATATTGTTTTTATTAAAAATCCCTTTACTTTGCCTCCTACTGTTGTTTTAAAAATTCAAACTTGTGATTTTTGTCAGAGACACAAAAATAAAACGAGTCATCTTTTTTAGAATTAAAAAGGAGAAAAAAATTTAAATTTACGAAGTAGATATTCGCATGTGTTAGAATGCTTTTTGTTTCATACACCTTCGATGTGCATATTTGAATTCCGCCTATAATTTAATTAACCAGCGGTTGTGATTAATCCAAAAATAGGCAATGTTAATATTCTGTAGGCGCCAGTACAGGTGACAAGTAAATCTAGTCGATGAAAGCGTTACCGGCAGGACTGGATACAAATTTCAAATTCATGCTAACTTAACGCATGGATGACGGGGGCAAGCACGGATCGAAATAAAATTATCATTATAAAATTTATTATAATTATTTACGGTATATAACTGAATAATATATTAAAATTAAATTTTTATTATTAAATTTGCTGAAATAATTAGACATGTGTTACGTGTGTAATGTTTAGTTTACCTAAAATTTTATTTGTTACATAAGACCTTAAAATTGTAATTTTAAAATACAATAAATAATACAAAAAAACTTGTTTTTTAACAAGAACAAAAAAAAGTCGGACTTCTAACTCAAAAATATAAAAAATGCCAAAATCTTTGATTAAAGTGCTAAAGCCTTACAGCAAACATACTAGACTAGTTGAGATTGCAAAGCATAAAAAATGTATACAAACTTATATTTAAAAAAAAGATCAACTTGTAAAAATGCACATAACTTTGAATAAAAGAATTAAAAAATATTTTTATTGTAATCTCTTGCAAAAAATAAATTAAATGGCTTCCTGTCATGCTACATCAAGTTTTGATAAAAATTTTTAACTAAATTTTAGATTTCTTTCTAGAATTAGGCAAAAGTTCTTTTTGTAACCATGTCTTACTATTTCTAACTTTTAGATAATATCCTATGTTAAATATCATGCTATTAATTGAATTAAACCCCTCAAAAAAACTCCCACGTGAAGACGCTGAGACTAACGTATTTTTTCGCTCAGTGGAAAGTAGCACAGATGACCTTTATTCCAAAACGTGACAAACCTCATGATGAGGCATTTCTTTATAAACGCTTTAGTGTACTACCTATTGTAAATAATTTATTGGAAAAACTATTTGGAAAAAGATTATATCATATTATAGAAAACCAGCAACTAATACCGGATACCAGTTTGGGTTCAGAAAACATAACTCTATAGCCGAATAAATGCACAAAATAGTAGATGCTATCAATAAAACTTTCGAAAACATACCGTAGCAACAGCATTTCTAAATGACAGCCAAGCCAAGTATAAACTTTTAGGCATCTACTACTTCACTGTCCTTTTTTAGAAAATATATATTTTCAAGTCAAATGTGGCCGAGAAACACTACAACTATTATATCTACCATTTAGAGTAAATTTTTCCACAATTAAACACTCAATTACTGATGGCTTTGCTGATAATAAAGTTGTGCTATTAAACTATGAAGACCCAACAAAGATCAACAAAGCTAAATCTGCCAATATAACGTTTACAATCGTATCATTGACTCAAATCGAGGAAGTAAAATACATAGGAACGCATCTAGATCAAATACTGACTTGAAGAAATCACATAGGAAAAACACAAACAGTTAGGCTTCACATTCAGCAAATATTACTGGCTGCTTGATCGTAGATCAAAGTTAACACTTTTTAATAAGGTGTTATTATATAATGTAGCATTCAAGCCAATATGGACGTATGGTCTTCAACTATGGTATCAATAGCCGACTCGACGATCCAAGCATTAGAGCGTTTGTAAAACAAAGTTTTGCGCACAATATGTAAAGCCCCATACTTTATAAGAAACGTGGACATCTTAAACTATCTAAAAGTTAACACAGTGAGAGTGGAAATTAATAGACACAATGAAAAATACTTAACCAGACTATCTTCCCACCCAAACGCCTACACCATGAACTTGCTCGATAACAATAAAGAAACCTATAAAATAAAGTTTTATTATTTGCCAGGTAGACTTTTATAAAATTGTTATCATTAATTCATACTTTGTGTGTCTTAGCAAGTAACGAATGAGTTGTATTCATAGAAATTCTACTCTTATAACATTACCATGATATTTGACTTACGCTTTTGCTTCTTGTATTTATTTACCTGGCGCGCGGCGGTCCCGGGTTCAAACCCCGGCAATGCAAACATCTAATGTTCTCTGGCCGTCATACGAACACCTTTGGCGGTCGTGAAGTACATTCTCTCCTTTTTCTAAATTAACGGGTTAGGCTAGCCACCTGCCCGGGTTACGCCCAACATAGCTTACAGTACCGTACAACTGTGTGCGGTTAGAAACAGGCTAAATAGCCTACTTAAAAGGAAGACGAAGAAGAAGTATGTATTAAATACATATTGTAAATAAATATTTAATAAACTAGAAAATTGATTAAACACATCACATAATAATACAGTGTATCTCAAAAGTAATTATTTTTATTTTTTGATATAACAAATCTAAGTATTTAGTGTAAAATTTGTTTAAGTTGCTATTAAAAGAATTGGTATTGGACGTGCAAAAGAAAGAAAACTTTGTGTTTCAATTCGTCATCGTTAATAAATCTGGAGCGGCTTAAATAATTTTTCAATTGTCGAAATTGTACCAAATTCTGTAGTATTTTCTATTTTGTATTTGAAAAACTAAAGGCATTCTTGCGTTTTTAAAATGGAAATGAACGAATTGTAATTAAGAAAAAATGTTTTTGTTTTGCCAAAAAATAGTTCGTAAGAGTTATAAAGAAAAAATGGAGGAAATGTAAATTCAAAGTATGGACAGATCAAAGTTTAGCACTCGAGAACGTAGCAGGCAAAAGAAGGTGGACGTTGGCCAAGGTTGAATGCAAGAATGTGAGGACTATAGGAGGCCAAATAGCAAAAACGGCAATTTACTAAATGCAGCAAGAAAGTAAAATAGTTAAAAAGCAGGAGCAGGAGAAATTTAAGGATAGCAGAAAAATAATACGGTCATCGGTCAACAAGACAAGTTTGTTAAGAAGAAAACAAAGCGACATAATCCAAGAAATTATAAAAAAATGATTAAACAACTAAAGAAGAACACGGAAAAAAACAAGAAGATGAGAAAACAATAAGAAAGAGAGAAAAAGTGAGATAACCGCAATGTGAAGTTAAACTAACAGAATAAACTGCGAAACAATCTTTAAGCGACTAGTTACGTGATATCAGTTGAAAATAAAACTGGGATATATATTAATAATAAAACACTAGATGGGAAAATAACGAATATTAAGTATCAAATAAAAAATGTAAACAAAGTCAATGGGGGACAAAATGGAAATGTTATGGTAAAGTGGGCAAAAAACTAAGTAAAAGGTACAGACGGCGATAAAGAAAAAAAGGACATCATATAAGAAATGGAGAAGCAAACATAGCAAAATACAAAGATAAAGAAAATAAGAGAAGTAATTGTACAAAAATTAAATTTCACATATGGAATATAAGAAACTTAACAGAAAAGGAAGATAAATTAAAAGACAAAATGAAAAAATTAGCATTAGATTATTTTCGTACCATAGAAACTAAAAAGGAGGAAAAAGGTCTGACCAAACTAACAAAAAATTACTGGATGTAATGGTCATGAGTAAAGGAAACAGAGAGAGAGGAAAACAGCCACAAATAACATTTTCATTAACAAAAAAATATTATCAGTTAAAATAAAACATAATTTAAAGGAAAACCATACGTTGATAGTAGCGTATGAATTAAATGGTAATGCACTAAAAGAAGACAAAGAAATAAACTGGGAAACTACAAATAGGAATAAGTAATAGAAAAATAACATTTTAATGACGGGAAACCTTAATAAAAAAGTAGAAAATCTAATGCAGGATAGAGAAGATTAGAGACATGTAATGAAAATAGACAATAAATAAAACACCGACAGAAAATTAAAACTTTGCATAGAAAATCACTTTCTTCAAACCTTTCACTACTTGAAGCCAAAGTACCTTCAGAATCGTCATTATACCTGTTCACTAACTGAAAACAATTAAACGCAACCTAAGCATACATTTTAAGAGAGGGATTTGTAGTAACAGTAGTTATCTCACCCAAACCTCAGGCTGGTTACGCGATAACATCGAACTACTCATCTTATGGAAAAGTAGAGAAGAAAAGCAAGTTCGATCTCATTTGTTTATTAATTCTTTGAGTATATCAAATGAACATCTAAATTTTTAGTCTTAATTTAACAATATAATAAATAATAATTAGAATGAACATAAAAGTGCTTTCAACTTGATCTTAGTTTCCATTTTACTTTCGAAGCGTTAAGTCGTACTCAGTTCGCTCAGCGTAAGAAAGTGTAAAGTGTGGTAGCCTATCGGGCACGATAAATGCGAGGCCGCTGGCCTTCGTATCTGTTATAAAAGGACATTTATTAAAATAAGTGTATAATTCAAGTACAATCAACATTAAAGGTATCTACAGACAACACAGGTACGATAGCTATGTAAGCAATAAAATAATATGTATTCTCACGGAAATAATCCAGAATACGGTATTATAAATAATCAACCAATTTATCAACAACAAAACATGCAATGGCAGCCAACAATGAATATACCTCTACTGATAAATACACAACCACCGTTATCACAGCAAATATACGTAACACCTCGGCAACAAATGGCCTCGGTAGGAATAGCCACCAGTGGTGTAGGCAGAGGATATCAACTACAAAGAATGACATCTACCAGCGAAGAAGAGGAATAAATACAAACGAACAACAACAATGAATGGCAAGAAAAAAGAGGTCCAAGAAAGAGAAAAGTTCAAAAAACAAAACCAAGCACTACTAATGAAATAGAGACTAACCATCGCTACGACCTATTGACTCAAGACACAGGAACAAGCAATGAAAGCACAGAAGTCACTACAACACCAAGACATCCCCCTATATTTGTACAAGGAGTAAAAAATTACAATGCATTAATAAAACGAATTCAAAAGGTTTCAGAAGCTGAACAGTATCAGACTGGAGAGGCAGGCGTGTAAATAGCCGCTCTCGTGGATGCGGTGTGGGATACGATACCGATGCGGCTCGTAAGGACCAAAAAATGGAGAGGCAGGCGTGTAAATAGCCGCTCTCGTAGTGCGGTGTGGAAACGTAGTACGGCCCGTAGTGGAAGGTCAGCCGATAAGGCCAAATCGTCCCTTAAACGGCCGTCGCGTTAGCGGATGGGGGCGGCTACCGATATCAACCAATGAATTGCCAAATCGCTCACCTGAATCGGCTTCGGCTTCGGCTTCGTCGGCGATTCCAAGGTGGCCACCTCTGCGTTGCGGATCTGCGGGATGTTGAGACACGACCAAATTGGCCGAGCTGCGATGCGTGAATATTTGCGTGGATGCGAAATACGAATTTATGCTGACTAAGACACGACCGAACTGGCCGCGTTGCGGGGCATGAATATGAATGTATGCGGGGATGCGAATATGAATTTATGCGGACTAAGACACGACCGAACTGGCCGCGCTGCGGGGCGTGAATGCTTGCGGGGCAAAAGCCCATGCCGTATGTGTGCGACGGCAAAACGTAGCTGATATCAAAGGCTCGCATGCCGCCGCGATATAAAGCGGTTCAAGGGCGAAAAGGCCGCCACACCATACTCCCCGCCTTGAAAGGTCCTGTGCTTTCAAAAAAATTACTACTTTATCAAGGAGCTATTAACAGCGGTTTGAAACAATATAGCCGAACTCGAAGCCGCACTAAGCGATACGGATGACGTGTCATGAGATTGTGATACTGATTGCGTTGATATGGGCGCACGGTCACCTGATTGCGGTCCAGCCGCCAAAGACGGCTTATTAGGGCGATCATCCTTTAAGTTCGAAAAATGCAGTAAAAAATGATGCGGTTTTTTACAAATTTTACAAACGTTCCGTGATTTACATTTAGTTAACGAGTGAGATTGACTTAAACAGTTTATACAGCCGCGTTTAGCTTTAATTAACGCGAAACGCGCTTGCGGTGATTTCATATTTTTAAATTCAATGCAGCGAAATAGCTGGTGTTCTCTGTCGCATAGCGGGCAACGCGTATTAAAAATCTGTTCACTCGATACAAACGACTTGCAGGCACCTTGTGCGCCACGGCCAAGGCTGTGATAAGGTAAACTGAAATTCGCGCGCGGCTTGGTCTGCGAATTATTAGCATGCGAGCGCTCGAGTACTTTGACATAATCTTGCGTAAATGAAATAAATTGTTTACAGGAGGGTAATTCTATTCCGCTCACCCTATTTTCAAATTGTTGAAGCGTTTGGGGATCAAGTTTTCTTAAACCACAATGTAACAAGACAAAATCTAATAGGTCGGGAATGTCTAACTGTTTTAATGCGGCGATGGACGCGGAAAATTTTTCTATATATGTATTCAAACTAACAGCATTACCGACGCATCCTTTGATGTCCAGAATGTTATTTAGATAATGACTGCCTAAACTACGTTTATCTTGATACTTTTTAACAAGACTATCCCATATAATATTATAAGTATCCCCTGTAGGAATAATACCTGCGGTTAATTTTAAAGCGTCATGAGTTAATTTACTAATCAAATACTGCACACGCTGCGCGTCAGTCAAATTTGTATTTAAATGCACATTGCTACGAAATATTTCGTAAAATATTGGCCAGCTCTCAGTCTTGCCATCGAAAGAAGGCAGTTCAATTGGCGGTAATTTTACGATACCTCTTTTTTGATCTACTGTAAATGTTTTGCTGTTTGACAATATAAGGTTGCGTTTATATTTAATACTCGAATATAAATCTTCAATAGAATTTAAACATGAGTAGTCTGGAGGAGTCTGATCAATTTCAAACTGCAAATTGTTAATTTCCTCAATTATTGTTTCAAACCTGCTGTATGATTCACTAATAGCTTCTGTTTGAGATAAAAATAATTCGTTTGAGCGTAATTCATAATTTGAAATATTTTTTGATATGTTATATAAACGATTAAATCGTTCGAAAATCGCCTCTTTTTTGGCAGTTAACTGAACTAATTTTAATTCAAGCTTATCCATAAGGGAACTTTACTTGAATAAAGCGTAATAAATTGTATCTGAAACCGTATCCGGCTCGTAAGGACCAAAAATGGAGAGACAGGCGTGTAAATAGCTGCTCTCGTGGATGCGGTGTGGGATACGATACCGATCCGGCTCGAAGGACCAAAATGGAGAGGCAGGCGTGTAAATAGCCGCTCTCGTGGATGCGGTGTGGGATACAATACCGATGCGGCTCGTAAGGACCAAAAAATGGAGAGGCAGGCGTGTAAATAGCCGCTCTCGTGGTGCGGTGTGGAAACGTAGTACGGCCCGTAGTGGAAGGTCAGACGATAAGGCCAAATCGTCCCTTAAACGGCCGTCGCGTTAGCGGATGGGGGCGGCTACCGATATCAACCAATGAATTGCCAAATCGCTCACCTGAATCGGCTTCGGCTTCGTCGGCGATTCCAAGGTGGCCACCTCTGCGTTGCGGATCTGGTATCTGCAGGATGTTGAGACACGACCAAATTGGCCGAGCTGCGATGCGTGAATATTTGCGGGGTGTTGAATATGCGTGAATGTATGCGGGTTAAGACACGACCGAATTGGCCGAGCTGCGGGGCGTGATGTCTCGGCTGAGCAAAGCCCATGCCGTTTGTGTGCGACGGCAAAACGTAGCTGATATCAAAGGCTCGCATGCCGCCGCGATATAAAGCGGTTCAAGGGCGAAAAGGCCGCCACATCACAGACAAAGACGTTAGCTGATAACGTTGTCAAAATAAACTGCCTAATACCAGAAACATACAGGAAATTGATTCGAGAATTTAAAGAACAAAACATTTACTACCACACATATCAAATGAAGGAAGAGAGGGCCTACAGAATAGTAATCAGATACCTACACCACTCCACAAACCTCGACAACATTAAACAAGAACTATTTAATCTAGGACATAAAGTCAGAAATATAATAAACGCACAACACAGAATCGCAAAGCATCCCCTCAATCTATTTTTTGTAGACTTGGAACCCGTTTCAAACAACGAAGATGTTTTTAATATAAAAGGACTTCAAAACATGATATTACAAATAGAGCCCCCTCGCACAAACAAAAACAACATAATACAATACATCAGGTGCCAACAGTACGGTCACACTAAATCGTATTGTAATAATCCATATTTGGGGCAAAACGCGTCAACTGACGTCAACACGACGTTTTCACCTCGTCGTTTATTAATATTAATAAAAAAATGATTTGAGAAAACAATCTTATGTATTTTTTTCTCAGCTTTCCAATGATACCATTATTTTTAACAAATTTTTACTCTATAACCTCAAAAAATGTAAAAGTTTGAAAAACGTTCTATCTTTTTATCTTCAGTTTTTTGAATTTTTTAGACCATAGAGATCGAAAGATCAGACGTTTTTACATAAATGTAGTTAATTAAAAAATAGTTTTTTTTTGTTTTTCCGAGTATTTAAACGACGAACACGAAAACGCGAGTCGCCGCGCGCCGCGAACGCGAGGCACTTCGACTGTATTCACTGATTAACGAAATTATTTAACAAAAAAATTATTGCTATCAACATATCTATGACTTATCAACTATTAATCCGCTTTAAATGACTGTTGTTTACAATATTTATCTATATGATCCATAAATTTGACGTTCTTAGTACCCAAAAAGCCAGTTGCTTGTGTCGAAGCATGTGAGCTTGTATTGTTGGTTTTTACTATTTCTCCAAGAACTTCTGACCAACAAATGGTTGTGTACAATTCAGAATTGACCGTTTTAGGACCCTCTAAAATCACGTTTGCGACATAACCAGTTTTTAAATAATATATGCGACCATTTGCTTTGAAGTGCTTTGAGCGCGAACGACTTTTGTTGCGTTTGACTCATCTTAGAAGACCCATACAGTCAACTGCTGTTTTATTTTGGGCTCAAACGCATAAATCTAAGAGTTGTCATATATGACAATGCTATAAATATTTTTTAAGCACCTGAATCATATTTCGTGAGCATTTATTTATAACAACCAACACAAGCTTTTTGTGAGCGATCGTTAACTTATGCGGGATTCACTGCGCACAGCTTTTTACGATTAAATGTTTATGAATTATCGATTGTAAGCTAGCCTAAGGATGACTGAATTTTACAATAAGCCACATGAGGATCTAGCTTTATCAGTTTGCGCACGGCATTGATGTTTTCTGGCACCACAGCCGATTTTGGAATTCATTTGCCAGTTAACTACGACCACAATTAAATTTAGTGAGCCAACTATATACAGTGCATTTGAAACGTATAAAAATGTTCACGAGTTAATTCCATTTTGTGGTCAAGAGGTAATTTTTAACTTGATGATAACAAAACTAAAACTTTTGAGTACGTAAGCCGTCAAACTGTATGATGCAAACATCAGATCTTGCCTAGCATGCGCAGGGTTGCCAATTCGCATAATGTAGCGCAGCCGTTCCGAAATGACGATTGAAAGAATGCAAGTTTCGTGAAAAATGACCGTGTGGTACGGAATGGCGGCAATAGGGATTCATCGACATAATCTTGTGCGTGACACCATGAATACAAACTGCTACATTCAGATGTGTGAAAATTACGTTTGGCCTACGATATCTAACTAGGATAACATGAGCGAGTTTATTTTCATGCTGGATGGTGCACCACTCCATTTTGCTTTTACCAAGCATAGGTGGTTAGACCAGCTCTTTCCAGGATGTTCGCGAAGCTCATAAATGGCCCCAGGAAGTCCAGATCTCAATTTATGTGATTTTTACCTGTTGAGTTACGCAAAGGAGAACTTGTAAAGACAAAGCTTTGTATACCGAAGAACTTGGAGACACGAATGTAGGAAGTTTACAGAAATATTATAAATAACTTCCTTTAGAATATTGTGGAATTTATCTTCGACCAATTAAAGAAATCGATTCACGCCTAAATTAAAATTTAAAGATTTGCTTTTATTTCCTTGCACAATAAAGCACAGGTACAATTTATTTTAGTAAACTTATGTTATAAATATGGACTTTGTTACCTTTTATAAACACAATAAAATATATTATAAACCTTCTTAACTATTTTAAGAATAATCTTAATACCTTTAGCTCATATTCATTACACATAATTTGGGAAGCTTGCCTCTTAGAATTATACTAATAGCGCGAGCTTTTGTGCTTTGTTGTCTTTTCTAGACAATTAACTGAAATAATTTAGGAGCGCGACTAAGCTGACTTGTAATTTCCCCATCGATATGGAGTTTTCGATTGTGGTTGCGTCAATTATAACGAAATAACAATTACGGCCTCTCTAAAGCTCAAGGCGGCAAATTATGTTCTGGTAAAGTTGAGGCTGAAATTTAACGTAAATTGACTGCATTATAATGGCGAAGATTATTACCACAAGAAGCGCTTGCCTTTAAAGACTTAATTACATGTAAAGTTAGCGTCATGTGAAGAGTAAAATTAGTTATTAAATAAATGCGCAGGCTTTCATGGCTGGTGTTTTGATGCATCGTGTTGTAGAAACTCTTGACGTTTTGTCCACAACTGCGTCTGGCATCTTCGGAAGGCAAATCTTCTAAAACTAAGTTACTGTTGCGTACGTTTTCACTTTTATACTCGTACACCTGTGACGTAAATCGTCTGGTTGCAGCTAAGATTCGGTTATACAATGCACACCGGTTTGTTTATTTTTATATTTATAAATTTATATTGGGTAACAGTTTTTACAGTTAGACAAACCCCCTGTTTGCCCGCACTTTAACTCGCGGCTAGAATTTTCCACGATATGTTCAGGAACAGTTAACCTTGATTGATTGAGGCATAAGCGTCGTTGGTGTTCTTCTATTCTGGTGCTAATCGTACATCTGGTAGTACTAAAGTAAATCTGCTCCCACGAACATGGTATACAGTGTACGTCTGGTATATCCTGTGGGTTCTTGTGTCCTTGGCTGGTCGAAACAAATCCCGTATTTTGGTGGTAGTAATGTAGATGGTTTCTACCATGTGTTTGCTCAGAATTCTCCCTATCCGGTCCGCAACCCTGTCAATATAAGGCAAAACATCTTTGCCTACCCCCACTAATTTTAGTTATGCTTTGCATGGGCGTTTGTTAGTTTGTATTGCTTCTTTCATCTTTGTTATTAAATATACATTCTTTTGTAAGACTTATTCCAGATGTTTTAGTTCCTTATTTAATAACTGAAGTTGACATATCTACTAATATAAATACATAACCGTTCTTTTTTGAGTTTGGTGGTGATTTAACTGCTTGTGATTTAACGCATTCAACCTAATTTTCCTCCTACACTTGCATACTCTTCCATTCTGTAATATTTGGATTCTGACCTATATCTTAATTGGCTCTTACAAAAACTTGAGACCATTATTTGTCCAAACTTCAAAAATTATTGAACTAAATACGGCTTCACAAGTCAAAATTGTTTGGTGTATTTTATTATGACAGTTAAGAAGTCCACCATTTGATAATATGTTGGTTCAAGTAACGTTCTTTATATCGACAAATTTTGCATTCGGGATTGGCTTTCTGAATATCCCTTTGTTATCTTCCTTTAGTAGTCGTGCTACGAGGTGTGTACAAGTCTTAGGGTCTCTAAATTTTTTTCTAAAGAGTTCTTACCCAAGGAAGTTGAAACTTCTGTTACTTCTCAAAGGTATCTCCGTTTAGACGTATATATTTTTTACAACGTCGTCGCCATGATTTCGTGGCTGCCGAGACACCTTTAAGGGTGTGTTTTGCTGACTGCAAAATTGCTGATGTAATAGCCCTTTATGGTCGGAATTTCATGGCAGCATTACATGTCAACATGTCATGAGACATCGTTACTTACGCAGCCTTGTGTTAGTTGATCAACATTCGTGGAACCCACCTTAAATAAACTTTCCGCATTTTTAGGTTATTATGCAAAATACAGATCCTACAGAAATGCTAAGTTTAGAGGCGATATCACGCACATCTAATTGACGGTCTTCCATAACAACTTGCTGCACTTGCGCAAGTCATAACTTTAGTCCGGCTGGTTCGTGGTCTAGGCTGCTCCGGTTCATTGTCACACAACTCTGGAGCTTTAACCTTTCGCACCCACGAATGCATATTTTAATATTAGATGGGTTTTTCCATGCAAGAGGAGAAAACGGATATTCTTGAACACTAAACGTCGCCATTTAAAGTATACAAAGCAACACTCACTACAACAGCGGTAATTAGACCTGTGTACATTGTGTGGTGCTGCCATTTATATTATAATTTAAAATTAACTGAATATTTCTACTTATTTTCACTGATGAAGAAAAATTTTGAACACCTTAAAACTTAAACCGATATCGTAGATATCTCAACGATTTTTACGTGGTTTTGAAGTTGAACGATTATGCACGTTGTGCTGGTGTTGCTTGTTTTATCTTTGGAAATTTGGCCAACCTTCCTAAGCAAGGCTTATCAAAGTTATGTCTCCCTTTTTAAACTCACAGTTTGTATTGCTAGGTTTTAGCTAGGTTTAGATTTTTACTTGAACTATCGATCAAAAACCCACATTCTAGAATATTTTGGTTTATTCTAGATTCCAACAAGTTCATACATAACTAAATGCACGAATGCTTTTAAGAAATCCTTTTGGTATGGCAAAAGAGCTTTCTTAACGGAAAAAATTAGTTAATCTTGAGTATTATTTCTTTCCTTCTTAGGCGTTTTAATAATGATCTGACAAACAGCAACTAAATTTTCAGCTTTATGAAAGCTAAAATTTGGTCTGGTAGTGTTATCCAATATCTATTTCTTAAAGAGAGTTTGTCGTTTATTAGAACATGCGAATTTAGGATGTGAAGGTCATCATTTATGATTTTGAAAAACTCGCCAATTTCAAGATTGTTCTTGCCAACGACTTTGGCAAGTTTTAATAGTTTTGCAAGTTTTAATAAAAGCTGTGCTGCAAGACTTACCTGTAAAACAATGTATGCTTATTATTTTATCGAGACTAAAGAACATCAATGGTAACACAAACATTTTAATTGACCTTATACATTGAGCCTCTGCTAGATTTAGTAATTCATGGTAGATGATTAATTTAGGACAAAATTAAATTGCATTTATCAGAGATTCTAAAACATCTTTATTAATAGTTTGCCCCTTTTTGTATCATCATTATATTATTGTTAAGAAATGGCTGCGTATTAACGTAAGCATATGACAAACATTGACGAAAAATAAATTTTGGAGATTGGTTTAATAAATTATGTGCTTCCAATAATCTAGCATACCTCATATAACTAAAACTTGAATCTCTGAAGCCGACATAACGTTATCAGTTGAGCGGTCGCATTAATGGAATTCCACAGGAACAATCTGTAGCAGTTATAGACTGTGTTCTGATTTTAAGGACTTTTGGTATTTCTGGAACAAACTCAGGGCGACCCTTGAATAATCTTGAAATCAAATGAACTGTTGGAATTGCATTTTTGTCTGTATATCGATATTTGTTCGGGAAAAGTACAGTCATTTTCTTACTTTTTTGTGTTTCTCGAGAGTGTTGAACAGTAGTGAAAAAGCTGTAGATGTCTCAGTAAAACTAAAATATTTTTTTTCGGAGGAACAACTTTCAAATTAATTTTCTCGACTTGCTTAGACTTCAGTCATTCATTTTTAACCGACTTCAAAAAAGGAGGAGGTTGTCAATTTGACAGTATATATATTTTTTAATTTTATGCTTCTCCAGTTTTAACGGCTTTAGTTGTTACTGTAGCCCGAATACACCTAAAGCTAGGTAAAAATCACACTCTAAGTTGTGAACTGAGTATTGCAGTTACAGTACCCTCATCTGTGTTTTCTATTAGTGTGCAGAATTAAATCATTTCAACATTAACATTGAATGTTGGCACTGTTATCAGCCGTTTTTGGAAATAATCATTCATACCATTTCTGTTTTGATTCGAACTTGTTTGACAGCCGAAGACTTACCATTTTTAATTTTCCCTTTATAATTTGGAAACTGGTAGATATTCTATCTGGTTTAAAAGGTTTTCTTAAATGCAATTCAAATATTTCAGAGGCAAGCGGTTTGAAGAGATACTTTTCTTTGCATACAATTACCTCCAGGCTTGGTAAGAGGGGAAACATTCTTTGAGGATCAATGGAATACTTCTGTGGCCTGTTCCGATAATCTGCTATGTACATAGTAGTTGGACATGTTGATAATCACCGTAATCAGTAAAGAAACGATCGGTATGAAAATTGTGTAAAACTGATAAGTTTTATTAAATTTGTTTGTCCAAAATTATTTTGAGCTTTGACTTCATAAAAGCCAAATCTATAAAAAACAATTACGTTGCTAAGATTATTATCATAACACAGAAAAAATTGATTGTTTGATTTCTGCTATTGTATTTAAAGTCTACAAAAGAAAAAATATATTGGCTGTTAGGAATAATCTAGTAGCAACAAATTACCTGTAAATGGATAACTGTAAAAGTAATTTTAGTTTGACAACTTTCTGTGGGGTAATGCTGAGGATACTTAGATGAATTTCTTATTTATAAAATCACGTGCTGATGTATTCAACCACTGACTATAAATTTGCTAGTGTCTTTAAGTAACTTATTTTTGCGCAACAAATTTTCTAGCTAAGTGGAAAGGGTAGAGGGGCGTGGTTTTCGGCGAGGTGGATGGTAAAGAATGCGACTCGATTCAATTCTCTTCAAGCCTTAAGAGAGTGAGGATCGCGCTTTCTGCAAACTGTGTTTATGTGACGCGCCACAGACTTGATACGCAGCGTACGTTAGAACAACGTTATGTGGTGATGTTTTGTGTCAAACTCAAAAAACTCAGCATTCCAGAGTTTTTAAACATGATAAGAGAAGCCTACAGGGAGAAAGGCATACTAAAAGCAAGGATTTTTAAATGGCACAAGATATTTCGTAAGGAAAGAGAAGCTGTGGAAAACGAAGAACGCAAAAAATGCCCGTTAATGAACCGCAGTGATAAAAAATTGGTGAAATTGAAACAATTTTTGGACTCTGATCGGGGTTTAAGTGCTTGATTGGTAGCCCAGAAGTTAAATTTACCAAAAACCGTAGTGCATGAAATTGTGTCTGAAGGTTTGCAAATGAGAAAAATTTGTTTAAAGTTCGTTCCGAAGGTTTTGTCCCAAGAATAAAAGAATTCTGGTGTGTTGATCTGATTTTTGGCCAAGCACAACGTGGCAACGTTGCCTTAACCACCGTATAGCCCGGACTTGGCCCCTTCCGAGTTCTTTTTGCTCCCAAACTTCAAATACAGCTTGAAAGAAACTTGTTTTGGGCCAGTGCAGAGGGTCATAAATAGCATTTCAATGTCTGCCTTCCAAGAAGCTTTCAAAGCGTGACAGGAACGCTGGAAACGCTGTGTAGATGCAGAAGGAAACTATTTTGAAGAAGTTTAAAGAAGCTTGCAACACTTTTGTTTTTATTGAATTATTCCCGACTTTTTGCGGACACCCTTATACTCTATGCTGTACCACTTCAAATCTGCACTAAATCTGGATTAAATTTATAGCATCAATGTGAAATTTGGCAAAAATCTCTTGATTTAGCTGCTTTAGTTATCAAAGATTAATTTTACTTACGACAATCATTACGCTAATTAATTCAAATATAAGAGCTAGTCGAAACAAATCTACACCTGACAGAGTAATATTGCAGATAGACTAGCGCATACTGCAGCACAGACATATGCTTTTTATCAAAGCTCAACTCTACTTTCTGCCGACTAAAAATTGCTAATGTTGTTTGCTTTGCTGGTGCCCTATTAACCAGTCAACCCTTTGTTGAATTCTGTCGTAACGAGGCGCTACTAGTAACTGCAAAAAGTGGATAAACCAAAACGGATAGTCAGATACTTTCTAGGTGTTGCTGCAAATAGAAGAAAAGAAAAACCAGTTTGGTTTAGACACCACAAAACGCAATTAAACGCTACTTCAGTGATTCTTTAAGAGTTGCTTAAGCTTGGCTTAAAATTCTCCTCCATTCCTCATTTAATTTTGATTTTGTGAAAACAGAAATCTTTGGAACACTAAGCAACTATTCACAAAATTGGAAGTTTAGTAACAAAGAGGAGATAATGTGTTTGCATCCAAACCGGTGACGTTTTACAAAATTGAAATGGACGAATTATTCGAACGTTGCTAAAAGCTCATTGGTGCAGATGGGGTATGTTTCGTTTAAAGTTGTTCGACATCTTCACGAAAAAGAAATATTCAAAAAAAAAGACAAAGAAACAAGTAAATCACTTACATAACCGTTGAAGATTTGCTTCCCCTTTTATATTGGAGGGAAATTGCGCGGATAGTTAATGTATACGCTTTGTACATATAAAATTTGAAATTTAAAAATTATTTTTGAGGCAACTAGCTTAACACTAAATACAAACTTAAAGTTATTCAAGTTTTTGCATAATGTTTGCTTTGTTGATACATTTTCTTACTAAATATCAAATTACTTGAATTACTTTAAAGTTAATTTGTTTAGTTTTGGTTATTTTTTTAACATCCCCGATAATTTAAAAAACTTGACTAAATATAAGCATGCATATATTAAAGAAATGCTAATGCTCTTCTTTATTTTCAGGTAATGCAAGTTAAATTAATCTCCTAGAAGTTAAAATTGGGCTTCGCTACTAAACGTACGTCGCATAAAGGTTAAAAGGTACTTGTGTGAGACTTCGGTAAGTATAACTCACAATTTGCCCAAATTCCCCTACAAAGGGTGGTGTATTAAAATTCGAACTACTGGATAATAAACAGAATTGCCTAGCGTCGCTTATGTAGTAGAGTAGTGCAAAGGTCCTTTTGTGTTTTAATATAAAAATTATTTACTTAATCTTTCACAGAAATACAAAATTAAAAAACTTTTGGTTAATCCGATATTTATTTTTCTCTTGCGCTAAAGCCTAAATAACTTGATATTCATAGATAGATATTCATGATTTGCTACTGAAGATCGTCCGGTTCAAGGCGGCGTTTGAATATTAGTGTCACATTTAATAATTTTTTTAATGAATTTTGTACCAAGCGAACTTATATCTCACATTAGCAGCGCTTTGTCTAACTTTTAGCAATGCTAAAAATACCTAAAATTTTAATATTTAAATCGGGAATGTTGCTTTTTTGAGTTTAAACGATGATGTTTACCCTTCTTTAATCGTTTTGTTCATTCCTTCTCATCATTTCATTATTCTTCTCCGAAACTTATAACATCGCCTACCTCATTAGTCATTATTTTAGTTTTTCCTGATTTATGTTTTCTCCCAGACTCCATTCCGTTACTTTTGTTATCCACCGACGTCATAATGTTAGCGTAGAGGCTTTTTTACAGAAATGTTTCTCTGCATTACTTTATTAAAAAATTTACGACTCTTGTTACTCTGTTATATCTTCTTCACTATTCCATCTTTGTAGCGGAAATTCTATTGTTTTTTTACAAGCTTTTTGCGCCACGAGGTTTCTGATTATTATATCCTTTTTTAGTTTTTTTTCTTGGTTAGCTTTTCATAAACTCCTTCACTGGAGATACAACGCCAATAATATTTTTTACATTAATGTTATATAGGTTTCTGTCTATTGCTGTGGTAGTTTTATCTATTAGAAGCCTTCTCAAAATATTTCTAGAATCATACGGGATCGTTCTTCCATTTCTTGTAAGGTGACTATTAACTGTTTCTTTAGGTTTTGTTGTTAAATATTGTTATTCCAATCTATTGTCTGCAACATTTGATTGTTCACCAAGCTCTTTTGCACATAAGTTCCGTTAAATTGTGTTCTATAATTTATCATATTGATTTTCAATTTTGGTTATTTCTCGGCTTTGTCTATATTGAATAATTTTCTGTATAGTTTTTTATGACTTGCACATCATAATGTCCTCTTTATATTTTTTATGTATGTTTTTTTATTAGAATGTTTATTGTTGTTTGTTTTGATTCCATTCTTTATATGCACATATATGTCTCTTTCTAGTTTTAAAATTTGTTTAGTTTTAATTTTCTTCTATATAATCATTTATTTAATTTTCGAATAGATATGCATGTTTTTATCTTTTGCCATTGTTATCTCAATACTACTAATTGATGTTTCTGTCCATGAAAAATCTAATTTTACTACTAAGTCTATAATCGCTGTTATATTCCATTCCGCGTTTTACTCAGATATTCTTTAATATCTTATTATCGGTTATATATGTGTACACATATGTATCCTTTTGTGTTTTTACATTTTATTAGTGATGAGAAGGTAGTCCAATTCGCACATTTTAATTAACGTTCCTCATTTCAATTAAACACTTCTTTTTTACATCTACTCTTCTGTTTAAGTGTCTACTTCTTTTCCTACTCTTTCTGCTTCTTGTTGTAAAGTTTTTATAGTTCTTAATATTGTATTGCTTTTAACTATTTTTTTATTAAGATTTCAGTCGGTTTTGCTCTTACTTCCTCTGAGGTATCACTCCACTAGTGAGGAATTTCATCCATTGTTTTTGTTTTAGAATTTGGCACTACTTTAATATTTAACGCCGGTTAGTGTTTCTAACAATGAGAAAAAACGAACAGAAGGTGATTTTGGTGCTGTACAATAGCTGATTATTATGGAATTTGTATTAAATATACTTAGAGAACCGCAAATATACTTAGAAAATGTAGTTAACATTGCTATCTGTTAGATTATCACCAATTGATAAATTTGTTGTAAAAGAAGTTAACTTTTACTGAACGTCTTCCTTGTATTCTGAAAATGAATGAGTTTTCTAAAATATAGCATGTGGATTTTCTTCTCATTTTAGCGTGGTTTTATTAGCTTTGTTTTGTCTTATTTTTATTGCCTAATAATACCTCCCCTTTGCACTTTATAAGGTGTCGTATTTTCATAGTAATGGCGACATTTATCGTATTTATAACGCTTAAAATTAATTTAATGGTAATTTATTTATACCTTCAAAAAAACGTATCGCAACATCTTACCAACGTAAATCAAAAGTGTTTTTAATTAACTTTTGTTTAACATCAAGGCTTAAGCAAAGTTAAAAAAGAAATTCTTTTCTATTTATGGCAGCGTTGAATTACAATTAAACTACGTTTCTTTAGTAAAAGGTAATAAAAAAACTCCCGTATATTGTGTAGAGAACTGTTTTGCTTTTTGTATACAATTATCCTGGGAATGTTTTATGAAACTGATATTAAGATTACCTAAAATCGCAACGTAAATAGTTTCATTTTCATTTACCTGTAAACTTCAAACTTACTTGCGGTTAGTTTCCCTGTTAGCTTTCCTTAAATTTGGATATTTATTGTGATTCTCAAGAACTGCTACAGCAATAATTTCTTATGAAGTTCATGTGGAATTTTTTAGAAAATGATTATAAAGACGATGAGCCATACTATATAGCTATCAATAATGAAGATAATAAATATAATGGGTTTGAAAATTAATTTAATATAATCGATGATAGTGATGAAGTACAGGCCATAAAGGAAATAGAAGCGAGTCTTGGTGATATGTAATGATACAAAATTTCTATAAACCACCAATTAGTAGACTACGTCTTCATAATAATATGAGAGAAAAATGATCTGAAGGATGCTAATCATTTTGAAAAGCTTAAATTTTTGAAAAGTTAAAAATAATCATTTAAAAGTACACAAAGATGCTAATAAACAGATATAAATGTAACGCCGAAAGTCCATACAAGGAAAAGAAAATGTAGAAACAAATGAAAAGATAAACGATGTGCACATTATGGTCTCTTCTAAAAAAATCTATCCTAAAGGTGTGAATGTGTTTTACAACACTATCATACTATACATGCCAAAATTAACTTGTATTATGCGTTTCTAACCAGTAAAGACACTAAAATCTTTTTAAACTTCTTCCATTGCATACTCGTATACTAATTCAATCCACTATGCGTCTTTGTGTCCTGCTATGTTTGTTTTCTTTAATGTTTGAGCCTGATTTTGCATCCCAACTCTATCTACCTGTTGGGTTTAAATTTTTGTCCCAGTGCTTCGACTTGTAGAATCCTTAGCCCATTTTCTTTGATAACTCCCAACACTCTTCTTGAATATTTATCTTTATGCTATGTAGTTTATTCTTCTTTCTTCTGATCACCTATATGAATATCAATGGTGATTGATAAATATAACACCACTTTATTTTTATTCAGACCTTTTTTATGCAAGGTTTAATTTAACAGCACACAGTAAAACTTATTTGCATTTTTTATTCTATTATTTATTTTTGCTTTGTGATTTAGGTTTCTCTCTATACTAGCTCGAAAGATACGTGAATTTTTCTATTTATTCTATATTTATCTGTATTTCCTTCTTCGCTATTGCCATGACTTTTGTTTAAGTATATTTGTTGTCATGTAATTCTCTAGTGATTATTTCAATATTTTTAATTATTTTTGTGGTTTCGTTTCTTTTGGTACAATTTTTATTCTTTTTAAATTCGTATCCTATACACATCATGTTGCGACTTTGATCTGTATATAATTTTTATGTAAGCTTTTTGATACCTTATCCAACTGTTTTCTTACACCAAGTTTTTCCAAATCTCCTCTTTGGTACCCGGTTAAAAGCCCTTTTAGATCAATGTACACTAAATATGCGTTTGATTCCGCATTAGAATTTTCCCTCTTATTTATTTTAAACTAAATATATGGTATTTTTCACTCTATAGTCTGTAAAAATTTAGTTATCCGTTTATGTTATTATTTTTTATAAATTTTCTCAAAGTCTCTGATGACAAATGATCCTTTCTCTCTACTCATGTTGAAGTAATTTAGTAACTGCCGTTTAATCATTTTTTTCCTTAGGTGTCGTTAAATTTTTCTCAAATTGATCTTTGTTAAATCTATGTACTCCTGTTATGGTTAGATTATATTTGGTTTCTCGTATCTTATTCGCTTTTGGTTTATAATACATGCTAGCTTTCCATTTGCTCTGCTCTAGTACTAATCAACTTTAAATGATTGTATATTTTTGGTCTAAGTGAATCGTATCTTGTCCTTTTTTAGCCTTGGTTACAACTACTCGTTTACTATTTTTCGGGATCCTTACATTCCAAGTTACGAATCTCATCTTTGTACAGGTCTTTAAAATATCTATCCATTTTACTTATCTTTTCTACTAGATATTTGTACTTGTAACTAAAAAACAGCATTTTTTACTTTTTTGATACAATTCTATTATTTATTTTTTGATATTTTTTAAGCTTTTCATCTCGTTCATTTTTATACGTATATTTATTTTTCATTATATTTATACTAGACGTCTGCCCCATATAAAACGTTGGGTGGTCGAATCAATTGCTAAAAAGACAGGATCTACTTTCTCTTTTCGCCCTACTTTTCTATTAAGGTTTCCACGGACTACCACGCACTCGCGTGTTGAAAAACTAAAAAGTGGGTAAAGTCTATGGCAAATTTCAGTTTGTAACTGACGTTAATACGCAAATTACCTCAAAGTACTAGTGCTGATTTGCCCGTGACTGAAATGCGCAGCAATTTTGAAGTTGATGGTACGCTCTAAAGTTGTTTTAACCATTACTTATTAAAAACAATTATGCATTTAATAGTACATGATAGATGTCAATATCTATTTTCAGATAACTTCTTCCGTTCATTATATAGTTTAAATTTTACCCTATATTACTCTAAAAGAATAAATTTAAATTAAAAGGTTTAGGCAGCTTGCGAGCTTTAAAACCAAAATATATTCAAATGCATAGCGATCCATGTTTAAGAAGTGGATAAAATTTATTTTTTTAATAGTACACATGTAAGACATAATAGATTTGAGCAAAAATTGGTATTTTGGATTTAAATACCCGATTCATTTTAAATTTGTTTGGGATAGTTGTGGCGTAACTGCAGATCTCTATCCCGCTTAAGTGGAACGTGCGCATGCCACTTAGTTAAACGTTAGCTTGTTTTTCTAAGCAGAAAGTGCATATTGCTCTAACAGGATTACGTTTCTTCTATGTAGCCTAAGAAGCCAGAGACAAAATTTGCGTGTTTGAAGTCTGGCTTATTTTAACTACAGCCTTGTTCATTCAGTAATAAATTGCTACTTGTTTTATTAATAGCTCATTTTTATCGTGTTAGGAAATTCTAAAAGGTTACATAGGTGAGGAAGAGCACGAGTACTTTCTATTTTTAGAGGCAAAACGTTGTTCAAATAGGAGATGCAAGAATCAGACGAGAGATAGACTTAGACTTCTTTTTGCTCAATAAAATTCGTATCTCATATGGATGAACACTTGCATAATTGGGAGAATAGAAGGAAAGCTACGTAAATTAAAAAATAAAAGAAACAGATCAATTATAATCAAATTAAACAAACTTTAAGTACCAAAATTAAAAATGGGAGTGTCTACCCTTTGCATTAATTGAATGTAGCATATCATAAAGGAGTTTCTTTGGTAGTTCTAGTATAAAACAGAAATCTCTAACAAAAATGTTAATTATTGACAAAACACCAATAGTCTTAAGGAGAAAGAACATCTTAACATATTCAGTGTTCTGGTTAACTGGTTGATGAACTCAACATCGCCTAGTTAATATTCCAAAAAATTGAATTTTCAAAAAAGGTAAAAAAAATTAGACCGATTTTGCAAATGGCTGATGTTAGACTATTGAGTGTTGGTATGTAAACTACTAAAATATGTATAACTCGTGTTTGATCGTTTTTCAATTTTACCTTCCAAGAGGATGAAACTTACGAAAGAAGTTGTATGGGCTTAACTTAAAATTTTTTATCTGTGGGTTTACGAGGCCTACGATGTTGATTTCTGGGATTTAAACTGTTCTTAAATGCCAGAAAACTAGATTTCTTGATTTTCAAAAGCCGTTTCCTAGAGGGAGAAATGGGTTGCAAAATAGAAACACAGAAACACTAACAATGCGGTACATCATAGGATGCAAAGTAAAATGAGATTTACATTTATGCGTTTAGTGGTTTTTCGAGTTTTTGCAGCAAAAAACTCATTTCATTGTAAAATTGGAGAAAACTAGTGAACGCGATATTATTGAGCAGAAATGATGCAATATGTTTCTTTTCATTGTGTACAGTTTTTCACTTAATTCATTACCTAAAAGAGAGAAGTTGAAGTCATATAGCACATCATCGTATAGAGAATGAAAGTATCTCCTTTCTGTGTCTGGCGGTCGACTTTTAGGATTGTCGGGGAAGAGTTTAATATAAAAACTACTTTAATTGTACTAAAACTGCATTGAATTGAAAATAAATATTTTTTATTTTTTATTAAACCTAACCTAAATATATCTCTGAAGAGGGGAACATCGAGGTGAGGTAGTGAAATACGGATACGCAAAGCTTGCAACACATAATTTATGATAACTAGACTTCTGAATGTTATTTATAAAATTATATTTATATTATGATAGGATAAAAAAAGCATTGAGGGTGTTGTGACGCAAAAAAGACCAACCCCTGAAAATAAAAATGTGACTTAGCACTAGGTGAAAATGAGGGAAAAAAGAGACCGGAATAAGAAGGTGGAAAAAATGGAAAGAGAATTGAGAAAGGTTTTAGATAAAGAAAAAAAGTCAGCCAAAATGGAATAACGAAAGAAAACTGTATACAATTTAAGTTATCAGAACTCTCAATTAACATTCAGTTCTTGATATGAAAGTCTGGTTAAGTCCTCTAGAGTAAACTTTAAATCAAAACATATTGCAGACAAAAGTTTAGATTACTTTTTTTACGTTTAAATTTATTCTACAACATATTTCAGCCAAAGTACAAATTGATTGCGCATAGAATTAAATTACATCAAAAACAAAACCGAGCTTTAATATTCCAAGCTCATTTCCATCACGTATATAAGAAAAATAGAGGAAAACTTTAGTTTAACCTGATATTTTACATCTTTTACATAACTTAATAAATATTTCCATTAAAACGTAGTCTCCAATTTCACGGAATTACCTACTACGCGACGTTAGCTTCACTTATTATAATGCATAAGCTATGGAAATCGGCGGAGACTTCCGGTACCTGCAGGTAGGAAGTTGAAAGCGGATCGATAAAGTAAATAGAAGTTATTGGAAGTGGACGAGGTAATAAAACAAAAGGATAATATCAACAGCAGATACTTTGTTCGAATTTTAAATTGGAATCGGATTAAACTTTATAGCCCGTATTACTCGCAGCGAAGTGGAAAGCTCGGAGCTCGCTGACTTACTTCCGCCAAATAGAAATCAATTTGTATTACTGTTATATTTACAAACATTCGCCTCACTTGGAAGCATAATTTTGCCGTTGAACTGAATGCGTTGCCTTCACAATGATAAACATTTATTAAAATTATTTAAGGCAGCAGCGATTTAATAAAAACTATAGATATTTTTGTGGGAAAAGCAAGAAAGCTTTTGCGATTTGGCGTAATGTAACGTCGTGCGCCCTAACAAAGGACGCATTTAATTAAAAAAATAATAATTTAAATTTATCTGGATAATAATGCGACCAAAGCAGGGGAATAAGGCAAAAGTAAAAAGTCGTGTTGCCCATTATCTGGATAATGCGTTTTTAACTAACCCGAGTACAGAATGCTAATCGCATGAAAACATTCCCCAACGCCACAATTTGAATATTTTAGCAAAAAGTTGGCTTTTTAATTAAGATAAACCGAGATATTTTTAAAATAAAGATATTAGGATATGATTTGTACAGATAAAGAATTATTTTTGTTGTGAAATCAATGCTGGACTGTTTGCTTGGATCGATCTGAGATTAAATATTTTTGTGCCTTTAAAAGAAAATGGCAGTTTGAAACCTGACAGGAGCATTTAAAATCTACTAAATTAGAATATAAACAAACATTTCTTAGCTGTCTAATTGTTTTCCCTAATTTATTTGTAGGTTGTACATATACATTTTGCAAATAATAAAAATATGTTGCTTTGATATGTAGGAGTTTACACATTAGCATATTGCTCTAACAGTTAGACTCTTGAGATTCTTTTGTTTTGTTTTTTATAGGGGGAGACCTAAAATATAAATTTTAAAATAAAAAGCAAACTTAAACTTAATATAATTTATATAAGGAGTCTAATAGAAAAATTATTTAGCACGCATATTTGGAGTATCTTATTTTGAATGGCAGTGCTCTAAGTAAACTGTATCGGTCGATCTTTTTCTTCGTTGTTGACATCTGGAGGTCCTCACAAATGATCAAGTTTGGCACGAACCAGAGCACATTTATTATCATATGCAGCAGCTTCGCTTGAAATTTGTAGCTGCCTTTTAAAGTTATAATTCCATGCAGGTTTGAGTATAAGCTTATATAAAAGAAGTCTATTGCCTAGTAAAACTTGGATCTACGTCCCAGTAACCGGTACATTTTTGGTAAAGTTGATTCCAGCTGCTTTCGTTTGTGAAAATGTGCTTGTGCCTATCCCAAGATTATTTATTTCTTGTTCCTGAAAAGTTTGTTACTTTTTATTTGTACTGAAGAATATCTGTGCAAGACAAAGCTTGTACGGTTGGACTTACACTCGTTGGTTTTAATTCTCCATCTTTTTAACCATTTTTCAATAACAGTTAAGCTGACTTCTAATATCTATGAAGTTATGACTGGATTATCATCAGAGACCAAGACTGCAGTGTCATCAGCGAATGTTGCTGTTGAGACATCTAGCGTAGTTGGTAGATCTTCAGTGTATAAGAGGTACAGAAGTGGTCTGGAAACACTGTCTTGAGGTACCCCAGTATTTATTGGGGAGAAACTCGAGTACTCTGTTTTGTATTTTACCAAAAGTTACCGGTTAAGAAGGTGGAATTTCAGGATTAGAAGGTAATTTTTGTCAAATGGTTGAGAGATATTAAGGAATACAGTAGAATTATATTGCTTGCTTTCAAAGGTTTGGTTTATTTTTTGTACTACTTGGTGCATTTGCTCAATTAGAAAGTGTATTTTTCTAAAGCCAAACTGATGGGCAGGTACAAATTTATTTTTTCCATTGAAATGATTGCGCTTTTAACAGGAGTTTTTCGAAACCTTTAGTTACAATACTTAAAAGGCTTGTTGGCCGGTAAAGTTTTGGTTTATTGAGAGTACTATTTCTAGTACTAAGATAAGGGTTATCTGGACCACTTTCTATTGGGATGCGTTGAGTAGCTAGTTAGGTAGTTTCTGCCAGTAGCAGGTAGCTTTCGATAATTTTACCATTTATCAAATTGTATCCCGTTCCTTTGGGAATGCATGGTATTAATGAGTTTTCTAAGATCAGAAGCTTTCTAATATTTGAATGAGATTATATTCCTTTCAGGATTCGCCGTCGGAAGCATGTGGATGGAAAACTTTTGATAAGTATTATGCAAAAACGCCTACATTTTTATTGTCGCTTCTTGCCCAATTGTTTAAGGAATTCTAATAGGTGGGAGTGTTTCCTAGCCTGTTTTAGCTTTTTGTTGTCTTTCAGAGGGAGCAGTTCGTGGATTCAGTATCTGTTAAACCTTCTGGAAATATTTCGATACATCCATTTTTATTTTTATTGAGTAATCCTTGCAACTTTTACGATTATGTATTGAGAAATCGTTTTTTTCAGCTGTAATTTGTCTTTACCATAATCTTCGAGGTCTTTTTGTATCATTTTAGTATTGGCAGTAGTACGCTATGATAGTACTTATTCCTTTTGGAATGCATTTTAGCCTGCCCACTATCATGAGTGGTTAAATAATATACAAGTAGCTCCAATGTCTTCCGGAGATTTCAGTGAAATACAGAAGATTAGTTTTTTATTAACAAAATAAAAAGATATTCCAGTTTGTATACTTGTTACATAAGTCTCGGCGTTTCTTTTTTTTATAAGCCTTAATGGTAAAAATAATTAAAATTTTAAAATGATCTAAAGATAATTCAAAGCATGGTTTTAAGTGTTGAGAAATGGATTTGGCAATACAAAAATCAACCGAGCCTGGCAGTGTATTTGAATTTGAAGGTAAGATGTTTTATGTTGTATTCTGAACTTTTAAGTAGTTCTCGTTCTTTTGTCGTTACAATTCTGAATTTTCAATTAGTGCGTCTAGCGCTATAGTCTGCCCCAGCAATGCATTGTTGTCTTAAGGTTTTCAAATTGTTAGCAAAAGATTCTTTTTTCTGGGGGGTAATGGACCTATCTACTCCTTATGGTGCTTGACTAAGCTTTTCATTGTTGCAAATGCATTTCCAGCTATGAACAATGTGGAATTCCAATTATGTTTTTTTCAGAAAATGTACTTCCAAAACTGGTAGTACAGGGATGTTATGAGAAAGCTCTAGGAATGTTAGAAAAATTGAGGATGGTGTATGTCAAAATTATATAAGTTAAACTTGGTGCTGTTCGTGTTTGTTTACATTGTTTAGAGTTGAGTTGAAATAAGATGTAAAGCGCAGATTTCCAGTATTCGTTTTAATTGAGGTGTTTATTTTGGAAATAATTTTATCTTGAATTCTGCGTCTTTTATGGGTCACTTTGGTCCAGTTATTGTTAGTTTTGAATGATGGGGGAGGAGTATAGTGTAAATATAACGTAAAGTTTGTTGATCGGGTTGAAAGTATTTGCTACGGCCGTAAGGGAAAATTACCTGGCGTTTGTTGAGACTGATTAAGTTTAAGTTATATAAGTTTGGTTGTTGTAAAACTATTGAAGTTGGCTTTTCAGGAGTTGCATTCTTTTATAAACCGAGAAAGAGTTAAATGGCCCACTAACACATACTAAATAACTCGATTTGTTCAATCTGGCTTTTTAAAGATAATTTGACTTATCCAAGTAAATAAATAATTTTTTATAATGCTGGTTTTTGTATGACTAATACTTAGACTTGTAGATTTCGGTTTATACGCCTTTTAATTTGAAAGTAAAAGACAAACTAATAAGGTTAAAATCAAATTCTGGGATACTAAAAAGTTATGCATCTTTCTACGCATACCTTTAGGGTTTTTCAACGTTAATATTTGAATGTATGAGATTATAATATGTATAATTGTTGTGTGCTAAAATATATAGTTAAATGTTTTATTTATTGTGATGTTTTGTCATAATATACGTTGGGACTAATTAAATTATTGTTAAATGCAATTTCGAGGGTTTTAAATATTTAAAAATTTGACTAATTGGCACCCCCAAAAATATAAAACTGTTTCTCAATTAGATAATCCACGCAAAGGTCGTTTTACAAATTTTTAACTGTGAGTTTTAAAAAGGGAGGCTATAACAAAAAACAAACTAAAAAGTATCAAGTTGTGCCATCAAAGCTTTATGCTCCGTTAGATAGAATACAATTTTGCATACGCAGACATACAAAAACGAAAATTATTTGCCCAAGCCCCAAGCTTGTAGCTCCTTTATTTTAATTAGAAACGCAAGTAGAATAAAGCAAGCAGCCGTGCCACTTGAGCGCAAAAAGCTTGACTTGCCTTTTCTTAAAAGTTATATTTAAAATAATTTTTTCTATAGATATAAAGATAAACATGACTAAAATATACAAATAAATGTAACACAACGTACTTTAGCATTTAAACACTCTCTCTTTTGATTCATGTATACAAGACAAGGATTGAAAGTAACGAGACTAATGACCTTGGTCTAAGAAGAAGGACCAGGGAGGAGACTCTTTTGGTTTGACAGTTGGTGGAGGATGACAAGGAAACTGTTTCTTTGAGTCTTTATAGAGTATGGGTTGCTTGAGGTTTGAGCGTTGCGTCACGGGTCAAACTACAGCACAATATTATTATATTAAATTTAAAAGATCTCCATCCAAGAGCTTCATCGAAAACGCGAGTGTTTAGATAGTATAAAGCCTTTAGAGAAGAAAAAGACGTAAAGGCAAAACAACGCGCGGGTAGTCATCATCGTTTCATAGAATTCGGCTAAGATGAAATCGCTTTTGTACTCTGACCAAGTATTAGACTGATAGCAGATGAAGTAGGACTTCCGATATTTACTGTGCATGAAATAGTTACGACAAAATTGCAGATGCAGAAAGTTTTTGCTAAACTGGTCTTTAAAGGTTTGACCGACGAACAGAAGAAAAACCCTGTGTCGAGAAAAATAAGGTACTTTTGAACTTGATGGAAGGCAGTGTTTGCATCATTGTGTTTCGCAAGTATAATAGTATTGTTGGAAAAAGTACCTATTGTTGTCGTAAGAGTGGTGGGGAAGTCTGTGGTGTATAATAGGTGGAAGAAGGGACCCAAGTCACTGCCCTGAGATACACCGGAACTGATTGGGTATGGTGCTAAAATTATGTTGTTGACTTGTGTTTGAAATTACCGATGAATTAGATAGGATTATAGCATCTTATGAAAAGGAAGGTCAGACTTGTTGGATTTTGTAGATACGTCTTTTATGCCAGATCTTATCGAAGGCTTGGCTGACGTCCAAAGGGATGGCAATGTAGTAGAATTTTTTTTCGAGAGTTGTGTTTATTACTTGTATGATCCGATCACACTGTTCGGATTGTTGAGTGCATTTTACGAAAATAAAATTGATAGTCTGGTATCTAGTTTATTGGTGTGAATTTAGGGTCAAGAATTTGTAGCACTAGCCTCTCGAGGAGTTTGGAGGTCACCTATAGCCAGCTTATTGGAAGATAAGATGTTACGTAGTTGGGATCTGTACCTGGCTTGGGAATGAGAATTATTTCAACTTTTTTAAATTATGTAGGCTACTACAGAACTTTCAGGATAGCGTTGCAAATGTAGGCCAGGACTACGTAACATTGTGGGTGTAATTTGATCCATCCTTGGAATTTATTCGTTGTATCTCAGAATTTATGTTCTTAGCTATAACTGGCGGCATGGGGGTGGTGGAAGTTTCAGGTGTTTTAAGATTTTCTGGGTTTGGATCGTTGAGTGTGTCTTCATGTGGTTTAAAGACACTACAGAAATAGTAAGCAAATAAATCCACTCTTTCCTTAGCTCATCTTAGTGCTGATGATAGTTCTCTTATAGGTGAAGAAGTCGTTTGGGATGTTAAGGGAGATTTATTTGATTTAAAAATTGAATTGTGCTACCTGTTAAGGTTTGATACGTAGGTTTTGAAGGAGATTTCTTGTATGTTTTTGAGCTTTGCCTTTAGTTGATTACTTAGATTACTCAGTTTTGTTTTGTGTGATGTATAGTGAGTTTTTTGCCATTATGCTCTGCTTTCCGTTTTTGAGCGACTAACTATTTAACTTCAAGGGAGATATTATTGTTGGATTGTTTTACGATCGGCGGAGGGCGTGACTAGTTGAGCTGCTGATGTTAGTAGCGTATTTAGTTTATTGACCTTTGGTTTTATAAAACTGAGTTTTAGGTATATGTTTTTATGATATAACAATAATGATTCTAATCTATTTTAAAGTTGTAAAGTCTTTTGAAGGGCTGTTTGCGGATAATAAATGCACTAGTTGTTGCTACGATGGGTGTAAGATCTGAGGTTAAGTAGAGACTATCGGAGATGCTTGTATAGGGTTTCGATATACCATCGATGGTGAAAATATGGAGTAGGTCGGGTAATATTTTAGGGTTTGTAGATCAATATGTTGTGGTTCCGGTTGACAGGTAGTCATAATTGTTTTTTTGTAAAACCTTGAGCAGCTCTCTATCTTTGGTAGTGATTAATCGCGAACTCCATGTGATACATCTGCTATTGAAATGGCCTGCAGAGATGAATTTTGGTCTCAGAATGTGAAAGAATTTTTTGAAGTCATCTTTCTTGGTTGTGTCAAGGACGAAAATAGACCGCCGCTACCGTATGTTTAAAAGGTAAAGTGAGCAATTTAATGGATTTGGCTTAAAGTGTAGTTTTTTCGTAATTTGGGACAGCATAATGTTTGATGCCTTGCTTTATTAAGATGGTGGTGCCCGCGTGTCTAATTTTATCGGGATGATTAGCGTGATAATTTGTATAGTTTGGGAATATAAAATAGGATTTATCTGTGAAGTACGTTTCACTTATTAGCATTATATAGATTATAACTTTTGTTTAAGAAACATGGTAAGTTTGTTTTTTTATGTTAATAGGTCAATGGTGTTCCATTGTGCAATTATGAAAATTTATTCATTAGTTGGTTTATTGAGTAGCATTGTAAGGATGTTTAACACCATGCTGTTTTGTTAAAAAAATTAGGAAAACATTTGATTTAAAATCATCTATAAACTTGCTGAAAGTGAGACTATGTGTCTGTTTAGTCGTGTTTGCAAGTTGGGCTTCTGCAGTTTGGACTATGTTAGCGTACCACGTGGGACAGTAAATGTTTGGGAACTGACTTTTGGAGTTTAAGGATAGGATTGAGGTTTTTCGTTAATGGATTTGGATTTTAGTAGATTATGATACTACACACATCTTGATAATTGGCTGAATGATTTCCTCCAAATAAGGCGCAAGTTGCTGGCGTGTTTTTGCTCTTCTTACAGCTTGTGCTGTGTTCGACTTCACATTTGACACAAACAAACAGAATGTTCTAGTGTGGTCAAACATTGTACTGGGGTTATGCCGATATGTGGTGGTTCTATTATTATACGGCTGTATTAAGGGTATCATATTTTGTAAACGTCTTTGTTGTTTTCGAATGGTTGGAGGTCTACGAGTAACAGGTTTATTGGTTCTGTGTTTTACATTGATAACGTTCTTGATTGTGCCTCCATGTTCAGTAAGTTCTGATTTTATTTTATCTATTGGAATTGAATGATGTAGGTGTTTAATATTCACTTTATGCAGCCGTTGCTCTTTCGGTTGGTATGTATGGTGCATCACTTAAAATTTTTATTGCGTTATTTATTAAACTTTTGGTGACATATTGCTCATCAGATACTACTTCAGTAAAGTTTTTCTTTATTTTTGGTAAGTTTGTGATCTCGTAAACAAATGTTGGATGACGTTTAAGTGTTTTCTCTGATTGCTTTGAGGTATTATTGGAGTTGTTTTTGTGACTTGTTTAGTGCATCATATTTCTTAGAGAGTGGTATTGTACTGGAGTCTGGGATTTCTTGCACTTTTTTTAATTTTTCTGCGTATTGTGGATATAACCGTTTACTAAGGGTGTTCTCGTTTGTCGTCGCTAGTGGAAATCATTCTAAAAAGTTGACGAGGGTTATGAGTTGGGTGAGTCACCGAAGATTGCGGTACAATGTATTGTTGGTTTGGCGGAAAATAGTTGCTGAGTCTCTGGGATTTTGCTGTTTGTGAAAGAGATTTGGAATTAGTAACATTTTTACATTGGGTTGGGATTGACCCTGTAGATCTTGAGTTAGTGGCTGGACAAATGTGCAAGTGAAGCTCGACCCGTTTCCTGCAGGTAAAATTGTGATAATTTAATAGGAAAATACTTATGATTTGGAGGATTCTTAAAAATATTTAAATTAAAATCTCGTTAAACCTGGTTAACGATAAAGTAGCCGTGGCCGTGCTATTGGACAAAGCCCTTGAGTAATAAATTTAAAATTAAATTGATAAATAAATACATATAAATATATAATAAGTATAGTTGGCTCAAACTCGCTTTCAATACACAAGCCGAATTCTAAAATTTAAGTATGAGTGTTACGGTCATTCCATTTTGGGTAAGTTTATGAGTATTGTTAGTTCACTTACGAAAAATACAAAAATGTAATGTGGAAAAACGTATTATATGAGCGAATTTATTAAGATGCAATTTTAAATATATTTGTAAAAGTAGTTTAAGTCTTCAACTAAATAAAGACATAAAAACAATTTTAAAATAATTGAAAAGGCAGTTTGTAATTTCTTCAAAATGATTGTGATTTGTATTGACTGTATATTCAGGTGTTTGGGAGTAAAGTTGCAGTTTTAAAACAGCATTAATTTATTTCGTGTATGTTATTTTATGGTAAAGATTTCTGTTAATTTAATCGTTCTATGATAGAGAAAATTCTAGTATGTATGTTAAAGTTACACATATAACGATAAAATAACGTTTGATAAATTTTTAAGATTTTGTACAGCTTTGAAGTCAATTAGAATATTTCGGTTTGTTGCCTCGTTATCATGTACTGCAGAAAAACATTTCTGGCAAGCCTGTTCAGTGTATTTATTATAAGTAAATAACAGAGTAGCATTAACTTCTTTTTTTCTTACTTTAGGATGAATGTTGCTATATTTAAATAAATGCATGTAATAAGTTAATTTAAGGTTTAAAGGATTTTTAAAATTTTGCCAACTTGATTAGTTACTGCACTTTGAAAATCTATTTGAGGTTAAACGATGTTTGAAGGCAAGTTTTAATAATATCTATGATTGCACAAATACTGTAGAATCTAATCAAAATAATCTTAAATACAACTATTGTAGTTTAAAGTAACTGATCAATCATTAAGATATTTTAGTCTCACAGGCTGATTTTCCATTAAAACCTAATTCAAAATTATCAGTTTATCTTTGTTGCTTGAAGTGGTTATTCAGTGACAATAACTGTGTTTTAAAATGGTGAATGTGTAGCTGAGATTAGGATAGAGAATAGTTGTAACATTTGATTAAACACGTAACACAATATTACTATAATCCTGTACATTTGAAAATTTCACTAGTAAAAGTGAACAAAGGACGATTCAAAATGGGCTCCAACAAAGATTAAAGTTTTATTTAAGATCGTCGATACATTTATTGTAAAATGAGGCTTTAGATTGGCTTTGTTTTGCATTTATACTGTGATAATAAAAATAAAACTCTAAAAGTTTCCTTGGTATTATCAAGAAAATCAAGAAAATGTCAACACAGGTTTGATTAAATGAAGTTAACATACAAATATTGGACAACATAATAAAAACACTTGTGGAAGTCTTGTATTGATACAGTGTTGATCTAACTTTAGCAAGCAGTACAGCTTGAGGTCTGGACGGAATAGAGCGATACATGTCCTGTACAGTGGAGAGTGGAATTTGAAATCATTCTTCATTGCAGCACAGCCTTCAGCTCAGGTAGAGACGAAAGAGATGAAAATTGACGCCAAACTATGTTTACCAAAACAGTCCACAGGAGCTCAGATGATATTCAGGATATGTGGAGTGGGAGGGGACAAAGAAGATGTTGAATCTCATTGGCGTGCCCTTGAAAGCATTTTTGGACTGGGTGAGCGATGTGAATTGGAGTATTATCATCTTGGAATATGACATTCCCGCCTGGAAATAAAATCTGCGCCATTGGGTGGACCTGGCTACCCAAGAGTTCTCTATACACTGCTGCTGTAAACTCTGTGTAATGTGATAAGGGGGGCTGCCGCCACCATGTTTGACAGTCAGGGCGAAGAGAGTCTATATCGTATGTTTCAAAGGGTGTTCTCCGGACAAACACGTATGCAGTGGTGGGAAAGAGGGTAAAGGGTAACTCGCTTGACCAAACGACACGTTGCCAGTCCGTCCAAGTCTAGTTTTTGTAATAATTGCACCATGCATGTCGCTTTTAAACATTTTGGTTTGTTATTAGGGAATTTGACAATAGCGACACCCCCATGGATAACCCGTTTGATGCAATTCCCACCTCACTGTTTTGGATAACACTGAAGTATTTAGGTGCTGATTAAATTCTGTCTGTTGTTCTTTTTATGACGTCACAATATGCTTCAAGGTCCGGCGATCCTGCAGCTTCGTCTTTTGACCGCTATTATACTTTGCCGATTCTGTTTAAACGAGCACTATGTATATAGTCAAGAATTTTGAGCCCATGGCTTCTGTTACATCGCATAACGTTGCTGCTTTGCTCACAGATGCTCCAGCTAGATGGGCACCAACAACTAGATCTCTTTGAAACTCCGTCATGTCGGACATATTGGTCACTCAGCACAACTGCACAACGTCCACTGTCACTCTACTATTCGTATTACCTGCTACAAACAAGAGATGGTTGATTTACGCAAAGCCTAGTGTTGTCATGAACAGGGAAAATATATCAAATGTTTCCACTGTTTTGTCCAATACCTGTGTGGTCCTCTATAATGTTTAAAATTTTTACTGGTATGTGATTTCAGATAATCAGATTATGACTAATGATTGATGAACTATAGACATTACTGTAACAGATATGTCCAGTTAATAAATTTTAATTCATCACGAGTAACATCTTCTGTAGTCAGTGAAATGTGATAGCATTAAGCGACTTTTTGATGTTCTGTAAATTTTTTATATTAATTTACTCTTTTTGTTTGTAGAGGAGAGTGCCAAATAACAATTAGAAGATGTCGTTACTTCAAAAAATTAAAATGTTTGACTTTCTATTTAAGTTTACCTGACCTTAATCGTGTTGGATAGTGTGGTTTATGATAGATTTCAATAGAAATGATATTTGTAAAAATCTAAAGATCACAGTGCCATTAAGGGTTTGTAACCAGCGTGTATCCAAATAGTATATAATTTGTAACCACAAAGTGTCAAGGGAGATGTCTGTTAGCTTTGAATTTTTCAATCAAATAGATATTATGCAATTTATGGTTATATTATTCTTTCTAAGATTTCATTAAATTAAGCGTATTTTCCTGCTATTGCTTTGTGGTTACCTTAATATCAGTAGGCATTTCCGTTTGCTCAAATTATAAGGCTTTCCAGGGTCTTGAGAAAAGAAGGGAAAGCAGAGAACGGGCACGAGTGGCCGTGAATAATTTTATTTTGTACGGCAGTACGCGGAGCATAAAATTACACGTTTTATACGTTGCAGGTGTGTAAGGCACGTTTTATCCGGGTAATTCTAGGTTTATACAAATTTTTGTTTTCCTCCAGAATATCAACAACGGGTGCGCATTATTTCCTGCCAAATAATGCTGCACGCTTCACGTTTTTAATTAACAATCCTCTTTTAGTGTCTCGTTGAATTTTTGTTTATTGTTTTAGGCAAGATGCTCATGCAGGTCCAATTAAATGCAAGAGCAATTTTAATAATAAAACACGACCGGTTGCCAATGCCGGGATTTGTTTACCTTCTCAAACAGATATTTAGGAAGTTCCAACGAATCCCCTGCAAGCATTTTTTTGGAGCTGCTTCGGCAGAAATTAAATATTTATCCCTCTGCCCACGTGAAGGTTGTAATCTAAAAAGGTTCCAAGCAATCTGTGCATTGCTCTTCAACGCGATAAACAAATTTACAGCTCCAAATTTTGTTTGGCTCTGATCTGATAGCGCTTCAATTAGACTTGGGGTTTTATTTATTAATTTGCAAAACAAACACCGAGCCCGCTACACTTGCCGAGCGCGTAAAAAATGCTCGCAGAATTTGCCTCAATTTTCCAAATTATTAAAATGAAGTGGCGTAATTTATTTAAAGGCATGCCCGCAAGCAAATGGTTATTACAGCGCTGATTTATTCCCCTAATTGCCCCGAACATTCTTGAAATCCTCGGGCTCTGCGCTGAAGCGTAATTGATTTAGCTCAATTATAGTGACAGCCACATTGCTTATTATTTCGGTAATGGCCGTCATAAGCAGGACGAGGCACCAGCTGAGTTTTGTCAGATGTAATTGAAGGCTTTGTAGTTAGCAGACGTCCGCTGTCGCTCCTGCAGTGGCACTTTGTGCGACACAATCTCGCCCGGGTTTTCAACTTATGTGCGGAATAAGCGGATGCACGTCGCAAAATAAACAAATAATTCAACCTGCGGTTTGTCCTCGGGCGGAATGCAATTTCTTAAGGTCGTTACGCCAAAGTAGCTTATCGTGGAACATTTTTCGTCGACAGCGGCCCGCAGTAAATAATTTAGAGTTCGTCAAGGTGCTCCCACTTCAAACATTGATTGATTAATATTTATTGTGTCTAACAAAATACAGGGCTTGTCTCTCTAAGATCGATTGCACCTTCTTAAAGACCCTCCGTTTATAATCCAGAAGCTATAGCTCTTATTTACGGCATGTTTTTACGTACTGGGTCATTTCCGTTCACATCTTTATTTTTTTAGGGCGTTCAAAAGTAACTGATAGTCTTCCAGGAAACTGAAATACATATCCAGTTTGTGCGAAAATTACAGTATCACGTGATGCCAACAAAGGGCGTTGCTGGAACTCACAGATGGAAAAGGTAGTGAGTCATTTATGCAGTGTGTTTTATTAAAAAGGGATTAACTGCTTTGAACATCTATAAGAGGATAGTAGTTATGTGTGGAAAGGTAGTGTCGAGTCGTAGAATGCGATATTGGAGTCCAAAGTTACTAAGGAGTGTGCTGAGAAATGTAAAAGCAAGGCGACTCGCATTCAATACATTGAAAAATACAACAGGTTTGTCTTGCAAAATTTTGTATACAGTCATCCATGACGGACTTTAAGACAAGAAAAGTTTGTGTACAATTGATCCATTATACTCTTATAGTAAAGGTATAAATGTATGATGGAATGTCAGCAGTTGTTGCAACTATACAATATGAACCTGGAGACCGTATCAGACATTAGCCTTTGGAATGGTAGCTCTTTAAAGCCACATTCAGAAATGATTATTTTAACAGAAATGAAGATTTTCTTTTAAGACCAAGGAAGAATTTTGCTGGTGGACTGCCTGCCCTTTTGCAAGAACGTCACCAGTGAGTTGTGCTAATCTTGCGTCAAACAACTACGCTTTGTTTGACACAACGAAGGGGGCAGCACGCGGTAAGAAGTTCTCCTCCAGTTACATTAATTGTTATTAGCTCTATTTCAAAATGTGTCAAAAAAGAATATATGAAACTACTGCAAAGAGATAAAGCAAAAGGTAAAGATGTTTGGTAGTTTCTTGAAGAACAGCACTTATAAGAATTGTGTACAAATTAAAAAAACTAGTAACCCAGTAAAAATATTTTCGAAAACTGAAAATTTTTGTTAATAAGCAAGTTTGATAAGTCAAGAAAAGACATGTGGGAAGTTTCACGTCTTTACGCTTATTGACTTTACTAGGACTAAAAATTTGAAATACGTATGCTATTACATTAATTCATTTACTAAAATACCACAAACAAACCATAGTTTTTATTCAAAATTAAGTTAAATATAAGAGCAGAGGAAATATGTTTATGGCTTTTAACCCAAGTAGTCAAATTCAGGTTTTAAAGAATATAAAGATGTGGGTGAATGAATAAACCTTATGGATTTCCTCAGGATTCGCAGGTAGAAAATAAGGAGATTACGTAATGGATCTTAAAGACAAAAACAAGATGTAGTTTTAAACATTTCATTAACACACTAATGGGGTGCTATTATGTACAAGTGCTGGTCTCTCTATAAGATCAATATCTGGTCTGTAAATTTATGCACTAAGGTGCAACGTTGTAAACGGTATGGAAAACTGCAACCAAATATACGAGTGTTTGAGGTTATCTTGTTTTTGAATAATTTTCTTTAACACTAAGAAAAAGAACAGCTCTAACGTAATACAAAGTTATGGCTACTATCGGTAAGAATATACTGTGAAGTATTCCTCAGCTGTCTTTAAAATATCTAATCACCCTCTTAATATTTTGGTCCCTTGATCTGGGTTCATTATATGAGTAAATGGGAATTAACAATGTAACCAGGTTAGAAATATGAATAATCACTTGTCGGTGATTAAAAAATAGGTCACTTTTGAGACAAAGGCTTGTTTTGTATGTGAGAATGGGTAAGATAAATATGCGCTACTGATGATTGTTAATTTCCAATACTTAAGGATTGTTTATTTTTAATTGTAATTAATTTTTAGGACAAAATTAAATTACGTTGTGTTTGTATCAACATTACTTTATGGATTATACGGTCATAGAGTTTTAGTAAGATATTTTTAAAAATACAGTAAAGTGTTACATAGATCTAGAAGAACCTTTTGTCAATATCCCAAAAGAAATATCAGCCAAAATAGATTATAGGGAAATTATAGTAATCAAAGTTTTGTGTCGCGCTGGAAATATTGTTAGTGGTAGGCATGAACAGCTTAGCCCTTTGTAGATAACAGGATAATACTTATAAAGATTAAAGCAAATACATAGATAAATTATAGTACAGAACTAAAAAGAAAACATAAAGATCAATACAAAAAACCACTAAAGTAGCACAGGATATTTTTAGGGAGGAAGGTAAAAAAAACGTTCAAATATTTAACAGTTTGAATTTAGGTATATCCAACACCCGTATGGGTATAGGGGATACCAAAGAAAGAGAAAAAAAAGAATTTGGATAAATGAGGAACTAAACGATTAAATGAACCAAGTTGTAAAATCTACAAGAATACTTTATGTATCTAAGAACAAGGAACTAGTTGAGAAATAAGAAAATGTGTTATAAAACTGAAAGAAAAGAGATGTGGAATGAAAAACTGATGGAAATTGCTTACTAAGAAATGAAGCGGAAGGAAATGCTGCTAAAAAAACTTCGTGCAACACCAGGTCAAACTCATGAATGAAAACATCACTCAACTTAAATACTCTTACACTGCAAAATAAAGTTAAGTAAGTTATTTCAAGTGCAACTTCACTCATCTGATGCTTGACATAGCACAAGTTTTTATTTTGAAAATTTGTTTTCAAGAAATTATGCTAAATATAGAAGTTATGTTACTCATTAATAAAAAAATAAGCATTCTTAACTCTTAGTGGGATTTTTATAAATTTTAATTAGTATCCACAAACGAATCCAAATTTAACGGGGAAGTTTAGAAGATGAGCAGCGGCTTTGTACAAGATAAAAAAGCGGCGTTATTGCTAGCGCACATAAAGTACCTGGAAAAAAGGAAAAACAGACTATCCATTATGGTTCATAAAATTCAGAAGAATCACAATAACATTAATCAGAGCCCATAGTTGTCGAAGAAAGTATGAACGAAAGAGAAGGAATAATGAAATAAAATTAATTATAAAGAATATTTTAAAGAAATGAAAACACTAGAGAAGGCAAATAAGGAGCTAAAACAAAAAGATAACAATTTTGAAAGGAAAAAACTTAGCAATAAAAAACTCGTCTTTGATGAAAGGGCTGTTAAACTAGAAGCACAGCAATTTCCAGAGAAAGAGTATAAAAAATGCGTATCAGATAAAACAAAAACAGAGTGATAGTATTGCAGTAGCTGAACTGGAGCAGAGGAATGAAAAACTCAAGGTAATACAAAATAAGAGTACGTTTAAGCGCTGTAAAATGTATATTTGAGAGATCGTTACTTTCAAATAAAATTGGGTCAAAATACTCTGGGCTTTGCCAATCTATCCTATTGTCCTTTTACCTTTACTGTACGCCATTCTAACTGCAAATTTCACTTCAACATCAAGAACGGGGATAGACGCTTTTACAGATGACACAATTTTTCAAATTTCAAACAGCTTTTCAAAGCTTCTAAACTCATTTTAATCTCCTAAAATTCAAGCCTTAGAACAAATAATAGAACATACTCTCAAACAGTACAAACTAGACAAGAAACCCAGACAAATGAGTCGCAACCCTCTAGTCGTCCCACCCTCAAGTTAAACGCCAATCCCACAAGGGACCAGCAAGCATCAACTGATTTCATAACAATTATAGTCCAGAAAATTGTGGAGTTTTTAATCCCACACTTAGACAAATTAACGCCACTTATAACAACACTACTTCCTACATTATTAACAAATGGATCTAAATAGTTCCCCACTAATAAATAATATAACCTTGACCAATTGGAACGCCAATGGTCTCAAATCCCAACGATCAATCTTTATCGAATTCTTAATAAGGCACAACGTTGATATTGCGTGTATTACCGAGACTCACTTCGTTAGTACAGAAAGGATTAGGATTTCGGGATACTATGTATATCGGAAAGATATAGAAGCAGTGATCGCATCAGGGGGTGTAGCAATAATAATTAAAAAGAAACTTAGACATCACCTCCTTCTTTTAGAATACCTACACAACATTGAAGATGTTGATATCAAACTCTCCATTCAAAATAATATCCCATTAATTATTATTTCTGCCTACAAACCGCCAAACAAACGACTGCTTGAAGGTGAAATTAGTAAATTATTCGACCATGAAGAGCCCACTCTAGTTCTTGGTGACTTAAACGAAAAAAACACCAATCAAACAAAATCAAAGTATATAACATCATAGCTGACCACGGCATCAATTTATCTGCCCCGGATGAATATACTTACTATCCGTATCGGCCGGATCACCAACCCGACATCTTAGATGTTATATTGTACAAAAATATTCTGACCCCTGTGTACCAAACAGTACATACCGAACTCGATTCCGACCATCTTCCAGTTTTCATTAACTTTCAGAGCATACCTCAAAATATACCTCCTGCGCCTAGACTAGCTTGTGGCAAAACAGACTGGGACACGTTCGAGACTACTTTCAACCAAAAAATGAAACTGACGGGACCTCTACTCTCGGAGATTGACGATGCTGTTTTAAAATTTACTACGGTCTTACAAGAAAGTATACAAGAACGAACCACACCTTGGAGACATAGAAAAGCACAGATAATATGAGAAGACACATTTATATACTGGACCTAATAAAAAGAAGAATAGATATAGAAGGAATGGCAGAGAACCCGACTCCTTACCTCAAAACCTTGTATAACCAACACTGTCATATAGTTAAGCACGAACTAGATACACTCAGAATCCAGAAATACAATTCCTATCTCGAAGCAATACAACCGGGTGACCCCTCGATGTGGTTCACCACCAAAAGGATCCTCAGACAACCGAACGTAATTTATCCAATGATTTCACGTAACAACAAATACTCCACTGAAGAAGAAAAAGCGGACATACTATCAATACATCTCGAACAAGTGCTCACCCCAAATAATGAGGCACATGATGAACTCATCGAAACCAAAGTGACAATCTAAATTCACAAGCTAATGATGAAACAGTCCCAACCTCCCCTGAAGAAATTAAATCTCTTATCGAACTACTACCTAAGCGCAAATCCCCTTGCTTTGATCTTATCACTAATGACATGCTACAGCACCTTTCAACTAAGGCACTAGTATATTTAACATCAATCTTTAATTCTTGTCTACGCATTGGACACTTCCCGACTTCATGGAAAACCGCGATAATTCTATCCATCTATAAAGCTGGTAAACCCAAGGGAAATCCGGATAGTTACAGACCCATTAGTCTCCTGCCAACCTTGGCGAAGCTCTTGAAAAAGGTAATACTTACCCGATTACAAGATAACCTCCAGCAAAAAGAAATTGTTCCCCCTCATCAATTTGGTTTTAGAGCTACTCACTCAACCTCACGTCAACTGCTTAGGATAACTGAAACAATAGAAAGATGATTTGAGAACAAACAATATACAGTCGTTGTATTCATCGACCTGGAGAGAGCCTTCGATAAAGTTTGGCATGATGGACTTCTCTACAAATTGCTAATTATAGAAATTCTACTCTACCTAATTAAAACTATTCAATCCTTTCTCAACAACAGGTCATTCCAAGTCAGAGTGAACTCAACCTTATCTAGCTTAAAATCTATAGAGGCGGGAGTCCCGCAGAGTAGTATCTTGGGACCCACGCTTTTTAATCTGTATGTTCACAATATCCCAACAGAAATGATGATACGGCTATAATTGCACAAAGTTCCCGTCCTGAGACTGCAATTGAACTCGTTCAAAGCTCCACAAATATAATATCCGAATGGTTCACAAAATGGAAAATTAAAATCAACCCTGGCAAGTGCCAAACTAAAATGTTTACACTCAAACGTTATAACACTCACTTAAAAATCCAACTAATAAATAAGGAAATAGACTGGAATCCTAAGGATCAAGCAGACAAGTACTTAGGAGTACATCTTCACTCTAAGCTGAACTGGGGATTACACATAAACAAAAAACTTAACGAGTGCCATAACAGATTAGGAGCACTATACCCGCTTATCAACCGGAAGTCAAATCTTCGTGCGGAATGCATAGTCCTTCTCTATAAAGGAATCCTTAGACCTCTACTTACCTACACCTGCCCTAGATGGTGCGATGCTTCACAAACATCGTTAAAAAAGCTTCAAATAATGCAAAACAAAGTGCTACGAATTGCTATCAAGTGCCCATGGTATGTGCGCAATATCAAAATACACTGGGAGTTAAGTGTTCCTACTATAACTGAGTTTATCAAAAAAACTACAGTGGAGTTCTTCCAAAACATAGCTGTATGTTCTAGTGCTACCAAGTTCAACCTCGGGGGAAAAGCCATCCACACACGTCTTAAGCGTAAATTACCACAGGACTTAATTTAATTGTAAACTCATGATAGAGGTATGTGTTTTTCACTAATTCCTCAACTCTTCCCTGTTTTTATATAAATTAAATACTTACTATTAGCTTATTATATTGTTAATCTATTGTATTATAACTTAGCAGTTTATTGCATATTAAATTGCAGGGCCAGCTATAAGAAATTTTAAAAAAGGCCACATTATGTCCACCTTCTAATTTGTGCAAAATTGCTAATCTCACATAATATTGTTCCATTATGCCAGAAAATAAGTGAAACTATATCAATTTATTCACTTTACAAAGACATTTGTAACGGACTTTGCAAGTCGGAATCGGCCAATAATTGTTAAGCGACTCAGTATTTAACAAGATCAAAAAAAAATAACAAAATTTTAGCAAAATTTTTATTCTATTCATTGATTACCAGGAGACTAACATTCATTATGTATACTCCAAATAACAAACGCGCTGCAAACGATATTTTGTGAAGAGAGATATTTCGTTAAAACTTTCTAGACTGGTTTTAGATTAACGTTGTAATTGGTGTTTTAAATTGAATTAAACTTTTTTTAAACTGCAATTATTTACCGAACGTAATTTAAAGCAAGTATTAAAGTTCACTAGGCGTAACATTAAAGTGGTCCCAGTTTCACTAATTGCATTCCTTTGCCCTTATTGGATGACCTTTTTTCATCGGAAGTTGTTTGTACTTTTTAAAGGGCAATTCGCTATAAATACTGCGCGGTGCTTGCAGATGTTAACGATGTAGTTTACTGATGATAACAAATAGAAACATTATCTACAAATATAAGGACATTTAGTATTTTTTAAACAAATTAATTTATAAAGAAGCACTTTTGGACCAAGATGTGTTTTGGTTAGTTGGTTTTGTTTCTTAAATAAGTGTATAATAAAATCTTCTGGTAGCTACTTGCAAGGTGGGCTCAGGAAATAATAAAACTGATTTGTTTGGTCCAGCTATGAAATTCTCACGTCTGATTGTTGATAAATATATCAGGTAAACGGCCCGGACTTCGAGTTCAACGGTTGTTGGAGTGTCTTATTACGAGTCGAAATGCGGCACAATGTCGATCAGTGATATGTTATAAAGTTTTGTGTCAGACTCGAAAAATCCAAAAACAATATGCTTCTTATAATAGAAAAGGATGCGGTATCGAAAGTGTTTAGGCGTCACAAAGCGTTCAAAGAATGAGGAGAGTTGGTCGGTGGTGTATTAGTTACCATTCTTGATTACCACAAAACAGTCTTATAAATTTTTAAAAATTAAAGGGAACAACTTTGAAATGTGGTCTACATTTTGGGCTACAACGTAATGTATTTTAGAAAAATAAAGACAACTATAACAAGTGGATTAATATGAATATATTGAGAAAATATAATGATTACGATAGTTATGCAAATTTTTACTAGATCTTAGTTGTAGTTTACAAAATTATATAGTTTACTAAATTTCTTTGCAAAAATTTCATATATAATTGTCTTTAATAAAAGCGACAAACTTATGTTGTACATAACACACGTTATTCACAGTTCTCTAGAGTTTGAAGAAAAAGCCCATTGCAGTAAATGAAAGGGGCGTTATTCTTATCTGGTTAAGTTTTACCACCTGTTTTGTGACCTGTTAGGTCTAAGACAATGTCCAGTTAATTTCTTGTATCTATCTCTGAATCCAGTTGTTTTCGTCATTTTCTTTTAACATTTGTTTTTTGTTGTTTTTGAACTTTACTCTCTAAGGGAAAAGGAAAATTTTTGTATAGATTAACGTTTTTTGAAGTACTTAGCAGAGGATTTTTACACATAGGAGCCGATGTTTCGGACCTTTTAGGCTTATACTAGTTGTTATTGTCTTGTTTTGAATCGGAGCTCCAATATTTCGCTGATTTTATCTATAAAACTGTATAATCAGCATCTGCGAAGATATTTTGTTCGTGTGGGCTTAAATTTAAAATAGTTTCTCATATTTGAACTTTTAAATAAATTTTGTTAAAAACACTATTATTTCGTTAGGAGTTATAGGTACTTGTGCATAGCCAAGCCATTGTTTGACTTTAAAGGAACGGCTCATCAATATTTTGTTTAGGGCGGGAGTTTGCGTGTGTAATGTGGAGGCAGCAACAGTAACTCTTTTTAGCCGACTCTTAGCGAGTATTATACTTTAATACATTCTTAAAGCTAATCTCAGTGTTTCAGAGTTAATTTAATGGCACTACTGAAATTCTTATTACATAAGAATCATTATAGGTGCACTATGCTTTACCTTGCACTAAACTCAGTCCACTAACTCAAAAGGTTTACGCCGTTAGCAAATCGTTAGGTCTCAAAGCAGATGATTTTTTTGACATACCAACGAGCTTCTATTGTACTCTTTGGTATTTTGTTCTAAAAATGTTATATAACTTATATGTTGGTATCGTTAGCTCCACAGTTGGCAGTCGTATATACAGGCAGATTTTAACATATTCTCGTACCACATTAACTTGTTGTGTGGTGACTTAAAATATTTTTGTCCAACACATCTAATAATTTAGGTATTTTGCGGTGTTAGCATGTGGAATTAAGTGTTTGTCGATTGTCAGCGGTAAATGTTCGGTCTTATAATATATAAAGTTGACAAGGTGAGATTTAGTCTCATTGAGGTTTATGCCCCAACTTTTCGTCCACGCATAAACGCATCTATAGCTCTTTGTGAGTTGTTATTGGCCTCCAGCCTTTAAGAGAATCGTCTGTAAGTGAAGCGATCGCGGTATTAGCAATTTGAGGCATCTTGCAAAAGTACAGTAAGTACAATACGAAACCCAACATACTGCATTGTGATACACTAGCTATGATAAATCTTAACTCGGAATAAACGTTTTTTTGTCGAATGTCAAAATATTACTAACTGGCTATAGTCTATATAGCCATAACCAAGAAAATCTTTGCTTAAAACGCCTTTTTAATGACATTGGTTCTATAAACTAGGTCTAAATTTGCAATCACATTTATGGTTTGAAAAGATCAATCTTTTCAAAAGCAACTTTTTATACAGTTTAGAGAACACTGGTAGCAGAGATAGGTTTGTACAATTTTTTCGGTTTAGGGATTATGGTAACTTCTGCGACCTTCCAGTATAGTGGCATGCACTTAAGTCGGAAGGAAACTGTCCATTTCAAAAATTCTTCTTCTAGATAACTTCTTCAAGATTTTTCTATTTAGGACTTCGGGGAAATCGGTTCTATATTCACATAATCTAAACATGTATTCAACGCCCCACAATAGACTGCATTTGGTTGAGAAGTTCGTTCGAGGTGGTCTGAAAAACTACTTTTTTCTTCTTGGTTACCCCTAGCCCACATTTCTCTAGGTTTTCTCAGTGGTGGACATGCAACTTAGCTATTTTAATTTTTTTGTAGCTTTTCCTAATTAATAAATCAATGTCATAAGTACTCGTTAAGGGTCTTATTTTTATATTTTATATTTTGAGGCTTAATTGCTGTGTTACCTAGTTTAATCTGGTCTTAGCTCTTCGTTTTTCAGAAACGAGTTTTCGAATCTCTGTCGGGTAGTTCTTCTTTTGACCATCATCGGCATATGTGGCCTACTATATGTCGTTAACAAACTTTTTAGGAGTAGCGAGCTTGATGTTAAACTAGATTTTACAATTGAAATTCAATTTGAAACTATTTTAGTCAATTGTTTTGTTTGTTAGACATAGTAGCTTTTCTTTAATTATGACCTGGTCGCTCAATATAATAATTACTGACAAATAATTTGTTTTTAGTTCTACTCTTTTTTCAAACAACAGGATTGTGAGAAACCTTTCTTATGACCAAGAACTCGAGTTGATCAGGGATCTTGTTAGTATACGTAGTCGCAGTTGAGTTCTCTTAGTGCTGCATATAATTCTCATCCGTTTGGGGTACTTAGACTTGTTTCCCAATATGTATGATTTGTGTTGAAGTCTTCTTCGGGTATAATTTTTTTCCAAATCGCCTTAGGAAGTAGCGATAATCCTCCTTGGCTCTGTAGACTTCTTTATCATCGAAGATAACTCTAATTTTTTGGGAGAAGTAATGTAGGTTTTACATTTAAATCCTCGTTGATCAGAACGTTCTAAATTTATTCGAAGTTTTTCTGCTTATCGATAATAGTAGGTGGAAGATTAATCTTCATTTCCTTAGCTATCGTTTCTGGGGTTTGTGGATTTGGAGACGCTGACTTTATTTTTTCTTCTTTTTCTATTTTTGTTTCTGCCCATCCAATTTTTTGTTCTAGAGGTTTTTATGTTTCTTACTAAACTCGACTACACTATCTACAGTTCTTACAATTTGTGCTTATTCTCCTGCAACCGTTGCTGTATATTCGTTTTTTTTATTTTATGCTTTTTCCAAGCAGCATAGAGATTGTCTTCCATTAGTTGGCCTAATGTAGAATTTGATTTTGTCGGACCACTACTATTTGATTAAAATGAAATAGTTGGTACATTCGCACTGTGGTTCTTGCTATTGTTTGAATTTTATATTTTAATTAATAAGATACTAATTATTTTTACATTATCAGTTATGTTTCTCTTTGATTATTTTTTGCTATTTGGGTGACCTAGTTGAACACCCAAACAGCTTAAAGTAGTATCACTCAAGTTAATCTTTTAGGAAAAATAATCTTATCTATAGGCATTGACTATTTATTTAAATTAATCTACTTTATAAGCATTCTTCTTATATTTATACCGGTTCCGTTATCTCTTTACACTTACATACAACTTGTAAATTGCACTAGTCAAAATTTAAGTTTATTTATGAAACAACTGAAGCTGGAGTGCACACAATACAAAATAGTTATATGATTTCCTCTCTCGGTTTTAAGATGTTAAAAAGCTTCACAAGATCCTCATTACTTTAAACCACAGAGTTAATAGAACTGTACTCTTTGTATTTCTTCAAAAAGTTTCAACTAATATATGAATAATAACGGTATCCATGTTCTTCGGAATTAAAATAGGGCGTTCACGCACTGGAGAGGCAGGCGTGTAAATAGCCGCTCTCGTGGATGCGGTGTTAGATACGATACCGATGCGGCTCGTAAGGACCAAAAAATGGAGAGGCAGGCGTGTAAATAGCCGCTCTCGTGGTGCGGTGTGGAATCGTAGTACGGCCCGTAGTGGAAGGTCAGCCGATAAGGCCAAATCGTCCCTTAAACGGCCGTCGCGTTAGCGGATGGGGGCGGCTACTGATATCAACCAATGAATTGCCAAATCGCTCACCTGAATCGGCTTCGGCTTCGTCGGCGATTCCAAGGTGGCCACCTCTGCGTTGCGGATCTGGTATCTTCGGGATGTCGAGACACGACCAAATTGGCCGAGCTGCGATGCGTGAATATTTGCGGGGATGCGAAATGCGAATTTATGAGGACTGAGACACGACCGTAGTGGCCGCGCTGCGGGGCATGAATGCGAATGTATGCGGGGATGCGAATATGAATTTATGCGGACTAAGACACGACCGAACTGGCCGCGCTGCGGGGCGTGAATGCTTGCGGGGCAAAAGCCCATGCAGTTAGTGTGCGATGGCAAAACGTGCAGATATCAAAGGCTCGCATGCCGCCGCGATATAAAGCGGTTCAAGGGCGAAAAGGCCGCCACACCTCGCACCCATTATTCATTAAGTCAGGGTAAATTGTATATGTGAAAGTTTTCTAAGTATTTAAGCCTAAATCAATGCTCATATCACTTTCAAATACCAAAATCCAAGTTTGCCTTCAAGAGGGGTTTTTAAATAACTGGCTATAAATACAATGCCTGAATGCATGCCCAAATGTCATCAGCACTGCAACACCTCGAAAAGCTGCTATTTCATTGTGCTATAGTGCTATTCTCCTTACTTTTGGTAAGAGTAAATTAATAAGAAAAATTTTTTCACTGCTATAGAAAGCATCTAGGATATATTGTATCAAGTTTTGTAAAAATATTATTAAAAACTTATTTTTAATCAAAAATTTTTCAAAAAATATTTTGTTTGTAATATACGTTTTATTTTGACTTTGTTCGTGTATTAAAAACTAAACATGCGACATCAGTTATTAAAGATGCGTGTTGTATGTACTACGTCTACTACTTTCATAGTTTGTCTTGCAGTTTTTTCTTTCAGCAAGAGGGTTTTTGTATTTCTCCAAAAAAATTGGATTATTACTACTGCAAAAAATGTATGCAACATTATCTAACGCAGACAGTATGTAAAATGAAGTACATTGTTTAGAGTATAGAAAGATGTTGAACAGCGTACTTATTTAGCACAAAAGCGATGTCTATATATGTTAATGTGGTGTAGAGTACACATCTTCTTAAACGTCTGTTTTTTCGTTTTCGATGTTTTGATTTACTATATTTTATATTTTCTTGGCATACCTCTTCTTTATTTTAACTTACTTATGATTTTCCATATTTTTCTCTATTATTCTTATTATGTATCTAAATCAATTAATTGTAGTTCGATTGCTTTTGGCGTAGGTTATATTTCTATCTCTTCTCTTGCCGTTTTGTTGAGATTTTTATACTTTCTTCTAAAGGCTTTGACGCCTCTGATGTATTTTATTTCCGTAACTTATATTTCTTATTTTAATTGTTTTTATATTACTCTTTTATATGTTAGAATTGGGTTGTGTATTGAATTATAATCTGTTAATTTTCCTTCTTAGATATTCTCTTTTTTGTACAAGAGTGTGGTGTAGTTTAGCCGCATTTTTATCTATTCTTCATATTTAGTTGCTAGTTTCTATTCTTTTCTTTTCCATCACCATTATTTTTGTTTTGGCACTATTTATTTTCAAATTTTTGCTACATAAGGCTTTATTTTGTAGTTATAAGTTGTACTCTAACTTTTTGGTCGTAAATAATTAGTATGTGCAACTTTCAATATTGTCATCATTTCCATATTCTGGTAATCAAGCTTCAGGTTCTTTATTTGATTATATCGTCTATCAAAATATTAAACAGTTGTAAATTAAGTACTTTTTAGAGCATCAGTTCATCTATAATTATAAAATTATTATATTGCATAGTTTTTCTTCTTATATAATTTATGTTTTTGTTTACATTAATTTCTAGCCCTAAAATACTTTCTTTTATATATATATTTAAACTAATCCTAATTACTCTTCTGAATATACTGTCAATCACTATTTTTATATCTAGAAACATCACTAATAAATTGTTGTTTTTATTTTTCTTAATTAACTGATTTATTGTGGGTATGTGGACTTGTACTAACGTCAGAGGACTACAAGCGGTTGAGGCGCGGACTGCAATGCGGGCGCATCTGCGTTCCATTCCCGGAGTTCTCTGATGCCTGGTTGGTGGTCTACTCAGTCAATAAAAATAATTGAGTACCTGTTTTTACTCGAACAAGGGGCAATAATGGCGGTCGTCTAAGACACGGTGCGGTGCTTGCCACATCGCCCCGCATCAGAGATGGTGTGCAACGACGGGGCGTTAGAGCCTTACTTACTGTCGCTATTTTAGCTATTGTAACACGGTATCCCGCTGCTTTCATTTTTCACTTTCTCTATCTTTATGTCACTTTGTTCTCTACATTCTATGTTACTTTCATAATTTTTCTTTATTTCTTACTTGCTCTTGTTCTATTAGAACTTGCTTTCTATTTAACATGTTCTCAAAATATTTTTCCCAATATATCATTTCTTTATCATTTACTAATAACTTTCCATTGTTTTCTTTTCTGGTTTTACTCCTTTATTTATTTTTTATTCCACAGTTGATTTGTTTTTGCTTTTATTTATCTACTTACGTATGTTTCTTCTGCTATATTTGTTGGTGTATCTTTAATTTATTTTCAGAGATTTCCCAAAGTTGTGTAATTTGTTTTATTTTAATTTTGTTATCCTCTTCAGTCTATTTTTGTTTTTTATAATTTGGTGTAACGTTAGCATAATTTTACTATTGTACCTTAGATATCTTTAATATCCCTTTTATTTCATATTTCTTTCTTTTTTGTTGCCTTTTTTCTACATGCTTTTTACGTTTTATTTCCATTTTTTACGTTACCAGAAAGTAATCCAAATAAATTTCTAGAATTTGTTTTACCTTTGAATATTTTGCTTCTTTTCTTGGCGGTTGTTAGTTATTGGTTTTTACGCCCGCTTTTATCTTATTTGTCGTATTTAAGTATTTCTCTATAATTAAAAAATGTTATTAAAGTTAGTCTTATTCTATATTTCTAGTTTTTACATGTCTTGTCTTGTTTTTTTCTTTAGTTTTATCATTTTTTATTTCCACCTATTTCATATTTCATATTCCTTTTAATATTTTCTATTTTTTTGCCATTTTATTCTAAAAGGTTGCTTTTTTAGTAATATTATTTTTGTTTGCTTCGTATGCTACTATTAACGTGATTTTTATTTTTAATTAATTTGGAATTCTATGTTTAATATTATTTTGTAATACTTATTTCACTACGTATGCATTTTACATTAACATTTAATATCATTTCTTTGCATGTTTTTTTTCCTGTTATATCTAAAATATCTAAGTCTCCTTTTTGTGATCTTTAAGTTCTGTACTTATTGTCTTCTTGGATGTACCAAACGTTTTTCTTCTTCTTTATCTTTTTCATTTATTAGATTCTTCCGTAAAATTGTACTTTCTCTACCAACTTTTTGTTTTTTATTATATTCACTTTCTATTTACTATTTTTGCTATTATTCTATATTTTATTTTTCTCCTGTCTGTTAATTTGTATTATTTTCATTGCATTTGCATTTATCTTGTCAATACTATTTATATGGTTATCCTCCACCCGTACGATATCACGGCTGCCTATTTATCACTGGTTTATTCTTGATGCCCATTCACTTTAATTTAATTTTATTTAGTTCTTATTTTATAGTATATTTACATAGATTTACACTTCTTTTAAATAATTGTTTCTTATTTTTTTGTCAACCTTTACTATTTTTGAACTGTATGACCAGATTGTGTGAAATCTTTGTGTGTCTACGCCTAACTATTAAATTTCGATTTTCCCTAAAAATCAACACTGATGTTGAGACTAGAACATATAGGAAAAAAAATTCAAATATTGGAATATAAAAACCGTATAAATAGAAATAAAAAGGCTATTATTCTATCTTATATTCTCCAATTTATAGGATGGTCACAACTACCCCTATTATACAAAATTTTACTGAAATTAATATGCATATGGACGTACAAATAGTATCTTAGAAGCCCACCCAAATAATCTAGTTTTTTTTTGTTTTTAATTACAATAATTAATAGTTGTAAAGAGCGTCCCAAAAGATGCGGAATTTTTGCGTTTAATTCAGAAAAACTGCTCATTTTTGCAGCAAAAACGTTGATCATCAAAAATTCCCAGAAGAGGAAATCGCACAGTGTGAGATGCAAGAACTTGGTGACCTATTCACTTCGTTGTTTTGGGAGATTAAATTTTTGCTCCAACAAGTGGCGTTACCATGCTGGAATTCATACTGTTCAAACAAAAACACAAAAATCCTCTATTATTTTGCGATAATGTTTATCATTGATAGTCACTCCTCTCTCATTGGCTTCATTTTCAAAAAGGAACGCCAAAATCACTCCACCAGCAAAAAATCCACACAAAACTGTAATTCTTTAGGTATGCATAGGCATAGTCTTGAATAACCCGAGGATTTTCTATGTTTCAAATGCGATAATTTTGGTTATTAACATACCCACTGATTATATTGACTAACCAAAATGTATTTGCTAAAATGTCATTAAGGATAAAACTGCCAAACTTGAAGAAAAAAATAACAAGTTAAATCCTGAGTTTTTTTGGGACGACCTTTATATTTACTTATGGAGTAATTATTTCACCAAACAGCAGTTATAATAAGACTAGGTATGAATAGACATTCTACTATTTTAAACTTAAACTATTTTAAAATTAATTTTACATTCTGGAAGTATGGTACTGGCTACATCACATTAACGATTATTAGATAATTTTAAGGTAGCCCAAAAGTCTAACTAAAATTATGTAAGTTATAGAAAATTAATATTTTATTTTACCATTTAGCTTACAATCTGCGATTACATTTTTTTCTCGTCAATGAAATAGAATTCTATATAATTTATTATTAATCTTTATGAGATTATAAATTTGCAAATAAAGAAATCATGCGCATCATTCGTTTCAAATAAGCGCACAAAAGCGGCTCAGCGAAATTTGTAATTACGTGTTTGTAGATTAGCCCAATAAACTGGTTTTCGATTAAAATGTATCACTATTTGTGTTTATAAACTCTGCATGTCAGTGTGTATTGGCTAACTTAGCGTGCACGCTATTAATCCAAACTCAATTAAAAAACATTCCAGTCTAGTGCATTGCAGTACGAGCACGGGCAAGTTATTACTATTTTTGATGTCTTTATCCAGCGCTGTTACATATGCATGTGAGCAGCTTCAACTTGCATGGAAATGGCTTACGTGTAAGATGGAATAATTTTCTTGTTAGTTAGCTGTTGAACCACTGAGCTGTATATTGGAGGGCTCGAGCTGTTTCTGTATCGAGAACATTTTATGTAGTGAGCGAAACATTGTAGTAACAGAAATTTGGAATAACAGACTGAAATTCAATTTCAAACTCTTATTTGTACAATTTGTTATGTAAATAAAATCAAAAGAAGGATAAACAGTGATTCCTACGCAAATTTATATACCAATGCAAATAATTTATCAGAAATAATATTTCAAAATTTTCAAATGCACGTCTTTATTATTAAAGTGATTACAATTTACTTCTGATACGCTATATTGTTCATAATTTGATCTTTTTTATACGCAACTCTGAATGTTAAGAATGAGTAGCTTAACAGATAGCTAAATTGCTTAAATGTTTAAGTGTAGCCGCAATTATTCGAGGTTTGGAAACGTTCGTGGACATTCCGTTTTCTGCCGATGTGAGAGAACCGAAACAAAAGCAAATTAAGCTAATAGAGTTTAAATGAGTTTCCCTATGTGTGTGTGCGACTGCGACCGCGGAGTTGCCATTCCAACAAACCCACTTTACAATTAACTAAGACCCGACTTCGTTTTTCTTTCGGGAATTTTGTTGCAAGAATAACAATGTGTTTTTTTATTTTGCTTATTTACAATCTACTCAACAATATACATAGAGTATTTAGTAAATTTTATGTTGGAATTGTGACTTGTATTGAATACCATCCATCGACAGTTCTTCAATTTTTAATCCCTAATTAGGTCTTCTGTCCACGTTCGATTAAGTCTACGTTCGACAAGCGGAGGGCGGTAGATGGAATTGATGTTGGGACTGGTGTGTGCTGCATATCGTTGTTTTGCTTTAGTTGCATGGACGGTAGTTACTCTGCTGATGAATGGTATTCCAAAATCGGTGTGGAGGGTTAGGTTGGATACATACCATGGAGCTCCAGTGATCATGCGGAGTGTTTTGGACTGGAAAGTTTGAAGTATTTTAGTATTTGATGGTTTGCTGCATCCCCATAGTTCAATGCCATAAGTCCATATGGGCTTGAGAATTATCTTGTATATGCTAAGTTTGTTTACCAATGACAATTTTGATCGTTTACCTATCAGCCAGTTCATCTGTCTCACTTTCAGGTTTAGTTGGGTTTTTTTTGGCTTTAATTTGTTCCTTTCAGTTTAGTTTTGGTCGAGGTGTAGCCCTAAGTATTTGACTACAGGTTATATTGGAATGTTTGAGTTATTAATCATCACTTGTGGGCATACACCTTTTTTTGTAGTAAAGGTTATCTGTGTAGATTTTTCGTTGTTTGCCTTAATTTTCCACTTTTTTAACCACGTTTGGAGTGTCTGCAGGTAGCTTTGTAGTTTTTCCGAAGCATGAATAGGGTCTACATCAGAAGTCATGATTGCCGTATCGTCAGCGAATGTGGCCATAGTGATATCATTGTTTACAGATATATCCGCAGTAAAGACTAGGTAGAGGAACGGTCCAAAGACGCTACCTTGAGGGACACCAGAGCATACCGGATAAAGGTTAGATAGAAGGGCATTGCCTTTAACTTGGAAGTAACGTTCATGGATGTAGGATTTGAGGATGAGGTATATTTGGCTGGGCAATGATCGTTTTAATTTGTATAAAAGATCTTAGTGCTAAACTTTGTCGAAGGCCTGTTGGACGTCTAGAAAGACTTCTAGGTTGTCTTTAATTGTATTGACTATGTTATAACGTTGCTGAATAGTGGAGTACTTTTGTCGAAAACCATATTGATGCTCAGGGATTAGTTCATCAATGGGTGTGCTTTCATGTATTCTATGGAGAAGTAGTTTTTCAAAGATTTTAGATGCTGTTGGCAGAAGACTTATTGGCCGGTACGAGGTTGGTTCTGTAGGTTGGTTCTGTAGGTGGTTTTCCCGGCTTTGCTATCATTATAATCTATGGATACTTTCATTGGATTGGGAAGTAGCATAGACGCAGTATACTGTTATATATTGTGGTTAGAAAAACTACTGCTTTTTTAGGTAGATGTTTCAGAACTTCCCCGATTATTAGGTCGCAACCTGGTGCCTTGAATGGTTTAATTTGTCGAATTTTTTTTTAGAACTTCTGCAGGTGTGAATGGGTTGATTGGCAAGCATAACTGACAGGCTGCACTGAGATAGTTCTCTATTTCCTCGTCTTCTGTATTATTACCTGGAAGTGGAGTAAACACAGATGCTAAATGTTTGGCTAGTACTTCAGCCTTTTCCTCGTCAGACTGGGCCCAGTTTCTATCCAGTTTTCTTAGAGGGGGGATAGAAACTGTTGGTCGTTGAAGCTTTTTAGCCGCTTTAGTCGTTCCGGTTCTGCTGTAGGGCCTTTCTCAGTTTATGAGATAGTCTATTTAGGCGAGTAGAGTTGAGTAGAGATGTTATGTCTGGGGAGACTGTAGATAGCTGAGACAACGAAAGACCAACAAAAGGAGTTGATTTTAACATTTGTATGAATTCTGTTTGATAGTTTTCCACTTCAAAATGTGATACGGAATTTTTAACTATAACCGTCTGGATGAGTTGTATGGTAGATAGAATAATTGTGTATTCGAAACATGGTTCTTACAGTAAAATGGGTTTCACTCACTAACATAATGTCAATTTTATTTATTTGTAAGAAAGCTATTAATTCTTGTTTATGGTTTATTAACCCGTTTGCGTTCCACGTCCCAAATTCTTAGTATATTGGCCATTAAGGAGTTATTTTGTTTATGACAGTTGTTAACAAGTTGAGCATTGTATTATTTTGATGCATTAATTGATCAAACATATTTTTAAATTCGGTTAGAAAGCTGGTTAGTTGTTCTCCTAGGTTGATTTGCTCGTTGGGACTTCCTTTGACGACTTGACTGTAAGATTGCATATGGTTTATATGTGGCATCATGTGGAGCGGAGTGGCTGGGACAGGGTTAGATGATTGTGAAGGTATCACTCTTCTGTTAGGTGTTTTGATTATTTGCTTTGTAACGCACATTTATTAAGTTTTTGTATGTTAGACATCCTTTATAGTTTGCAGGATGGGTGCCCTCATATAGAGCGCATTTGGCTGGCGAGCTTCTTGGCTTTGTACACGTTTTGGTGTCGTGGTCATCGTCGCATTTGACACATTTGTACTGTCTCAGGCAGTAAGCCTTCGAATGACCGTAATTTTGGCACCTTGTGCATTGTATGATATCTCGTCTTTTATGTGGGGCATCAACAGTTATTCTACAGTTGCAGAGGAATTTTACATCATAAATACTTTTATTGTTTGGGTTAGGTTCCAAGTCGACATAAAAAAGTGGAAGCGGATCTTTGCTAACCCTGTGCCTTATGTTTGTTATATTTTGGACTTTATAGTTAAGTTGTTGGAGTTCTTCTTTAATCGTGTCAGTTGGGATGGTATGATGGAGATATCGGATCACTACTCTGTATGCCCGCTCTTGTTTGGGCTGATAGGTGTGATGGATAATGTTTTCTTCTCTTAAGTGCCTGATAATATTTCTGTATGTTTAGGAAGTGAGTGGGTTGAGTTTAACTGTATTGTTAGCAAATGTTTTGCTGTAATAATGCTCGTTCTCAGCAAATTTAGCAATATTCTCAATCATTCCGTTGTGGTTTGTGACCCTATATATAAATATAGGAGGAGGCTTAATAGCTTTGGTTGTATTTGCATTTCTTCCAGAACTCTGAGGGATGGTTGGTTCTATATTATGGCCAGATAGTGGTTGGAATCGATTTTGAGTTATGGTTTGCGGTTGCATCGTAGGAATATGTTCAGCAGGTTTGTTCGACCGTTTTCTTTTTTCGTCACTTGCCAAGAGTGGGCATTGGTTTCTCCATCTACTTCGATGTCATCGCTGTCGTTAGTTTGCATTGTCGATGGATCATCAGAGTGATCTGCTGTACTTAAATAAAAATCTGAGGTTGGAAGTTGTAGGGGAGCAAATGATTGGTTATGCGAATGATGGGTAGGGTTAAATTTTGTCTGAAAATTCTGCTGACCGCCATAAGGTGTCTGTTGGTAGGTTTGTTGCAGTTGGGGTTGGTTATAACTTAAATTAGTTACATACTCGTAAATGACATTAAGATTGCCAGTATTAATTGGATACATATTACTCCATTAGTTGAAAATCGAAAACTTTAGTCCGATAATTCAAGTATTTAATCGGTGCGCTTGACCTAAGGTCAGCAGCGAGGCGCGCGATTGTGGTTATCGCGCAAAGCAATTCACCGCACGTCGTTCACTTATCAAGCGTGTAACACTCGTTGTTGTAGTTAAAAGTCTTTAAATAATTATTTTAAAAATCACTTTCAGTTTATTAAATTTTAAAGTTAATATGACAAGTTGACCTCAAGTCGCTTTATCGCCCGGCACTTGTAATCTCACGGACCGTTAGCAGACGTTTTTATTCCGCGAGTCGACGACCGAGTTCCCACAGCCCTTATCGTACTTAGTCACTGCCAGCCGGCGGCCGGCTGGCAAACACTATTCGATGACGTACTCCACAGCACACACGGAGAAACACGTCCGTCCGCATGCACTGTTCAGCTTCGACTGCTGTTGTTTGACATGCAGGTATGAAAAATGCATATTGGAACAAACCCATGTATCGTAGTGACGCACACTTTTTTAAAAGGGAAAGACTTTTTAGCTTATTGTGCATCTTATTTAATGCTCTATAGAATGCAGTGGTCAAAAGTTTCCCTTTCCATTTATAACACGTGTGGTTGCTTCGTTAATATACATTATTAAAAATTTTTTATTACCAAAATTTAAATTTTGTATGTACTCTAATATTAGAACTCAATTAAAAATATATTGCAAGTTTTGTAACTAAAAATTCGAGATCCAAATAGGAAGCTAATTATTTCGTTAAAGTACTTAAGATAAGGGTTTTATGTAGTTTGGTAACGCTAAATATTTTTTATAAGGTTCTCTATAAAGTTTTACCTTCCTTTCTTATCTAAATTTCAGAAGAAATTGTTGCCTAAAATAGTTCTGGAAAGTTACGCTTTCCTTGCTGCCTTGGGTTAATTTTATAAACTTAAAGCCGCACCTCTTCACCGATACCTTGATGTCTCTTAAAGTGCCATCTTGCCAACGCTTTATGCTCATAAACGCGTGATAGCTCACAAAATTTTAGTTTAACTTAGAAGCGATTATAAAACGTTTACGATGCGCTAGGGACGCATTAAGAAGTGAATATGGCAGTGAAAAGGAAAGTAAAGCGGCTCTGTACTAAAATAGTGTCACACATCTTAAACGTTAGGGCAGCTAAAACGAGAAGATTAAAACAGGATTCCAGATGCGACTCCAGCTACTCGCGCAGTAATAAAACAAGTATCTTAAATAACACGAACTAAGAGAATGTGTGGACTTGACCACCAGAAATAATTTATCACTTGACAGTCTCGCACTATATCACAGTCATTTTAAGCAGAGAGAGGAAGAAATCAATAAGTGGTGTGTCATCAGCTCGTTCCTTTGTGTTTCATGTATCATAATTAATCAATTTGGAAGTTATATTACATTGAATTAAAAAAAAAATAAATTACATTAGAGTATAAAAAATTAATACCTAATCTGTTGTGTTGAAGTTGCAGAATTTTTTCCATTTTACTCTATTCCTTGTTCGTATCTTCGCTTCTTCCCAAGTAGTCCCTTATCCTACAGTGATTTTGTTCATTCCATGTTGTAGGTGATTTGCTTCTCTCCCCTTTTTTCATTTTTTTCATTGCCCATATTCTTTTCATTGCGTTGCTGTTTTTGATTCTACACAAGTGGTCAAACCAATTTATCTGCCTTCTTTGTACGGTACTTAATAAGGGTTCTATAATAGTTGGTATGCATACTGACTAGTAGATTCTCCCCTTTGTTTCTTTAGCCTCTTCTTTCCTATGACTGTTTTCTGCAATGTTTAATAAAACCTCGTTGTTACTCTTAGTCGGTTATTTGACTTTGGTTCTAGGTTACTTTGAAATCCAGAATGACCCCCTAAGCACTTCATTTGTGTGGTCTGTTTAATATTTTTATTATTTATTTTTCTTTCTGTTCTTTCACTATCAAGAAACGTTTAAGTTTTCTTTATTATTATCTATGCTAGTTGCTTTCAATTCCCTATTTCGTATATCAATACTATTCTGAAGGTTTTTCAAATTGACCGTTAACATTATATCTTCCGCAAACATAAATTAACTTATTCTTGCATGTTCTGTTTCTTATTCGTAATGTTGCACTTTTAGGTCTGTCATTCGCCCTGTCGTTCACTGTCTTAGCTATTTCTCCAGCGGCTACTATAAATAATAAAGTACTTGAGGTTCCCTCATGCTGTACTCCTTTGCAACTTCTAAATTCTTATGCAGTTTTTATTTTATTTTTATATACGCTTTTGATTACTTTTAATAAATGTTCGCTCAAATATCTTGATTATAATGTTGTACAGATTAATTAATTAATTAAGAGTTTAAAAACTCTTGAGGTTTTGTCCAGAACTGAGGCGGACATTTTTGAATAAAATCTTTTAAAAATTAAGTTATTATACTGTCTAGTGCGTTTTCGCTTTTACACTTGTGGGAGTGTGGTAGGGTTGGTGTTGGAGTCTGTTGTCAATACCATCGGGATCTGCTTACATCAACTGAGTCATTGCGGGTAACATCCTTGCGTATGCTGGCGTGGCTCTCTTCCACCGTACTGCGGTCGGTTTCTTCGCACGTAAGTGCGATAAGCCAAGATTTAGATAAATTGAATCCGCCGTCCCTGTTAAAATTATTTTTATATTTATAAATTTCCACCGTCTCTTCATATAATTCCTACAATTAGATAAAAGTTGTGTGTGCCCGAATTTTGTCTCGTAGCCAAGATTTTCCAAAGCACGTTCAGCAACCGCTGGTTCTTTGTTCTTGTGGTAATCATTCGGCTCATAGTCCGAATGCAGACTAGTTCACATAAACAAGGTATGCAGTACACCTCTAGTGTACCCTGTAGATTTCTTGTGCTCTTGGCTGGTTGAATCCCATATCTTGGTGGTACAGATATGTACAGATAGTTTCTGTCTTGTGCTGATTCAGAATTTTCCATGTAAATATAAGATAAAAAGATTTTGCCTACCATGACTGATTTCGTTTGTTGGACTATTTATCTTTTTCTGTAAACACTGAAACTTGCAATATTGTCTATTAGAGACGGCAGATTTGTGCTTTTCTATAGAATAGACAGTAATACGGCCTACACTATCTCAGTCGTCTTTACAATTTCTGCTGGTTAAACTGGCATGAACTTGCATCAGTTCTAGTGAACATAGAGCCAGGGTTTTCCTTGTAGCCTGCACTTGTTCTTTGACTAAGGTAGCATCCGTTTTTCTATAACTTTGTTAAGCTTGGCGGTGTTTGACCTGTAAATATTTTAAAACTACATTTTGATCTTGACAATGTACCAAAACAGACCGCGAAAGTCTTCGCATTTACTTAATTCCTTAGGTAAACTGTCAAAGGTTTTTTCTAACCAATAGCGCATATAAAATTTTTCGTTATGGTTTATTAACTTTCGAAAACCAGTAAGGCGTAGGCGAAAGTTAATCCGATCATGATTTGTCTGTGTCTGTATTTACCGATATCTCCGGAACTACTTGACTTCTTATTTGGTCAATAGATACCTTAGATCAGTATCTTTGTAGATATTGAATTTCAGACCTGTAGCTCTTGTTTGACCTGAGATATGGGGGTCACAAGGTTACATGCATAACTTGCTACGCTTTCGAAAGTTTGCTTTTCGGATTTTACATCCATCTTGCTATATTTTATGTAATTCTCTTCAAACAATAAATCCAATCTTAGGTGCCTGTACCGGGTTTAAAGCCCCTCTAGTTGTTTATTGTAGGTTCAATTGCTTCTCTTAGCTTCTTTTACAAAATGGTTTCGTATATTTTATATACCACCTATAGTAGCAATATTCCCCTATAGTTATCTCATATTATTTGATCGCCTCTTTTGTATATTGGTATAATTACTGCTGTTTGCCATTCTCGAGGTATTTCTTTTACGTTATATGCCCTATTGATAATTTTGTGGGGTGAGTTTGTCTATGTCCATATATTTTATTTTTTCTGGTCTTATATTGTTTATATCTCCTACTTTATCAATTTTTAATTTCTGTATTTCAACACTGATTTTGTTTGTTCATATGTTTTCGTCGTAATTCAAGAAATTAATGTTAATATAGAAAGATGAGAATATACAGAGACGCTGAACGAGTCACTGTCATAATCTTTAAAATATAGACTATCCTCTAAAATTTTTTTCCACCGTTCCAGAAGTTGTCGAATCTGATCAAATCAAAATCGGAAAATTTTTAACATGTTTTTTTAACTTTATTAATACTTTAGTCGGTCACCACGCAAAAAAACGTTCCATTAATCGGAAGTGATTGTAGTCGTATGGAGCAGCGTCTGGAATGTAGATTGGATGTAGAAGAACCTCAACATCGTTCTTGTCGGAACTTCTTAAGAAAGAAATTAAAGGATAAACATACAAAACTGGAATTGCAAAGTTGAGACATTATCATCATTATTCCTAGAGTTTAAATATTCCATCTCTGGACCTACCCAAGCTGTCGCCATGCCATTCGATCGGACGTTGATCCCATCCATTGTGCAACCTTATTGATGTCGTCTCTTCATCTGGCTCTAGGCCTTCCTCGTTCTCTTTTCCTGTCCTTGGCATCCACTTTGTTACCTATCATCTTCTCGCCACATAAGATGACCTGCCCACTACCATTTTAAGTTTTCAGTGCGTCATTTCATGTTTATCTCCAACCCTTTTACCCTTTTTACCACACGAGCGACAGTAAAATTAAGAACATTTGCTTTTCGAGCAAGTTGACGAGTATTTTATTTAACTCAAGAACATTGTAGCAACTGACACATCTAGACAAATTTGCCCCTATCAAATAATATTTTTGCGTTGACTGGACAATCTGTTTAGATAAGCAGCTCACAAACGGTTTTCTTTAATTATTTATTTGCTAGTTCAACAATAAATTACACTGTTATTCATGGCATTGTTAATAACAATAATATAATTAACAGCTTATGTAGGTTGATAGTTTCCCTACATGTTAGTGTGACATTTGGTTAGTTACTGTCTGATTTGGATAAGTACAAATCTTGTGGTAGTTTGTGTTTTAATATATTGTAAATATTTTGTTTGTCTGTAGTATATTGAAATGAACAGCAACATCGCACTCATGTATCTTTTAGAAGAATTTGTTAGCACTCGCACTGATATAGCTTTGCACTGTGGGTATGCCTAGTTCATATTGTAGCTGCGCGTTGCGGATGTACCAGGAGGCATTCACCGCGACTGGAGAATTGTACTTTGTAGCACTTCCAGGAATTTTACTGTTATGTCAGTGGGGTTCCACTATACTAGATGGGTTTCTTATTCTTCTGAAGGAGAATATTTTTGTTTGGAATTTAGTAGGATTTATTTGTATATTCCATCTGTTGTACCATAAACATATTTGGTGTATTGCGGTCTGTAGCATCTCTATGGTTTGGATAAAGTTGATGTGTTGTGTTAGGATTGCCGTATCATCTGCGAAGATCGCTAAAGTTGCCACTGTGGCTGGGATGTCTGATGTTAATATGTTGAGTAGGAGCGGCCCTAGCACACTCCATTGCGAGACGCCTGCTCTAATAATCTTTGTTTCAAAAAATGTAGAGTTGATGCGTACGGCAATTGCTCGGTTATCTAGAAAAGAGAAAACTACTGGTTTTCGGTAGTTGGCTGTTCGGATCTTGCTTATTTTGATTTTTAAACCTTCAAGCCAGGCCTTATTAAAGGCCTGGACTACATCAAAGAAAACTGCTACTGCATAGCTTTTGTTTTTAAATCTCTTCTATTTTTTCTGTGATGCACTGCAGTTGGTGTAGTGTTGAGGATCTTTTCCTAAAGTCGAAATGAAACGGTGGTAATATGCTAAGTGGATTGAGTTCACTCACTAGGCGAGAGTAGATAGTTTTTTCTAAGTTTTGAGACTGATGTTAACAAACTTATTGATCTGCAGTTGTCAATCTTCTTTTTGTCTTTATCCGGCTTAAGAAATACTAAAATGTGAGCATGCTTCTATGCTTGTGGGAAGTAACCTTGTCGGAGGCATGCATTGAATGTAGTTGCAAGTCTAAAGATTTTTGATAAGCTGTATTAGCACTAAATTTGTGATGAGATCATGTCCAGGGGATTTTCGTCTTGGAAGATTGTCAATTGTGGTTTTAATTTTGCTGAGTGTAGTGGGAGTAATCGGTTCGGTTATTATTGGAAGATTAGATTTAATATGATTGATTATGTATGCTCTGTGGCTTAAATTCGTTTTTGAGGTGAGCTGCAAAGGCTGTTCATTTCTCTTTATCGGTAGCAAGTATAGTATTATCTGCACTTGGCGTTGGCATTTCTTCGCGTTGCTTTAATTTACCTTTGGTAGCTCTTTACATTTCCAAGTCGCTTGGTTTGAGGTTCTTGATATATTTTTTATATGTGTTGATTCTTAATTCTCCTAGTTTTCTTTTTAAGCTTTGTTAACCCGTTGAGTTTTGTTTTATGATTTTGTTTTTTTTTACCATTTACGTCTGGTTTGGCTTTTTCTTTTGATTAGTTCCGTAATTTCAATTGGTAGATATTAGTGTTTTCGGTTTTCGTTGATTTTGCTAGTTAGTGTTGCTTTATGCACGCTATTTGTTATTCAGGCTGTTAATTTGAATATTGCGGTATCTACGTCGTCATTGTTTATGCTAGCTGGGTACTAAGATGTTTATCAAGATAGGTTCGTAAGTTTTCCCAGTTTATTGCTCTATCTATGAGTCTTGGTATTAGTTGTACTACTCGAGGAGTGCTGATAAACAATATTATTACTGGCAGGTGGTCTGAAACAAGCTCTTCTACTATGTTCTGGTATGTCAGTCTAGCAAAGTTTCTTTGCAATATAGTGTCCAGTATGTCTAGTAGATCATCGCTGCGATATCCATATCGTGTATTTCTCAGGAGCTATTATTTGGAAGGAATACTTTGTTGAAAGGCTTTTATCTTAATTCCCTCGGGATTGTTTTCTCTACATCCCCATAACTGATTTTTTGAGCTTAAATCTCCAATTATCAGAAGCGGTTCAGTTGCGCCGAATATACCTTTCAAGTATTTTCTGCTAGCTTCTTGTTAGGTTGCTTGTAGGTGCTTATTATTGAGAAGTATTGTTTATTTACTTTTATTTTAATTATAGTTATTTCTAAGGTTAGGTTGTCAATATTGGGAATGGAATTGTGGATAATCTTTCTTTTGACAAGTATATCTACTATACCGACTGTTATTTAGACTGTTTCTATGTCGCGTCTGGCAAGAAATGATGTAAGGATTGATCTTTGAGTTAATACACCGTTTGGATTCCAATTAAGGAATGTTATAATTAATTTTGCTCTATTTATTCTTTAAGTTGATACAAGTGTTTGGGTACAATTTGATAATGTAACTCTGAGACCAATACCAGACCACGACTGCTTGGTGAAGGCTCATCTTACAACGTTCCCGACAAATTTTTAGTTGTTCAACTTTGATGGCCAACCAGGAGGTTTGCTTTCAAGATCAAAATTTCGACAGTTGAAGCGGTTGAACCATTTAGTCATTGTGTACTTTTATCCAGTAATCCGTAACGAAACCCAAATTTAGTTATAAAATTTGTGTATGTAATTTGAATACAGAATCATTAAATAATACTTCCTTCATTAATAATATATTTTAAAGGAATTTTCTTATTTTATATAAATTTTTCAGGCATTAATCAATGGCGAGCGTTGAAATTAAGTTTATTGCCATTTAAGTTAAAGTTCAAACAAATCCAATTATATAAGATCAGACGTTTTAGTGCTTTGCGCTCACTTTTTGCTGGCACAGTTAAATAATGAGTATCGCGATGCTGCACCCATTTGAGCAATAGTCCTTCGTTTCCGCTATCATTAGTCCCTACATAGCAGCGCGGGAACTGCAATTCCGCGCCGAAACAACGCTGAAAAAGGTAAACTGAAAAAGTTTGCGAACTTTCCGCTTCCGCAACGGCTCGCCGGGGCCGTAATGATTTCTGCAGCAAATTCTCCATAATGCAGCTCGTCTTCGCGAAGTTCTTTCTCCGACTAAAAAGCAATTTTCGGTAGCCAGCGGAGCAGAATTGAATTTCGCCGCAATAAAGGCAGGTATCCGCGGCGGCGCGCGCGAGCCGCGCGGGTTCCGTAGCCCGCGCAACTTCAGAGTAAACTTAATTAAATATTCGCTGATAAACAAGCGGCACACGTCGGCGTGCAACAGCTCCATTATTGTATCCAAGCTCGCGCGGGGGTCATTTTCCCCGATCGCGGGGCCGACTGCGGCTTTGTAAGCTGCTCTGCCCGCCGCCGACCCGTCAACCTGGGGCTGTTCGCGCTGCACGCTTCCGCCCTCGTAATAACAGCGCTAATTTAGCCGGCTGCGCGAGTACTTAGCCCGATTTCGGCTTCTTTTATCCGGCTAATTTTGCTGGTGGCTCCGCGATTAAATTCGATTTGCTCTGAAGCCGCTCGCTCCATTTCGCTGGAGGCACTCGAGCCTTCTGCGGCAAGCTAAACGCGCACTTATGACAAAGTCGTACGTTTCGACCTGCCGAATGGAATTCCAGCAGCTCTAAGCTTGAATTTAGTCTTTGGTTTCGTATCTCAAAAGAATCTTAATATTCTTGGAGAATCGAATGTAAATCAATGTATTAAAATGTACATATATTGCATTGATTTTAACATCTTCCTTCTTTAGCTTTCTTCAATCTATTGCAGATGTAGGCCTTCCCTTGTTCCTTCTATCTCCTATTCTGGACGATTCTTTTCCATGCAAGACCGGCGTGACGCTTCACGTCTCTCACTTTATGGCCCTATCTTTGCTATTTTGCTTAAGAAGAAGAGATATGATGAGAGAATTAATGCAGATAGTATATGAAATAGATAAAGATCAAATAGAGCAAACAGTGAAAATCGAGAAGTTAAAAGAAGTAAACTGAAGATTGACAGAGAGAGTAAAGGTGCTCAAGAAAAAGTGGGAGATGTCAAAAAGAAGTGATAAGAAAAACAATATTAAAATAACCGTAACGGGAAAAGGTCGCAAACAAGAAAAAATTATAAGACTATATGATAAAGAAACTTTATTTGAAGGTAAAAATAGAAGAAGTGACTCCAAGATACAAGAAGAAATTATAAAGGACAACTGCAAATTAAAAGGCTTAAATATCTTTATAGAAGACGCAGTATGCAGGCAAAAATAAGACAGTAGCTGTAAAAGAGAAGAAAAAGTGCTTGCCTGTTAGAGAATGTAAATCAGTGTATCGAACTGTACATATATTGCATTGATTTAACATCTTCCTTCTTTAACTTTCCTCAATCTATTTGCAGTTGTAGGTCTCCCATTGTTCTTTCCATCTCCTATTCTGGGTAATTCTTTTACATGCGGGACCGGTGTGACTTTTCACATCGTCTAACCATCGCATTTGTGGTTTTCTCTTTTTCTTAACCTGGTCTCTAATCGAAGACTTATGCGTTCTACCTAGTATTTGTTTGGTGGGCTAGTGTTCTGGGAATGTCCACTTGAATATGGCTACTTCCTCTCTTATATTTGTAATTTTTGTCTTCTCTCTTATCCATGTGTTTTTTGTCTTTTAGAGTTATTTGTAACATTTGGCACTCCATGGCTCTTTGGGACTTAATGAGTTTGTCTACATTTTATTTTATTAAAGTTTAGGTCTGAGATCCATAAGTCATAGCAGATGGTATAAAGCTATCAAATACTTTTGACCTAAGATGTTGGGGTAACGTTCGGCTCTGCAATATATAACTTAATTTGCCAAAGGCCCCCTATCTCAGTTTGACCCTTCTTGCGACTTCTATTCCTTGTATTTCTTTATTAAGTGTAAACCTAGATAAGTTTATTATTGTACTTGTTCTATAGCATTTTTTGCTATTTCTTATATTCACTTTCTCTTTAGAGTTGTTGCAAATAGTATAATAATATCTGCGTACTTTAGATTATTTAAAAATTTGCCATTTATACTTATGACTTTTCCTCATAATTTAGCTCTTTGAAGAGGTCAATCTTTAAAAGCTAATACGAATAGTTATGGGGATGTTAGATCCCCTTAACGATCTCTTTTTGAAACGGGATTGGATCAGTTTCTTCTATTAAGTTAACTGTTTTTGATGTATTTTCGTAGATGTCTTTGACGAGTTATATATTTGTGGTTTCCTGTTATTTCAGTTGTATGGTCAACTTTTCAATGCTATTAAATGCTTTCTCATAGTCTACTATGTATAAAGAAAGATGGTGTTTCCGTCATGTCTTCTGAGTTTGTGTTCATTATTTTCTTTTTAGTTTTTTTTTGTTGGAGAGCTTCTCTTTCAGACTTATACAATTCCTCGTAAAATTCCTTTACTGTAAAGTTTATTTCGGCGTTATCTCTTGTTTCTTTTTCTTCTTTATTCTTTTTGCTCATGTTGTATTTCGTATTTTGATTCTTTTTTAGATCTTGTTGAATTATAATGTCCTATTTTGTGTTTTTGTTTTGTTTTGTACTTCTTATTGATTTATTTAGTTCAACAAACTCCACAGTTTTTGTTTGTGTAATGCTAGTCCCTTTCTTCTCTTCAACATTGCTTTTACCATGGGGATAGTGTTTCAATTTTCTTGTTTTGTTTTGAGCTTAATTTTGGTCTATATGTGTTTCTTTTAGGGTTTTTTTAATTTCGTCTATTTCCATGTTTGTATAGTCTTTGATTTGTAACTGGCTTTTTATTATTTCTTGATATTTATCAGAGATTTCTTTTAAGATACGAGTGTAAATTTTATATGTATTACTTTTCTTGTTTTTGTTCTATTTAGTTTTATCTTTATGTTTAATTTAGCCTTGACTAGTCTGTGGTTACTACCAATAGTACTACTTATTTGTTTCTTGTTATCATGTAATCGATTTCCTTTTTTGATATCGCTATTTGGACTAATCCATGCTACATTTATTTGGTGGTTTCTTCTTGAATGTTCCAGAAAATTAGATAAGATTTTACTTCTTTAATTTATTGTGCTATATCAGAAATTTCTCATTCTGTGCTCCTATTTGTCTTTTCTTTTGCCCAAATTTGCATTAAAGTTTCCTATAATTATTTCATATTCCCTTGAAATGTCTTTAAGTGAGTTGGATGTATCATCGAAGCAAATTTCTACTTTTTTGTCTTCATATGATTGAGTTGAAGCATATACCTGAACTATCTGTAGGAAAATTTTATTATGTAGCTTTATTATAAGATATGCCTTTCTGATTTTTACGTTTTAGATATGATAAAACCCACATTCTGTTCGCAATCTAAGTGATACAACACGTTTCCTGAATTTAATCTTATGGCTTTTTCTTCTTTTCTTCTAACTTGTGCCAGACTCACTATGTTCCATGTTATTTTCAATAGGTCTTCTAGTTTATCTATTCTATCGTTGGAGTTCAAAATTTGCACACTATATGTCCCTATGTGCAATGTTACATGTTTTGCCTTTTTTATTCTGTAAGCAGTTTTTTATCGATTTTTTGCTACCCACCCCATTCAGAATTCATGGACAGACTATTGAGGTAGTATAGGAGTCGCAAATTTTTATTCCACCCGCTTGGGGTAATTCATCCGTTCTTTAAATTTGAAATTTGGAAATATAAATGGGGGTTTTGGCCATTAAACGCCATGTTGGACAGGCGTGTAGGTAAGTTTTGTTCTTGCTCGATCCTCTGAATGCAGACGTCATTTGTAGCTACCCATTTGTGAGGTGTTCCCTACATTTTGCGTGGCAAGGCTCTCGGCTTGGGATGGGCTTAGCGTAGTTAATTTTAACATATCAACAAATTTACGTAAACTGCCATATGAAAGTATTAACCATATAAATTCATCTTCTTGGAATGCCTATTTGTCCAGTTTTTGGTGTGGAAAACCATGTTCTAGCTAGGAAATTCTTTTACGATTCGGTCCACATTTTTCTGCAACCTTTCCTTGTAATAAGTGTTGCATTAAGTCACATCTTCTTTTATTTCTTATGATGTGTTTCAAACATTTGATAATTCGTCTGTTTACTGTAATCATTATTTAGGTGTCTTTCATCATCCTTCTAAGAATATATTCATTAGTTATATAGTCTCCCAATAAAATTCTTAACATTGTTCGATGAAGCCAGATCTCAAAGGCTATTTTTGGTGGTCGCTTGCGTTAGACTCCAGGACTTAACACAATACAGCAAAACCGAGAAGATGATAACATCGAAGAAGTCTGACTTTGATTGATACGGTAAGGGAACTACGGATGAAGACTGACAAGAAAAACAGCTCTAACTTTCCAATATAATATTGTATTTCCTGATCATTAAGTTCTGTACTCAGGAACACTCTATCCTTTAGTTATTCAACAGGTCTCCATTTAGAATCTGGCTTTTGTGATCACTCACATTTAGTTTTGTTGGCATTGAGATCTAGTCTATATTCAATGCTGATTTCTATCATCCTATTTATAAAGTTTTGCAAGTTCTAAACTGTATGCAATAATGACAGTAATTCTGTAATTGTATTTTTGAGTGCTTTTTTGAACATGATTAGAATATATGTTAGACAGTAACGGGGATTATCTAAATATTCCTACTGCTTCAGATTGTTGTCAATCTGCTTTGATATGGGACCTTAATATAACTGTAAAACTATTCGCAAGTCCTTGCCATTCATACTAACATAAGTCAATTATTCATCATCTTACATGATGCACTTTATCGAAAGCCTTGAAGTAATGGACGAAAGAGAACTATATATCAGTATTAACAACCCTATATCTCCAAAGCTGCACTTGTTTACATATTATACCTTTTCTTATCCCCAGTACGTCCCAAAATACAAACTAAGTTTCGAACAAGTGTTTTTCATAAATTATTTATTTTTCTTAATGGTTGAGTTATACAAATACCTTTAACAGATGGCTCATGGGGCTGGTTTCTTAGAAAATTGTTATACATTCAGATTTAAGTTAATCTTAGGAAACATTAGCTGTTATATATACTGTTTGACGCCATAGGGGGCTTTGATTCTTTTATTTGGCTAACGCTTGCTCTAACTTAATCCGTAGTAATGAGACCCTGGTTCGCCTCTTATAACTGGAGGGTCTGATTTTGCATCGTCAAACAATTTTTATATAGTTTTCCTATAATTGTACCTTCTAATGATTTTCTGTTATAACACTGCCTTGTTCGTCAACTCATCTAGCCACTGGTTTAGTTTTCAAAGGCTATTGGTTTATTTAACCTCCTTGTAGTCTTTTTCTAACATTCCTTCTTAGCTTCTTTAATTTTTTATGCTTGTACTCGTGGAATCTGAGATATTCGCTTTTATCATTGTCTTTGAAAATAGTTCTTTGATCCATTAGATGTGGAATCTCGTCAGTCATCCAAGGCTTCTTCTTGATGTTTCTGTTAGATTTCAAATGGTTTTTGTTAATAGTATTTACTTCAGCTTTTAGTTTATTTATTTTTATTTTAATGTCTGTCTCCTCATCAACATTCCTTCCATTTATATATTCGGCTTCACTTCTCACTTTTAATGCAATATAAATTTCTTTCAGCTTTCTTATATTGTAATGTTTGTTGTTTGTTTTCCTTCTGGATTCTTTGACTTGGTCTAACGTTTGCACAAAAAAAATGTAGAGTGGCGGTTGTATAAGCAATATAGGGAAATTAAATATCCTGCACTAAAAATCTAGTTTGATGTGTTCAAGATTATTGTAGCCCATGTTTGCGTTATTCTATTTCAGTTGCTCCCCAATAATTCTACTTGTGGGGTGGAAAATGAAAGTGAATGACTTTAATATAAAAAAATTATGGCTAGTTTCGGCATTATGTTTGGCACGTGTCGAAGAATGATCTTCCTTCTATATAGGAAAGAATATTCGCATAATCGGCTTGATATTTGCCTGTTGCTTTAAACTGTGTTTGTTGTATTGCATTCATCACAAGTTATTTTGTAAACTCCGTGGGGTTTGTGGGGTAATAATCTTTAACAGAGCGGATGAAGTTTATTATTTTATTGTTGGCCATAAAAACATTTGCATACTTTGCTTGCTCAGTACACGGCCTATTTTACCAGTGGTTTAGGGATCTGTTTTCTCTAATTAATTTGCTACTACTTAATTAATTACGCTATGCCCTCATTAATAATATTTCTATTCTAGCGTTACTTAAGATGATAGTCTAATAGTTTTATTGATATATAATAGACACTATGTTTTCAAAAAACAAATAACAAACATATTGTATGCAATTGTAGAGCCAAATATCCTCATTTAAAATGCAATGCACTTGCATAACTTGCATGAGTACAAGCATATAACGGTAATGTGTGTAGAATTTGGGTTTGCTTCTACTAGCCTAAAGCATTATTTATGATGTATGATGGTTTTATATTGTCAATCAAGCATTAAAAAATAAGAATAGTGTAGTAATCTAACATTGTTAATATTTTGAGCTCGACAAAATAGTAAAAACGATTGTACTGTTGAAAATTTGTTTGAAAATTATATGCAACATATTAAATGTTTGACTAACACTTTTATTTTTAGATTGAACTAGGACAGCTGGTGTTTTTAGAAACTTTTAGGAACAGAACTGTACCTACATTAATCTGATATTAGTCATAAAGGAACTTTATTATATTAATTTCAAATCGGCTACGAGTGACTTAAATGCGAGAGCTTAAACGCGGCTCTATCTAACCAAAATTAATTAAGATATTATATTGTATTATATTATATATTAATTAAAATAATACATGAAAGATGTTGAGCATAATAGAAATATCTTCTAAGTCGCCTTTCCGCTATCTAATAAAACAAAGTTTTGTAGCTAAAAATTACTTTTATTGCTTGTCAAAATACTTGCTTTTAAATTCAGTCCAATTCTACAGAAGCACAAAAGTCCTTTGCACTCATGTGGCTGTAAAAATTTGTTTATGGTGATCGTGTCAATGCCTAATGTGTTTCTAATAATACTATAGGTGACACAATTGTTCTTTTGGATCATTATTCGTATGGTATCTGTTGGTGGTCATTTAAATTTAAATTTTTTTGTACAACCTGTAGACTTTCCGATTTACTTTAAAATTATTTTGTAAAATAGTTGTTGTACCATACTATACTTAAATTGGGGAATATGTGATTAATTTGGTACATTTAACCTGTATTATACTCATTATTAATGTTACCTCTGATGTTAGGTGTGAAATTTATAGTAACTTAGATAATTATTTGATAAAATACATACCGATGCAAATCAAGTTGCACGAACTAAGAGTAGGGGGAGCTAGAAAACTAATTAAAAGAGTGAAATTTAGAGATATGAGGCGCAAAGACTGTACTACAAAAACTATTGCAAGAGGCCCTAATGAACAATTACATTAAATATAGAAGAATATTCAAGTTCGATCAAAAAAGCAAATAAACGTTACAAGAAGCGAAAATAAATGCAGAAGAACAATCCATAGGTTTAAGTAGAGTATAGAAAAAGGAGTTGCAAAAAATAAAAGCAAGTTTAAGAGAAGAAGTAATAAATAATAGCAAAGAAACATTTTGAAAGTTTCTGAGAAGAGTTGAAGGTATAGGCGGAAGAACATTTACCAAATCTGAGAGAAGAACTAAAGTAAACACAAAAGAATACTTCAGGGTTTTAAAAGAAGTTGGAGTACAATACAAAACAATATTCTGAACATTTTGAAAGAATAATAAGAGAATCAAAGGCTAGGGCTGTAAAGTCCTATGTCAATTATTTGTAGCCAGAGGAAAAGATATATGAGTTGCGCAAAACCATATTTGACGATCGGTGGCTATCTGAGGAACTACAGTAAGTGCACAAATTTGACTCGAAATGAATGAAACTACAATAAGAAGAAATCAGTGAGCTAAATTTAGTGATAAAGGACTGGAAAGCATAATTGACTTTTTGTGGTCAGAATTTGAGTCGAAATTGGAGAAGGTCGATAGCTCGTAACCCAAGTTGCAGTTGTTAATGCTAAGAATCCGACCGTTAAAAGTCCTATGTCACTTGCACAGTGACCTTAAAGTGATACTGCAAAATTTAAAAGATGTCACAGAAGGTCTAATGAAGTTTTATTGGGTCAAATAAAGAGAATTGAAAAATAAAGTGCAAACTATATTCATCGTGAAGTGGCACCCTTATAAAGATAAAACACCATGGCAAGGCAACACAATCAGAAAGCTCAAAGGAAAGAAGGTTTATTTTTAGAGGCAGACGATAACAAAACGTACTCTCGTTTTTGGAGTTTATCTTATCAACAGGTCTGAAAAGATACTAAGTTTTAAGTTATTCTCAGTTTACTGCTACCTCTACGATTAGGACACTGGACACTAGAGTAGTATAGCAAATTTTTTATAGTGCTTTTTACTACTTTTTTGGGGGCGAGTGACCTTAAAAAGGAAGGAGTGTAACAGTTGACTCCAGAAAACTATTTTTCCTTGAAGAGTAATTAAACTGACCTAATTACTCTTCAAATGCCGCCAATGCGAGCCGCGAGTATTCTAGATTGGGTGCGTAGGTACTTAAGTCAAGAGGGGAGTTGCGAGGTGGCCAGTTGGATAGTAGAACAATCGGTAATAGTGCCAGTATATTTTAAAATAATTGTTAAGTAAAAAAGAATAATAAAACAAACCGAGTTCGCTACTATATACGTAAGAAAAGATTTTAAAATTTATATATATGGTTAAATGGTTTTATTTAAATTGTGTCTTTTACGATAATTCTGTTCTATTTTCTAGCTTTAACAATAAATTAAAATCCTAGTAAAAGTGAATATACGAGACATCAAAGAATAAGATATTTATAGTCCATATAATGTTCAGTGCACAGAGAAAATTTAAACATTTAAAATATCTTACGTTAGTAATACATATTATACTTCTAAGACATAAATTTGAACAAAATAAATATTTAAGGTAAATAACTATTTAATATCAGCAACGAAGTTTTAAATTTAACCTTATTTCTAAAAACGAAATTAAATCCCGGCTCAATTTGGAACTACAAGGCTTCGAAGCTAGACAACGTTGGGAATTTAAAGCACGTCGGCCGCTATAATTTAAATTCAGGTTTTGGAGAGGCAATGAAGAGGTTCAATAGCATAAGAGGAAACTGTAGTCTGAAACTTAATAGGGCCAGAACCAAAATTATCGCAGTAAACAAACAGCGAGATAATTAACCGGAAATTAACGATATAGCAGAGCGCGGGGAAGTTAACTACTTCGGGCACCTGCGCTTCCTTACAAACAATGGGGAAATTGCACCGACAAAAACGGATAATTTACGACTGCACGCTTTAACGCAGGTAGTACTGCATCAATTTATAAAATTACCTAAAAAATAAGATTGAAGTAGCGCTGAAAATATGAACGAAGCATAATCAACACAATTTTGTTAATCTCTCCTATATGAAATGCAAATTTGAAAACATAATCATCTGACTCGAACGCACAATTGAGTATTGTGAGATGCTGAGTTGATTATAAGTAATTCATTTGGATTATCGACTCTAGCTAAGTGAATAAGTGCTTTTATGTGTCCCTAAAGGTACCTCCTGGGGATTGTGTTGTTGCAACATACAAGGTATATATCAGAAATTCGTGAATTAACATACTTGTGCTAGTGCAACTAAGACAAAAGTAGTAACAGCAGATAGATTCATATTTTTTAGTAAGTTTATATAAGAGTCTTAAAACGTTTTATAAGATGCTTAACTGCAACAGATTGAATACTTACAAGGCGAGTCTAAAAGGTTGGTAAATAATCTGATTCCCCAACGGTAACATGGGTCAGATGTATGCGCTTACACATTGTTTTTTTAAGACATCTCTAGAAGCCTTTTCTAGCTTAAAGTTCACGTGATCTTCATAGAGCAATAGATCAATGAGTAAATATTAGGTTTTGCAAATTGAGCAAAAGGATAATGAAGAGGTATAAAATGTGCAAGTGTACGGGACGGAAGTTTTGAACAAAAAGTCTGTTGACAACTGGTTTAGGTGCATTTACAGCGGGAAAAAAACAACACAATTTATTAACCAAAATATGTGAATATATTTAAGAAACATATGCAATATTTGTTTGTTGTTTTGCTTTACCATCCTATACCAACACTTCCGTAAATGTATTTACTACTTTTCCCCTCTGAATTTAAATGTCCAGTTCCTTAGAATAAAGTGAGGCTTTGATCTTAGTGCAGTATTTGGGAAAACTACAAAAACCTGTGTCAGAAAAGGTAATTCGAAACCTCTCACCTCCAAGTCCTTCTAACAGGACAATAAAAATGCAAATAAAGGTGACAAATATCGGAGATGGCGCTAAATGCTCGACTATTTATATCCATGGTCTACACGACAGTTGAAGATTACCTCAACATGACAATTTCTGGTCCTACCATGCAAAAATATGAATGCCGATGAATGAATGTGGTTAAGTCGGTTAAATCGTGCTGTTGACCTGCAACGTGGAGAAAAACTTTTGTTAATTGGTGAATGGTAGATTGCTCTGGTGATGCAAACTCTGAGATTTTAAAGACTAAACAGACGGAGACTGCTGCATAAGTAGATTATTATGTTTTCTCCCTCGTAGGTCGGAATAGGTTCTTTACGGACCCAATAGAACCGTCTCTAAAATTGGCGCTTCTAGTCCCGTCGCTGCCCTATTAAGCAGTTGGCCCGCACGCTCGTTCTCGGAAGTTTTGACGTGAAGCTTGGTTCAATGGAATCAGATTTCGATGTCGACTCTTGGATTGCTATCAGCTAGATGGTGCTCTAGTTTGTAAGATTGTTTGGTTCTTGGTGGATCTCATCTTTTTCTTGCACGTACCCCGGTTCCTCTCGTCCTCCCACCATTTGTTCGCTAAGCGATACAGTTGAAGTACCTCGGATGTCTCCTCACTGAACGGGATGTCATCTCGCTTAGTCGGGTACCCCGTCTTCTCCTTGGCCGCATTTCCAGCTTCTCTTAAAGGTTCTGCTTCGGTTCGGTTTACCGCCTCCTGTAAAATAAAATAAAAGGAGGTAACTAGTGCAATGTTAATGCAGTTTTTGTGGCTACAGTGCTATAAGCACCTTCCGCTTTAATCGAGAATATTCTGTGTACACTACGTAACGTCTTACTTTCTTTGAATTTGTACCCTTTAGTCCATATTTCGTTGCGTACAACATTTCCGGCTGTACTACCATATAATTATACAATATAACATTTGCGCTTGCCGTTGAGCAAGAAAGTCTGCTTTTTTCCTGGTCGCATTTAGATGAGTATATCTTTGGTATAATTTTGCATACCAGTTTTCAATATACCTTAAAGGCACCCGCTTGTAACTTGTGTTGCAATTTCGTCTCCCGTTTTGATATACATTTTTTGTAAACTATGTTTTACTATCAAGTGTAGATTCCGTGGTCAATCTTTTTGGCTAGTTTTGCGTCAGTTGCATCTTTGACTTTGAAAATTGCGTATATAATCGCGTATATAATCCGTCGTTGATGGGCATTCATTATAACTATTGTTAATCGTTCCGCCGTATCATGTACTCGACACGTGTCGTGATCCGGTCTGATGCTTTCAATACTACATCTACCGTTATCCCAAAGAATTTTCTAATATTTATTCTTGCTATCGTTTTGTAACTCTTTTCCACGGTTATTCAAATCTTAGCTCGCCGGTTTCCAACATTCGTAGTCTTTTGATACCTGACGACGATCTGATCTGAACTATCTTCTTTCATATTATAAAAATTCGTCTGTTTTGCAAGCGTCTTTTGTATATTCATTTTTTCCCACTGATTAGGCTCTTGATGACTACTTACCCCCTCCTCCTAAAGAGCAATCCAAGAACGTTTATTGAGTTCTTTTGTGGGTTTAAGACTAATGAGGAGACTTAAACGTTGTTCGAAAGTTGGGTTTTTGCTATTATGGTAGAAGTAAAAAGGCTTACTGTTATCGAAAAGTAATTGAAAACATTTGAAGTTTGTATTTCTAAATATTTGAACATGGGATTGTTTGGTAGACTTCTTGCTTGAATAACTAAAGTTCCATAGATTAGAATTTTCTTTACTTCTATCTCCATGTCCTCTTCTTTGCATTTAAAATAGTATTTATTAAGTCTTAAGTAAAAGTTAAATTTTTAAAAATAAAACAGATTTTTACATTCTTTTCGTGAATTTTCATGAGTAACTATTTTACAATACCTCAAGTATAAACACCAAAAATAAAATATTTTACAGTTTTGATGTTTAGTTCAATTTAACGCCTCTAAAGAAACTCCCAAGAAGTAGTCACAACTATTTACAAATTTGATTTTGCATTAATTTTTCTTGGGTATATAAATTTTTTGTTTTTTAAGTTTCAAATATTGGACAAGACAAAACTCTTTTCTCCTCTTTAAGATTGAATAGAGAAAAATAATAAGAGGTATATAACATCTATTTACAGAAGGTAAAACTGAAAGTTTTTCTTCAAATTATGTCGTTCATTTCCGTTGCATTTTGAAACACTTTTCTAGATTATATCAGTCCAATAATGAAATTTTGTTTATCTGTATCAATGGTTTCTATCTGTTATGTCAAGCTTTCAGGTCTTCAAACGATTTTCGATTATATTTTTATATTTGTGGTACAGACATACGTACTATTGTAAGTTATGGCAAGCAAAGTCTTAAATCGGTGAACAGGCCTGCAACGACCAGTACAAATGACGGATTGCAAAGTATGTTTTCAGAAACTCACAATGAAATTTTCACTGTATCAATGTTGAACTATATGCTCAACAGGTCTTCATCGTGTTTCGTTTTTTCAGACATAGTACTAGAAGTTATACCCACAAGATTTAAATCGAACGGAGCCCAGAACAGTTCATGTCGTATGTTGTGACACCACTAACATAAGTCATTCTTTTGAACAAGTGCTTAAAGGAGTTCTGTTCGTTTATCCACATGTTAGGATTTTCTACACCTACTTTCATAGTAACTAATAGGGATGATGGACTATTTTTTACTTGAATATGGCCTTCTATTCAATATTCTTTTGAAAGAAGGGTTTCACTATTGTCACACCTACTTGATAGTAACAATAGGGATGATGGATATTATTTTAAGCGTATATGTTTATTGTTTGTTATATGCATAATGCGTGTGTATTGCGTTTTCAATGTAAATATTTGATATATATTTGTATTTGTATATTACGTTTATATACGCAAATAGAGACTTTAAAATTTTGCCTTAAAATTGTTTTTTTGAAATCTTATTAGGAATTTTACAACACAACAATTTTAAATTGTAAGTTTAACAAAAACTAATCAATGGGAAAGAAGCGAAAGCAGCATACAACTTTTTAATTATCAGTAAACAAAACCAAAACATAAAGTGAGGAATGAATAGAAATGCAATAAATAATAAATATTTAGTACACTAAAATACGCACTATATAAAGTATTAAAGGTGATCTATAAATATGATAGTAATGGATTTAGAAACTCACCAAAAAGCTTAAGACATGGCCTTAAGAAAATGACTAATTGCAAATGGATTTAGCCATACATCTTGAATGCGTTAGAAAATGCTGAGCAATCTGTCAATCAACAATCTGAACAATGTACAACTGCTCATATTTTGCAAATATTCAACCATCTCTAATCATGTCTACTTTTAAAAGCTACTAAAATAAAACTGTACAAGGTTTTAGTAATGACAGTAGTTAATTGTAAAGCGAAAACATTGGGAGTTGTCAAAAAACGATGGCAAGTAATCAAAAAATCTTGAAACAAGCTAGTCTAAATAGCTTAGAATAAAATTGAGCAAAGAATTTAAATTAAATCGGAATGAAAAAGTCAATCTGGCTCTATCAATTTCTGTAATATAAAATAACTAAATACTATATTTGGCATTTTAGAAATCGTTTCTGTGTTTTTATGTTTTAGGCTTATGTTGTATTGTTAGTCGGCTTGTTAATGACATAAATAGCTTTTAAAATTACATTATCCGAACCAAATCATTGATTTTTGGTAATGCCATTTTAATAAAAATCAAATCAAAGAAAGAAACAGAAAGTTTTATTCAATGGTCTGGTTTAGCCAAAATAGCATAAAATTTTAAAGTTTTTAGAAATTATACTAACATTTATATTAATTATATACATCTTTGTTTTAGTATTCTAAAAATTGTTAATAATAAAGTTGCTTGTCGCGCTAAAATTTTCAGATTAAATTTCTGAAGAAAACTGTTTTTGGATAGTGATTTATGGCAATAACTTAAAAATGTGGTCTAGAGAAAGCAGAAAAATTTATCTTCATATGACTTCTATTGTCTATAATAATTAAATTTATGCTGACATTTTCATCAAACAATTTTTAGAGACAGAAAAATTGCATTACTGTTTGAGAGTTAGTTTCTAAAAAAAATGTTTTTGTGTGTTTTAAATTGTTTATTTGCTTCATTAGTTGCACAATTAACCAAATTTCGCTTTAACATTTTTGTATTATGTGGAGCGAGTTTTTATAAATTAACACAATTTATTATTTTTTAGGCAGTTAGAACTAAAATGACTACCTTATTGACTGATTTTCTTTGCAGATACACATAACCTTATCCTTAGTTTATTATTTTTATTTTCTATATTAAATAAATGTATTGTCAGTGCAAACAGAGAGATTATCATTTCGAAACAGTGTGCCACTAGAATAAATTAAATGAGTAAAGGCAACAAAATTTTTATTATGAGTACTACTAGTAATAAAAGTGCTATCGTATTATGTTACGCAGTTCTGTATATTATAATTACAAATTCTTTGTAAACAATAAGAGATTAAAAGTTGGTAATACGAAATATTGCAACACAGCATCATATTGCTCGGACGCTTACCACTTATATGTTAACTAAAGGGGTGACTATTCGATTATCTATCAACAATGAACCGTCAATCAAATGGTTTCTAATTTAATTATAGAATTTAAATCAACATTTTCTCAATTAATTAGCGAAAATAGCATGGTAATAAATATGCTTTCGGCAGCAAAAATAAATTAACTGAAAATGACGACTTCTTTGCCTATTGTTCTTTGGAACGCAAACGGCATTTCAAATCATGTTCCAGAACTTACCACATTTCTGCAATTGTAATAAAAAATTTGCGTATATCGTATATCTTACCAACACTCCAGTTGGTACAGTACACGGACTATCACTATATCCTATAACTCATATTTCTGCTGACAAATTTAGGCAGTGTATGGAAACTTTTCATACTAAATTTATCGGCTGGAGGTGACTGGAATGCTAAGAGCACAGCTTGATGGTCGAGGTTAGTCAATCCAAAAAGTCGCTGCTTTGTGAAAGCTATCTAAAACCTAAATTATGGTTACTTTCCAGCCGGTAAGCCTACCTATTTGGCTAATGATATAAATATATTCCCAGATTTTGCGTTAGTTAAGGTATATTAAAGACAAACACCCAACTAAAAGATAATTATGATCTATCGTCTGCCCATTCTCCAGTACAACAATTATTACAATAATAATAATAAACAAACAACCGAAAATCACTAATCTTCCACGCCACATACGAGATCTTATTGTTAAAAAAAGTGTGGTACGAAAGAAATGGCATTTAAACAAGACAAAACCACACTTAATAAAGTTACTCATCAATTATATAATACATTAATAGAATGAACCCGATGACTACATACTATAGAAAGTAACGAAAAAGTTTAAAAGACCAGTGGTAGCTACACCCCCAATACAAAACTAAGCAGTATTTAGACTAGATAAAAAAAAGAAAAAGCTGTTACGTTCGTCGAACACTTTGATAATGTTTTTACAACGCCACAACTCCAAGTAAATAATGGCGACACTGAAATTACATTGTTTCTAGATGACCTATGTCAGCTGTCCCTGTCAGTCAAACCATTTTCACCAGCTAAATCAATAGATCTTGATCAGTAATTTTCTTAAAGCCCTGGGATATGATCTGTTAGTAAGAGATGTTTTACATAAACTTCCTAAAAAAGCTTTTTAAAATAGCATACGAAGACTATGCCATTTTCCTCATCAGTGGAAATATGTTTTGCTTATTGTGATTGTTAAGTTTGATAAATCACGTATATGATCTTTCTCATATTGACAAATTAGCCTTTTACTCTTAATGTCCAAGATATTCGAGAGGCTACTAGTTAAAAGAACTTACAAAATTGGATTTATAATACCACACATCCATTTGGATGTCGACAACGTCATTCAACAATATACTAAGGTCATCGATTTGTTACTAATTTAATGGAGAATCTCGAAACAAACGAATGTGTACAGCTGCATTTCTAGATAAATAGCAGACTTTCAATAAGGTACTTAATACTAAAGTTCTATTTATCCGAGAGTATATACCAAATTAAGATAAACAATTCTGTGTCCCACTATCATATAGTAACCTATGGAGTCCTACAAGAACAACACTATAGATGCCATATTTATCATTGACACAGCTATTGTCTCAATTAACGAAAAACCAGAAATAACAACATTATAATTACAAGCCTACCTCAACATCTGCTTCACAAGTGCTTTGGTAAGTGACGAATAGCCATAAAGATCAATGAATAAACACAAATCACATTCATCAATAGACGTATCGCATGTTCATTCATCACTTTTAATAACGTCTTAATATTTTGGATACCTGGAATACAATATTTCGAATTGCATTTGGACCAAAAATTAACCTGGAATACCTACGTTAAAGCAAAGAGAAAACAAATAAATATAAAAGTTAAATAAATAAACTGGCTGGTTGGGAGACTTATTATTAAACCAATTGCCCTCATATAAAGTAATGTTAAAACCTAGCTGGACCTGTGCAAGCAAACTGGGAGGTTGCGCAAAGCCATCACATACAAAAATACGTATTCCAGCAATTGGAACGGCATAGACATAGATTCGTAGAGCAACTTACTAATCAGCCGACCATTATCAAAATGTTAAGATGATAATGACCACAAGACCTACTTTTGCAACCTAATCAAAATAAATGTGATATTACTTTTGGAAAAAATATATGATAACTGTGGAAGATAAATAGTAACAAAGATTATAATAAATAGTTAAACTATATGATACGTACCCTCATCCCATATCTTAGAATGTTAAAATTTTATTTATATTATTTATTTATTCTGTATATATATTTCAGAATTACAAAGTGGAATTTTAACTGTTTTAGTAATTTGAAACGAAATTTACTAGACTTTCGATTTTGCGACTGGAGAAAGTCGAATTTGAAGTTTGGAAATATTATTATCTTATGCTTCTTGAACATGTGTCAGTTAATCGAGTGTATAATTAATTTAAATTAATTTTTTAAGTTATTTATAGCCTAACTGGTTTCTATTACAAGGACATTAAAGATTAATCACTATTATATGTCCTAATACATAACACAACTGAAACTGATGAAAACCACAAAGAAACGAACCAAAAGAAATTGTGAATATAGAAAAAATATTTTTGGTGTGTTTGGCATAAAAGTTTTCTACTCTATAGAAAAGTTAATAGAAAACATAAGCACCTCTGACAGAATTATTTTTGTGGAACTCTTGCAAGAATACCGTACGTAATTCTTAAAGGAATTCTTCTGCAATGCGTTTTTCAAATGTGTATTTTAAAGTATTCAGTAGGGATTAAATTGAAAATTTTTTTTCTAAAGACTCCTTTTAATTTTCGACAGGAATACTCTATAGCGCTTTAAAAAACGAGCATCTCGCATTTCTATCAAAGACAAGGAGAGATGTATGATAGTCCAACATAATGCTAGCTTACATCAGGACACCAGCAACTTAAAATTATCTCCTTTACATTTTTTTTAGATTACATTAATTTATAAATGTTAACCATTTGGGGTCTGGCTTACATATGGTCTGAAGCCCTGATAAAATCTTTTGTTGTACTAAACGGTTGTTTTATAGCACTCTAAAGACTTATTCGGAAATTTTATTCCTATCTTTCTTCATTACTTTGTTAAAAAGTTTATTGAAATTTTCTCCATAGTCTTGCAAGAAGGCTTTGTGAACTTAAGATTTGTGTCTGGCCCCACAGAACATTATAAATATAGACATGAAAAAGCATAATTTACTTTTACAGAACTCATTTATAGCAACAACGCATTTTTTGACTTCTGGGCACAGATTTTTACTGTAATACAAAGGTCACTGTGTGTGTGTGTTTTCTAAATGTGTCAAGTACAACAGATATAGTGTGATAGAGTAGCGTACAGGAAGAACACTTGCTTGTTGGATAATTTCTTCCTTCCTCCTTTTTGTTTTGTAATATATTTTCCTTTTGGCAATGATAATTTGATTCTATGCCATATTAATATTTTATTGCATCGTGTAGTAGGAGTTTGAAAACCCTTGATGTTTTATCCACAACTGCAGCAGCACATTACGTAGAATTTATATTTCTTTTATTTTCTTCAATAATCATTGTAATATCACATGTTCTTTTCTTTTCCCTGCTTTACGTTTATTGTTTTGTTTTGCATAAAACTTGAAATTATCGTGTTGGTAGCAATAAGTATGAAGTAATACGTGCAATAATTTATTTTTACTATTTTCTATAAATTGTTACTACAAATCTAAGTTGTAATTGTAATAAGAGCAACAAATATTTTACATGTCATTTAAGGTAAAGACGGTCTAAATTATTATTAAGATTATCATGTTATTAAAATAAATTTTAGCAGGTTTTACCTTTTTTATTGAGAGAAATACTTAACAATAGCAACCTTCTGAATCAGAAACATCATAGTTGGACATTAAATTGAATTAGAATATTCACAGATATCTTAGAATTTATAACAGTTTAAATAAATAAGTTAAATATAAAAAACTATTTAACTATAAATTACAACTTTTACGCTCTTAAAATATCAACAAAGGGGTTGCTTTTCGCTATTTTCCGTATTAGAAACAATGATCTCTACATAAAAGATCAAAAATATTTTTTATGAGATTTTAATGATTACTTTAATCAACAACATCCTTTTTTTAATAAAATTATTATAAGTAAAATAGAGCTTCTCATACCAACATTTTTGAATAATAATAATAATAATACAACCGTTAATTATATTTTCCTATCGGTGCACATTCGCAACGTTTTGATAAATTGAATTAGTAATTATTTTTGCAACCCTTTCTTTTGTAGGCAAGTATTTTTTGAATTGCCTCATTGTTTCTATTTTTTATATATATCGTACTAATAAAACTGAATAGGAGCACTTGCGGCTCGCCTCAAAGCGACAAGAGAACGCAGCATTTCTCTAAAATCCGTACATATCTTCCGTAGTGTTGGGGATGATAGCGCTGCAACGTCAGCAGTCCATTATTTCCTTTATAAAACCGCCCCGCCTTTACTTCGTTCAATATATTTTCATTGGCGCACTTCAACCGAAGTCCGCATGTTATAGACTATAAACACTCTTAACGGTTGCATGGCGTGTAAAACAATGTTGCTCTGCTATTACAATCAGGGTCGCGTTTATGTGCAGTTGCGGCCGATAAATTTTTATGTTGAACCGAAAATCACCACTGATTAAGAATTAATAAAACAAGATCTCTACTTTTAAGATTGAGGTCAAATGTCTCGTTACGTTTTGCAGATTTTATTATACCTCAAAATCATAAAATTAGATTTAACAAAGGCGTACAGATCAGTAGTTAAACTTGATAAGAGTAGAACGGAAATCAAAAACCTATTAGTTTATTGTGATTGGGCAATAGACCACGATAGTTAACAAATTTAATTAAAAATGGAAGGGGTAACATTAAAGTCATTGATGAAGAAAAGTCGAGATAGTGAAGAGCAAAGCTAGTAAAAATATTCATAAGAAAGTTGTGCCTCAAAGTTGTTACCTGACTACGAGAAGCATATCAGACAACATAAACAACAACAGATAATCAGTTAGGATAATCTAACTCAAAAATTTTGTCATGAGAAAGGTGTATTCAAAAGAGTTGACGGATGAGCAAAAGCAAAGAGATTATAGAGGGGCAACATTATATTTAGAGTGTGCTATCACTGGTGAGTAAACGTGGATAATACCAAGAATAATATGACAACCGCTCTAATAACCGTTTCAGTAATTTTTAGAGTAATTTGCTAGTAACAGTAGTATCCTAAAAAAAGTGCTACATATCTCTTTCTAAATATTAAATCTAATAAATATTGAATCTATCCACTTGTATTAACTACCGTTTTCCCTTGTTAGTGTTGAAATCTCTTTATTTTTATCCTTTTTGGTGGTTTACATAATTTTATTTAGTAAATCAAAAAATATTTATAGTGATACCGAAAATAATGGTGCATATCAGATTGCAACATGCAAAACAAAAGAGATTTCAGCACTAACAAGGGAAAACGGTAGTTATTACAAGTGGATAGATTCAATATTTAGGGTAGTATATAAAATCGTCTATTACTGCCTGATATCGTCATCAAAATGATTAGATTGGTGATAGTACTCACTAAAACTTGTTCTTATTCGTTCTTCAGTTCATTAGAACTAGCCAGATTTATGCCTTTAACTTTTAACTTGCATGACTGACTTGAATATTTCAGGACTTAAACTCTTTTCTTTCTGAGCCAATTTTAACAAACATTTTAGACTTTTGTTATATTGATTATTGAGGCTTCTTTTATATAGGAGCACAGTGTTCTGGAAAATAGAAAGAAGATGTCAATCTCTACAGCTTCACCAACTCGCCTTGATGCTGCATAGTTGGCAGTTGATACTTAATATCAAAGTTTTGTCTACAAAATTCCCAATGTGAGTTATTTTATTTGCCCTAACGAGACAAGAAGAGTCTTTCCACTCATCTACACTCCAAAGTAAAGGGAACTTTTACTTATGTAAGTTGGAAATCTTCACAATACCTTGGCATCTAAGTAGACGACGTCTAATAGTGTAAACTGAGATATAAATCGTGATGTATGTGGCTAGTCCCACAGAAATATCAACGGCAAAACAAGGAATAGATCAAGAAAGTCGAAGATCATTCAAGGTCTACCAAGGTTGTATTTATTAATAACACTGCCATTGATAGTTATCATAGACTAATTCTATTTCCCAAATTTTGTCTGAGTTCTATCTTGCTTGCTGGCCTTTAACAATAACGTTTTCGTATTTTAAGATGCAGGGTAGTCTGCATCAAAGGTTACTAAAAAATCATGATGAGTGTTTTTGAAAATAGCTAATTCATACTTGTTATCGTAGCATTACTGGCTAAATGAGAATATTTTAAAGTTTGTAACGTAGTAAGTTTCTAGTAAGTTTATACTATTATCTTATAGGCTCTCCATGCGAAATTATTTTCGTCCACTTGTCTGTAGTCACTGTCCCCTTTCCAGGTCTGTGGTTTGTAGTTAATTATAAACAGAGGAGTTATTTCATGAAACAATTCTTTTTCGTAATTTTCTTGTGCGCAAGCATACTAGTTGTCATTGTTAGAGATAGCATGGGTACTCATCGTACTTCGGCGATTGATTTGGGGACGAGTTTTTAAGTTTTTGGTATAGTTCAATACGCCATAATCTAAATTTACTATATTATAACAATAAGTCGATGGTTGAACATTTCAATTATATCAGTTGAAAGCTTTATGGCTACGCTATGGCCTACGAAAAAATGAAAAAAACTTTCAAGCAAGTTATGGTATCTGAAACAAAACGACCTATATTTTGAGGGTGTTTTGACGTGGTCCGCTTTGATGCCATTATAAAAAGAAATTGAGCTACCTATTCCTTCGGGGCTTTAAAGAAGTCCATAAGTTTGCTAAGCATTGGAAAGATGATTGTATAAAATGGCGACTATGTTGATTAATTTTTAAATCGGACACGTACTTTTGCAATCTTCCAAAATGTGTGCTTACAAAAAGGAGCAGTATTTTTAGAGCATGTTTTAATAATGACAGAATTTTTTTGTGTACTTTAATATCAGAACACAACGCGCAGATATCTATGTGTTTGTATGTCATGTTCCTGCAAGTTATTCTATTTTATACATTTGTATTTGGTGAAAGTAAAAAGAAACTTGAAAGCACATCACAATTTCGTTTTACATACGATGACGCCACAGTTCTATATTGTCACTGCTTTAGGATGTAACCTAAACTTCAGCCGAAGAACTTACATAGTGGCAAAAATAAGGTACGAATTTAACTAAATTTTTAATTTACAGAAAACAAGATTTTGGTCATCAACCATCTTCATATAGAGATAATATTCTATGTGTATATCTAAAGTAAAGTTTAACAGCAAAGCGTAACCTTCGTTTTTATTTTTTAAATGCTCTAGGCAGTTTGTTTAGAGTTGAAAAAGATATACTAAATTTATCTACAAGCAAAAAACCACTGCGAGTCATCAAGGTACTTAAAAATTGTAAAGTACTAGGTAACAGAATTAAATGTTTTGAATAGATAATATTTGGAAACAAAACAAAATTCCTCAAAATTGGAATGATATATCTAATATTTTAGAAACTTGACAGTATTTAATAATTATAAAGACATAGCTTTGCTTAATCTAGAGTATAAAGTGCTAAGTATGCTAACAAAAGGGAAATTAAATAACTGGATGAAGAAAGTAGTAGCCGAATATGAACGCAACAATTAATTAAGATCTATGAAAATTTTTGGTAGTATAATATTCACTTGTTTGGTAGACTTCCAACATAATAATTAAAACAGAACTATTTAAAGGGCTAGGAGAGCTTAGAATACTTAAAAGTTAAGAAGATTAAAAATAATATGGTTGACTGATACGAAATCAGGTAGAAATACAGAAAGTTGTTGTCAAATTTTGTTGCAGTAGTCGTGTAAAATATGGAAATACTATATATACCACTTTGTTTAGTTTTATTTTAGAAACAATTATCCCGACAATTGGAAAGTCACAATCTACAATAGGCAATGTTAAATATTAAAATATGCCAATTACATTTCAAGAAGGACTATAGATGATTTAAAGATATAGTTAGTTACATATAAAAAGCAGCAAATGTTTAATGGTTACGTAACAAATATGAATGCCGAGAAAATTATAGCAAATAAAAGAGTGCAAAACTTAAATACGTAAGTTTTTTAATTTTTTTTTTATTCACTCATTTGCTAATTTACAATCTACTCCTATAACTAACAGAGTAATGAGTAAATATGAGGCAAGGTTCATGGCAAGCGTTGGGTACCGTCCCTTGACGGTTCTCCACTTTCTCCTAGTTAACTAGGTCTTCTGGCCATTGTCTTTTAAGTCTTCTTTCAATTTGTGGTTGGGTGTATAGTTCACTTATGAGTTGGTTGCTGTGGTTGATGCTGCGTTGTTTGGATTTGTTGGCGTGGTGGTTGATCACTTCTTTTATAAAGGATATTCCAAAATCGTTGTGGAGGGTTTGATTGGACACGTACCAGGGAGCGTCGGCCATCATGCGAAGTGTCTTCGACTGAAATGTTTGTAGGATTTTTGTGTTGGAGGGCTTACTGCATCCCCACAGTTCGATACCGTAGGTCCAGACTGGTGTTAGAATTATTTTGTAGATGATCAGTTTGTTCTCCAGAGATAGTTGAGATTTCCTGCCTAGTAGCCAGTTCATTTTCTTCACTTTTAGGTCCAATTGTGTCCTTTTTGCCTTAATGTGCTCTTTCCATGTGAGTCTCTGGTCTAAATGTAGGCCAAAATATTTGACTGTGGCTTTCTGTGGGATCAGAGTGTTATTTATGTTAACTTGTGGACAGTTGCTTTTGTGGTGAACGTGATCTGGGCGGACTTTTCGGTGTTGACCTGGATCTTCCATCGTTTTAGCCAGTCTTGTAGTTCGTTTAGGTGATCTTGCAGTTTATTAGAAGCTCTTGCTGGATCGATATCGGACGACAAGATTGCTGTGTCGTCAGCAAATGTGGCCATCATAGTGCTCTCTGTGACGGGAATGTCAGCAGTGTATATTAAGTAGAGTAGTGGCCCAAGGACGCTGCCTTGCGGCACTCCAGCTTTAATTGGGTGGTAGTCGGAGAGTGAGTTGTTTACTTTTACTTGGTAGGATCTTTCATTAAGGTAAGATTTTAGGAGTAGGTATATGGGACTGGGAAAATGCCTTTTTAATTTATATAGTAATCCGTTGGTCCAAACCTTATCAAAGGCCTGCTGTACGTCAAGGAACACCGCAGCGCACATCTTCTTCTCTTCAAGACTTTCTTTCATTTTGTTCACAATTCGGTGGCATTGCTGTGTTGTGGAATACTTTTGTCTGAATCCAAATTGGTGTTGAGGGATTATGTCGTCTGTGAGTGTTGATTGGGTTATTCTGTCGAGAAGAAGTTTTTCAAATATTTTTGACATTTGTGGCAGCAGGCTTATTGGACGGTACGATGAAGGTTCGGTAGGTGGTTTACCTGGTTTTCCAATCATAATTATTTGCGCGTGTTTCCACTGAACTGGGAAATAGCATAATCGAAGGATGCTGTTGAATATGGTAGTTAATAGCACGATTGCCTTTCTTGGTAGATGTTTTAAGATCTCCCCGACTATGAGGTCATACCCAGGGTCTTGTACGAATTTGTATTGTTGACTTGTTTTCAATTTCTGCTGGTGTAAAAGGCTTAACGGGCAGTGATAGTTGACAGGGGCGTTAATATAGTCTTCAATTTCTTCATCTTGGTTGTCATTGTCTGAGACTGGAGAGAACACTTTTGAAAGATGATCCGCGAATACATTGCTCTTTTCTATGTCTGACTGCGCCCAGTTTCGATCAGGTTTTCTTATGGGTGGGGTTTGTATTACTGGCCTCTTAAATCTTTTTGTTGCTTTCCACAACGAATGGTCTTCGGGGGATAGATTCGTGATGTAGTGTTTGAAGGTGTCGTTGCGGGCTTGGTTTAAAACAGAGTGGAGTTGGTGTGTTATCCTGTTAAGGTCAGTTTTGTCCTGAGGGTTTCTTGAGTTTGCCATTTCCCATGTGCTCTTCTTCTTTTTGTGATCAATTTTTTAATATGCAGAGGAATATTATCATTTCCCTGGTTTGCTTTGTTCCTTAGAGGAGTGGCTAAGTTTGTTTTTTTTTTTTAATTAACAAAGAAAATAGTAACATAGAAGAAAGCGTAATAAAATCAGTAAATAATAATACTTAAGTGTACAAAAAGGTAATGAAATTGGTAGTAATTTATGGAGCAGAATTTTGGTAATCACTCCAAAATAAATAGACTTGACACGTGAGAGCTTAAAAACTCAAGAAAAATATAATGAATAAGAATAGAACTAGACGTACGTTAGCAAATCGAGAGTTAAAAACATGGTATAGAAAAGCAAGCCTATCCACATATATCAAAACTAGATGTGTAAGATAGCCAATATATGCTAAGGAAATTTAGCCTGCAAGGGAAATAAACCAAACTATTATAAAACAATTAAAAAGTTAGGGAGAAACAGGCCAAAAATAACGTTGACTGAAAAAGCAGAAAAAATTTAGAGGTAGTTGGGGTCACAAAATGAAGAAGAACGCAACTAATAGAAAGGAATTGAAAAAAATCGCGACTGATATCAATAAAGTTGAAGTGTAGCAGCAAATAATCAGAAAATTGCACCAAATTAAAAGAACATGAAATGGTTGTCCCAAAAATAACTCGAAAAGGTTGCGACATACGCGGTAACTGTATCTCGCAAAAGGACCGTTCGAGAAATCCTTTTAAGTAAAGTCAAGATCCTTTATGGTTCATAGCACTGAGAAGTAAGTTTGTTTCATTATTGATATTTTCTCATATAAACAATGCTACTGCTATATAACTACGAATGCAATTTCTTTGCTTCAAACTTACACAAACTGAAAACAAGGAACATGGTATAAATAGTTTAAAAAGAACAATAGTAAACTTTTAGGACTTTTTAGAATAATGTTTCAAATATTTCATTAACGCTCATGTTTTTCATTTTAAGTTATCCGTTTAGCATGGGAAAATTTTAGTTTCCTTCAAATGTTGTGAAATTTAAAACGAAAAAATAACAAATAAAGAAGCAAATCATATTAAACATAATTATAGCAACACTAAAAACAGGTAGCGAAAGGTAAGATTAATTATAAGCTAAATATCAGCAACGATTCAGTTTAAAATAGTACTCAAAGTGAAGTTAATTGTTATTCTGTAATATGTATTTCTTCAGTAATTAAATAATTTAACGAACAACACATGTATGTACATTGCAAACGTTATAAAATATCTTGTTTGTTATTGTTCTGCAAAATTTCTTTCATTAGAGTATGCATCCACTACAACCATTCAACGTTAAATTTATATGTAAAATGCAGTGTCCTACTACAGTTTCGTGATTTTAGACAATAACAATGTGTTACTTAAAGCCCATCGGAACCCATTGATCTGATGATCAGTCGATGCAGTTGGATATTTTAGTACTAGTGCTCGAGGTACAGTAAGTAATTGACATTATACCCTTATGGAGCTGAGGTATTTCAATATACATCTTTCTCTTTTTCCCCGATACCCCCTCTCTGAACATACTCTTATGCATATCTGTATACAGGGTAATCATTTTAAATGTTTGTAGTAACAAATCGTACGGATTTCCGAATATAAGTGTCAGTAAACCACCGTACAGCAAAACACTCCGGTTTTTAAGTGAAGGATAAGCTCAATTCGAGTGCATGTCATTTATATAATTTCACTTGTTTTTGATGCATTTAATTTTAGTAAAAAGTGCTTTGCCCTGTTTAACTGTTTTCGTTATATACCTATCTCTACATATACTAATATACAATTCAAATTGTATTTAAATGGGAAATTACAAAAATATAGTATCATATACGGCTGATAGTCATAATTAAATTATTAAGCGTTTCATAGATGTTTTGCAGCTCTTTTTTGTTTTATAGATATATTAGTTTTGGACTACTCATGTAGACTTTGAATTCTCTTCCAGCTACAAATCTGTTAGTTAGGAATTGAGAACAGTTTTCTTAGCCTTTGACGGCAATATAATATTTTTGGAAAGGAACGTAGATTACAAAAAATGGGTGTTAAGTTTTTACTTTGTCAAGCTTCTTAGATCTTTCTAATCTTAAAGCTTCTAGCCGACCTACCATGGGCAATTTTACCTAAATTCGTTAAATACGTAGTCTAATAAGGTTATGGACTTACAATGAGCTCTAGATATTCATAAAACATTTATTTGTTAAATTTCTAAAAATATTACTGTTTCGGGGAATGACTATTCGTACAGAGGGTGCCACTTTTTATGTTTTAAGGTACATGAAAATAAATTTATACGACTTGTATTGTTAACTTCGGGGTGGAAACATGTTTTAGCGAGAATCGCATTGTATTGGAGAAATTTTGTTTGTTCAAACGAGTTATTTCATTGATAATGTTCCTACAACAGCGGTTTCCAAATAATGAGAATCCTTGACAATAGTCTTGAGTATTAAGGCATTGAAAGTGTTTTTCAATTTCAGTAGCCTCACGAATCGTTCTGTTTGTGTGATGGGAAATGGGAGCAAGTGCTTTATTTGGAAAAATAAATTTTATGGTCGGTTTCTTAGAATTAGAAGAATTATGACCTTCCGTATAACTAATAGATTTTCGTATATGTGGCCTAATATATGTATGTTGTTATGGTCTATGTAGATCCTATTGTAGTCACCACCAGGTATTTTGTAAACTTTTTGAGATTTGTGGGGGTAATGGTTTTTACCTGAGCCGATGAGTCAGTTGTTTTATTGTTAATTGTAAAATTTGTTTGTACATTTCGGACCAGATACTCCTCTAATTATTTTCCTCCCTAAACAAACTTCACGCCAATATAAAGTTTACGATGGAAGTCAAATAAAACAGTTACCTCCCTTTTCTAGATACCTTCATACAGGAAATTTACCCAAACTAACTGTTATTTAAACCTTAAATTCGATCACTACCCTGCTCAAACCAACTCAGTTGCAAAATCTTTTATTACCAAATCTCTCAAATTTTCCAACATTAGAAACCATCAAACTAAAATTAACATCTAACCTAACCTTCATACAGAAAAGATATTTGGAAAAATCGTTGACCTGCATTATTAAAAATATTACAAAAACGCAAATTGTGAGTGTGTGTATGTATAGAGTGGTGCGTAAAAACGGGACCTTTTAAAATAATAATTTGGGGGTTTAAAGAAAATAATATTAAAAAAAGAATAGTACGAAATATTCACAGAGAGCTAAATTTTTACGATCTGAAAATTACATTAGTCGAATGTCCTCCATTTTTGGCCACGCACTCCTTCATTCTGGTGATCAAATTTTGTGCCACCCGCTCCAGTAGGTCGGTAGGAATCGCATCAATGTCTGACATATTCTCGCCTTCAATTCATCAATCGCGTGAATTCTGTGGGAGAAGACTTTAGGTTTGCGATAAACAAACAAGAAGTCGCAAGTAGTTAAATCAGGTGACCTTGGCGGCCATTCAACATCATCAAATCGATTAATTACGCGATTTCTGAAAAAATGGAGGCTCGAGCAGTATGGGCAGTGGCGCCATCTTGATGAAACCAAGTGTTTTCATCCACGGGGTAGTTTATCTCAAGTTTTTAGATAAAGAAATTTTTAATCATTGTCACACATCGTTAAGAATTAACAGTTGCTGCGTTATCCGCATCATCCTCAAAGAAGTAAGGACCGATTATTTCTGGTGCATCAAATCGTAACTTTTTGGCTGTGTAAAGGGCGTTGATCCAACAGTTGTGGATTGGTATCGGACTAACATCGGCAGTTTTATTTATTTACACTCTCGTCAAGGTTGAAGTGGGCTTCATCTGACATCCATAAGTTTTCCACGAAAGTGCGCTCGTCGGCTGTCACCTCTAAAAACTTTTCTGCAAATGCTAATTTTTTGCGTAATCAGTGCGAAGCAACTGCTAAACAATTTTAATTTTATATGGGTGATAGTTTGTCATTGCTCAAAATTCGGCTGAGGAATCGACGAGACAGTCCAATGTCTCCATGCAGACCGGTTCGGGCTTTGCAAAAAAGCGCCTCTCACAGATGCTATTGTCTCGGGTATTCTGACGGATCTCGGACGGCTCGCAGGTCTTCGGTTCAAAGCAGGACCTGTTTCTTCAAAGCGTGAAAACCACAAACCGATTGCATTACGAGATGGAACTCGGTCGGTAGCACGAAGATAAAAATGTCCTCGAAATGCCCGTAGCGCAGCTACAAAACTACCGTTTAAAGTGTAATACTCTTTGATAGCGAAAGCGCGTTGTGGGTCGGTCCAACACTCCATGACAACTAATTATAGGTTTCAATGGATTGAAACTTGAGGCCGGGGGGGGGCAGTGTGACTACCCCACCTACCACCGCTCAAAAGGTTCCGTGTTTACGCGCCACCTTGTATGTAAGACTGTCTTTAACTGCAAAAGTCGCGCCGTAGTGGGTGTTCATAAAAATTCATAAAACTATATTTCTGTACTTACTGGTCAAAAAAAATGTGTGTTATCTGATATATAGCTTAGCGTCAGCATGGCCGCCCAGTTAAAGCGCTTGGTTTGGACGCGGGTTCAATCCTGGTCCCAAGTGGGTCCCCAGTCACAATAATTAAGTACCTGCCTTTATTTGGAACAACTGTAATAATGCGGACATTTAGGACGCGGTACTTATCACATGACCTCGCATTAAAGATAGTGGGCGATGACCGGGCAGTGAGAGCTATCTAATTTGGGAGTTTTAACACTTCAGTTTGGCAGATCATGCATCCACGCGAATGTTAGAGCTTTACTATTACGACGCATTGTTTAAATTAATGAAAATAATGTTGTTAAGTGTTTTTACTAAAAATGTTTAAAAAGTTTATAATTTAACTTTATTATACATTATATTTTATTAAAATATAAAATAACAAAGTGCAATGGTATCTTGTTAACAGCATTGTATTTTTACATGTTACATATAATGTATAAATTTAGTCTATGGGGTATAAAAACATACAAATAAACTTTTGTTCTATAAAAATAAATGAATAAAAGATGTTGCATACTTAATGCCTGAAATTTATTAAATATTATGTATTAAATAATTGTTGATCTAGGTTCTTAAAACATCATACAATTTACATAGTAAATCTAAAAGAAATACTTTCTCCTGTTCGATCAAATTATTTAAAAAAGGATTTTTGAATAATTCTTGGTAAAACTATCAACAATGTAACCAAAGGATTAAAGATAACTGATCGTAAATAACACTTTATAAATTGACTGATGGCTTTATCACTTTAAACTACATGACAGTCATTACTTACGATACTGTAGTTTTATGTTTTCCATGCAATTAGGTAGCAAATTGTTTTGCGACTATCATCAATTTTCCCCTAATAGAGTAGTCGGGAACACGATATAGCAAAATCTATGCTTTTTGACAAATTTAGTTCGCTTAAGCTTATCAGTTTCTGTTTTAATCGACACGAAAACTATGCGGTCTTTCATTTTCAGACTTTTCATTTTCATTTGATAGTACTTAACAAAATAAATAGCTTTCCTCTGCGCTTTACTAAAGCCATATTCCTGATTGTTTCGAAGAATTTAAGCTAAAACGCTTTACCAAACAACAAATTAATTAAATATATTTTATTAGCACTCAAGATATTAATATATTTTGTTAGCTAGTGTTATACGGTAGCTAGACTGCTAATCTGTTAGACCTTTTGACTACTTCTTCTTAAAACGTCTCAGTCGATGATTTTTCTGTCAGAAATTCAAGTTTCGTTCGGGTAGTGCCCTAGAGATGTTTGGTGTTTAACAATATACTGATTGATTAGTTTCCTTACAAAGGGGTGGAGTGTTTGGTTGTCACATATTAGGCAGCGACTGGTTTCAGACTAAAAGGCAAATGACTTTAATGTTAGATCTACTTACCCAACCCCAAAGCTGACAAGAATAAGTCCAGATTGTTTGAATAATAATATTGTATAACAAAACTTTGTTGGCTAACAATATTGAGGAGTTTCTTCTGATGATCTAATACATTTTCTTCAACTCTGTTTTCCTGCGATTTCTTGGTGATGTGAATTTTAGATGACACTTTTCTACTAATATGTAGAGTTACAAATTTCTGTTGACACCTTATGTTTTAGCCTATTCTGACACAAGCCCAATTTATTTCTTCTTAAAAAGTTTTATTTATTTACAATGATTCAGGAAATACTATTGGCAAAAATTTTAGAAAATCGGGTAATAATTCCCAAAAATATGGCAAATTAACTGTACCCTAAAAAAAGTAAATAATTAAAATAATCCTAGCATTCAGTTGGCATTTGGGAGGCATAAAGTCGATGAGATGAGCTTCTGCTGGAGACCTCTCAAGTCATCTTTAGTTGCTCGAATTTCTCATACACATCGATGCCTGCGGGCTCACCAGATTTCTCTTTGGCTCATCTCACAAGTTCTCGATGATACTGAAAGCGAGACTTTGATTCGGCCAGTTTATAAGATCCACATGGCGGCGGTGAAACTAGCCCCTGATACTCTTGCTCCGATTTATCGGATTATTACCTTGCTGGTATGTAAAGACCTTGCCGTTTGTTTGGCGTGCTCAATTCCTTGGTACATTTAACGGTTTATGATGTCATGTAAACGGACTCATCCCACTTTTCACACGTTACATCATCCGTTCCAAACAAAAATAATTTCGATTTATTACTTCAGATGCTTTTTTCAGCCTGCGCGCGTCCATTACAAATGGCGTTTCTCTCACTCTACTTCCACAGTAGATGTGCAAGCTGGTAGAGCATAGAGGCTCTAAATAGTACGGATCGACGGGAAAAGGTTTGCTTATTGCTCGCTTCTCGTAAAATGTTAGCTGCGGCGATGCGGGGATTCTCACGTAACACGCGAATGATGTTTCAATCAACGAGTTTGGTTGTGATTTTGGGCCTTCCGCTGACGCTGCGTTTCCTGATTTCTCCATTTATTGGCCAGCGCTTCATGACTTGCGAAATAGCTTTCCCGGAGACGTTAAACTGCTTGTAGAGTGTGGTCAGGGATCACCTGTTCCGTCTTACTCGTGCACTACCAGATTATGCCTTCCGGGGCTTCGGTCAAATATCAAATATCTGTCAAATACACAAGAAAACACCAGAGCAAGATATTATTTTGGGCTGTAGTTTAGATTATGTTTGTTAAATTACTGAATGTTGCTGGCTATTGCCAAACTGATGATTAGGCAGTCACGTTTCTTGCAGTAAAATCTCGTTAATACACCCTAATACTAGTTTCTCAACTAATTTGGACACTATTAGGATCAGGTTAATAGGACAATAGAAAATTATTTTATGGAGAAGTTTGACAGGCTTAGAGATAAGAATTATCTGCACAAATCTAAATTGTAACGGTCGGTATGTAAAACTGACCCCACTAAAGAGAATCTGAAGTAATTTTATTCTATGTTAGGGAATTGTTAGAATCGTCAGGAAATCATGACCTGGAGCTTTTTGGCTATTCACCCATATTATATAATTTTCAATTTCTTGAAACATAATATTGCGTATTGGGTTGGGAAACATCTGATAAGTAATTTGTAAGTAGTTGTGATTCTTTTTTATCCGATTTTGACCTTAAATTTTCTTGATTGCATATTTGAGAAACATGAGCTTATGGTTGCTTGATGTCGTTGATGGCTTTTCATATTAAACTATCTTACAGTTATTAATTCGAGGTATATTTGAAACGATTTATTCCTAATAGCTTTTAGTTTACTTATCAATTTATTATTTAGGTGGTTGAACCTTTTCTTGTCTGCTACATTATGAGAGCGTTGCTCTTGCTTTTTATTTTTTTACTATTTCTATATTCCCATAAAAATTTGGATGTTTAATTCTAACATTTTCTGACTGATATAGTATCAGCTTGCAAGATTATGAAATGGTTTGTGGTATAGTGTTATGATTCTGTCAAGATGCTACTCGGCGTATAAACTTTGAAAGTATCTCATTCGGTTTTCCTGCTACTGAAAAAGCTAACGGGTCTGGAATTTTGTCTGAATGAGCACGACTAGTGAAAATGTTTGGCACTAAATCTCCGGCTACTATAAATGTTTGGTTTAGAGCTTAAAACATAGCCTCGAACCTGTGGCAATGGATGTAACAATTGAACTTAAAAAACAAAGACAATCTTGCTCTCAGAAGAAGATTGACACACAAAACTTAAAATTGATTGAAATACGCGATAAGGTATCAGAGCACGTTGAACAAAGTTTTGCGAAAATAAATATACAAAAAGAATATCAAGAAGAAAACGTCAATAACGATCTATGGATAAAAGTAAAAAATGTAATAACGCAAACACAGAATGAGGTGGTAGGGTATCGAATTTCAAATAGAAGGAAAGCATGTATTACATATGAGATATTAAACTTAGTGAGCCAGCGTAGACAGTACAAAAATAAAAATAAGTATAAAAAGATTCACAAAAGAATCAGAAAAGAAATAAGAATAACAAAAAAATGGATGATGAGCAAATGTAAAGAAATAAAGGAATTACAAAGGTAAAATTATGGTTTTAATTTACACAAGAGAATCAAAGAATTTACGGAAAATATGTATAATGGAACAGTAAATAATAATAAGAAAAAGAGCTTAAAAAAATAGTTACAATATTTGGTGTGTTAAATTGTGTTCTGGTGGGCAAAACTGAGGTAATTAGTGTAGCTGTGAATTTTTTAACTTTAAATTGTGAATTGAGCTGATATTGCTGAACCAATGTGTACTGTACCTTCAGAGTGTTCTATCAGAACGTCTATATTGTTTACATGTAAGAAGTATTATTTGATTAATATTTTTTGTAGCTTTTCAGAGAACTGAGCACCTTTAAAGCTAATTTGATGAACGTATGCCCTTGGTATTCTTGTTACATATATATTATATACTATAGTAGAATTCTGTGGATTATTATCATATGTTCGTGTCTATCCATAACTTAGGTATATTGTGTATTAGATTTCTGACTAAAAAACTAAAAACTATGCTTTTAAGCTCCGAAACTTAAATATTTGATTGTTATTTTCGACCGATTCAAAGTTTATAAAGAGTATTAGAAGTGGCTCTTGTGTTTGTTTTTTCTGTTTATAATGTTTCTACTTTGCGCTTTACATCTTTAAAGACTTCTGTTATTACTTCAGTTAGAGTGGAATATTTGACACGTGTCAAGAGTACCGTGTTAATTTTTACACATCCATTTTATTAGATTTCTGTATGTGTTAGAGGTTTTTGCGTTTGTTTTAATTATCATTTAGGTCCTTTGTTGTGTATTGTTTTATTTCTACTAAATGTGGTTAACTTTCTATAGGTTTTTCGTAATTAATCCGACCTTGTATAGAAATAGGTGGTGGTTTATTTATTAATGAAATTAATGCCTGCAAATCGGATGTTAATGAATTATTTGCAGGTCTTGCTAATATAATAATAAATAATATTGGAAACTCTACTCCTTGCGCTAGGGCAAGGCCTGCCAACTAAAATATTGAGGGCTCTCGCACCAGTTCTGATACGGGGCGATGTGGAAAGCATAGCGTCGTAGGTGACCGCATTATTACTTTTTGTTTGAGTTTTTTTTAGTGACTGAGTAAGATCACCTCAATCAAGTACCTTAAACACACGCTTTTTGCTAATAGAAAGAATATACTTGCCAATAAAGTTTGTTCTTGCTGTTCTTTTTGAAAGAGCGGGGTAACTGTTGTAGTCTTTTACGCTTATGTTCTCTAACTGGCTGCAAGCTGATAGTGTAGTCATTTGTATGACTTTCATCACTGTCTCTCTTATCTACATTAATACATTGCCTTTGTTCTTTGTAATTTGCTGATTGACACGAAAGTTGTGGTAATTGTAAATGTAAAGGTGAAAAAGACTGTTATTTGAATTGAGATTGGGTATTGCGTGTTGGTAGTTTGTTGGAGGATGATTTGATTTGAGAATATTATAATGCATGGAAATTTGGGAAAATTTGTTGGTAAGTTATTTATTTGTTGTTATAAGGATATTGTTGTCTAATACATAATAACTTGATGGCGACTAAGCACCAAAAGTCTAAGAAAATGAAGGAACAATTTTCTTATTTTAGCAGTCCAAATTTGTGGTCATGATTTGTGGTCATAATTTATTGAAAATTTATATACATTTTCCATTGTCAAAATCTCTGTATGAAGTGCTATTATGTGCTTACTTGAATTATTAAGTTTTGTTCGGTTTCATAAGAACTATAACTTGTACTGTTGAAAATTAACATGAGATCGTATTATATAAAAATGCATTTGATCCAAAATCAAAACGAGGTCAAAAGATAATTAAAAACAAAACGCAGTTTATTAAAAAGTATTTTAATATATCTATTTACAATTTCAAATTTACATAATGATAATTTACACCCAGTCAGGACTGCATTCAATGTATCAAGTACAAATAAAATTAAAAAGAAGCAAGGTCACAATAAAATGGCGACAAAAAATTGAGGTATTGTGAATATTAGTGGTATTAATTAAAAAAAAATTTGGATAGCTGTAGTAGCGTTTCCGTGAAAACGTCGCTTTGGCCAATGAAACCAAAAATATAGGATCCAAGAAGGAAGATGACTGGGTTTCAGTGGATACTGAAGTCCGAAAGAGACAGGGAGGGTGGGCACCTTTCCACCGTCCAAGGATTATTTGCAAGTCGAGCACACCTTGAATGATACCGCATCACTTTCAGGAAACACTGACACCTGTAGTGTTTCTTCTGCGCGTTCTTCTGATCAGGCTAGAACCACAAACGATCACATATATTGCACTCATTGTAAACTCATTCAAAACAAATGTTTTATTAAACTTTATATCAGCTACTTTCCAATACACTGACATAGTATGAACGCGTACATTCGCTGAATTTCGTCTGCTCCTGAGGTGTTGGCAATGATTTCCAGGCTGACTAGCTATGGAATTTCGGATTATTCAGAATAGTCTTCGCTGATTCTGTTTCCACTTTATTTTCATATACTGCGATATTTTCAGACTCAATGCGTCTTAGTTTCTCAAATTTAATAGTACGTAGCTCTGAATAGCCTGAAATTGTCTTGCTTGATTCTATACAAAACAGTCATTTACGCTACAAACAATGATACACTCTCCCCAAGACCACTCGGTGTGCACTGACTCGTCGTTTCGTTACCTGAATAAGTCCCCTCCCCTTCCGTCGTACGGGAGCGGGGAAAATTTCTGGCTAGTTTTTTTTATCGCTTTCAACTTTCTTCTGTCGAACACTGCCCTCACCATTGTCCTTCGTCAACTAGCCTTCGGGTATTAGTCGTTTCAAACTTGGCTGTTTTGCTATACGCTTTTTCAGATGGAAAAACTCTGGAATATCAACAGCGAAGTATTTACTGGTCCGGTTTGTTCGTATTTATATTTCAATTTAAGTCAAAAAATTCTCCAAAAAGAATCATGTTATCTTTCCTGTGGTAACGCTCGCCTTCATGAACAAGTTTTAGCCGATTTTATCGCTAACATGAAATTAATTTTGATCTTTTATCATCTTACTTTTTTACCAAGTTTTTCACAGAGTAACACATCAACCACACGCTGAACAAACTGATAATTGAGTAAAGCCTAGACAGTTTAAATGAATTAGTGTGGTTGGATATTAAAACTTCTTTGGTCAGCACCAATTGAAGTTGCATAATTTCAGCATTAACTTTATAACCTAACTATTGAGATAATTTATAATTTTTATTTTTTTTGTTAAATACTGCACTACGCTAATTGCTCTTATTTCAAAATGTATTTATATAAGACTGGTTTAAGATTTACCGAGACTTTTGTACAGAAAAGCATCAATGACTAACTGTAGTATAATAAAACTCGCGGAGAATACAACGTGATTTTTTAGGTATCTATTGCCTAATATATTTAGGCCTATAAGGAACAATTTAGGTTTATGGTGTCGAGAATTGTGCTTATAGTTATGGAACATCGATGCATAACCAAATTTCTAGCGAAGAAGGTTGTAAATAAATAATGTATTATGTACAAATGGTCTCAAAAGACAAGACTGGATAAATGGATTCGTTTAATTGCTCTTACAGTAGCACAGTATTGTATATTTTGGGCAAATTGTCTTTTTAAACTAGTCAGTATTCAGGTCAGCAGTGCAAAATTGACACAATGGATGACGATAGGTAAAAATCTCTTAAATTGTTCTTATAGTAACGAACGTAAAGATCTCTACCCCTAACTTAAATTATCTTTAGCTGAGACATTGAAAACGGTTATCCAGGAATTTCAAATAATAAGTGTTTTTTTCTGCTTAGGGTATGTCTTCCATGGATTTATGTTCACTGCAGCCTATGGTTTATTGTGATTACCCTAATAAGTTAAATTCACAACCAATCTGTAATTGATGTCTCCTGAATCAGCAGATACAGGTCCTTTACAGGGTGCGTCTGGAAATCTTACGGTTCCAGGATTGGTCTCCTGAATGTATGTTGCCTTTTTCTGCACAGCGTATCGCACTTGCATAGGATATGTAAGGCTGTTTTTGGTTCCTTGCTACAGAGTCTGCATGCAAAGATCATCATAGAATTTACCAATTTTCCAGAGGTGTTGTTTAACAGTCGCATGTCCAATAAGAAAGCCTATGGTTATCTTTAGCTGCGACCTACTTAGATTAAGGAGTTTTGCAGCTCTCTTTTGTCAAGGTCCCTTATTGAAGGTTTTGCTAAAATTATGCCCTGCGCGATTCTTCTAGTACATTCGATGATAAGTGCGTGTCCTCTCCTTAGTAAAGCTTCGGCCAGCACTTCGTGAAATTTCTAAAGCCAGTTCTGGGCCGATATAAGCCTCACTAAATCCCTGCCTAGCCAATTCATCGGTTTTCTCATTGCCGAAGGTACACCGTAATGCCCAGGTGCCCATAACAGTTTCACCGTGTTATGTTCTGCCAGTGCATTGAGTTTGTTGATGCATTCCCATATCAATATAGATGAGTGTTTGATAAAACCTTTAAAGCTGCCTGGCTGTCTTATTACGTAGGTATTATAAGTCGTTAGAGTTACTTAAGGAGATGCTTAAGAGATGAAGCGTTACAGAAAGACGTTTTGTAGCAGCTACGATAATTTTTCAGTTTTTTCCACCCCAAAAGAATCAAGAAACTACCACAGTGGTGGCAGTAATATCTGAACTTAACACTATAAATATTTTAACAAATTTACATAACTATGAGTTGACCGTTTAATCAAGGTCAAAATAAAAAATATTGTCCAGTAGCAACTATACTAACCAATAAAGAAACAAACCATACTAATTAATGACAAAAAAATGAAAGATACAAAATCAAATCTATCCGATACCTTGAAGAAATAGGTAACCGAGATTAACAAAGGGCATACTGTAATTGAAAAGACTGGAAGAGGAGCTTACAACGTACCTCCCGATAAAGACCAATGATTGAAGCAAATCAAAGCATGTTTGACTAAAACAAGATAATGATCAGTTGCCGAGCTATCCATACACGTTAATGTTTCCAAAATTTATCTTTGGAAGATTTTGACTGAGGTTTTGTGTCTGGTCAAAAAATTTTGAAAACTTGCTTCTCACTACTTGACGTAAGAGCAATGGCAAGCTCAAATTGACGTATGCTGTGATAATCTTCGGTACAACTGTCGACCTCGGCTATTGAAGCGGACCCTCCATAGATGAAAGTTGGGTACTCTTCTACTTCTTCTTCTCAGAGTGCCATATTCGTACGAAATTTGACGATCATTCGGGCTATTTGAATTTTATTCACAGCTGTTCTGAACAGTTGATTAGAATTGCAATTATACCAGTCTCTTAAGTTACACAGCCATGAGGTCCTTCTTCTACCTACGCTTCGTTTACCCTGTATTTTTCCTTGGATTATTAGTTGGAGCCACTGGTATTTCTGACCTCTCATTATGTGACCCAGGTATTCCAGTTTTCTTTTCTTGATAGTGAATATTAACTCTGGCTGTTTGCCTCTTCTACGCAGAATATTTTCGTTTGTCTCTCTTTCTGTCCAGGGAACTTGTAAAATTCGTCGGTATAAATTCTAGGTTGTCCCAAAAGGTCTGTCGCCAAATCCAAATTCAAACATTTATGCACAAATTTATTCAAAACAACAACTATTTTTCAAAGTATAGCCCATCATTGTCCACCACCTTTTGCCACCGTTCAGCAAGCTTCCAGATCTGTTCGAAGTACCATTCAGTCGGCTTAGAATCAAAGAACTCTTGGCATGCTTCCAGTAATGGCGCAAAAAAAGTCGAATTTCAAGCTGTGTGATCTCGTAACCAGTATCAGACATCTTATTCTAACACAAAAATAGCAAAAAAAAATAGACAAAAAAATGTTTGAATTTTGATTCGACGACAGAACTTTTGGGACAACGTAATATAACTCAAACGATTGTATTTTCTTTAGATGTGCTTTGTGTAGCGTGCTTGCTTCTGTTCCATATAAAAGTATTGAGAATACATAACTTCTAAGTAATCTTATTTTTAATGCATTGTTTATATCTTTACTGCAGAAGAATTTTTCATTTGCATGAATGCACCTCTGGCTATTTCTATTCTACTTCTAATTTCTCCTGTTGAATCAATGGATCTATTTACCCAGATTCCTAAATATATGTATTTGTCTACTCTTTCTATTAACTTGTTATGAATTCTTAATTGGGCATCTACGTTTGGTGTTTTTGTAACAATCATGATTTGGGCTTCTTTAAATTCATGTTTAGACCGAATCTTTCGCTTACTTCTCGCACTCTTTCCATTATTCCTTGTAGGTCTTTTATGTTTTCAGCGAGTAAGACCTGCTGTTTCTTCATGAATTGTTATTTTTATGATTTCTTCGAAATATATATTGAATAGAATGGGAGACAATATACATCCTTATCAGACACCTCTTCTTATTTCCATCTCATCAGATACTTCACTTTCTACTTTTACAGCTGCTTTTTGGTTGTAATATAGATTTTATATTATTTATAGGTTATTTTTATCAATTTCTTTTTCTCTTAAGATCTCCATTAATTGTTGGTGTCGGATTTTGTTGAACGCCTTCGCATAGTCTATGAAGTAAACATAGATATCTTTATTAACATCGATACTGCGTTGCATCGATATATTAAATCCAAAAAGTGTCTCTCGTGTACCAAAACCGTTTTAAATCCAAATTGAGTTTATCTAACTTCTTACTGTAATTTATTGTAAATTCTGCTACGGATTATTCGTAATAAAATTATTAGCGTGTGACTCATAAGGTTAATCGTCCTGTGATCCTCGCACTCTTGCGCATTTGGTTTTTGCAGATCATTACGAAAGTTGATCTCAGCCATTTCTAAGGTATAACGCCAGTTATGTACACGGTATTAATGAGATCTAATAATGCGTCATCAATTAATTTTAAAAGTTCATTTTGTATTTCGTCGGGGCCAGCAGCTTTTTTATTTTATGCTTGTTTTATTGCCGTGATCACTTCATCCTTGGTTATTCGAGGACTATCTTCGTCTTCTGAAACGTAGTTTTGTCTTATTTCGTTGTCATCAAAGAGTTGTTGTGTATATTCCTTCCACCTTTCTAGTTTGAGTTGTAGATCTATGATGATATTACCCATTAATGTCTCTGAGAATACTTGTTTGCTTCTTCTTAAAAGTTCTAGTTAGTTCTTTACTTTCTTATTAATGTTGAAGTCGTCATATTTCTGTTGTAAAGTTTCTAATTCTTGACATTTTTCACTTGACAATTGTTTTTTCGCTCTTCGGATTTTGTTCTTATTTCTATTTGAATATTTTTATATTTAGCAGTATTGGTGGTTTTGTATAATCTTCTTCCCTGCATTAATTTTAGAATTTCATCAGTCATCGATTCATTCTTCTTCTGGCGCATTTCGGGTTTCAGGAATTCTTTACTTGGTTCTAATATAGCTCTTTTAATGTTAGTCCATTTCTCATTGATATAATTGCATTGTCTATTATCTTGTATAGTTTTTTGAATGTTTTTATTAATTTCTTCTTGTAGTTGGCTTTTAGTGACGTCGTCTTTTAGTTTATCTATTTTAATCGTCTTTTGCCTTGACGTTATTTTAATGTTCTTTAGTCGTACTTCCAAAGTAGCAACTACGGGATTGTGGTTACAAGATATGTCGGCACCGAGGTAAGTCTTAGCGGATTTTACGCTATTTCGATATCTTTTTCTAATTATTATAAAATCTATACTGGCTTTTGTTTCGTGTCTTGTAGAGATTTCCACGTATACAGACGTCTATTTGGTAACTTAAAAAAGGTGTTTGTTACTATTAAGTTATTTTCTTGGACAAACCAGTCCCTCCCCTCGTTCACTTCCCTTTCCAAGTCAGTATTTCCCTATTAGATCTTGAGTCTTGCCTTTGCCCAATTTCGCATTGAAATCGCCCATTATTATTAGTATTTCGTGTTTCTTTGTTACTTTTAAAACTTCCTCTATATCTCTATAAAATTGTTCTATTTCATGGTCATCTTTGTCTGCTGTTGGGGCGTATAGCTGAATTACATTCATTTTTCGTACATAAGTTGCAAATTGTATTAACATGATCCGATCTGAGAATGGAATAAAGCTCGCTACTGACCCTACCCAAAAACAAGTTAGCTCAATGTCTAGGAGAGAGTGAGACTGCTCAACGAGAGCAGCTTCTTGGCATTTTTGCAAAGAAAATTCTACCATCGCTAAAGAGGTCTATAGGTTATTTTCTGAGAGATATATCCCGAAATGTATAGAAAGCAAGGGTGTGAGGTCACCTATTATTGTTTAGGATAATGCTAAACCACACAAATCAAAGTTCGTTAGAAAATATCTGATGGAAAAAAAGTGGGAAACTTGGGGCCGGCTCCTATGTTCAACAAATGTGCATCCCTGTGACTTAAACTGTTTTGCGCCTTTAAAAACTCGCATCTGGAATTTGCTACAAAAATTGGGATTTAGTAATAGAAAAAAAAACACAGTAAGGTGATATTAAAGCTCACAAAGGGGCCTTTTTAAGCAGCTACTATCTCGTTGCAAAAGAGAGAGATTATATTTGATTGGCACCAAAAATCATTGATAGAATATTTATAGTTAATGAACTTTATAAGTTTTGTCAGTCTATGATAGATTAGATTGAGGTAACAACTTATAGCCTTACACCTAACGGTAAAAAGGCATAAGGATTAAGTAAGTAAGTAAGTAACAACTTATAAATAACAAATCTGAAAAAATTAAAGTATGACCATTGGATTTAGGAGCTTATGGCGAGTGTGCACTCTAGAAATGGCCGTGTTCTCCTCAATGTCGTTTGTGTGAAATAGTTTAGTTTTTTTTTATATAAAAGAATCGATCTACGAACAATAACTAGCGTGTCCTCCTTCCCATTTACTTATGCAGTTTTAAGTTTGCACCGCCCGAGCCAATTGCTATTCGAACGCCTCGCGGAGCCGCGTCAACTGGGGCGTGCAGAATTCGCTAGGTAAAAGACAGTTTGCCAATTTGCCTTAACTGCATGCTAGCAAGCTCCGTTAGAGGGTCGGAACAATTTTGAATAGCTAATTAACCCCTTGTTAGGCGAACATAGCTGCATGTAAAGCGGCGGGTTTATTTAAAGCTTCTGCGAAATATTTTGGCAAACGCGCCCTCGGGCAAAGTTAAACACAACTTCCTGTGCGCACGGCATGCACAGGTGAATTCGTCCTACGTCAAATAAAAAGTTAGGGCGTCGCGACTGGAACAACTTACTCGTGCAGTTCTGGTACGTTTGCTTCGAACTGCTTTAGAAAAAGTAGAGGCTGTTAAATTGTTGATTGTAAAAACATGATACAAGTTAATACAAATATATAGATGTATATGCAGTTTTTCCTTTCTAGAGTCGATATATGATTTTAAATTACTACTTATCAAATAAGTATGACAATTCTTATCAAGATAAGAATCATTACTTATACTGGTATTTAAAAAAAATTATATGAAAGTTTATCAAAGTAGTTATTTTTGTTAGTAGTAATATTGCTTTTGTAATATCTTGTATTCAAAGTTTTCTATTACGCTGAATGCATTCCAATTTGATAGATAAGTTTATTTTTAAAGTTTTTTTTATTAAATATTATTAGCAGTTAGGCTATATGTACAATACTTGACACATTTATATACATAATGGTATATGAAGAGTTCTTATATTATTATGTTCAACTGTTATTATTTTTTTAAAATTATATTGCTTCTAGTTAAGTTACCTAACTATCTTAAATACGCAAAAATCCTAAATACGACGACGTGATTTATGCTTATTTGGGACAACGTTCATTCACAGGGTGATCTATATGTTTAATTTTACTTTAATGTCATTTATATGATTTTGGAGTTTAGTTGCATCTATGGTAGGATTTTCATGTGCCGAAAAAATCGTAGTAACATTTAAATTGTACTTATAGTTATTTCTCTAAGTCAGATATGTAAATTACATACAGTAGTGGGCCCAGGATGGTTCCTTGTGGTACTCCTGACAGTAGAGGAAGCGGTTGGACTTTTTGTCATTGATGCTGGTTTCGAAGTGACGGTCATTCAGATGGGATTTCAGCAGATTAAAATAACGTGTTGGAAATGTTCTTTTGATTTTCAATAAAAGACCTGGACGGGACGTCTTATTGAAGTCTTGTTTCGCGCACAGAAAGCAACAGAAACAATACTCCCTTCTCTTTGGTTGTCGTCATCTTTATGTATTAGACTTTGCGGTCTGTTTGTGTTGTATAGCCAGCTTCGGGAGTCTTTGTGTGCCCATTTTGTAGCTCTTCTTTATTTCCCCTGATTGGGTTTTGTATAGTTATTTTTTGTCAACATCCATGTTTTGCTGCTACATAGTATAATGAGCATTGCTATTGCTTGGCAAAATTTTATCTGCGTCTCCTTAATGCTCTTTTTATAGTGCTGCACACTCTTTGAAATGTAGGTGACTTTTTATCGATGCTCTGGTCACAGTTATGTGGAAAATTGCATCCTACTTATTTAAAATTCTATACTTGATATAGGCTAGTTATTTATAATAATTTTAGATCTTAGTGGTTGGTTACACATAAACGTCATTATTTTTCTTTTAAATGATGATATTTGGCAGTTGCGCTTTTTTGATGTATTGTTTAGTCCGTAGATTGCTCTTCTAAACTTGTGAATATAGCCTGGTCGTCTGTGAATAACATTGTGTTAACATATTTGTTTGTGTTTATCTGAAATCCTTCTGAGCTTCTTCCTTCCATCTCACTATCATGTCGTTTATATAAATATTAAATAAAATAGATAAAAATTCAGATTTATGACTGAGGCCTTGATTTATGTATATTAAACATTAGTTGTCATTGCTACTTTCTGTACTCATTTTAGTGTGTCCATAAAGACTTTTGTCCTTTTGTTAGATGACAGAGAGATTCATTTTCCTCTAGAATTAACTATAGTTTTTTTGACTCTTTGTCGAATGCTTTAATAAAGTCGATAAAGGATGTATGTGTCTTTAAGTTTAGTCCTTTACGTTTTAATGTTAAAGTAAAGAATGCGTCGATACGAGATCGTAATTTTTGAAAACTATCCTGATCTTTTTCTAAGATCACATTTAGGATTATTTGTGTTCCAACTGAATTAAATAAACTTACCCTATTGTAATATTGGCAGATTGATCTATTAAATTTTTTAAAAAGCGATTTAGAGATGTAGAGATTTTAATGTCAGGAAGGTACTTGAACTGTCGCGCTTCTATTTGATGACATTTTTATTGCATTCTTTAGTTCTTGCACAGTTACATATGCCACCTATTGTTTGATTAGTTCCTTATCAATTCGTTCTTTCTTACTTCAGGACACAACCAGTTTATTTAAACCTCATTTCTATTTTTCAGTTTCTATTGTCTTTATAATTGCAGTATCTTTTATGTTGTTAAAGTATTTCATAATTTTATTGTTTGTCTTTTGTCATTTATGTACATAATTTTCTATACTTGTATTATAGTTTTCCCAGCTGCTATAATACGCTTCATAGCTTTTTCGGTTTATCCTTACGAAGGTTGGCAATCCATATGGCTAATTTTTTTTCGAAACTGCTGCTATATGTCAATATAGAATAAGTTTTCCTATTGACCTCCTTTAGATTTTTCTTTCGATAATTAAGCAAAGAATATCATATTTACTATCCTGCATGGCATGCCCAAAGTATTGTATTTTCTTTCTCTCAAAGTTAATAGAAGCTCTTTATTAGTATTTGTTCATTGGAGTAAGTTGGAATTTTTTATTCTTTTTGTCCAGGGTATGGGTAGAATGCGTGGGTAGATGTATATTTCAAAGGCTTCTATTTTTCTTTTTGGGTTGAAATTTAGAGTCCAGCATTCGCTTCCATACAGAAGGTTTGGGGATACGTAGCGTTGTATTATTTGTAAGTGTAGATTGGGGCTAAGGTCGGATCTGGTAAAAAACTTCTTTATGCTTGTAAATGTTCTTCAAGCTTGTTCAATCGGCGACCAAATTTCTTTTCTCAATTTATCCGTTTTTATTTACAAGAATTCCTAGATATTTCAAATTGGGTACTTGTTCTACGATGTTACCTTTTATTCGTAAAGTTACTCTGGCCTTAGTTTTTGATAGATCAATTACTTTAGTTTTTGTTATGTTTAAGGTTAACCCATATTTTTCACTATACTCCACCAATCGATGGACCACCATTTGTAAATTCTGTTACATTTGTTGTCATTATAACTATATCATTACATAACAAAGATTTGTTTCTTTGTGACATTGATCACCACTTCTCCAATGTTTTCGTCCAGAGATTTTCCAAATATAATTTTGGAATACAAATTAAAAAGCAGCGGGGAGAGTATGCAACCCTGACGGACACCTTTCTTTATGAGCACAGATTTTGAAGTATCTCGCTCTACTTTAATTTTAGCTGACATTGCCAATACAATGCCTCAATTATGTGGATATCTCTGTTGCCTACTCTAGTTGGCTGTAGTATCTCTATTCGTTTGTCATGATTAACGCAGTTGAAGTTTTTCGATAATCAACCAAACATGCATATATGTACATTCAAATAAAAGATTGCGAGTATCCTAGTCCTTCTCGGAAACCAAATGGCGTGTTATTGATTTGTTCTTCACATTTAATATATCCTGATATGAATAATTCTAGAAATATTTTCTGAACGTGTGACATCAGACTAACCATTTGATGGTCATTGCAGTATAAAGAGTTAGGCTTTTTTGGTATTGCGACAAAAGTTGATTTCAACCAGTCCGTTGGAATTTCCCCGTACAGTAGTAGTACATTGTAGCCCTGCGTCGTCTTCTTCCGCAATAATCTTTAATCCGTCTTGTCCTGTTGTTTTTCCATCATTTTGTATGTTTATAGCATATATCATCTGCTTTAGTGATATCTGCGTCATTTATATCACTAACATGAAGAGCTGTTGGACGTACTTATTCCTACGTTTTAATTTTTTCTTGAAGGCTTTATGATCTTTCCTTACTGTTGTTTTTTTTGGCATTCTTCGCTGTTCCTATTGTGTTGTTCTGAATTTCTGTTATCCTTTATAAAATTCCAGGTTCTTTAAACTACAGTTTTAGTTTAGTTTTCTGTTTTGTTAAGATTTTATTTTATTGGCATCTTAAATTTGTCCTACAGCTTTCCCTTAACTTCTTGTTTAATCTTTGTTATTTTGGTTTTTCATATATCCATTCCCTTAATTGTAGGTGCTATCTTGACTTTTATAAATCGGCGCATTTTGAAGTCCATAATCATCGGATTGTGATCCGAGTTCGCATCTGCGACCGGGTAGGTCTTTAGTGCTTTAACGTATTTCCTCAACTTTTTCTTAATTATGATAAAATCTATTTGATTTCTCACAATGTTTCTTTTCTGTCGACTATTTCCATATATATAAACTCTTGCGGGAAGTTTGAAAAAAGTATTGGTCACAAAATGTGTTATTCATTGAAAAATTCGAGAAATGTGTTTCTTTTAAATTTTTATACCAAGACTGTATTTTTCAACTACGTTGACTTTTCCCAGTCCCTATTTTCAAGTTGAAATCATCTATAATCATAGTTAGTTAACCTTTTTTGGTAATTTTTATGGTATTATGAAGGTCATTGTAAAATTATAAAACTCTGTCCTCGTTTGTTAATGCGTAAACTTGGATAATCACAATTCTGTGAAAGGTTTGTAATCTTAATAACATTATTCGTTCTTTGATGGGAATAAAGGTGAGAACTGTTTCTTCTATTTGAGATGATACCATTATCACGCCTCCATATTTATGTTTTGAGTCGCCACACCTAGAAAGGTAAGGGGTGGTATTTTTTGAATTGTTGTTCCGCTCCGGCCCATCTAACTTCGCTGTGGTTTAAAATATCAATCTTTAAATTACGAATTTCCACGTTTGCAAGTTTTCCTGCCTTATACAGGCTGCGAATATTTCAAGTGGCAATTCGTACAATGTTATTATAGATTTGTTCGTATCTAATTGGTAAATGACGGGGGATTCTTTGCACTCTCTCCTCACTTAAGAGGTATCACGGACTGAGAACAAATTCTATATTTTCATCAGTCATAAAAATACATTGGAATAATAATAATAGTAGTACAGTAGGTAGGTCCTATGGCCATTTTCTTTTTAGCCTCCTGGTGACGGTAGGTTGGACGGACAGTTGTTCCACGAGTTGATTAGTATGCTCTGCCAATTTTTTGGTGTACGATTTAGCCAGTGTTTTAATTTCTTCCGCTACATAAGGAATTCCAATGTCATTGAGAAGAGTTTCGTTTGAGATATACCACGGAGCATCGGTTATGGTTCTAAAAATTTTTGACTGGCATCTCTGTAGGATCTTGGTATGTGATGCCTTGGTACAACCCCACAGCTGGATTCCATATGACCAGATGGGCTTTAAAATTATTTTATAGAGAAGTATTTTATTTTGTAAGGTGAGCTGAGATCGTCTCCCCATCAGCCAGTTCATCTGTTTTATTTTTAGGTCTATTTGTTTTCTTTTTTCTTAATATGCGTGTTCCAAAGTAATTTCTAATCTAGATGTACGCCAAGATATTTTATTTCAGTTTTCGAGGTATGGGGTGTTTTTGAATAAGACGGGTGGGCACACGATGCGTCTATTGGTAAACGTAACATGAGTAGATTTATCGCTGTTCACTGTTATTCTCCATTCGTCGACCAGTCTTGAAGGATGTTGAGGTGATTTTGTAGATATGCTACAGCTATTTCCCGATTTTCGCTGCTTGAGAGAACAGCCGCATCGTCGGCAAACGTTGCAATTAATGTGTTATTTGTGAGAGGACTATCAGAGGTATACAGTAAGTACAGCAGAGGTCCCAATACGCTGCCTTGCGGGACTCCAGAAGTAATCTTGTGATAAGCAGACACAGTGCTATTGACCTTGACTTAAAAAGTCCTGTCGCTAAGGTATGACTTTAATAACAAATATAGTTGACTTGGGAAGTGGAGCTTAATTTTGTATAGTAGACCTGCGTGCCATACTCTGTCAAATGCCTACTGAATATCCAAAAATACAGCTGAGAAAATTCGTTTTGTTTCAAGGCTCTCCGTTATTTTAATAACGAATCGGTGAGTTTGATGAATTGTCGAGTGTTGTTGGCGGAATCTGAATTGGTAATTTGGTATTATGTGCTCTAGATCTACGTCACTATGGATTCTCTTGAGGAGTAGCCGTTCGAAAACCTTGGATGTCAGGGGTAAAAGACTGATTTGATGGCAGGAAGAGGGTTGTGAAGGAGGTTTTCCAGGTTTCTCAATTGCAATAATTTGTGCAAACTTCCACTGGGTTGGGAAATGGCATACTCTGAGGATGCTGTTAAAGACACTCCTTAAGTAATTCAATTTATTGATTAATGGGAAAAAGCTACTCAACTGTAATTTTTTATAAATTTAAAATAACTCATATAATTTTCTTTAGGATTATTCTATGCTTATTTCTTTCAAAACTGATAAAGTTTACGACTTTTATATAAAATTACTACCGTTGTAATAATTAGAATGAATGTAGTAAAGTTGGAACATTACATTTAAACAAAAACCGAAAATTTGCGGCCAATTGGAATGAATTAAAAGTCAAAGTAACGTTACCTAATTTGCAAAAGCAAACCCTTCCGCAGCGTTCGCAATCGCGGCTGCAAAAGTTCTAAAAATTATCCCTAAATTGAGCCGCGACTTTAAAAAGCACCGAGAGCAAGGTAGAGCGAACGGCCGGCTTAAAAGCACGGAAAAAGGCTCCCTCAAATATAAGGAACTCTCGTAGGCATTTATTAATTATGAACGACGATCATTAGAAGTTTTATATCTCGTTTAGGTACAAGTACGAAGTTGAAACTTCCGAGGCAGTCTCGTGTACTCCGCGCTTCTCCCCGGCAGCGAGTGAAAGTTGCTGAGTTCGCGGGGCTGCTTCCACGTTACTATTTAATTCTTCATTGTAACAGTCGGAAGGTGGGGTTTCTTGTGGCAGCGCAATTTAGCGAGGCTAATAGGAATCCGACTTGGGCTCACTTGTACGGGTTAAAAAATTCATTAACTGCTTTTAGGGCACTCAATTTCGGAGCTGTAATAGGTTATGCCTGTAATTAGCTGCATGATTTATATGGAGCTTCGTCTATCGGCAGCTAAACTTGTAGCAAATGTTTAAATTTTTTGTATCAGAATATCTCTTTATACAAGACACTTAGCAGCTTTTAAAAGTCGTTATTTTTAAAAATTAAAAAGTGTATTATTTAAAAATTTATTAAAATTTTAAAATTAGGTTTTTTTAGTTCGATCTATTTATAATTTTTATTTTGTATCAAATAAAAAGTGTCCACCTCTACTTCGTGTACATGAGAAAATTCGATAAACTTAATTTTGTACAATAACTCGGGTCTAATGTTACGATTGCAGCGTTTGATGTTCAATCTCAGTTTATCAAGAGTTCGTAGTTTGTTTTCATAGATTATGCATTTTAAATTACCCCACAAAAAGTAATGTAAAGGAGTTAAATTACCACTTTTTGAAATTGAACTAACTGTTATATTTCTTGAAATTATCCTTTTACTAGACTTTTCTTGCAATACACCAATAGTGGCATTAGCAGTGTGATATATGGCATCGTCTTGTTGGAGCTACGTGTACTCCAAATCAGTTAGTTATTTTAATCTGTTTTCTTTCATTTTTGTTTCAACTTTGTCATTCCACCATCATGTTAGTTTCTTACTACCTTTTGTATTGATTGTCTTCATTCCACATACTTCTGCTGTGGTGAAAAGTACTTCTTTAGGATTTTGCCATCTTCTATTTAGGTCCCATTCTTGTGCTTATTTTTTTCTTCTCTTCTTGTTATTAATTTTTGTGTAATCATATCTTCATATTGTTGTCTTATTTCGGGATTTTTCAGTTGTTCAATATAGATTTGTTTATATATCTTATTATTTGTCTTTTTATATGGTTTCCATCTCCAGTCTGATATTAGTAGTCTATGGCCCGCGTTTAATTCACTTCCTTTAATGACTTTCACATCCATTATGTTAATCTTATTTTTTTAGAGTGTACTATGTAGTCAATTGTGCTCTTTGCATCTCTTGTTTCTGCTTCTAATTTAATTTGATGGATATTTTTGTTTGAATAAAGTATTTTCTATAACTAATTGGTTGTTGCTACAAAATTCTATCATACGATTTTCGTTGTCGTTTTTCGTCATTTTTGCACTAAATTGTTCCCATTGAATAATTCCATTCTTTCCCTCTATTTTCGTTATTGCATACATTAATCTGGAGCTGATATTTTCCCAGTGTGTAACTTTTTGGTTTACTCCTAGTGTCACTATAATTTCCACACCCTCTTTTAATCTCCTTCATTTGGTGCTACTCCTGAGTGTCTTAGGGGTAGTTGTTATTTACGGTTTTCTCCGCATTTTCTCTCTTTATAACTTTACTAAGGCCGATTTTGTCGACCTTACATTTCTCCATTTCGTCTATGATCTTTACTTTCTTTCCATTTAGTGTTTTGACGTTCCAAGTTGCTATTCGTGTCCGTTGTTTTGCTTAGTTGTTGTTTTTTGCAACTGTTAGTTGGCCGCTAAGAAGTTGTGGTTTAATTTTTTAGATTACGTTTTGTGGGATTGTTTAATGTATTAAGATTAAATATTGAACGCTGCATTTGTGACATTAGACCCGAGTTATTGCACATTGTCATCGAAAATTAGGTTCACCGAAGTTGCTCGCGTATATGAAGTTGAGGTGGACACTTAAATAATATGTTATTCAAAACATAATGCTTCAAAATAATACAAAAAGTTTGGTTGTGTCTAAAATAATTTTTATTTTATTTCATTTTAAAATCAAATCGTTCTTATTGGAAAACCCTTTAAATGCTTTAAGTCTATTATTTTTATGACTGTTACAAAGCCAGTAATCTTTCCTGACAGTTGAATGAAAAGTGTTGATGTTTGAACCTATTAAGGGAAGTTGTTATATATATAATATTAAATTGTGATATTCCCAAAAGGCAAACGTTCTCCATTAAAAGAATACTTACAATTTATTAACATATATACCAAAGTGCTAGATTATCATTCAAGTTTTTTAATATCAGTGATACGATTTCTATTACAAAGAACGCATTTTTAGACTTACATCTACCAATTTAATCCAGCTTTCGTAAAAACGCACACGAATTTTCAATGTACTTTGCAGATTTCCTTTAATTTTGATATTTTAGCCTAGTTCAAGTAATAACATTTTTTCTATTTAAAAACCAGAATACCTTAACTAGATAAGTTAACTCCGCTTTGCAGGGGTCAGATTGTTGGGATTTTTTCTTTTTTCAAATAAATAATGTCAGTTGGTTACCTAGTGATTGTTAGTCCATATCAGAATGCTTAACAAAAGCTTGACTGGCGCAAGCTCACAACAATGTAGGTGGACGATCCCATTGAAATTAAATAGACATCTTGATGGTCAATCATCTCATCCTAGAGATATTCAACCACCAAAGTAAAATAAAAAAATCACTAATTATACCAAAAATCATTTGATTTAGTTCGGCGTTTTGGTGTAATGTAATACATCGACGTCTTTTACAACTTGCTTTGTTATTATCATATCTCTTGATGCACCACGATGAGCTTTAAGAGTGATGGTAATTGAATATTTTGGAGCCAGAATGTTCTACTTGACACATCTTTTTGTGCATTCATATACTTAGATTATATACAAATGTGAAATTTTGTATAAATGTGTACTAGGTTACAATAAATTTCAGAGACAAATTGATGAGTTGTATTAGTAACTTACGTAATTTGATGCCATGGTTTTGTTTCTCTTTCTTTAAATCAGGAATTGTTGATATTTTATTCAGATATAACAGACAGTCACAATGCTATTATCAAACTTTTTAAGTTTCCGTTTTACTTTCGATGCGTTAAGTCGTACTCGGTTTGCTAGCGTTAGAAAGTGTAAAGTATGGTCGCTTATCGGGCACGATAAATGCGAGGGTGCTGGCCTTTGCATCTATTGTAAAAGGACATTTATTAAAATACGTGTATAATTCAAGTACAATCCATATTAAGGATATCTAGAGATAACACAGGTACGATAGCTATGTAAGCAATAAAATAATATGTATTCTCAGGGAAATAATTCAGAATACAACAATATTATAAACAATCAACCAATTTACCAACATCAAAACATGCATTGGCAGCCAACAATAAATATACCTCCACTGATAAATACACAACCACCGTTATCACAGCAAATATACGTAACACCTCGGCAACAAATGGCCTCGGTAAGAATACCCACCAGTTGCGTAGGCAGAGGATATCAATTACAAAGAATGACGTCGACCAGCGAAAAAAGAAAGGAAGAAATACAAAAGAACAACAATAATGAATGGCAAGAAATAAGAGGTACAAAAAGGAAAAAAATTCAGAAAACAAAACCAAGCACTACTAATGAAATCGAGACTAACAATCGCTACGACCTATTGACTCAAGACACAGGAACAAGCAATGAAAGCACAGAAGTCACTACAACACCAAGATCTTCCCCTGTATTTGTACAAGGAGTAAAAAATTACAATGAATTAATAAAACGAATTCAAAAGGTTGTAGAAGCTGAATAGTACCAGACAAAGATGTTGTCAAAATAAACTGCCTAATCCCAGAAACATACAGGAAATAGATTCGAGAATTTAAAGAACAAAACATTTACTACCACACATATTAAATGAAGGAAGAGAGGGCCTACAGAATAGTAATCAGATACCTACACCACTCCACAAACCTCGACAACATTAAAGAAGAACTATTTAATCTAGGACATAAAGTCAGAAATATAATAAACGCACAACACAGAATCACAAAGCATCCCCTCAACCTATTTTGTTTAGACTTGGAACCCCCTTCAGACAACGAAGATGTTTAATATAAAAGGACTTCAAAACATGATAGTACAAATAGAATCCTGCACAAACAAAACAACATAATACAATGCATCAGGTGCCAATAGTACGGTCACACTAATTTGTATTGTAATAATCCATCATTTAATAAAATGCGGAGGTCACCACAACACCGCAACATTCACTACACAAGAAGAAACCCCACAAAATTGCATTATGCAAGGAACCACTGAACTATAGGGATGCGAGCACTATCAAAGAATCTACAAAGGAACATCAAAACTACGGAAAGGTCAACACAGCCCCACCGATATTTACAAGCAATGCTTATAAAGGAACTTACAACAACCCTCACCTTCTCAACGAAGAAGCATTCAAGCAAACAGTAAAACAAAACACAAATAAAAGCGAAGCCCACACACACCTATACATAACCAAATTCTTAAATGAATTTAAAACCTTATTTAATCAGTTACTACAACAAAACACTACGTCCTAAATATGATTACAATGTTAATCAACTACAATTAAATAAAATGGCTAGTCAACCAAAAAATTAGCCTAATGGAACGCCAACGGCCTTCCAAGCCATCAAGAAGAAATAAAAGTATTTCTAGACAATAATTTTATAGACATATTACATCTGCAATCTACAAGAAACACAAACCATATTTGCAAAACTTCAAAACAAACTGGGACACATATCGGCAAATACTACAAGACAACATTGTACTATTCACCCGACTGAAAGAACCAAAGGAAGTCGAGGAGGAATATAATAACTTTGTTAATGTTCTACAACAGGCCGCAAAAGCAGCCACTCCTAACATCAAACACAAGAAATCAACTAGTAATATACCTCTAGAAATCAAAAAACTGGTATCTGAAAAACGAAGCGCCAGATCAACTTGGCAACAAACTAGAACACCAGATAATAGAGTAATATAACCATCTAAGTAACAAACTAAAAACCAAGCTGCAAGAATTCAAAAACAACTCAATTGCTACATATATTTCTAATCTCTTAAGGTTCGATAATTCCATTTGGAAGCCCATAAAAAACAGAAGAAAACCTTTAACAACTTCTCCCCCCATACGTAAATACTCAACACCATCAGGTGCGTGGGCAACAAATGATAAACAAAAGGCCGACCTCTTCGCCGAGCACCTTGCAGCGCTCTTTCAACCCCAAAATAATGATCAGGTACAGGAAGTGGAACAGGTTCTAAGTACGCCTATACGAGCACAACCCTTAAAATTATTTAATCTAAAATAAATAAGGGACGCAATAACTACCCTAAATCCCAAAAAGGTCCCTGGCATAGACCTCATTACAGCGAAAATGTTAAAAGAATTACCAAAAAAAAAGGACTCGTAAAACTCCTGTACATCTTCAACGCAATAATTAGACTCGACTACTGGCCTAGCTTAAATTATAATGATACTAAAACCTGGCAAAAATCCGTCAGATGTCACATCTTATCGCCCGATAAGTTTACTACCAGCAATTTCAAAACTACTCGAAAGACTTCTCAACAGACGAACACAGACTTAAATTCACAGGATTGGATCCCAAACAATCAGTTCGGGTTTCGTCATGCACACTCGACAACCCAACAATGTCATCATTATTGTCAACATTATAAACAAGTCATTTGAAGACAAACAATACTGCACAGCTGCATTTATAGATATTAGTCAAGCTTTTGACAAAGTGTGGCACCCTGGACTACTATCAAAAATAAAAAGAATCTTTCCATCCTGCTACTTTAAACTCATGAAGTTATACCTACAAGAACGCCAATTTGAAGTGAGAGTAAACGAAGCTACATCTAACCGACAACCAGTTCTATCAGCAGTACCGCAAGGTAGCATTCTAGGACCACTACTATATGTCCTATACACACACTCCTGTTGTGGGTACAACAACACTAAGAACAACAGACACCTTCGGGCACGACACCGCCGTATTCCTCCTCAAATCTATAACACCATTTAAATTTAATGAACACATGGATGGAAAAATGGAAGATCAAGGCTAATGAATCCAAATCGAGACAGGTAACCTTCACCCTCAGAAAAGGTACATGCCCACCTGTAAACCTCAATCAAGTAATACTACCACAAAGCGACAATGTAAAATACTTAGGCCTAACCTTCGACTGTAAATTAAATTGGAAACAACATATTAAAAAGAACTCAACTTCATCTAATTGCTAAAGAACTCTCTTGACTTATTGGAAGGAAATCTCGACTGTCAATTGAAAACAAAATTTTGATCTATACGATAGTGCTCAAGCCGATGTGGACTTACGGCATAGAACTTTGGGGATGCGCCAGGAAGTCCAACATAGCAATAATTCAGAGAGCTGAAGCTAAAATACTCCGAGCCATAACGGATGCGCCGTGGTATGTCTCGAACCATACCATACATACAGATCTCAAAATCCCATATGTCAGTGAAGTAATCAAACCAAACATCACACCAAACTAGAATTCCACCCAAATCCAATGCTTCATCTTCCAGAAAATAGAAGACTCAGAAAATGTTGGCCAATTGCCATTAAAGAAAACTGAAGCAACATCACTGGATGTTAGCTTCTCCAAGCCATTATTACTGTACATTATTTACACTAATGTACTAGCGATCTAATTGGCTCATAGATTGTATTTCATTCTGATTGCCAATAAAGAATCATAATAATAAAAAAAAATTTTAAAACGTAAACATTAGGTTTGCATTCTTGATATTCGTTGGTACGCAGTTTTAAAAACTGTGAGGTGGAGTTAGGTATTCTCGCATAACGGAAACCAACTTGGGAGACGAACAAAACAGTCTACCAGAAACTGTAAGTTTTATATTATTCTAAAAAAATTTAATAGAATCCGAAAATGTTTGTAAGAAAAATTGCAAAACAAATAAATATTAGTCAAAGAATTTCGAACAAAATGCGAAGAGAAGAGTGTCTTACAGATATAAATAAATTTGTCGGGTTGATAACATGACAACAACTGAAGTATCATGCTGTAGTTGTCACCTTTTGAAGGAGAAATAAGAAAGTTTTTATGTTTGCACAGACCCACAGTAACTAAACAATGCGAATATACCTCGTGAAGGTTTAAAATCTTCCGATGCGGTTATACATTATCGGGCTGCGTTAAGTGATATGTTATAGGGTGGAATCTGTTCTATAGATAAAACTCCTCTTATTTTCGTACTAAAAGGGCTCAAAGTGAATCAAAACAATTAGCGTAATAATATTTTGTAAGATGTTTACTAGCTTGCACCCACAAATATTTTGGCCACTAGTTTTGGACATTTCATTGATGGCAAGATAAAATTGACACAAGTATGACACTGGCTAGTTTTAAAGGCTTGAACCTGTGCAAAGATCCATAGGAGCCTAAAGTCATCAAAGCGGTCTCTTCTAGTGGAGTGCGACAACCTGGTTCTAAACAAGTTCTTTTTTATATTGTTTAGCACGGTGTATGTACTTGGGGCAAGGGGCGACATTTTAAAACTCGGTAGTACAACATAATGTTCCGTTTATATTTGGTATACCCAGATAACTTAATTTCCTCAATTTCCTTAATTTCTTCGTTTACCTTGTGCACTCACTTATTGTTTTTTTCCGTATATTTTTAATTTTGTGTGCTTTTAAACAAAAACATGTTATGCAATGATTATTAGCATAGGAGATGTTTATTCTTAATAATGCACATTCTCTTTAATTACAAAAAAATATTTACATAAATTTGTATTTGTCATCTGCCCTTTAAATCCAGTTGCCTTGAACCCTTTGCGTTTTTTAAATTCGGGGGTAGGAGGATACCCTTTGAATAACTTACCGCATTTTTCCACATTCACGGCAACGCTCAGAAATTCCGCTCTAGTTTTAATGGTACAAATAACAAAAGTTTGACCTAGTTATTTGTACGACACAGTTGCAAAATAACTTTTTCTGGTAAAGCCAAATATATTTTTAACAAAGTCACAAGTAATTTCGTGAAACTCAGTTTAATAATTTAATTGAAAATATTAGTGAGCTGTTATAAATCATTTTAATTAAATTGAAAGTTGCATTTAACATTTATTCTTATAATAAAGTTTACAGACCAATTTAGAAGCAATTTAATTGCAAGCCAGCTATCTAAATAACAAAGTAATTTAGTACATCAAGAATGTGTAAGCTAATTAGTAATTTGTTGCCCTATAAAGTAGCAACGTTATTAGTGGTTTTATACAATTTTTTGTTTTTCTTGGCTATTAAGCCTTTAAAGTGTTTTCAAAACTTTTAATCAACTAAACTAATTAGTGACTAAATGTAAATTTTATGTTATGTATTTTGAATTACTTTCGACATTTTCACACAACATTACATATATCTATAAATAATTTAATTAGTCTTGCATTATTTTAGGCCTCGATTAGTAAATTTTAAATTAAGCTGTAGTTTAACTAAGTGTAAGTTGTAAGAAAAAGCTTTAGTTTTTTTATCATGCATTTTAGTGGGAATAGTAGCTCATTATTACTTTGTAGTATATAGGAAGTCTATATATTTGTTCAACTCTTTCTTGTCTGCCGCCGTAGCTTTATTGGTATCTCATTTTTTTAATATGCTTTACAAGGTTCCGCACAAATATTTGTTTTGTTTTCTTAATCTCTTGATCGATGTCACTTTGGCCTACTTTTTCGATAACTTTATATTAGAAATGAAATCTATACACCAAACTTTTAACATATGTCCCAAACAACTATTTATAAATGTCTGTAGCTTATGCCGTATTACAGTTTTTTACTTTGTATTAATTGTGGTACTAGCAGCATTTAAAATACCTAATAGCTTATTAAATAGAGAGGTGGACTAGGATTTTTTCTGATAAACCCCATCCTTAAAATAGCCCCGTAAGAAGAAACCACATGGGTTTAAATGAGGGGAATTTGGGAGCCACTCGATGCCGCCTTCTATCTTACGGGGCGTCCAAATTTATGATCCTCTTTTCTTGCTGAAACCAGAATTGGTTAACTTGTTTTTGTTTCCAATAATTGAAATAAATTTCTCGAGAACTTCCGTGGGATAAACTTCTTCATTCACATGTTTCATGGTAGAAAATTTCACACTGTACACCAACTTTTTTTGGATTCGACACCCCGCTGTCGGTAACTTTGTTTGTTGGCATAGCTGTCTAGTTAAAAATAGGCTTTAGCTGTGAAATGGACGTTCCTTATGTTCAAATGTTCAGAAGCATTTGCAATTGAATCTTGTACGTAAATTGATTCAATGTCTTAGTAAGAATGGTGTGCATAGAGTCCACACTGACATAGAATTGAACTGCGCTTTTAGGGACCGAAGTTGTGGGCACTTGTTCATAAAGCTACCGAGCTTATTCTACGGTTTCGAGAGTGTTCACAGTGACTTGTTCTTAACAAATTGTCATCTAGTACATGCCTGTCTTCTCAAACTTTCCAATCAGGCTATTGTAATATGGTAAAATAGCTAATTTAATTATATAGCACATTTTGTCACGGTATTTTTTATCTTGCTATTGTAGAAACAAGCAAGGTAGTGTGCTTGTCAAACTTGGCCCTGAAGACAGTTAGTGCTTCGTTAATACTTCGGCTACAATTAAGACTCTTTCTTCGGTTGAATAACTGGTTATAGCTGATGCCATATTCAGTGTTGATCTAGAGTGTAAACCAAACTCCAAATATTGACCTAGCTATAAGTAACGTTGAAAAAAACTCTTTTCCGTGACGTAATGAAGGCCTTGTAGAAACAAAAAAATAAGAGTAGTAGTACGCAACCCTGTCTTACCATAGCTTTGTTCAAACTGGGATAATAGTTATCTGTCATGCTCTATTTGAGACATGTAACCATTATAACTTTTCTTTACAAGAATTAGTTTCTTAGGTAAACCCAAACGTTTAAATAATCACATGCCGCTCTAAAACTACTTATTATTTACATAGACCTTTATCTACTTGAATTAGTGTTATTTTTGATAAAACCCTGTAAACTTATTTGTTAATTAGATATAACGTAAAGGCCGCTTTGCGGCCTTGTTAAAGTATACTTCTACGCATGAGATGGTAAAGCTTTCGAGTGGTGTGCGTTGAGGCGCTTCGCGCCTTTCAAGAAGTACAAGTCCTACTTTCTCTCACACTTAAATATAGCTACTGGCATATAAATGTAAATGGGGCTATTTTGTAGGCCACCTGCACTTCTTTTCTTGCATTTCTGATCGCAGATTCGGATTCTACGTCAAATTTGGCTGTCCCTTTTTATTTTTACAGAGAGAACCGGCGGCTAGGGTATTTTATGTGCTGTACTTATTGTTTGTAGAGGAACTAGGCTTAGTAAAGCTATGTCCCTCTAGTTTTCACATATCTGTGGGTTATTTTTCTTTAGCAATTTAAAAATTAACAAAATTATTTGAATTTTTGGTGCACTACCTCCCTCTATTCTAAAATTCACTTTTTATTTAGTGCGTCTTTACAGTGTTCTGCTTACCTTAACAGTTGACACTTTGTTTCCTTTAAGATTTTTCCTGTCTTATATTTTATAATTCCATTTCTTTTCTTTGTATTTAGTTGTGTCACATTTGCAAATAGTTTATTATGAATTTTTCTAATTTGCTTGCTTTTTTCATAACATCTATTTTCGTTTTTTTTTATTTCGTGTATTTAATATTTTCTTTTCCGGCTTCCTTCTCTTTCTAGTAACATCTAATTGTAAGTAAATGCACTCATCTACTGTTTTTAGGCTCGGTACTTTTCGCAACTATTTATAAAACCTTTCTTGAAAATGGTCCTTATTATTGTAATATAACTTATTTTGTTTAATATTTAGTATTTTATTTTTATATATTATTCTCTACCTCCTGTGCTACCTTATGTACAAATAACGTTTCTCTCATTATAAATTTGTATACCCGCGGAAATCCGACTAGAAATATCGTCTAATATTTTCGAATTCTTTTTTATCAGTGTCTGCTTATGCATATAAATCTTTCTGTATCTTTTCTAACATTTAGCGTTTATATGTTGCACACAACTGGTTATATATTTGGCATTTATAATATGGAAACCAGGTAATGTTGGAAACTAACATATGTGTTACTGATAAACTTCAATAAGTATAATACAATAAGAATCGAATGAAAGAAAAATGTCCAAGAAGATCACAATAAAGGAATTTATATTACATTGAAAGAATACGAAATTTGGAAGAACCTTTTAATTGGACGGGCATATCGTTTTAATCTAATAACCAAAACTCTAAATTGCAGTAAATGATATATAAACAACTTATTTATAAAAATAATAGTAAAAATTTAAAGGATACTTACCAGCTGATAAAAATATACTAAATTTGCTGTTAAAAATTAATTCAAAAGAAAAAATTATGCCAAATATGTATAGAAAAAGAGCATAAGACTTGCATATTGCAGAAAACGTGATAAAAGTATATCTTGCATGGAAATATTTAGGGATTATTATGGGAATGCGTCAGATATAAAACGGAATTTTTTACGAGCCGTGAGGTGAACGGGAGGCGAGAGGCTTCTGAGGTTTGTAGATAGGGATGCCTAAAGTGGATGTCCCCATACAGCCTTTTCAGTCAGTATCATGATGTCAAAGTAAAACGCACTTATGTCTGTTGTGCGATAGGTTGTTGTCTTTCACGACAAAGAGCGTAAAACTATCCGAAATGTGAGGAGACTTAAGATACGGTTCGCGTACAAGGCCTTCAAGAATATATATACTATATACTATTATATAAGCTCGCAGAGTTTAGTCCTCTTATGTGGACATAAATTTTGATTGTTTAGAATTAAAGCATTTTAACTTTATGGGTTTATTGACTGTCCTTATCTGGACTGCTCGGCGCATATCACTCTTATATACATGCTAAGGAAGATTTACTATATTTTTAGTACCCGCTTTTAGAATTTTTATAACAAGCATAATTACTTTCCTTACTAAATCTCTAGAGTTAAAAGTTATGTACCTATACTTGTTTAAGAATTTTATTGTAGATGAGTATTACATTTTAACAGAATGCCTCAGTTCATATTTTTATATTTCTAATTTTGTTTCTCTGTTTTTTTAATTGTTTTTTCAATTTTAGATTTTTCTCAAAATGTATGCCCAAGTTCTTTTAATGGGAATTATACCAGGCTTTGTCAATTGTCGCATCTAGGGAAAGGGCTGAGCATATGTTCTTTTCATGTTTGTTGTGGAGTATAAAGTGATGATAAGACAGTAGTCGTTTATTTTCAATTATTTTATTGAAACTACTCAAAAATAGTTTCTAAAATAACTTAGAAAACATATATAGCAGTGAAACTATGCTGTACAATTTCACTTGATTGTCAGTAGGTTTTCCGGGCCTTGCTTTTATTGTATTTGCTCTTGTTTTTTAATAAATTAGTACACAAGTGAGCTTAAGAGTTGAATTTATCAGATATGTTAGTTTTACAGTGACTTTTATTGAAAACTGTTTCACTATTTCTCCATTTTAGATTAAATCAAGTCCAAAAGCTGTTTAAGGATTGATGTTCTCTTTAGCTATTTTTTAGGTTGTAATTATTTTTTTTAACTATTGATTTAAGTTGTTTGTTTTTCTGGAAGGTATTTTCTAATGGTAAGCCAAACACATTTGCTCTTTTATTGTCTTTCGCTCAAGATTCTTCGAGTATGAATAGAATTTGTTTAATTGGCGTGTTTAATCTTTTCAGTTTTATATTTTGATCATTTCCTCATTTACTGAAATATATATAATCAATTTCCTTATACCGGAAGGTGTCGGGATTTATATTCTTACATTGTCGTAACAGTAGTACATGTACTTTCTGCACAAAACTTTTTTCACTCTTCACTTTTGCTGCCTACCAACTTAAATTCTTCTTATTTAATAACATGTCAACTACGTTATCCGTCTTCTTCGCATATTATTTTTACTTAACTATTATTTTATAGCCTTTATAAATGTCCCCGCCAACCCAAGTGTCTGATCGCGGTCTTAACTTTCAGTATTTTTCGGCCTCTTCTAGTTGTTCCTATAACTGCACATGGATACATCATTTCCACTTATTAGATACTTCTTAGAATTTACCTATTTTATTTTTTCCGTGCAACTTTGTAAATACATCAGGTAAGCAAAGGGAAAAGTAGCCAAGTTACAGACTAGAAAATTATTGCTAAGAAAAGGAGGCTAAAAGTGATGTAGAAATTTGAGTTGAATAACAAATACGGCCTGTCATTCTGAACAAATGGCGTGGCCTCAATTGGTTTAGATCCCACTTTTATAAGCTGAAAGTTTTTGAATAAGAACTTGGCCTTATTTTTAACATTTATATTTTTGAGGGATTTATGTATTACTACTAATAAAGTAATATCCCTTCTTCAAGACGGCACAGATGATATTAATTTTTAATCCAAATTTGTTTCAACTCTCCATATTGTTATAAAGAGCTGTGAATTGATTTTATTACTTCATTCTCTCCTTTGACTAGCTCTGTTGTAATTGCGTTAATTACGGAAGTTTTGTTAGACTTGAGTTTTTATATGGCTCTTCTATTGTCTATTCTATCATAGGTGCTTTTATCTTTCTTTTTATTATTGTCGGTCAAATATGCTCTTATGTGCAAATTGGATTTTTTTCATTTATATTATTATACAATTCTACAAATTATTTTATCCTTTCTTTTATAATTTCGTTTTTATCTCACGTTAGTTAAACTTTCTAGTAACTGCATACCTCTGTTTTGTCTCATTTTGTATTTATTGTTTTCTATAGATTTAAAATTACATTTTGTTTTCTATATTTTATTAAATAATTTTTTGTCGCGCAATAATATGTATTTTGTAAATTTATTTGCATCGTTTTAATTTTGTATCATATTGTGAATTTTTATTTTTTGATTTTATGCATAAAGTATAAAACAATTAATAGAAAATAAAGCAGAAATTCTAGGCAGATGACAAAAAAATTTATTAAACTGTTAAAGCAAGAAAATAGTAAAGAGGAATTAGAACAATTAAAGAAAGGCCGGGGAATGGAAGAGTAGACCCACCTACAAGAGAAGAAAACCAGATATCAATATAACTTATAAAATATGGAGGACCAAAGATATCGAAGGGGGTATTTGGATTTATCAAAGATATGTGTGAAAGACTAGATGACTAAAGAATGGGCAATGATATGCCCAATCCATAAAAGCGAAGGTAGATTATGTGACAAATATAGGGAAATGACGTTACTTAATGTGAGCTATAAAATATTGCGCAAACTTATAGAAAAAGATTAACATGCGGATGGAAAAACCAGTTGGAAGTTACCAGTGTGATTTCAGGAGAGATGAAGCAACTACGGGATCACATATTCTCAATCAGAGAAATACTTAAAAAATTTAGAGAACATAATATTTAACTTCACCACCTATTTATATATTTTCTTAAAGTCTGCCATTCTATACTTAAGAAAAAAACTGTACAACGGGCTAAATCAGCTAAAGGTATTAAGAAACCTAATAAGACTGCCTAATAAACACCGGAGCAAAAGTATGAACTCAAAGTCAGCTCTCGAAAGATTTTGGGATTTATTGTACCATGTCAACCACACTAACTTTGTCTTAGAAAAAGTGACTGCTTATAAATTTTGGATGCGCGATATATAACAAAGTATAATATTGAGGTACACAGATGATGCATAAATCATAAGCAGGTCACTATAAGGTCTGAAAAAATGGGCTCGTACATAGAAGAACCGGTAGCAAAGCAAGGATTGCAAATCAATAGCAAAAAGACAAAGCATATGACCACCGCAAGATAGACATCTGTATGATAACGTTGCTGATATAACAATAAATCAAGAAAGGTACAAAAGAAGCAATAACTTTAAGTATCTGGGTTCAATTGTTAATGGTAATAATTAAATAGGAGAGGCGTAAATGCGCGATTAATAGGAAAAACATTTCTAGTTAAAAAGTGTTATAAAATCCAAGGTGCCATTAGCGAAGAATAAAGTTAGAGTGCATAAGACAGTAATAAAAATAATGGTTATTTACGAGGCGAAACTTGGTATGGCATATTAACAAACTGAGAACTGAAAACAAGATATGGAGAAGCAAGTATATCCGCTGAAATCAGAAGTAAAAGAATAGTTTGTTTAGCTTGGTTTGGACACGTCGAACGGATGGAGCCCTTTAGAGGAGTTAAAAACCCTGAATAAAAAACCAGAAGATAAAAGAAGCAGATGACGACCAAAATGAGGAAGTGCGGGACGATTTGAAAGGGCAAGGCGTCATAAGATAGAGGAAAAAGACAAAAAGCGCAGAGAATGGAAAAAAATTATAAGAGGGGTCAAGTCGCTAGAGCAGGGGTAAGAAGCAAATAGTAAGAGTACGAGTGTAACTGTTCAGAACTAACCTTAAAGAGGAAACAAATCTCCTCGGGACAGAACAGGCCCTTGGACTACAAAACAGGACGTCAATAAAACCCAAAATGGGAAGGTTTAATAGCCTTAAATCCTTTTGCACCGTAAACTAATAGTATTATGAGGGCTTTGCAGCACACCCCCGATTTTACTAAACTTTTAAAATATGTTTTATACTTCTCTGCATTTATAAAGATCAGTCATCATACCAAATCTTCAATTTTCTTCAAATTTCTGATGCTGCTTATTGTCTGATGTCATCATCCTTGTTGAATAACTATATTTTGTGCTTTAGTAGATAAGTCATAAAAATAAACCGAGGTTTTGCCATTTTTTACGATGCTATTGATATAGTAAGATGTTTATTTATAAATTTATTGAAAATTTTACTACATTACAAAACACGTCGGGCTACCTACACGTTGATTAAGACATGGACTACCTAAACGGAACAAGATTTTGCACTGGAAGGTAATTGCACAGAACGGTAAATTACTGGAGTAGAAATATTTAAACACTCTTCTATCTGATTCGAACGTTTTCCTAACAGTAGCGGTGTTTTTTTGTGATAGAGAATGATGGGCGTCTTCTAGACTACAACTTATTATCATCACCGAAAATACCGAAAGTACGATTTTTAACACAAGAGGCATTTTATCTAAAAGTTGTATCACAAAAATGTTTGATACTCTGTTTTTGACAAAATCGCACTGTGAGCTCTTCTCACTGTTACAATTCAGAAGAATCTAACACTCAGAAATAATTCTGTCAGCTCCAAACTAGATATGAATCTATCTCGATACACTTCAACATGTCACAATTCACTTAAGCCAATTTGGAAAGCTTTCCTGTATCCGGTCTCAATAAAGCCAATCTTTAAAGAAAAATTAGAAGAGTAATAGAAAATAAGAACATTTTTAGTTCAAAGAAATTTGAAACCTACTTTTCTACTGTATATAGGTTTAGAAACAATTACAGTTAGCAAGTGGATGTTAAAAAACCTAACATCGCAAAAATATTAAAGGTTTGTGCCTTGACGGTGAATCTTATGTTAAAACGCTATAGAGAGACAGAAGGTCTTAAGGAACTTCATGGCCCTGTTCCATCACGAGTAACATCCGATGCAGAAAATCAATTCATCAGGCTGATGAGTAAGCAAAATAAAAGATTAAATGTCCCAGATATTGCTGAGGAGTTTACCGGTGTGGTAGTGAGAAAACAGTATCGGTCAGCACAATAAAGCGGCGTTTTCAGTAGAGTAACCTTCATGAGATGGTACTGCGATCAAAAAAACCCTTTTAGGGCATGGTAATAAGGTCAAATGGCTTCAGTTGGCGCAAAAACATTGTTCCTGGACAATTGAACAGTAGCAAAACGTTTTATGGACTAACGAATCCAAATTTGAAATTTTTAGTCAGAAACGCAAAACTTCGTGCGTCGGTCTAAGACTGAAAAGATGATCCAGTATTGTTTCGACTGTCAAGTACGGGGTATTTTTCTTTGGCTGGTGTGGAGGACCTAGTAAAAGTCGATGGCATTAAGGAAAAAGAACAATAAAAAAATTTTTAACGGAAAACGCCATACCATCTGGGTTACGATTAATCAGAAAGGGATTTATGATGATGGAAGGTAATAATGCTAAACATACTTCAAAGCTTTATAAGGACTATCTATCAAACCAAGAAGAACAAAAAACGCTCAAAAATATGACATGGCTACTACAAAGTACATACCTCAACCCTCTAGAGTTGCTATGGGATGAGCTAGACAGAACAATAATAAAGGAGCATTCTACGTCCCAAAATCATCTTTGGGGTTTTCTTCAAGATGCGTGGAAAGATTAACCTCTCGAAAAATTAAAAAAATTAATCTAAACAATACATAAAAATAGTATTAAATGCAAAAGTGTTTTTTATGAAACAAATGTTTAATATTCAAGTTAATTATTTCCAGTGTTCATAATTATTTTTATTTGTTTTAACATATTGTATAATAATTTGTTTCCTTACATCAAAGAATATAAATTTGTTTTTATTTAGTGTCCATACTTTCATAAGCGTAGTGTAACTTGACTAGCATTAATTAAGTAATAAAAATTCATTTTTGTTAATGCTGTTTAATTTTGCGGTGACTTTATTACATTTCGCCGGAAAAGTTGTCTGTGGCTTTGCCAATGAAATCTTGTAATTTATAATTTATGCATTGCTACATTAGCCTTGCAGCATCCTTTTTTGTAGGTGTGTCTCTCGTTAAATTAAGTTAATTAAAGAGCCGCCGCTCTCATTAACTTGGATGCGTTGGTTCGAGATAGATCGCCGGCGAACTGACCCAGCACCTCCACCATATGTCACGCGCCAGCCTTACGGCACACGTACTCCGACTCGTCGGAATTAAACAAAACAACCCTCGCCAATTTAGCCTTTCGCTTTATTTAAAAGCTCAACTGCGCCGCAAAAGCGCGCTAAAGAACTTATCGGCCGTTGTCAAGGTGCAGTTTTCTCTGATGGACGTTTTAATCCTGGCGCACGGCCTTCGCCGCCCATTAGAGGGCTCTTACAGGCGCCCCCGTTCCCGCGGCCCCGGCGCGGTGTCTCCGGAAGCAACAAGAAACTGCCGGCCGTTACACAGTTTCTTCGTCCGCTTATTAAATTTCCCCGGCTCGTTCCACGTAGGAGCAGCTATCACCTCTCCGTGTCGGAGAGGATTTCTCTCGTGACATAATCCACTCTTACAGCAGAGCCAGACGACTGCAAATGCCACTGAGCTGCATCACTCTGCAGAGCTCGGCTTCCTGCGACACATCCGATAAGGCTAAATATTATTGCGACCCAGTTCACGTACCGCGCCAGATTTAGTTTAACATTTCAGGGCCCTCCGCCCCCGGCGTCCATGTTAAGCATGCACGCGGATTCCGGCGGCCCGCAGCGCTAACTGCGGCTTTGATTTCGGTCACTTTGGCCTTTTTCTCGGAAGTTGCCGCCGCGAGTGAGGCTGCAGCCTTATTGATCTCGCAAGTTTGCAAAACGCTGCTGAGGAGCCAATTGCGAGTGACATTAGAAATATTAAATTTTAAGTGTTCCCAATAAAAAGCCAGGGATGAAGAATAATGTGGAAAGTTTTAAGTCGCATATGCATGTATGCAGGCAAGGAAGCTTTATTAAAGTGGTGATAAAATATTCAGGGTTTCACTCAGATTCAATTTATTTTCTACTAATTTAACTTTTATATATTACCTTAATGTCATTAAAGATAACATTTATGTTTTGCCTTCTTTTTTGGTACACCTGTTAGTAAAGTAAAGCAGTCCGGTAGGTTAACGGGGTTGTGAATTTTCAATCTATTGGTTGTGTTGTTGTTGACTAATAGATTTACAGCTAAGGTGTATGTCTAATTTTCGAGACCTACCAGATATTTTTGATTCACCCATTTCACTACTTATTTAACTGTTTTTATTTTAAAGTCGCAATAGATGACTTTTTTATGTACCACGATGCGTCTACCATTGGCTTTAAACTTTCGATCGAAACCTTTGTATTATTTCCATGTTTTAATTGCTTGAAGTTTCCACAGTTGGACAACATAGGTCCATATTGTTTTTAATATGGTTTTTGATGCAACGTTTGGGTTTTCATTAGACGATAGGTTTGTAGAATTATCTGCGAACGTGGCAATAATTGTACAATTTGTAATAGGAATATTCGTTGTAAACTATAGTTAGCCTTCTTGCAAGACTTCGACCTTTATTGGGTATAGGTTCGTGAGTGAGTCTTGACATTTAACCTGGAACTGTCTGTTACTTAGGTAAGACCTTATGGGTTAATAGTAGGTACAAGAAAGGTTTTTCGTTATTTTCAATAATAGATTTTCATGTCAGACCTTGTCAAATGGCTAAAATATGCCCAAAAACGCAGCAGAACATTATTTCTTTGATTCAAATGGAGGTCAAATGTTTTCTCTGGTTTAGGTTCATACTCATGTACTATTTGAGCCACTTTTTACTGGACCAGAAAATAGCGTTAATTATGGCAGTTATTAATTTTATCCATTTATTGGAAGTTCTTTTAATTTATTTTAAATTTTTATTTCGAACCTAATTGTGGATCCGACTTCTGCTGCTTTAATCTTTTTAATTATTAAACTTAGTGGGCCTTCTTCTGGAGTTAATTTGGAAGAGTGTGATTCAAAACCATTTGTTAAATGGGTTGCAAATGTATCAACCTTCTCTTGTCTGCTTTTGGCCCAGGTTCTGTTAATTTTTTAATTGGGGGCATTCTGCGGTTACTTCAATTTTGGTGTGGCTTTCTATAGTCAATAATTCGATGTTTCTATAGCATATAGAATGGGGAGATAATATTATATAATATGATTTTTCTAATCTTGAAGTAGTACTTTTAAACTTTTTGTTGCATTGCTTAATCTATTTTTGTCGTTTGGGAATTTAGAGTTCTGTCAGGTTTTGTAGTCTTCTTTTTTAGTTATTACTCTTATTACCATATGGCATATTTTATGATTTAGCTGCTCTACTGCTTCATCAATTTCATATGCAGTTTTAAAGATATTTCCAGGTTTATATTCTCGATAATTAGTTCTATAAACGAGCTCCAATGGGTCTTTTTAACTTAGGGTGACTATGATCGAAGAACGATCTGATGATATGCCAAGACATTGTTCAATATTTAAATAACTTTGTGTTATTTTTTATAATGTAAAAATTTAACAACTTCGGAATTTTTCTTATATCTGTGGGCTAATATTTAGGTTGTCTAGTGATGAGGTACGGTGCGTGATTTTAATAATTCTCGGCTTTTGGTGGTTGTTACTCTAGCAACCCAATCTTGGCGGTTGTTGTTATAGTCTTCCCCAGCAATGAACTGTGCTCTAAACGTTCTAAAAACTGAGTATACCGTTCTGATTTAATATTATGCCTTTGTGGGCTACATAGTGCTGTGATTGTGATTGGTCCTATCCAGTTTTCTACAACTACACTTGTACCCTGTATGTGCTCTCGTATATATTTGTCAGTTTAGTAGTACTTGATTGAGCTTTTTATAATTACTACTGTTATCCCGTGTACTGTGGTTTGACAAGCTATTGGCGTTCCATTCTTTAATGTTAAGTATTTCTACCATTTTTTTAGTTTAGCGACGATGGGTGTGAGGAGGTTTAACATTGTTTTTATATTCTCAACTATTTCACACATCTCTGGCTATATCTTTAGCAAGTTGTGCATTATGGGATTTTATTTTTTCGTGTGGTGGCTCTTTTATAATTTTGATGTGTAGTATGATTTCGCATGTTTTCTTGATATTTTTGTAGAGAGCCATAGCAAGGAAAAACATATGAAATGGTGTTTTGGTAACTCTATGTTTGGTACTGTATATGTTTGTAATTTTGTGTTCTTGATTTTTTACTTTGGCTTTTAATTTATTTATATCACTGAAATGGTGAAGGTTTTTCTTCTTCATCTGGTAAGTATAGAACTGCACCTTTAGTTCTAGTAGCCTGATTATAAGGGCTTTATGGGTATCTTCATTTTCTGCCATAACTTTTATTCAGTTCTGCTATGAATGTTTAGTACGTTCGTTTTAAAAGTTGGTGGAACTTTTATTGTTTCCGTGTTCGTTGTATCGTAGTTATCTAATTCTCCTGTTTTATCTGATTTCTGGAAATGCTTGGGAACCACTTGCTAAACTGACTTTTGTATATTTCTTTGTGAAAGGTTTTTATTGCACTATACAATTGCCGTTTTCTTAAAAGTTACCAATTCTATGTTTTTTTTTTGGTTTGTCGTTGCTAATTGATAATCAAATAGTTGCTGAGGCTACGCCGTATTGCCCGGAAGTGTGCGCACCGCAAGTGGCATTGCGTCACTGAAGACTGTGCGCAGGGAATTCAATATTGTTTATTAGTGCCAGCCATTTAGGGCAATACAAAAATGATTAATTTATCACACGAAATAGTTGCAACAGTAGACAATTTTTTGCTTCGTAAAATTATAATTAAGCTACTTAGCACAGGATAAGGTTGTTATTCAAGCTCTGCCACGACGGCGAAGACCTCGATACAACGCTTCTCTCTCTCAACACAAAGCGACTATGGTGGCAGAAATGACGACAGGGGTGGTTAAATATGACAAGTTAACATTAAACAAAACAGAAAACTGTAAGAATAAAAGGTAAAATAACAGAAAATTTAAAGAGACAGATAATCCATTGGCATCTTCCCTGTACCGCTGCGCCTTGGAAAGAGTAATATGAGCAGCTAATGTTAACAGGCCGGGTCTGGTTCTTCCTCCCTTTCTCACAAACTAATTACACGAAAACTGTGAAACTTGTGTCACTTCTCGACGTAATCTCCCTGCAGCTGTACAAATTTTTTACAACGTTGACGCTATAATATCATGGTCGCTGCGAACGCTTTTTTAGGAATCTTCTTTGACCAGCGGAAAATTGCTGATGCAATAGCGCACAGTGTCTTTCATCGTTGGAAACAGCCAAAAGTCGCTAGGAACCAGATCAGGTGAGTAGGGAGCGTTAAAAATTACTTCAAAGTTGTCGTTACGAAGAAACTTCTGCGCCCCACCTGGAGGTCACTTTTGCATTTTCAGGTCTTTATTATGTGTACAGATCCCACGAAAATGCCAACTTTAGAGGCGATGTGTTCTACACTCATTCGGTGATCCTTAAAAACAAGCTTCTCCACCTGCTTGATCATGTCGTGAGACCGGCTGATGCGACGCCGAGATTATCTCGGTTTGTTGTCACACGACGTTCTGCCTTCTTTGAACTGTCGCACCTACAAACGCACATTAGACACATCCATAACACCATCACCACATGTCTCACTCAACTGGCCATGAATTTCAATCGGTGTCATACCACGCAAATGGAGGAAACGAATGACGCTGTTCTTGTAATGAAAACGTCGCCATTTTACGTATCAAAAACAGTCCTCACGCTCGCCGCTGCCGCTAGAGTCCTGTGTGCCGTGCAGTGCTGCCCTCTCTGTCACTCATTTACAAAGAATGCGCGCATATTTTGAAATGAACCGCATGCTTCTATCGGTTCCCAGTCCTGAAAAAAAGATTTGGAGGTGTTATAACTTAAATGCACCTCGTATATTCGATTTTCCCAATTGAATCATCCATGGATTTTTCCTTAATCTATGGGGAAAAATGTTTAGACATGCACTAGCTACGTCACAAAAATGTTTGGATTGCGCAGAGTTAACTAATATTCATAACGACACAAAAACGACTGACGCAGAATATTTTTGCCAAACATCAATAGAATATGCCCAAATTTTCCCCCAATGATAATGTCATCGGCACCGCCGATGACTACTCTGCAGTATTTAAGAAAAATTATTTTAGAAAAACTAGGAACTCGTTATATTAATTGCGTAGACCTTACTAAACGTTTTGATAAAAAATAAACTTAATTTTCTTCAAAATATAGTATTTAGATTACTCTTCCACTCTACTTAGCAAGCCACTCTCGTATAATGCACGATAGTGCTATTTTCTCTATTATTGCAAGAAAACAAGAGATTACATATTTTATTTTGCTTTTAGAGTTCCAGTATTTAAAATATGAATATAAATAGTTATAAATGTGACTCAGTTTGATGTTATAGCTATAAAAAGAGATAATTAATTAAAAAATGATACATCATCTATTGCAAGACATAATCTGGGCGAATTTGATTCCTAGAAAACTCATAGGTGTGACTGCAGTGCCGCAAACATTCAAACTAGTTCTATTACGACATAAACGGTCTTAGAAGTTTTTTTACTTGCTACACTTGTTGTGTGCAAACTAAATAATTCTGTGTAGCTAAGTAGATGAGGTTGTTGCAAAAGCTCGGTTAACTTAACTTTTAGTTGTTTATAACAAACTTCTCGCGGTAATTTATCCTCTAATCTACTTAAAACAATTACAGCTCGTGCTGCCATTTTAAGGGCTTCTAGAGAAGCTTCTATAACTCAATTCAAATGTCACAAATACTTTATAGCAAAGTAATTAGACAAAGATTACTATAGGTATATAACAAGTTCTGAGGAATGTGGAATTTAAAAAAAATTTATTAATATTGAGGAGAAATTAGATAATAATAAAATAAATTAAGCATTAATGTTCTCACAATTTTACTATTAATTGAAGATTATCTTCTTTTTTAAGTGCCGTCTCAGTTCCGAAGGCAATCATCATATCTATATGGATTTTTAAAATGGCTGATTTAAATAACTGGGTTGACGTACAATTGAATCAGTCTCTTAAATTCTTTAACCATGAGTGTCATTTTCTTCCTACGTTTCTTTACCTTCGCATTATTAATTGAAGCAAATGGTGTTTTTCTCTCTTATTATGTGACTCGATCAATCCACGGCAGTCTTAGTATTCTTCTGCACAACTACAGTTCAAATACTTAAAGTTTTTTGATATCTGTTTTAGCGTCCATGTTTCCATTCGGTAATAAGATAATATGTAAATTATTTTTATTCAATTGTGTTTTTCTACTTTTTCTATGGGTTTGTCATGTATATAGATATCTTCTCATTATTTCCCAATGTTTTAATTACTTTTATAAATTTAGTTTTCTTTATATTTAGGGACAGTCCATATTCTTCACTTGGTTCTACTATTTTATTAAGTATTTTCTGCAAATTTTTACAGTTGATAGCTATTAAGGTTGCGTCATCTGCATATATTATATTATTGATTGGTATTCCGTTCACTTTAACTCCTCTATTTTCGTCGCTTAGTGCGTTATTAATTATTTTTTTGGAATTACATATTAAAAAGGATTGGTGACAGCACGTATATTTGTTTGACTTCTCTTTTTATTTCAATTTTCAGTAATGTTATCTTCTATTTGTTAGACTGTTTTTTGGCCACAATATAAATGGTAATATTGTTAATGTCGATTTTTATCTTTTAGATGTTGAATTAACTAATCATCTCGAACATTGTCAATATCTTTGTTATAATTGATGAAGCTGAGATATACATCCTGGTTCACATAAAAGCATCACTGCATGAGAATGTTTCTCAATCCGTTTTCGAAGCCAAATTGGGTTTTGTCAATATCTTCTTCTAATTTTTTGTAGATTGTATGGTATATGATTTTTAAAAATGTTTTAAAAGTAAGGCTCATCAGACTTATTGTCGTTTGGTATTATGCCTGTTGCATATATAGTTTTGAGTAAGCTTACCGGTATATGAACATTTGAATATCTGAACCCATCACTTTTCCATATTTTAATCCTTTAAGAATTCCATTACTTTATGATTTAGAGTGATTTTTTAGTTAACTGTTGTTTCTGTCATCATTGAATAATTTATCAATGTATGTTTTCGATTCTTTCAATATCAATAAGTATTTCTCCATCTTTATTTATTAGTACCTTATGTTCTTTACGTTTTTGCGTCCTCGTTAATTCTTTTACTTTTATATGTATTTTAAAGTTGTCATGTTTAGTTGTAATTTTTCTATTTCTTTGAATTTATTTTTATACCATCGCCGTACTAATTTTTATTTGAATTTGTTTTCGGATATTTTTATATCTGTTATAGTTGTTATTTTTGACAATTAGACAATCGTTTGTGAGCTATAGGATTTTAGAAATCATCTAGTTTTGTTTTGTATTTTGACTTGGTTTAATAAGTATGGTCTGGTTTGCTTCTATCGACGTAGTCTTGAATTGCTTCTATTTGCTATTTGTATCTTGGTGGAGTATTTGTGTATTTGTAAGCTATTATTTATTTTTCCATTTTTATTTCTTGGTCTTTTAATAGAGAAAGATCTATTTTGCTTTTTATTGTTTGTTTTTCAATCGCGTACTATGGTCAGACAAAACATCAACCCCTGGATAGGTCTTCATGCTTTTTATTTTATTTTTGTATCTGTAGAATCTCCTCTTTTATTCCTTATTCTAAGTCCATATTTACCCACATATTTATCGTATTCTCCTCCACCAACCTTAGCGTTTAAATTCCCCAAAATTACAGTTGTATCCCGTATCTTTACTGATTTGGGTATGCTGTTTATCTGTTAGTAGGCCTCTTTATCTTTGCCCGTTTTATCTTCTGTAGGAGCATAACTTTGAATTAAATTTAGTTTACATTTCTTGGTTTGTGTTCGTATTTGTAATAGCATAATCCTATCTAACATAGGAATAAAGTTAATCGCAGATATTGCTGTGTCCTTATCTACAATTTTTGCATTTATATATTTGTAATTAGGATCGTCGTTGCCGGAAAAATATATAATGCCATTTGTTGTATACTGTTGGCCATTGTTTATCCATCTAGCCTCACTGAGAGCTAGGATGTTTATATTCATTCTCTCCATTTCTTGTGTTCCAGATTTGTACATGCACCTCATATTTCAAGTATCAATTTTTACAGCATTCTTTATAGCGTTATTCAAAATTGTCCTTCCGAAGATCCGATTTAACTTTTGAATTAGCCACGATGATTTAAGGATTATAAACAACCTTAATGCAGACATTCCAATCAGTATTTATGATTAAAAGTAGTCAATATAAGATTCACGTTAAGAGAAATGTAAACCTTTTTATTCAAATTTAATTCTACATGTAAATACTTACGCTTTTTTTCAAAAGAGTATGTTAATTGAGATCCCACACAAATGTATTTAGATGAATGCATTGCGGGAAGTTGTGAAATGGGGAAATATTTGAGCATTTACACCAGAGCGGTGGCTTTAGTCAACTTTACAACTTTTTTATATTTTAAATTTATAATTTTATTAACAATGTATTACAATTCTCCATCAGATAAAAAGAAAACATTTTTATTACTTGCAGTAGTAGAAGACGAACCGAATAGAATTAAATGGTATTTGCTTCTTTGGTGTCTGATTTTAGTTGTATCTCTTTAAAAACAAGTATAAGATTTATTTTATAGATAGCTAAAAACTGTGTTTATTATTGTTGAAGAATATGTTGACAACGACGTAAGTGATAAACTTATAAAAGTACTGTAAGTAAATCTTAACTCCGATATGGGCGGCTTTAATGCACGACCAGGAAATTGAGTTGTGTTAGGAGTAAAACAAATGTGCTAAGAAAATGCTAATGGAGAACGTATGCCGCAATTTTGTACAGATAATGAATTTACGATAAATAATACATTTTTAGACCACAAAGGACAATACAAATGTACTTTTGTTAGTAAAAGAGGGCAAAAGTCAATGACAGATTATATCGTTGCAAAAAATAAAATAATCTAAAATACCAGATGTAAGACAGCCGACAAATGAACAAATCAACAACTAAAAGCAAATTTTTACATAAAAAAACGAATATTAACGCTGTACAACCGTACAGGATTAAATTGACTTAGAAAAGCTGGAAAAAATAGTTAAATAAGATATAAAAAGCAATGGCGTAGAGATTGGTCACAGTAGAAGTAAATAAAACAGAAATAAAGTAAAGTATCACACACTTTTGTTTTGTAAGAAAGCTAAAGAATAATTACTCGTAAAAGAAAAGCATATCTACAATAGAGATTGCAATAAACTCTCAAACAATAAATAAAACAAACGTCATTATAGAAAAGCTAAAATAAAGCTATTCGAAGTTTTTTTTAAAAAGTTTAAAACATGATTTCTGTAGTATACAGAATTATATATGTAGTTTAATAAGGAATCAACAAACATGAATCAAGAACTTAATAGAAACAATAAAAACTAATAAAGAAAATTGCGTATATAATCTCTAATTTGGTTAAGGAAACAATAAAAATCGGCTAACTACAAAAAGAACAAAAAAGAAAAAGAAGAAATAACTTGGATTGTTTTCATTTTTGTAATAGCTTATCTGTTAAGCCTAAAATAACTTACTGTTTTAGTATAACTTAAAAATATTATTAGTTAAAAAATTGGATGCTATTTTAAAGAATGTAATTTTGTGTAACAGTGGAGAGGCAGGCGTGTAAATAGCCGCTCTCGTGGTGCGGTGTGGAAACGTAGTACGGCCCGTATTGGAAGGTCAGCCGATAAGGCCAAAATCGTCCCTTAAACGGCCGTCGCGTAAGCGGATGGGGGCGGCTACCGATATCAACCAATGAATTGCCAAATCGCTCACCTGAATCGGCTTCGGCTTCGGCTTCGTCGGCGATTCCAAGGTGGCCACCTCTGCGTTGCGGATCTGGTATCTGCGGGATGTTGAGACACGACCAAATTGGCCGAGCTGCGATGCGTGAATTTATGCGGGTTAAGACACGACCGAACTGGCCGCGCTGCGGGGCGTGAATATTTGCGGGGTGTTGAGACACGACCAAATTGGCCGAGCTGCGGACCGTGTATATGTCGGCTGAGCAAAAGCCCATGCCGTTCTGTGTGCGATGGCAAAACGTGCAGATATCAAAGGCCCGCATGCCGCCGCGATATAAAGCGGTTCAAGGGCGAAAAGGCCGCCACACCAAACAGATTTTATGCTTTTTGCATTATTAATGTGCTTAAGTGTTGCACTTAATTCAAAAATTAAAATTGTATATCCTTTTTTAAAAACGTTTCTATTTAAAATTACTATTTATGGTTTCGATTCAAATAGTTCATTTTGGATTTTGTTTATTTTCCAATTTTCGTTATTAGTGTTGTACTCTATCGTTGCAAATGCTAATAAAGGGTAGAATACTTCTATTTCTTGTGAACACAACCCAGTTTTGCTTAGTAACTTCTTTTATCTGTCTTTTGATACTTTTCATATACTTCACATATTTAACTTTTTAAATTTCTTCTTCTGAATAGCTATTAGGGAATTAGATATAATAATTGCATGAGTTAAGAACTCGCAAAAGAATTTTTCTATTTGGTTTGTATAAAAATGTAAGAGTATGCATATCTAAGCCAACAAAAGAACGGAAAAATCAGCTTAAAAATGATGTCTCACAATTTGCTAAATGCATAGGTAGGAGCATAAGCATGCCCGTGGTGAGGCTCTAATGCTCCGCAAGGGATTATGGCTTGCGAATATGCAAGTTAAGACTCCCACAAATTTACCCTTAGAATTATTACCCCTTGTTCAAAATGAACGCAGGTACTCAATTATTTTTAGTGACTGACCACCCGCTAGGCTTTGGAGCCCCAGGAATGAACCCGGGCCCGTCCGCACCGCAGCAAAGCTCCTCAACCCCTTGGTGATCCAATATATATCTATAAATGACTCTGGCTCAACTAATTTCTACTACCTAAAAAAGTTCTAATTAAAAAAATTGTAATAGATCCGACTACACATTTCTATATCTCGATATTATAGTATTTAACAAAAGCAGTCACGGCAGCATTTTAAGCTTCTATACCTGAAAGAAAAGCCTTAGTGCGGACATCTGTCTGTCCGTCTGTCGAGATTTTCAACTCGAGAACTACTGAACCTAAAGACATAAGGGGGTTATCATTTGAAAGCCCATGTCCTACCGGGTTTACATCCGCGAACTTACATAAGTGGGATGTCCTACAACAATGCAATAAGGTTTTTAATGCACCCAGCTTCCAATATGTCATTTCTTATAACTTTTGATCAAGGCAGCTTCTAAGCTGGAGACCAGCTTCTATTTCTCTTATTTCTGACATCTCTCACGCCTTATAATTTTTGATCTGTAATAGAGACAACGTTTTCACTATTCAACTAAGGACCATAAGTCAAGTTCAGACGCCATATATCAGCCTGATCGGAACATCTCGAGACCGGTTTGTATAGAAGCCCCGGACATCTGTGGAACCGGAATTCCACGTCCGAACTTGTTTAAATTTAATATGGAATTTTTTTTTAGAGGGTTTAATGAATGCTCCAACGGATAAAAGTCTATCGGGGAAAAATCCACCTGTCCCTTATTCTTCAATTATTGACAAAGCCTTTTCTCTAAAATCTATGTTAATCAGATCGTTTTTTTGTCCACAATCTTTAATAAATATTTGTAAAGAACAATACAATACTAAGTTTTGTAAACAAGGACGTATCAAATCTGGAGAACATTTTATTGATCTTACAAACGACAATTTCATTTATAAAGACACCGTACATATTGCATAAAAAAATTTTATTTAGAGTTATTAGAATTATTTTCAATATTTATACTTCCAGAACGTAAAATGGGCACGTTTAACCTAAGGAGAGCTACCAATATTGTAGACTTTTTTAATTAGCTACATTAATGTGAAGAAGTCTTATATTACTCTCGCTCACTAACATTTGTAGTTATAATTCACTTGTTTGGCATACTTACTTGATTATTTTTAATCATTTTAGTATTTAATATTACATTAGTAATACAATTGCAAGTTGGCTTGTTAAAAAGTTGCCAATAGACCTCTTAGTAGGCGACTAAGAAAAACTACAAATAGAAATTATTATGCCCTAAAATAATAACTTTGGCCTATATAAGTCATGATCCTACTGAATTGACAGAGTTATGGTACAAAAATATCAACGTTTTTGTTTATGTGTAGATGCATTGTAAGACAAAGACTACTTGACTGTGGATTAAAAGGCAAAAGTCTCGTGTCTCAGAAAAGCAATAAGGCTTTTGTCTCTAGTGAGCTAAAGAACATTGAAACTAGACAACAAATCAATAAAAGAAGATGCTATTTAGTTACGAATAGTATGTTAGAAGGTTCCAAAAATTAATATTTACCAAAATGTATATCCAACTGATGCCACGATAAATGAATGTCAACAAGTTAGTCAACTACTTATCGTATTTGGATTGGTTAATTTTAAGAGGTATCTTGAAGTATAGTAGAATGACATGTCGGCTAGTAAAAGATTTATGTTTAGAGATAAATATATTTTTTTTTTTTGGATGATAATGCACCTTGTCATAAAGCAAAACTAATTCAACCAACAAATTTGACAGAACAAATTATGCAACACTATCTCCGGATTTCAATCCTATAGAAAAACTTATAGTAAATGTCATATTTAAAAAGAAGTATAAGAGAATGGATTGGATATCTAATTCAAACTCAGAATTATTGTATTTTGTGTTACGGAAGTTAATTCCATGTTCAAAAGATGTGTATTAGTTATCAGGAGGCTGCCAATTAAATATTAAAATTAATTTAGATTTTATTTATATATTATGTAATTTTGCCATTTATTTTCTGTTTTACTGTTTATTTTGTACATTCTTACTATTTTAATAAATTTTCTGTCAAATTTTATTTCTATTTTAATCAAACTTTTTGCTGTGCTTCGTTTATAGAATTATTAGAGCTAACTACTTGTGCAGCATAGAAAACAAGTGGCCAAAAAATATTTTAAATTTTCATTTTCCCTTAATTCTTTATATGATATGACTTTTTCACTCCATTGTAATTCAAGTACAATGCATACCGATTTCTTTATTACCTATGATTAAATGTATTATTACACACATCACTTTCTCAAAGCCGCGATTCTATTTCATCCTACATTTAATCTTTTTTTGGGTATATTCTTGTAATCGGGATCATAGTTAATTGGATATTTTTAACTAATTCAATAATTTTTTCTATTGATCCCATGTCAAGCATTCAATGGTGTTGACTCGACTAAAATAGTTTTGCATTTGCACGAAATGTCGTGTGAGCATGTCTCGTTACATAATTAGGCCTCATCGCTGATGTTATCGTTCTTGGCACAAAAATTCCTGGGACAAAACCCTATCCTTACTTTTCCAAAAAGGTTTGATTTTCCAAGCTTGGGTTGCCGTTAAGGTGTTTGCAGCATGACAGAAACCTACACGTGTTCCAAGTGTTCGGTCTACCTAAACTTGGAAATGATGACGTTGATGTCTTCTGTGCAAATTAGTCCTACAATGATTTCCTGAAATTTGTAGCGTTTATGGTAACTGTCACGTTCTGAAGCCATCCAGCGATGGTGGCGCAGTCCTTGGCACCTGGCGGTGCTGCAAAGAACCTCTTAACGGAGTCCTGACTTGGACAATATGGGCTACTCCCTGAATTTGGGCCAGGACTCTAGCAATTGGCGCAGGTTTTGGACTCACTCTAGGACTTTTTGGACTTCTCGGAGTGGCGGTTGTTTCCGCACTTTGGATCAGCGCGACAACAACGCTGTGCGTATCCAAAGTGGTGACATTGACTCATGGACCTTCCCCTTATTTGTCCGCTTCACCGTCACAATCGTATTGAGAACGCCGCGTAGATGGAAGATTCCCTTCGCCTTCAAGGGCCGTTTAAGTTTCAAAAATATGAGCGTAATCGGTTTGTGATTGGGGGTTTTTCTTATCCACCTCACCATGAGGATTGGGATGTCGTTGTCGAGGAGCTCTTGTTTCAGGTGATAGCGGGGCTGGACTTTTACTTCTACCAGGAAGGTAGTCAGTCACAAAAAAACATATTAAGATGGACAGAGATTCTGTTTGCTACGTTGTTGGCCTTTAAAAATGCAACATTGTGATCATGAATAGACTTCCTCACGAAAGACCAGGCGACCTGATATATCCCCGGACGGAGGCTGGTAACGGCGGGCATCTGTTCATCGTCCTCGTGGTTACTGAGGACCTCGAAGGCGTTGATGATGGCAGATAGAGAGAAGATGGCACTATCTTTATATGCGCTCGACGGCACTAATTAGATACGGTGCTTAAACCACTTGAGCTCCCGCTCCCGCTCCCGCAGTAGGTTTGAGTGAATCCTTAGTTCTTCCCACAAGATATTTCACTGTTACTGAATTTTTATTTGGTGAGGAATGTGAGAGACATAAATAAACTAATTGAGATTGACATATATTAAGATATAAAGGAAATATTTAAAGTGAACAGCGGAAAAGTAATTGTATACAAAATAATTTTAAAATGGATATTAAATAATGCACAAATAAAATGTCAAACAATATGGAATTATATATAGAAAAACTCATGCACGCTAATAAAACAGCAAGACATAATGAAAATCAAATACAAAACATTGTGCAGTAATTTTGGGAACGACTAGCAGTTAAGGCGGGCATACGAAAGCCTTGATTTTTTAGTTTGCCGTAATCCCACGCAGATTGTAAACTCTCACCATTTTTAATAAAAGGCAATATTTATTTTTCATTGTACAAATTCTATATGAATAAATTTTTTAACAAATATTTGTTTAGTTTCTGTGTTTGGAAACGAGAAATGATAAACACAAACAATATTTTGATATTAATTAAGTGCAAACAAAAAGTGCGTGTAGTGAACGACTTTTTACGTCACAGAATACTCTATACTTCTCTTTGTTATTTTGGAAAGGTTAAAGTTATTGTTCAGTTTATTTAAAATATATTTCAATTAACAAATTACTGTATGTTACAAAAAAGTTTCATACTCTGTGATAAAAAAAGCTCAAATTACAGCGACTGAAAATACTGCGCGCTGTTTGGCGAAACATCAGCCTAATTAAACAGCCGTCATAACCCGATTTTATTACTTCAAATAGAGGCGATTCCTCTCCCTATTGATGTTTAATGGAATTGCTTAATCAGGTGTATTGCTGTTCACCGGCGGCTGTTAAATAAAAACCACGGGTTTGTTTGCTTTGGACATCACTGGGCTTAATGCAAAGCGATGTTAAAACGAGTAGCTTTTCATATTTAGCTTTATATCTTGTTTGATATGTATGTTGTCGGCTTTATTTCATTTGCTATAAAGAGTAACTAATTACAGTAGCAAGCATAAAGTAGTCATATTCACGTTTTCGGTCAATTTTAAGGTAGACTGAAAGAAAGAGCTTTAAGATTTGTAAGTGTCTTATTTGGTAGCAAGGTTTAATTAGCTACGTTCGAAGATTTTATGATAATTGTGGAAATTTTTTGATGTTTTTTATTTTTTGATGAAATCATTCTCTTCGGATTACTTTATATTTTTTTATAAAATAAAGCGGTTTTGTCCTTTTTCTGGCGATATCCAAAACACTATTATTAAAAGATATTAGCAAGGTTGAACGTGAGCGTAGCTGGCTCACCAGTACGCGATTTCTTAGTCAGCTCTTAGAGAGTTCTACGCATTATAGCTATCTATAGCAAGTGCTCCAAATTAGAAAAAAGTTAAGTGGTTGGTTGTCTGATAATTTTTGAAAGAAAACGTTTTGATTCAAACTATAATTTTGAACAAGATTTAGTCAAATTAGAATTACAACAGTTACTACAGGAGAGTCTCTTTGCCATTTTTAATAATAAATTCATTTTAATCCACCCGATATATTTGACAAGAAGTTGGAATTCAAGGACGTCAGTGATGAAGAATACGCTGTGGAAGTACATTGTGAAAAAAGGGCCAAACTAGGCTTGAGAATTTTAGTTGATAAGGTTGCCAAGAAGTTTTCTAAAAAAAATTGAGTTCCAATGCCAAATAACTGTACCAGTGGAGTTTATGTAGGAGCAACACATATCAGGCAAGTTATCAAAGAAGTTTTGAGGAGAAATTTTGCGATTGCTTGCTCTTCTGGGATTAATCCTAAAAGATCGACCAGAACAAGAGAATCAAAAACACAGATTGGCTCTCATATTTACTGCAATGCACGAAGAAGGGATCAGAATCGTATGAGATCGTTAAAAAGTTACCATCGAAGCACTACAAAGTAAATTTTTTGAAGGAGTGATTTGGTGGGGAAGACCTTCAAGTGCATCTTTACATCAAAAATCTCGACGACCTCGTTCTATCCTGCCTGTCAATTTTACTGGAATCTTGCGAGCTTGAAAATTATGAAGATTACAAAGGATAAATGTGCTTTCCTGCTCTCTTTTGTAGTTATGTTTCTCTAATAATCTCATGACAGCGTAAAAAGATACAGATGTTAGTTTGAGATAAAAAACAGTGAGAATAAGCTGAAAATCTCTCAAGTTTCTGCAATCCAAATTTCGACAAGAAATAATATGAAGATAGCCAGTATGGGGTTCACAAAAGAGCACAAGAATAAAAAAGATACGACCAAGAAAAAGAAGAAAAAGCACCATGGAATACTCGCAGCAGTAGCGTTCTTTGCAAACTAAGTTCCTGTTAATGATGAGACATGTGGATTCTGTGAGGAGCATAATTTGATTTAAGAACGTGTCAGTGCAAGCAAGGTGACGTTAACGAAGAAACATGAAATAATCAAGAAGAAGAGGCTGCGTTTTGTTTGTTTAAAACTCAATCACGTTATTTAAAATACGAGGACTTGTAAAATGTATTGTGTACGAGGAGAAATATCACCCAATTTTTAGTCAAGCACTAATTATCATAACAAATCAAGGACAGAGCCGGAAGATGACAGCATGTCAAACAGAGAATCCTGAAGTTTTGTTGGCAACACTTATAATTAAATTACATGGACTACTTGGAACAAAACCAATCCGAGCAATAATTACCACGGGATTTAAGATGTACACTTTAAAGAATGTAGCTAAATCAATGAAATTGAAGAAAATTAATAAGGAGTTTACGTATTATGCCTAGTTATATAGAATCCAAAGAAGTATATTTTATGATTTGAACACCAAACATCGTTTTGAATTCCTTGTGTCTAATATGTTGGTCATTGCTAGTAATATTATATGGTTAAGGATTCATAGAATTAGGAACTAAAAAGTCATAATGTGATGCTCATTGACCGTGGATATGAAACCGTCGATGAATTGCTGGAAATCTAACAGTGCATATTAAGCTTAGATGGACACTAATGGGAAAGTTGCCTGTTGAGGAAAAAAAGAATAACTTACTTTTCAGTTCAAATTCGCGTCCTTCCAGGAATTTGATCCTTAGATGCAATTAATATGCACGATGCAGCAGAAAGCAAGTCAAGAAAAAAAGAAATAGAAGATGCTACACTCAAGCATTTTGAAGACACTGTTGCTTAATAAGAGAATGATTCATCCGAAGTGCATTAGAAATATACAACTGATTATTACAATAACTAACGAACAAGGAGATATAGTTTCGTGCAGATTGAAAGCTGCAATGCAGAAGCTAGAAACTGGTGGAATATTACAGGTATATTATCAGATTTTTAGAATTAAAAAAAAGAATAATCTGGGTAGTATCTGAAGAATACACGTGCAGCAGTTACTTCTGGCTTTTTATATACCGCCATTGTAGAATGAGAATTGATCTTTGCATGAGTTTTGAGATAACAGTCAGGATGTGTATGTACGAAATCAATAAGGAAACAATGTCGCTGTTAACATAGTACAAGCTAAAGCGCGCTTCACAAAAAAGTCTCTATATCAAGGCTAAAATTAATCGCATATTGGTAGATTTTGTGCTCAGTCCACTGGTATCAATATTCCTGTTAAGTATTTGATGGGCTGAACAATGACACTTATAAGGTTTGTATAAGAAGTATCGGGAAAAGTTTCTGAAAAATAGATTAATTTGAGATATTGCTACAATATCTCAAAAGTCTACAAAGTACATCCCTTGAGCGTCGACACACTTTTGTCAGCGGCTTTTCCATGATTCAAAGGCTCTCTGGTAGGCAGATTTCAGAACTTCCTTAAGAGTACTTGTACAAGCTTCTTTGACGGCACTTAGGGTCTCATGGTGGTGTCTTTTGAGGGAGGATTTCGCTTTTGGAGAATCGTCCAAAATGCTGGGGTTTCTTCAATGCGTTGCAGAAGGTCTTCGCAAGCAGACACAGGCCTCTGTTTTTGGTCGTCCGTCAAGATCTTTGGGACGAGTTTAGCGCAGATCTTTTGCATCGTTAAATTTCCAGTGATAATGCAGTGCACTGTCATTTTATCAATGCCAATTTCATCTGCGACCGTACGCACACTTAACCGACGGTCTAAATTCAACACTTCACGCACACGTTGCATGTTGTAGTTGGTTCTTGATATCGACGGCACTCCACACTCTCTCGGCCACCTTTGAAGGGTTTGTGCCACTTAAAAACTGCAGTTCGTGACATGCTTTCATCCTTGAACACTTGGCGAATTATGCTCAACGTTTCAGTACTCGATTTCCCCAGTCCAACACAAAATTTGATGGCGTACCGCTCCTCAATCCTGAGCTGCATTTTGCACTTGCATCGAGTCACCCGACAGAGGTCCACTAAAAACACGATCTAGCCTGAACGAACGCTTGCAGGCGACTGGCGCTTGGCGTGTCTTAAAGGTCACATCCTCCACCAGCGAGCATGCGGTGCGAGTGCGTTCCGACGTACAGTCACATCAGGAAAAAATTGTTTCCGATACTTTTTATACTTTACAAACCTTGTATATAGTTAAAAAGTGAAGAACAATGAAATATCTTTGTCAATAATCGAATTTAAGAAATAAGGAAACTTACCGATGCTGAGAGTTGGAGACACGTTCCTGGAGAAGTCAACGCAGTTGTTGTCTCTTCCAAAGGAGCAATTTCGAAGAAAATGAAATAAGCCACATGGTGCATAGCACTTCCTGAAGTAGATATAAAAGCCCACATGTCTATTTCGAGACGGTAAAACTATCATTGAACTGTTCGGCAACAACTGAAGAATCGTTTCAGGAAAGAGTGCGTATCTCAACCGGTTGAAGTGTGAAGAGAAGACATGTAATTAAGTTACAGATATCGTGCTTCTTGGAGATAACAATTTTAAATGTTTGGATTAAGGAAAGTCATGGACATATTACTCAGCCGAGATGGAAACTTGTGAACTGTGCGAGTTATTCAACTCCTCTACCCTTCGAAGATCAGAACTAGCCGCAAATGTCACATCCAATCCCTTAGATTACACTGTTACATGTCGTTTACGTACTGCCTATCTAGATGCTAGATGCAACGTGATGCAGTCGGTGGTATTTGAGGGGAACTTAAATTTTTAATTGACGTTTACTCAAAACCATATGCAATTCAGTCTAGATAACTGGAAGAGAGTGCTCTGGCAAATAAATCAAGGTTTATGTTCTATGTCAAAGAAATGATTTAATTTTTACGCATTATTTGCAAATAATAGGTGTATAAATAAGTTCTCAGCTTCAGATTTCACAGTACGCAAATCACCGTTTACATGTAACGTATTATTCCGCCCTCTTGCGGTTTTAAAGCAATGACATTTGGTCTTTCGAAACATCATGCGATTTGGCGTTTGATGCACGTAAATCAGCTGTGTTCACGATGGCAATCACAAAAGAGCATATTCGATTTTCTATCCAATTCGCGTTTCATCTTAAGAAAAACGCCGCTGAAACCACCGAAATGATTTGTGCTGCATATGGTGAGAATGCTGTAAGTCATGCAACGTGCAAAAAGTGGTACCAAAGATTTCGCGGAGTCTTGAAGGTCAACCACGCGCTGGACGCCCTTAAAAATTTAACACGGATGAGCTGCAGACGCGTCAGGCTGGGAACTTCTCCCACATGCGGCGTATAGCCCAGACATGGCCCCTTCCGATTATCATTTATTCCGGTCGTTACAGCACCACTTGGCTGATACGCACTTCAAAACAGAAGAAGAAGTCTGAAAACGCGTCGATAACTTTATCGTCTCGAAGCCAGTGAGCTTCTATCACCAGGGAATTCGCAAGCTACACGAAAGATGGCAAAAGGTCATCGATGCCAACGGAGAATACTTTGATACTTAAGCTTTTTTTGTTTGTTTTTAAATAAAACTTTAATTTTGCCGAAAAAAGCTGAGAACTTATTTATACACCTATTAGTAATAAAAATACATATAACTAACCATCCTTTAATGAGGCTTTTTATTCCCTGTCTGTGAAAACACTTAGGTTAACTCATTTTGGCATTTTCATAATCATTTTTTTTCTTGTTGAACAGATTTAAATAATGAATAACCTGATGATACAATATCCGGGGACTAAGCAGGATGAAGCAAAATTTCCCAACCTAAAAGTTTCTAAAGTTTCTGTTTTTTGTATGTTTGGTCAAGTTTTAACAATTCCAATTACACCAAACCGGTATATTCGAGTATACGAAAAGAACTATTATTCCTTGTAAATTTGGTTTTAGTTTCTTTGGGTGGACTGTTCGATAAATGACTATTGCTCTTTTTTTTAACCACTTGTGATTATACGGTCAAGAAATGGTTTATTTTATGCCTTGATAACAACTAGCTGCAGATAAAAATAAATAAAGTTCAAAAGTTAGTTTAAATTATGCTGTCTTCTAAAATTACGCCCGATTTTGACGAAAATTGCTATGTCTTCTGAAGAATGTTTGTAATCAAGTTAGAATTACAAATTTCGTTTAATTAATGTAACAACATTATAATTGAACTAATGAAAGGGTTAAAAATGGATATATTTTACGGCACTTCTAATATTAATTTATCACCATCATCACACAGCCATTGGAGTCCACTGAACGTAGGCCTCCTTTGAATTTTGCAGTTTTGCAATTCAAGGGAATTTGGAAATTAAACGCCACGCTTGCCAAGCGGATTGGCAAGTACATAGGACGTATGGAGGATAAGAATATGTAAATTTTAGGCAGGATTAAGGTTGGGACATGATTTTTCCCCGGTGTCAGGAGATAGAGAAGATTCGAAGCTCGCGTGAGCAGGGTCGCCTTCCTAAAGATCTATCCTTTAGGGTCATAGAAGAGTATCTACCTGTTACCTAACTAGTATTAATTGCCAATTACAAAACATGAAGACGAATCAGTGATGTTATGGAGATGTTTTAGCAGAAGTGGCCCCGGATTCTTTTTTTGAGTTGTAGGGAAAATAAACACATCCTTAACATCTTCCAAAATAATAGGCTTTAATGTAGAAAGCAAGTTTACAAAAACAAAAGTTTTATATTTTAATATTACACTAAAAAAGGATCTTGTGACTAAGTTAATCGCCGAACTTAAATTTAATTGAGCATTTGTGGAAATAATTAGCTATGCGTGTAAAGAATAAAAATCCGAAAATATAGTCAAGAAATTTGATCAAATGATGAATTAGAAAAGGTTCAGATATTCAAGATATTTCGGGGAGAATTTGCTAGGCATATAGAAAATAAAACAGCCAGACATTTGACCAAAAAGTTTTTATCAACTGATGAGCAAGTAAAAGTGCAGTCCAATAAGAATTATCATTACCCTAATTGCCGCTTAATAGGATTGACTGATATTGTGCCAAATATTGTCATTTCTAGTGCATTTTTGGTGTAGTTAAAATAATCGTTTTCTGTTATATTACGGATAAGTTTGGATAAATTTCGTTATACGACTTTTTCTATTTCTAATTTTACGTTTGTTTCTCTTAACATTATTTAGTAAATCTAGAAGTATTCATTGCGTCACTGGGGTAAACAATATACATGAAACTGCAATATGCGCAACAAAACATAAATTTAATCACTTTACGTCTGCTATTTATTGTATTTTGCACTTTAAATTTGTTATTCGAGTAAATAAGCTATAAAATAAATAAAAAACAATACTTTTAGCATTCAAAACCTTTAAAGATTTAATATTAATTAATTTGTTAATGTTGAAAGAACTAAAAACTAATTATTAAGTGGCGAAGCGAAGCGGAGTCACTTACTAACTTCATGTTTTCCGTCCGTCCGTCCGTCCTTCCTAGCAAAAACTCGAGAACGGCTGGGAATTTCCAAATTCTGTTTTCACCAATCGACAGGTGACCAAAAAAGGCTTGTTTGCTAGTGATTTTGAAACTTATTGCTCAAAGGTCAGCGTTAGTGCTTCGCCACTTCGCTATGCGTTGCAAGCTTTGCAGGTTTATTTCTTTTTTATTGCATGGCTTTTCCATATAAGCGGTCGAATATTTTTATTTTTCATCTTTGACATACAACGTCCTCACTACTAATTTATCGTTTCTGTTGCCTTATTAAATTTTAGAGTCTTTATTTGCACAGTCTTTTCCATATCTTTGTAAGCTTATTTCTTTTTTTCAGTATTTTTTAATTTTTTGCAAAACAATATATTATTAACTTTCGAAAGTCTGTAAGGCGTAGGCGAAAGTTAATACGATCACACGACATCTTCAAGACTACTTGATCGATTCACTTTATATTTGGTCAGTAAATATCTTAGCTCTTAGTTGATCCGAGATAAAGGGGGTTACAGGCATGGTTTGCTTCGCTTTCGAAAGTTGCCTTTCCGGATTTTATATGCGTATCGTTTTATTTATCCTGAGTAATCTCTCACACATTTAAGAGTTTTTGCTAATCTTATTTCTTTGTTGAAGTAATAAGCTGCTTTTTTGCAAGAGTAACTTTATTATTTATTAGTTCTCCAATGGTATATGTACAGGGCTATCAAAATTAAACTTCTCTAACAAAAAATATTAGAACAATCTGAATTTTATTGTCATTAGTGTAGAGTACTGTAGTTACTTATAAAATATGATGTTGCTCATATGGCCTCCATGACTCTTCTGACGTGCAACCGTTCTTTTAGCGAAGTTTTCCATAACACTGTCTCATGAATGCAGTTCTATTTCAATACATATTTGATTTTTTATTTCTGCCCTGGAATTTTTGACATAAACTCTTTTTCTTAACAAGATCAGGGGCGAAACGGTAATATATACAAATGTTGAAACTCATAAACACCTAGGAAACTGAAACTTGGACCAACCAATGAACTATGAAGGCTCAGCACTCTATATATTATCGTTCATGAGATATGTCACTTTAAAATAAAAAAAGCGGGAGAACCCCCCTTAGGGGTGTTTCAATGGGTCGGGTTTATGAGACATTCCTATTCTACTTTTTAATGAGGAGTTAAAAAAGGTGGTCAGAAGTTTCGGCCTAATTGTACAATTGATCACTATACTCAATTGTATATATTACCTCTAATTACCTCTAAATATTCCGAGAGGAATTGACTGTAATAGCGTTACTAGCTTGGTCCTCAAAAACGTAGAGGACAATAATTCCTCCAGTCTCTTAATAAAAGTTTCTTACAAAAGTTAGCATCAAGTGCTGTGTTCTCTGAAATCCAATTCACAAATGGAGATCGTTTTTAGTGGTCTTTTTCTTTAAGTTCCTGAGTCAGTTGAATTTTATACGCCTGTAAATGCAGATCCTTTGTTAAAATGCATTGCTTAGTGCCGTATCAAATATTCAATATTTGTGAACGACGATGAATTATCGTGCTTGATTTTTCATGCACGCTATTACTTACTCGAATAATATTTTCACCTGAACGACCGTTGCGACGATAGCGAACCTTTGCTTTGTAAATAAGCATACCACCTGTTTCCAATTTTTTGCTCTAGATCACGAATTATAAGCTCCCTTGACATGCAATGGTCGTAGTTTCCTTTACCTAATCGTAAATGTTCGTCTGTTCTCATTATAAACTTGAATAATATTGATACGTTGCTGTGCAATTGTACAAATGCAAACTTCCATCGATCAATGTGGATCACCCTATAAAATTTTATTTCCTTTGCTTTTTAATAATTTTTTTATCATCTTTGTTTCTGTTACCTTAGATGATTTAGCCACATATAAAAGTATAAACATTTTATTGCTTTGGTGTTATTTGTTTATAATATGAGTTTGAAACATCTAGAACAATTCTTAATTAGCTCTGGTTTACATACTTCTTGTAACCAAAAGTTTTTGTTTTTAGGTTTGCATATTTGAGTAGCTAAAAATCAACATTGTATATAATATAGAAGTTTTGTTAATTTTGGATAAATATAAGCAACTTAATATGTCTAAGGTATTGTTAGCATTTTTAACGTATGGTTAATGGTTAACGCAACCAACTCGATAACGTCCTGTTTGATATATTCAGAATTTGCTGAAAGAGTCCACTGTAGTATCATTAAAATTATTTAAAAGTAAAGAAAATAAAGGGAAGTATAGAAAATATTATAAAATTTTATTTTGTACAGCCCAATTTGCAAATCTAACTAAGGAGACCTAAAACACTCTTCTTCACTGAAAGAAAGCTGCGATCTGATGGAATAGGCAATGAAAGGCTGGTTACATGCTGAAAACAAAATATCGGCCATAAGAATTTTACCCGGTAATGTTACACGCAGTTTATGTTGCACCGGATGGATGCGGAAATTCATGCGCATTTTCCGTGCGCAAAATGATGTAACATCGTGACAGGCAAAAATTTTAAGCGGGTTCTATCAAATGCTTCCTAAACTTGTCTTGAGTAGATAGGGGACGTAGCTGCAAGCAGCGACGTGCTATAATAATAATCAGGAAGAAGTGGAAAAAATAACGCATAGCTACTTCTTATTAGCACTAAAGATGCACACTATCAAATTGCTCCTCTGGTTAAAGCTTACACTTTTATATATTATAAAAGGAATAAAGAATACGCTTCTAACAATCTATATAAATCTATATATAAATACAAATTTAAACAATACGGACATTTCTAATTCTTTTATATTAATCGCAAAGGATGTAACAAACAAGTCATCGCTGTAGCGGCCGATACTCTGATCACTCAAGGTCTGACCCTTTATTTGCGCTCAATTGCAGGTGTAGTGTCTCAGCTCCATAAATAGCTTCGCCTTTTTTAGACACAATTGATGTAAGCGGCGTTTTAGGTCCGTTCGGGATAGCTGTTGCAAAAAGGGTTCTTGTGTAAGAGTTCAGATCTGATAAGACTACACAGTATTTCAGACATTTTAATGGAAGAGGTTCTTAGAAGCATTTTAGTTTAAGTTTGGTTGCACCGGCTGCTTACAAATATCCCTTATTACGAAGTGCACTGCTGAAAAGACATTCCTGGTATATAAAGAATGCGCCAGGTACGTTCGGAAACGGCGCGATTCAACTCATTTGCCGGTAAGCTTTTGTAGAGTGCTTTTATCACTTTATTTTATGGATTAATGTGATGCATTTTTAATTTAGTCTTTAAAATATACTCCAGGTGGTTTCTTTTGTACATAGTTTGGGTTACGGTTTTTTCATATTAAACTTAGTGTTACTCTAGTATGGCCAGGGCTTAAGTCTCAATTAGACTCTATCCTATGGTAAATAAACCTTTGGTTGTGCCAAAATCTAACAGATTCGGTATTTTATTTTGATTCTATGCTAATAGGTAAATTCACTAGCATCGTGGAATTTTAATAAATATTCTTTCTGTTGGCTGGATTTCAAGATTAGCAGAATATCTATCTTGTCGTAATTTAGAAATATGGTATCCTGTTATACGAGGGTAAGGTGAAAAGTTCTCGGCCTGACAATGAAATACTGCGACTTTCAGTTAAAAAATGATTTTATTTTTCTACATAATCTCCCTCGACTTCAACACACTTGATCCAGCGCCTCTCCAACATCAGTATTCCTTCTCGGAAGTGAGAATCTGGAAGATTGTGAAAATATTCATCAACTTCTTCATTGGATGCGAAGCGCTTCCCAGAAACAAATTTTTTTTAAGTTTGGGAACAGATGAAAGTCTGAGGGTGCCAAATCAGGAGAATAGGGGGGATGGTCGAGCAAATTATACCCAAAATACCTCAGTTTTCCCATCGCCAACGCAGGTGCGTTGTCCTGGTGAAAGATGATTTTTTTCTTCTTCAAGCCAGGCCTCATCTCCCGAATTTTGGCATCCAGCTGGTCAAGAAGATTGGAGTAATATTCGCTTGTAATTGTTCTGCCTTTTGTAAGATAATCAATTAACAGGATCCCTTTCGCATCCCAAAACACGCTGGCCACCTTTCCGGCAGATGTGATCGACTTCGCTTTCTTTGGCGCTGAACCACCGGCTTCCACCCACTGCTTGGACTACTGGTTCGTTTCTGGCTTGTAGTGGTGGACCCATGTCTCATCCATGGTGACAAATCGCCGCACAAAGTCAGTCGGATCCCTGTTGAATCGGTCCAAAGATTGCTGCGAAAACCGCTTGCGCATTTGTTTTTGATCGGCATTCAGCAAATGCGGCACCCATCTTGCGCAGAGCTTTCGCATCCCTAATTATTCGTGCAAGATGTTTCGCACCCTTTCTTCCGATATCCCCACAGCCTCAGCTATCTCACTCATCTTCACTCGCCTATCCTCCAACACGATATCATGCACTTTTTCGATGGTTTCCGGTATGGTTGCGGTTTTTGGCCGTCTTTCACGTGGGTCACTTTCGAGTGATGTGCGACCACGTTTAAATTCAGCTGCCCACTTTTTAACAGTTGCCATGGAAGGAGCAGAGTCCCCGTAAACTTTTGCCAACTTCAGATGAATTTTCTTAGGGGTTAATCCATCCAAAACGAAGAATTTTATAACCGCACGATATTCAAGTTTATCCATTTTAACAAAAAACATGCAACATGTCTACTGAAAAAATTCGTGTAAACAAACTACTTGAGCGAACAAGTTGAAACTAGTCATACGAACTAATGACACATACACCCAAGCAGGAAGCATAATTGTTTGCCGATTGCAGCACCATCTCTGTGTCAGGCCGAGAACTTTTCACCTTATCCTCGTATGTGGTTTGTTTGCACGTTAGTATTCCAGACAGAAATTCTTAGTGTTGAATTTATTATTGGGCTAGTTCTGCTATAGTCGACATTGTCAAAAATATGTTGTTCTGATTAATAAGATAGGTAGATATGTTTCTAAATTTACCGAGAATATCTGTTACGTTTTATTTCTCTTGATCTTGACTCTCCAGTCAAACTAGAAAATAGCAAATGTGCTAGATCAAATATAGAAAAGGCAAAAGCATTCGCCAAATTTCTTGATAAATCGTTTACTCCTTTTCCGAGAACAATTAGTGAAAACGAGGATCCACACGTTGCCAGACTCGCCGCTACAAATGGAACTCCCAGTAAAAGGGTTCAAGATCCACGAAGTTCAACAAATAATTGACAAAGATCTCAACAGCAAAAAATTTCCAGGATGGGATCCAATCACAAGCAAAGTACTCAAAGAACTTCCAGAAAACATAATTTGAAATACAACGGCACTTTTAACGCAACATTAAGATTAAATTATTTTCCAGCTTCTTGTAAAGTAGCACAAATCATACTGATAGCAAAACCTGGCAAAGACCCTGAAAGCGTAGTCATACAGGCTAAACAGCTTCCTGCTAATATTGCCGAAAGATTTCGACAAACTTCAGCTTAAAAGATTCAAACCAGTACTCGAACAACGGCACCTAATCCCCGAGCATTAGTCTAGCTTCAGAGAACAGCATGGAAGTATCGAACAAGAGCATCGTATAGTACGACATATAAATTCTGACATCGAAGAAGGAAAATATTTGTCAACTGTATTCCTTGATGTGTCGCAAGCTTTTGATAAGGTTTGGCACTCAGGACTACTGCACAAAATCAAAAAACTACTACCTTATAATACATACCTTAGACATGATGATGAACAAACAAGTCTAAAACCAATTAAATCGGGAAACATCTTAGGGTCAATCTTGTATTTGATCTTCATTGCCGATCTTTCAGTACTACGAGGTGCAACAGTAGCGACTTTTGCTGATGACACGACGGTGATTGCATCATACGTAGCTCCCAAAACTGTATCTAATTTTGTTAAAAAAAAAAACAATAGCTTAAAACTTTGAGAATAAGGATTAATGAACAGAAATCTGTGCATGTAACTTTTATCACGAAAATATCTACTTGCTTACCAATCTATTTCAACGAACAACCTATATCTCAAGATACAAAGCTTAATACTTAAGTATCGCTCTATACAGAAGACTGCTATGGAGACCCCACATAGAAACAAAAAGAAGCAATTAAACATCAAACTAAGGCAGCTGTATTGAATAATTTGAAGAAAGTCGCAATTTACCCTAGAAAATAAAGTGATCGTGTATAAAGCAATATTAAAACCAATATGGAGTTAAGGAGTGCAGCTTTGGGGATCTGCAGCCAATTCAAACATAGAAATATTAGAAAAATTCCAGTCTAAGGTTCTATGTCAAGTTACCAACGCCCCATGGTACGTAACCAATGCAACTCTAAGAAGAGACCTACATTTACCTACGGTTATAAAGGTTGCCAAACATGTCAGTGCGTCATACAGTATAAAATTATCAGTGCACCCAAATTAATTAGCGCGCAGACTTCTTGACGAATCAGATGACACACGTAAACTCAAGCGTTTCAAACCCTCAGAGATTCCAAATAGGTTCCAGTAGTAGCAATCAAAATAGACTTTATCAGTGTAAAGTCTTATCTAAGATCTAAACTGTAAAAGCACGATTCACTAGATGACCTGCCTACAAAATATGTTTTATGTCTTTGTTATTGATAGTGTACCCTCATTGTAAACTGTCTTGGAGTTAAATAAAATAAAGTTCTAGCTTAGAACAGTTTGACGGATTGTCTTCTTTTCACAAAATGACTATTTTTAGAATCCAAAAGCTGAAGCATCGCGCCGGAGTAATGGGTAGACGCTAGGTCTGGCCAAAATAATGGGGGAATGTTGTGCTTACGATATAGAGGTATTAACTGTTTTTGTATGCATTCTTTTCTGCTTTGCCTTCAATTGCACCACATGTAAAAAATGCGGAGCTTGTAAGGCCGCAAGAACCTATGGCCTGCCATACAAGGATTTTCCATCCATATTGCAATCCATTTTGACGCATGTTTCGTCGTTCATAAAAACACGAGTTTGATTTTGAATTAAATCGCCGTGTACTCTGCTATGACGTTTTTTGATCGAAGTTGTTGCTTCTCGTTCCTGTTTGGAATTTTTAGCTTTTTCTAAGTGCTCTTGTTCCTCTTCGCGATTTAAACAAATCATCAAGCCTTTGACCTCAATAACGATTCGCTTCATTGCTTCGTAATCAAGAGCTGTTGTTAAACAATAGTAACAATTACAAGCCAACACTCAGTCGATGCGATCACTGCCTATTACTTAAAAAATAGTTGCAATTTAAAGTTCAGCATAAAATTGAACGTGTCCGTTTAGTAAAATGAATAGTCCTTGCAATGTAATTTTAGAGTAAATTTGCATTTACAATAAAAGAAATTACTATCACAGCGGTGCTAGACTTATTTTGCTTAAATCTCGCCTATTTTTTATTGTGCTATAATGGCATTACATGCAACAGTGCATAATAGTTTGTCCTAAAAATACTAAAACTAAAAAAGTAGATTTAATGATTAGCACAGACAATCGCAACTCAAAATTTGATTTATTATATTACTAATTGTAAGAGCAGCTGCTTACAAGACTATAAGAACTTATTTTAAATAAACAATATTTTTAAAAATAAATAATAGAATGAGTACATATGTTATATACCTAAAGAATTGGATTTTAAGAGAACTTATACCAACAAAGTATTTTTTTCTACCAATTCAGCATTAGCTGCTATCCATGGTACAGTTAATTGGAGTAGTCAGTGTGTATTGCACTACTGGTGCTTATTTGCACCTCTCACTAGATTTAAGTGTCACATGTCACTTGTTTGTGTTCACCAGCACTGCTTGTAATATGTTTTTAGGGAGTTATTTATTCACTATTTGTTAGAAGGTTAACTGGTAACTTTCGTTTCAGTCTTGTATGTATTAATTTTGCGCCTAGTCCATAGTATGTTGCACCACTACACTAGTTGAGGTTTCCTGGATGTATTAGTTATGAATTCCTGTATAGTTGGAATGCCCATCTTCCTATGTAATTGCGTGTTTCTTACGAACCATTCAGCATTTGTGATGATACGGAGCACTTTGTTTTGTAAGACTTGTAATTTGTTCAGGTTCGTTTTAGATGTTGTGCTCCAGACGCTGCAGCCATAGGTGAATATTGGCCGGATTATTGCTGTGTAGATAAGTATTCCACATTTAATCTTAAGTGATGATTTTCTATTTAAGATTGTATACAGCATGCCGAGTCTTGTGTGCGATTCCGTTAGTTTTTTGTCAATATAGAAGCTCCACGTTAATCTGCGATCCAAATATAGACCAAGATATTTAATGGCTCTATCTTTAGGGTTCCATGGTATTGGGGTAAGGTTTGTTGCTTGTTGAGTGTCATTTGTATTATTGGCCACGGTTTCAGCATACTACTGTGTACAAATATAACTCGGAATTTTTAATTTAAACTGCGCGGGCATTTCGTTGGGCTCAAACCTTTTTAGTTTTAAGTTGGTAGGACTGCTGCTGACATCTGTGTCAAATTTTAGGTTAATATCTTAATTAGTTGAAGAGTGACGCTCGTTTTCGGAAACAACCAAAATTAACTTTTTCGATTTTTACCATGTCAGAAAATATTCAACAAAGAAGTTCGATTAAATTTTGTGCTGGAAATGATATTTCTGCTGTGGAAACAAAAAGCCTTAGGTGAACAGGCTATGTCTAAAACACAAGTATATGAATGGCATAAAATGTTCAAAGAGGGTCGTGAGGCGTTGAAGACGAACCACATCAAAGACGTCCAAGAACATCAACTGATGAACAGCACGTCGCGAAAATTAAGGAATTGGTGCTCCAAAATCGTCGATTGACAACTAGAGAGCTTGCTGACATCGTTGGCATTTCAAATGGATCAGTCAACATCATTTTGAAGGAAATTTTGTGCCTCAAAAAAGCCAAAAACCCTCAATTTATTCGTGACCATTTCGCTAAAAATTCCACCCATATCGTTCCGCAACCGCCGTATTCGCCTGATTTAGCTCCATGTGACTTCTGGCTATTCAGCAAAATGAAAAGACCGCTCCGGGGACGCCGTTTCGACACGATAGAAGAGATTCAAGCCGAATCGAAGAAGGTGCTGAAGGCTATACCGAAACAGGACTTTTCAAAGTGTTTTGATGAGTGGAAAATTCGCTAGCATAAGTGCATTGCAGCCGAGGGGGATTACTTCAAAGGCGATGAAATAGATTTTTAAGAATAAATAAGGATTTCAAAAATTATAACAAAATTCCGGGTTATATTTGTACACAGTAGTATGTACGATTGGCAGTAATGTTTCCCGTTATGAATGCATTAGGGTTGGTTGATTTGATTCTATCGAAGTTCTGTGCCGATTGGTAACGTTGGGGGTGTTTCGATTGAAAGATTTGATATAGGGACATCCTCCATAATTGGCAGTATGTTCCCCTCCGCAGTCGACGCATCCTGGTTTGATTCTTTGGATTTTTGGCACTGGCTGTAATGATGGTGTTTCTTACATTTGACATAGCGCGGTGGGAGATGACAGTAGTTTTTAGTATGTCCCACTCGTTGACAGTTGGTGCATTGTGGCGTTTTGCTACTTTTCCGTCGAGGCACTACAGCAACTACGCAATGTATTAATCTGTTTAAGTTGAATATTCCTTTGGCTCCTTCAGTTTTTTGAAGTTCTATTGCAATAAGGGGTATAGGGATTTTCTTTGCGTTTAGTAGTCTGGTTGCCTTAATTACTAGATATTTTAAATGAGTTAATTCTGCATAGATTTCATTGTCAGTGATAGAGATAGGGACATTTCTTATTATTGCCGAAATATTTGCATTTACTGGGGATTAATATGTAAAATAGCTTACTTTGTTTTGATCATAGAATTTGGTAAGTGCTCTATAATCATCAGGGTTGTTTAGATTAATCCTTTATTGAATACCTTTGTAGGTTGTGGAAAAATAATCTCTTTTAACGTTTCTTTAAGGTTCTTCTGGTGATGCGTGCCGTTAAGTAGAAATAAGGGTGGAACTTTTGGATTTTCTGTTGAGGTTGGGTCTTGGCTTCGGTGCTGGGATTTGCTAGAGTTATCTTGGGAATTTTCTGATGTACTCTGTAAGTTAGAAAATCAATTTTCCGTAAGTAGGGTATCGTTATTAAATATTTAGCGTTTATTAATATCGGTATCTTCTGGTGATGATAAGGCGCGCTTTTTTGTAATGGTTTATCTAGATTCATTTTTATCGATGTCCATTATGATGACGTTGGCTCCTTGTTAAATTAGTTTTGGTGGTTTTATTTGTACTGATTGCGTGTGTCATTTTTCTTAAATATTTGTACTTACAGTTATTTATTGAACTGCACAGGTTTATTATATGGTATTAAAGTAAAGTTAAAACACATTTGGCGTACTCCGCTAATGCGTGGATAGCGGCTGGAGGTCGCGCACTTGCCCTCTTCAATCAAGTTATGTGGAATCGCGTTAATAAATTTAATAATTTTAAGTCTTGTTATTAAAACTCACATCACAACTGAACACAGCGTCCGATCGGTACGGATGCTCAAGTCGCCCAACAAAGTAAAAAGATAACAAAGAACCACGAGTGGGTTTGATTGTTTTAAGATCACTCCCCAAAATTATGAGGCTCCCCGATGCCCGAATCCGGCACGATTTAAATGCAATAACTTCGAAGCGAAATAAAATAAAGAAATGCTCTATCGCCATAAACAAAATTTTTTGCCCGAATAAAACCAAAGAGAGACGCTCGCGGCCGGAATCTCAAAGGCGGCTTAATATTCCGCGCGCGTCCTGCCGGAACCATGTCGCACGTAGGACATAAAAAACACCGAACATAGGGCCCCGTCCATCACTTATGCCCGTGTTTAATTCGCTATCGATTGGCGAAGAGCGGCCCAAAGTGCGGCACGACACCTGCGAGGCAGTAAATCTCGGCCGCGATCCGTCAGAAAAATTATTAAAATTTCGGTCGAGGGCCGCCCGCGCGCGGCTCTTTGATCTCGGCTTCAATTAAAATGCGGGGCGGCGGGCAAAAATCGCGTCGAAGATGGCGGCGACACCTTTTACGGCCTAGTCGCGGGGGTTCGCTAATATTGAAAGCGGAGGCACTTTGAAGAACGCCGGACAAATTAGAGTTGCAGGCCCTCCGGCCGGGAGACAGGTGATACGCGGCCTTTGTGCCGGATCCCTTTGTCCTTTGAATTCCGTCAACATCGGCGCGTAACAAGGATAAATTTGAAATATTATAGATGCGGGACGGCTAGCGAGGACGGGAGGCGACGTAAAAATTCTACTCGGCTCCCCGTAAATACCCGGGGAAGAATTTTAATTTGCAAAGAGCGCGTCCAGTGGGGGCGGATTCCTGTTGCGCGGCTGAAGAATTTGCGCCGGAATTGCCGGCGAGATTTCGAGTTTGGAGGATTTCAGGGCGAGCACCGGGATTCTCACTGTCCGCAGATATGGCGCAAAACGACGCCCGGGACTTGAAAGAGATGTTTTCCATTTTGCAGATGCTTCGGTGATCCGCTAAGCAGTGTAGCGGAAATAAATCCGGTTACATTAAAGCGGGAGGAAGAATATTCAGACCATATGCAGGCAACAAACAAGCAGGCATTTAAAATGCAGACATGGGCGCTGGGGATTAGGTAAGCCAGACTGAGTTACGAATTATGAATAATTTTGATAAAAGAGATGTTGAAATCAAGTTCCCGTGCGCTGTCGCACGAATTAGGTAATTGATGCAAACAAGGCTATAGACTTATCCTAAAGAATTTTTGGAGATCAACTTGTATGACATTTTATCAAATATGAAATTAATAATTATCGCAACTTGGTCTGATATATTATACATGTCTGCAAAGCAAGAGTTATTTTTTAAACAACCTAAAGTTAATTAATATTAAATCTTTGTGTCTTTTCACTTTTTTTTTTAAATAATAAGCCGCTTAAGGAATTTTTGTGACGATGACAAAAATTTAAAAATTCTTAAAATGCTGTTACTGTGCTATTATTTAAAAGGATTCCTGATCAACAAAATATAAAAAAATAGTCCCTAAATAATTAAAGCCAGTATTCATTGAAAGTAGAAAAAGATTAAGCGTGAGCACCGTCATTATTGCAATATAATTTATTTATTTTAATATTGTTTAAAATATTTTGTGGTCAAGTTCTACCACATAAACCAGAAGCTATACACTAAAATTGTCAACAGTGTCCCATTTCATCTTTACTCATCTTGTGTTAGTCCTAGGCAAGTTTCAATTGATGCGCTACAATGATGTTTTTATTATGGACTGACTATCATTGATTCTTGAGAATTGGTTGGCATGAAATCAGAGTCGCTTTCGTTAAGTTCTTTCTCTTTACTATCTTCATCATCATTGTTTTTGCTATCATCAGATACCTTTGTTGGTGGTGAAGGGACAAGACCTTAGTACTGTACTTATTTGGAAGCTGTGGCACAGTAATGATAGTATATTTCATGATTTAAAACATTTGATACCACATTTGCACAGAGGTAACACTGCGATACAATTGGCTTGTCCGTACAAATTTGCGGTTCAGTCTAGAGTGTTGCAACTTTGACAAGCTCCAGTAAGGTACCAGTTCTTTGGTTCGCTATTTTTTTTTCTTTATACTTTATCGTTTTGTCTTACGGCGTTGGGTTTTGTAGCCATCTCTCTTATTTTGGTCGTTTGTTAGCCAGTCTTTTCCCTCTACCTTCCAATTTTGTATATGTAGTCCAGCCATTGCATTTGTAGTCGTCCCCTTCCTTTCTTTCCCTCCGGTCGTGCCTCCATTACTTGTTTTGCCAGTCTCATGTTATTCATGCGGAATGTTTGTCCAAACCATTTAAGCTGTTTTTGTTCTAGTGGTGTTACCTCTACTGACTCTCTTATGCTCGTATTCCTAATCCTACCGAGTCTAGTGTTGCCTGGGTAGCGCATTTCTACTACTGTATTTTATTTTTATCTTTCTCTTTAAGTACCCAGCTTTCAGATTCGTATTCTAGTACTGGTCGATATACTTGTTTATATATTTGTAATTTAGTCTTGGTTCCGCTTCTTTCTTCCGATTAGGGTATCCTTTAGTTGGTAGTATATTCTGGTTTGTTTTTGTTATTCTATTGCTGATTTATTATCTATCTTTCTATCTTTACTAATTATTGCATCTAGATATTCAAATCTATCTACCCATTCTATTTCTTGTTTGTTGTAATGTATCTTTTTTTTCTTGGTTTTCTTCCTGATTTTTCTTTGCTATTTTCATTATTTTGATTTTTTCTCAATTTACTTTCATTACCTTGTTTCCAATGAGATTATCCCATATATTTATTGCTTTCTTTATTTTATTTTTTCATACGCCACTAACACGATATTATCTGTCTATACTAGTGACTGAATTTGCACATTCTCCGATTTCCAACTTTGGTGGTTTTTGTTCTTTTTTACTTTTCTTTATTATCTGGTTTATAACTATTGTAAATAGTAATGGACTCAGGCTGTCCCTCGTTTGGTACCTTTTCTAGGTTAAACATTTCAGAGGTTTCTCCGTTTGAACGTATTTGTGCGTTAACATTTTCGAATAGTCTTTTAATAGCTTTATATAATATTCCTCGGAATTTTTATTTTTTTTTAGCTTTTTTCATATGGTATTTCTAGGAACTCTATCGAACGCTGCAGTTAGATCTATGAATGTTAGTTATATGGGTTTATTTACTTCTAGAAGTTTGTATATTATAGTTCTTATTACATATATATGGTACTGTGTTTATCTGTTTCGTCTGAAAAATGCTTTCTCTAATTTTCTATTTTATCTCTTAATTTGTTTTCTACAATTTTTGTGTATATTTTTAGAGTTACTGATGAAAGACATATTACTCTATAGTTATTAGGGTCTGTGGTTTTTTCCTTTCTGGTATAGTTTGCTCTATCCATGCTTATTGATATAGCATATGTATCCAATTATCTAATTATTATTTTCCGTATTTTATTAATTCGGGTGTGATTTTGTTTTTTCCAGCGCCTTTTCTAGTTTTATTTTTTAATTGCGTTCTTTACTTCTATTTTTGTTATCAAATTAGTTTTGTCTTCTTCTTCTTTTCTCTCAATTATATTTCTTACAAGATCTTCCCCTTTTTGCCGTTCCCTCTTAAATTTTGTTTCATAGAATACTTTCTAAGTCTTCAGGATTTTATTATCTTCATTTTGTATTTCGTTGTTTTCATCCTTTACATTTTAGATTGTCTGACCATATTTCCTTCTTAGTCTTTTCATAGTTGCCAGAATTTTCTATTATTTTTAAAATTGTCTTTTAGTTTGTTTCCGAATTCCTGCCATGTAGTACGTTTGACATCTTTTATATTGTTTTACTTGGCCCCTTTTCCTTATACTTTCTTCTATCTTTCTCTGTTTTCGTTCTTATGTAGTTACTCCAAAGCTGTTTTCTTTTTTTATTTTTGTTTTGATTTTGTTATTCCACCATCTTGTTCGTTTGAGTAGTACTTATTTTAGAATTATCCATGTTCTATTTAAGTCCCATTCTTGTGTCAATTGTTTTTCTTCTTCGTTTCTTGCCATTAATTTTTGTGTAAGCATATTTTCGTACTGTTGTCTTGTTTCCAAATCTTTCAGTTGTTCAATACGGATCCGTGTATATACTGTATCTTATTTTTTGTCCTTTTATATGGTTTTTATCTAAAGTCTGATAGTCTCCAGATGATAGTTTAATTCAGCTCCTCGAATGATCTTCACATACATTACGTTAGATCTTATTTCTCTATGTAGCCAGTTGTGCTTCTTACATCTCTTGTTTCTGCATCAAATATAATTTGGTGGGTTTTCTTGTATTTGAATAGAGTATTTCCTATAACTAATCGATTGTTACTACAAAAATTTTATCATGCGATCTCCGTTGTCGTTTTTTGTCACTTTGTACCAAATTGTTCCATTGTTTCGACTCCTTGTGTAGCATTGTTTCCGATTTTTGTATTCCAATCTTCTGTGATTATTATTTGATTAGTTATTTAACTGACTTTGTCTATGGTTGTTTGCAATACTCTGTAGAATACTCTCTTGTCTTAGACATGTATATCTTCTGTAGATGTGCATATCTGAATAATTCTACCTTTTTATTTATTTTCGTTTTTACATACACTAATCTGAAGTTGATACTTTCCCACTGTGCGACTCTTTGGTTTATTCTTTGTGTCGTTATAATTCCCAAACCCTCTTTCGCACTTTTATTGGTATTATTTCTGAGTATCTTAAAAAGTAATTGTTATGTATTTTATTCTCGTTTCCTTTCTTTTTAACTCCACTAAGGCCGATTATGTCGATCTTGCATTTCTCCATTTCTTCTATGATGCTTTTTTGATAAACTTTTAACCATATTTGATTAACTGTTAATTAGCATAAGTTGTAACCTGATTTGTTCGTCGTGTGGGATTTTAATGCGTAATCGCCTTTTGCAATTTGTCCTGGCATTCCACTTAAAGATTTAATATATTTGGTACATTTATAAAAATAGGAATTTTACTTGATCTTTCGTTCATCTCTGCTCTACAGTTTTCAGTTTTGTCTTCCTTATCTAGATATAATAAATTTCGTATTTCTTCGTAGTCAATTAAATTATTGAACTAATAATTCTTTAATTTCGCATTTTTTCTTGACTACAAGCTGGGTCTAGTGGGTATTATAAAGAACTGCAGGTGAAAATTGTGATTGTTAGCCCCTATAAAAGATTTTATTTATAGTTAGTCTTTTGGCACATATAACTAAAATTAACGTTGTTACATCCGACTAGAATTAGCTGTGGTTTTATTTTAAGATATTTAAATTTGGAAATTTATATTCCAGCAAACTTGTAAATGTACATTATGGACCCAAAACTCGATACAATAGTATTTATTCCTAATGCAGATAGTATCTAATATATAATCGAAATCGTTATATTTTGTAATTAAAACTTGTAATTTTTTATATACAAAGTTTTTAGTAAATATCGACGTTGTTTATTCTGCCACGTCCTATAGCTTCAACAACTTACTAATTTTAAATTTATAAGACTGACTCAGAAAAAACATAACACTAACAACTATCTGCAAATCAAAGACAAAAGTAAAATTTTCCTGAATTTGAACTCTCTTATTATTAAGTGTGTAGTAATATTCTAGCAAATTAGTATTATATTTAGAGGAGCCAAGGAAATTAATGATTCTAAAATTTGCAGATTATCTGGAAATGTTTAAAATATAGCTATCCATTCTACCTAATACTCCAAAAACACAATTAAAATGTTACTGGCGCACTAAAAATGTGATTCCTTTTAATTGAAAATAAATCCAGAAGAAACTAGGATTATTTGACAAGAAAAACTCTAGAGGAAGGTAAAGAAATGTTCTAAGGAAATTTCAATTTATGAATAACCTGGTCAACAACATAAATATGCGAGAAAAAACTACACAAAGAATAGAAAGCTGTTTTATAACCCAAAAAGCACCATATCATGTCAACTACAAATTACGAGTTTGCAGGTTTTACAAAGAGTAGCCAAAAAACTGACTGATGTGTGGTCTATATCACCTCTGCTGAGAAATGAAAAGAAATGTCTGCACAATTAAGGATTTTGGATATACAACATCAAAGTTCTAACTATTTTGTATAGTAAGCTACATGTAGATCTCCCACTACTTTCCATTAAATTAAATTCTTATTCAAATAACAAAGCTAATAAATATTTTTGTGGTATCTTTAGTGTATCGAATACCAGCAGTATGGGTATACTTAAGGATTCTGCTTCAGGCAATCTAAATGCGTAAAGTGTGTAAGCAATAATGAAAAGCAAATAAAGAACGCGGAAAAAGGCTATTAAATGTACTTTATGTAACTTAAATTATAAGTTTACAATTTTTACAAAGAATCATATAAAAACCGTCACTGAGAGAAAAATAAATATTTGGGAATAAACTAACTAACATCGAAAAAAACTTTATTTCGTCAGTAAAGATATAAAAATACAGAAGCGAGTAATAAAAAGTTGAAGACAAGCAGCTTAATAGCAATCTGAGCTAATATATCCTCTTCAGCAATAATATCCAACAAAATTTTTCCACAACTACGATTAGTAAAATGTTTTAATGCACCATGCTTTTTAAATTACACAATAGAATGCTAACGCGTTGGCAAATTATACCCAAAACCTAAATACCTTCTTATAAATTATAACAAATCCTAAGAGGAACATCAAGACATGGTAGTACAAATCATTCAAAGCGATATAAAACCTCGTCTTTTATGTTATGCATTAAAAAAGATTATTTTCTAAATTACATCTCTAACAGTTTTTTAGCGGACCCAGCTTCCAAGCTGGAGACCAGCTCTACGTTTGTCATGTCTGTCGTCTGTAGTGCCTTATAACTTTTGACCAAGGCAGCTTCCAAGCTGGAGACAAGTTTCTATTTCTGTAATTTCTGACATCTGTCAAGCCTTATAATTTTTTGTCTGTGATAAATAGAGACATAACGTTTTCAGTATTCAACTGAGGACCATAAGTTAAGTCCAGACACCACATATCAGCCTGATCGGAAAATCTCGAGACCGGTTTGACCGGCAGTAGCCGCAAATTTTTGTTTATGTATAGAAGCCCCGCAGATCTCTGGAACCGGAGTTCCACGTCCGTACTTGTTTTCATCTTTATTCTGATTTGTAATGGGATTTCTTTTTGTTCTATTGCTATATCGTTATATTCATGTATATGAGAACTCTTCTTAAATTTTTAGCTTATGATTTTTTATCATATTATTTTATATTGTAAATTACCTATCAGACATGTTTACTCATTAAGGTTACGTTTTGTCTTAACTTTTACTTTAATTTGTAGATATTCCACAACAAAATTATTTATTTTAAAATTCAGTTAGTATTACGCTTTTGTTTTTTTTTTCTTTTTCTACTATTTCACATTATTAAGTGGCGAAGCGAAGCGGAGTCAGCAACTTTATGTTGGTCCGTCCGTCCGAGCAATAACTCGAGAATGGCTGGGAATTTCCAAATTCTGTTTTCACCAATCGACAGGTGACCAAAAAGGCTTGTTTGCTAGTGATTTTGAAACTGATTGGTCAAAGGTCAGCTAGTTAGTTCTCAAATTTGCAGCTGCTTCGCCCTTCCATGCGTTCAAGCTTTGCAGGTTTATTTCTTATTGAATTCGATTTGTCTTTAATTTTTTTTAATTTGTTCTTTCAAACTCTTTTTAGGTTATTGTTTTCAGCTTTTATTGCTTTATTTATTTCTTTTAATTTTCTGTCTTCTCTCCTCAACTATAACATTTCCTTTTTTATTTCAAGCATCATATTTTGTTTGTCGAGTTTTTCATCTCTTTGATTTTAAGTTCTAATCATATTGTCTTCATGGATGTACCAAACATTTTTTCTCTACTTACATTTTTCTTTGATTTTTTTGTAAAAGTTGTTCTTTCTTTGCCAACTTTTTATTTATTCAGTTATATTTACTTTTTTATTTATTATTATTATTATTGTTGTCGGTATTTTATTTTCCTCTTATCTGTTAATTTGTCCTTACCCTCAGAATATATAGAAGAAATCTCTAAATACTAAAATATAAAACCTGTACAGTAGAAATAAAAAGATTACTATTGTATCTTACATTTTCCTATTTATAAAATGGTCGCAACCAACTCTATCAAATAAACTTTAACCTAAACTAGTTAGACAGGGGCGTGCAATTTTGGGAGTACGACAAATACTATCTGAAAACCACACCAAATGTAATTCAATTTTTTGTTTTTAATTATCCCAAAATAAATGCAGAATTTATTTTTAGAAAAAGCTTTTTTTATTTATTGGTTAGCAAAGTTATGACATTATTTTAAAATAAATTTAAAGGATGAACAAAACTACTACTTTTTGGCTTAACTGTAGCTCAATTTCGCCGATATTTCTGAATTTTTGTTTTTGAATTATTTAGGAATTGTTCTTATTTCTGTAGCAAAAACGTTGGTCTTTAAGAATTTCCAGAGCAGAAACTCGCACGGTGTGAGATCGCAAGATTTTCACTTCACTGTGTGAGTTGTATGGCAAGTGGCGCCGCTCGGCTGGAATCTATACTGTTCAAATAAGGACACAAAATTCCTCTGTTATTTCACAACATTCACTGGCCTCATTTTCAAAAAGGAAAGGTTTCACAATCTTTCAGCATAAAATCCACATCAAATTGTTACTCTTTAGGTATGCATAGGCCGTTTTTGAATGACAAGTGAATTTTTATAGTCCCAAATGCGATAATGTTGCTTATTCATATATCCACGCATTATATTGACTAAACACAATGTATTTGCTACAAAATGTCACCAAGCATAAAAACTGCCAATTTTTTTTTTGAGACGACCTTTATATTTACTTATGGTGCAATTATTTTACTAAGCAGCAGTTATACTAAGGCTAGGTACGAATAGATATTCTAACTATTTTAAAATTAATTTTACATTCTGGATGTATGGTATTGGCTACATCACATTGCCGATTATCAAATAATTTTAAGGTAGCCCAAAAGTCCAACTAAAGTTATGTGTTATAGAAAATTAATGTTTTGTTTTACCATTTCACCTATAATCTGTGATTATTTTTTTAGTTTGCTAGCTTCATCGTCAAGTCAAATACAATGCTATATAATTTATTATTAATCTTTATGAAATTATAAATTTGCACTTAAAGAAATCATGCACATCGTTGTTTACAAATAAGCGCACAAAAGCGGCACAGCGAAATTTGTGATTACGCGTAAATTAGCTCAATAAACTGTTTTTTTATTAAAATGTCTCACTATTTATGTTTATAAAACTTTGCATGCTAGAGTGTGTATTGACTAACTTTGCGTGTACGCTACTATTACTATGTTTGATGTCCTTTTCCAGCTCTGTTACATATGCATGTGAGCAGCCTCACCTTGCATGGAAAAGGCTTACGTGTAAGATGAAATAATTTTCTTGTTATATTTAAGTGTCTCTTAAACTACAATGATCAAAATCCTGTCCAATCTTTTTTCTGATCATAGTCTCATTTTAATTACTATTAATGCCAACGTAGCCATTAAAGTTAAACCACTTACAATGCATAATCAAGAAATGAAGCAGAAATTATTTAATGAATCTGTAAAAATTGCAACTATTCTATGGCCATGAAGATTAAGAAACTCAGAAATGTCTAAATAAATTATCAGCCAAAGAAGCTATTGATTATTCATTGTAGTAGGCGAGAAATAAAATTAATAATAATAAACACATAATATGGCGAAGGAGCAAGAAACTACAATGAAAAAATAAAAACATTTAAGTAGCACCTGTCTTCCCTGAAAGTTTGGCAATTTAAGAAAGTTCACATTTACAAATTGTTACAAAAATTTCAAAATTTATAGACAAAGCGATCTTGAGAATATAAAATTTAATATCTTCCAAATAGGGGGATAAAATGATCACAATAATACTTAACGCTATCTTTCTTGGAAAATATCAAAAAATTATTTTGAAACCTAAATCAGGCAAACCGTCAACCAAAGCAGTATCTTATAGACCTAACAGCCGTTAAGGTTAAAATAGTTAAGAAACTTCTGCTGCAAAAATTGTTGTCTCTCGTGAACAAAAGAAATTAATCCGAAGGACTCAATTTGTTTCCTAGGGACAACATTCTACTCTTCAGAAAATAAAATATGACCTCAAAACCCGAAATATGCCACGACGTACTTTATAGATGTGACCTAGGTAAAGTTTAGCACTTAGGCCCTTTAATCAAGGTCAAACGTAGACTATTACGTCAATTTTTTGTAATAATTTATTCTCATCTCAACAATAGCCAATTTCTGCCAAAACTTCAAATACCAGCATATCTTTGTTGTCTGTTACATCTAGAATTCCCCGAAAAAGTGTGCTCGGGCTATTGTTATTTCACCAAGATCAAAGTACTGGAAATAAGAACTAACGTCCCATGGTTCGTACCAAATCAGGTACTACATTAAATAGATATGGTTTAAGAAACAAAGAAAAAAGGTAGTACTAAATACTAAGATAGAATAGGGAGTAATAGAAACCTTTTAACAGTAGACCCAGCTGGATCTACCAGTTCCTATGTCTAACATATTTTGTATTTGTATTTTAAATTTTTGTGGAGTTTGCTACACATCCATAGTGTGTCATGTTCTTATTTTAATTATATCTTTTTATGCCTCTATGAACAACTTGTGAAATACACTTAGAATTAGTACAAAATCTGGTAAGCTGGCCAAACTATGGTTTGTCTTGTTATAGTAAGAAATCATCGTTATAATGCGAAAGTAATATTATAATAAAAAACTTGCCTTCATCTACAGCTTTCTTAAAAACAAAACACCAAAGTATGGCATACACTATTTGTTCCTTTAGTACCAGCTATTACAAAATCGTAAACTTGTTCGTAAACAGCAGCGGCAACTTTGTCAATAACGGAATTTCTTTCTAAACCGAAAGACTGATTGACAAGGAAAATATAATTAACAATATCTGACAGAAACATGCATAACTTTCGAGTTGTCGCACCTTATGCTTGATTAAGTAGTAAAACTAATGCAGAAGAAAGTTTTTTACTCAAAAGTGGGTCATAAAAATGTTCAGTACAAAACTGCTGACTAAAACAATAAATTGAAAACAAAGCTACTTAGAAAAAAGCAAAATAAAAAAATTACAGGCTAGCGCAAGCTTTGGCGATTATGCGATTAAAAATTCAGTTTGTCAATTAAAAAATATCGCTGTACAAATACCAAAAATAATATAAACATTAAATTCTATTAAATCAATAAATAACTTTCTATTAAAGCTAAAGAGGTAACATTGTTCGCATTGATCCTTGAGCTGCATGTACGTTAAATTGAATCTGCACGCGGTTACTTTGGTTTAATATAAATTTTAACAACTTTAAAACAGATGCTAAAGTTGCAAAGCCTTGTATTAAAACCGCTCTGCAAAGAATAATAAAAAAAGTAAAGTTAGGAACTTCTGATGTTAGGTTTATATTAAAAATTTAAATGAACTTTCGGACATAAATTTCCCATTTTATTGGTTATTCTTAAAGTTCGCCAAAATTTATTTTTAATAACGATGAGGAAGAGTTCCACAGTGGTTGAGTAATTCTCAGGCCGCGCTGGAAGTGCGCGATAATGCTATATAGTGCTAATGTTTATATTATAAAGTGCTGTAGACGCGCGCTTTATAAATGGCTATGGGTGTGATACTTGTAGTAATAACACATGCATGAAAATCTGTAGCTGTATACGAAATTTTCAGCGGAGTTTAGTACAGTTGTAGTTGCTCTTGGGACACTTGAGAAAATTTTATAAAAGTATCCCTGCGCAAGTATTAATATATGGAAGCAAAAGTTTCGTAAACACTAAAAAAATCACAGCAAAATACAAGCAGCAGATATGAGATTTTTAAGAAGAGCAAAAAGCGGCACGAGGAGAAATTTAATACGAAATGAACGAAATATCTACGCTATAAACTAAAAATAGGCGACTATACAGCAAAACAGAGGTAGTATATTAATGCAATATAAAACGAAAGACTACCCAATAAAATTCTCAACTACTACCCCAAAAGCAAAAAAGATGCCTGGGATACTGAGATTGTAAATATAGCTTTGTCAAAACGAAACAAGAAAATGAGTAATCCCCGTCGAACAGGAGTATTTCTAAGGAATCAATAGTATACGTACGTTCAAAGCAATAGGCAAACCTATTGACACATGGGATGCGTCGCTGATTTATACAATAATATAAAAATGATATAAGTGCATAGGTATATTAGTTTAAGGGTGCCAAAACTGAATATACTAGAATGTCTGAAAAAAAAGTGTCAGCTATTAAAAATGATTTCCATCAATGCTAACTATCTCATCGCATCAAACAAATTTCATATCAATGAAGGATAGAAGCTGACAGCAGTTTTAAAATTGATAGCATGAGTCTTAGGCAATAAACCTCAAAAATGGGAGTCAATAAATGGACTGATAAAAGACAGGCATTTAACTTATATTTAATTTACTTTTTAAGGAACATGAAAATAATGAATGAAATACAAGGTGGTATCCAAAAGTAGTAAGACTGATTTTTTTCAAAAAATTTATTGAACATTTTGGTACATCGACTTGATACTCTTCAAAATAGGCCCCTTGGGCATCCACACACTTCTGGTAGCCAGCCTTCCAGGTCGCGAAGGCCTTCTGGAAGTCGTCCTCCGGGATACTGTTCAGCGTCCTGGTCGCTGCCGCTTGGACTGCTTCCACCGAGTCGAAACGATGCCTCTTGAGCTGCCTCTTGATCCGGGGGAACAGGAGGAAGTCCGGCGGTGCCACATCAGGGCTGTAGGGGGGGTGGGGTGAGGCAACGTGGAAACGTCGAATTTGGCCAGGAGATCTCTCACAATCCACGCGCCGTGACACGGCGCGTTGTCATGGTGGAGCTTCCACCTCCGATTTTGCAGCCGTGTGAGCACTTCCACGTAAAATCTTGCATTTACAGTCTGTCCAGGAGGTACAAACTTCTTATGGACAATGCCACGACTGTCAAAAAATGCAATCAACATCGATTTCACTTTCGATTTCGACATTTTGGCCTTCTTTTTACGGGGTGATTGTACGGTGTGCCACTCTTCGCTCTGACGTTTTGTTTTTGGGTAATATTGGAAGACCCAGGTTTCATCTCCGGTGATGACATTATCAAGAAAATGTTTGTCTTCTTCCAAACAGTTCAGTATTTCTTGGGAAATCTCAACACGCAGTTCTTTTTGCTCGTCACTCAATACTTTCGGCACCATTTTTGCGCACACTTTTCTCATCGACAAATTCTCTGTGATGATGCGTTGGACTGTCCCGTACAAAAGATTCAGCTCATCACTAATTAATTTAATGCCCAACCGTCGGTCAGAGATCAAAAGTTGCTTAACTTTCAGCACATTGTCGTCCGTTCGCAAGGTTGACGGACACCCGGCGCGTTGGTCGTTCTCGACGAGCTCCCTCCCCTCCCGAAACAACTTGTGCCACTCAAATATCCAGGAACGGCTCACGATATACTTCTTGTAGGCCTACGTAAGCATGGCCTTGGTTTCGATTTCTGATTTTCCAAGTTTGTAGCAAAACTTGACGGCGTACCGCTGCTCCAAATTTCGCTCTGACCACGAAGCGTCACAACAGATCACTAAAACAGTGGTCCTGCAACAAACGCACGCAAGCGACTGCCGCAGGTCGAAACCTGTTCCCAAGGCTCCCCTCCACAACATCCGGTCTTGCAGACCCCTCCATCGCTCCGAGCGCGCGGGAAAAAAACCAGTCTTACTACTTCTGGATACAACCCTGTAGTGTGGTAAGAAACATATAAGACTAGGGATGACAATCCTAAAACTACTGTTCGTAAAGAATTAATGGCGGTTCTAAGAAGTTCAAACGTGAAAACTCACAGTGCACGCGTGTCGACCCAAATACTATTGATCACCACACTAAGTCACGTAAAGGGAGATGAAGGTAAGATGTTTCAAGACAATGGATACAATTTATCATTGACAGAGGTAATACAATTAGAAATGTCAATAAGTTACTCAAAGAGGAAATCCACTCAATAGGTTTTTCCGTTTAATCCTGGGTATGGAATTATCTACCAAGTGAGTTCAAAGACAGGTGTGTTTTAGTACTACCGGGTATAAGACTCACTGATCTGAAATTTTATGAACCTAATGTGTTATTTAAATTCAGTTGTAGAGTAAATTACTATACTTTTGGTAATAAATTTTGTTTTATTTAATCCTTTACTATCTTGTCGGACAATATTGTTTCGAATGAAAATAATTAGTCACTTGTACTGTCACTTAACATTTATAATCTTTTTTTCTGGTCCTATTTATTGTTTTAAATGCTTGATCACATAAGAAAAACGGTGCGTCGTCTGGAGCTCCGACTTCCCAGCTCGTCAGTTTATCATCAAACCTAGTGGCACTTGGGTTTTATTTCACGTCTAGTTTTGAATTTTTGTATTCGTTCAATCAACCTCACTTTATATCGAGAATGGTTATCAGTGCGTAACACCGTGAAAAGTTTAAGAGGTTGTGCTTCGACAGTGAATCTTACATTACAACGCTACAGAGAGACAGCAATGTCGTTAGTAGGGTAATTTTCACAGAGGTATTGTGATAAAAAAACCGCTGTTATGGTATGGTAATAAGGCCATATGACATCCGTGGGCTTAAAAGCACCGTTCATGAACAGTTCCAAACGTATTATCCAAATTTGAAATTTTCAGGCAGAAACGGAGAATCTTCTTGACTGAAAAAATGTTCTTGGACTGTATTTTTCTGACTGTTGAGTATGGAGGTGGGGGCGTGGGAGCTTGAGGTGCTTCCTTTTGGCTGGTGTGAGAGACTTAGTAAAAGTCGATGACATTGTAAGGAAAGAACATTATAAAAATATATCTGGGTTGCGTTTAATTGGGAAAGGATCTGTGATAGTGTAAGACAACGATCCTAAACATACTTCAAAGCTTTAGAATGGCCATTTAGCAAAAAAGAACAAAAAAAATGATCAAAATAAAAACATGTTTACCACAGCGTTCAGACCTTAACTCCATAGAGTGGCTATGAGATGAGCTAGTGCCTGGGGACATTTTCCACTCGAGAAATTAAAAAAAATAATCCAAAGAATACTTAGAATCATAAAAGCAGTACTAAATTCAAAGGGCGGTTTAATTTTCCAGTGTTCATGACAATTTTATAAAAGCATGTAATTACCTAACCACACTCAATTGATTGCATAATGCCGTAAGAAAATTTTGGAAAAGTAAGGAATTCTAAAATGAAATATTGGTAGAGGCAGGAAGAGCTTTAAGTTGAGGAACATTTAAGTCAAACTACAAAACGCGATCTAATAAGAGGCTAATATATTGTTTGCTTACCATTTAATTAAAAAATTAAATACGAGTTTATAGAAAAGCAGTTTTACTCTTTATAATAAAATTTTACTGAAAATTCAAAGACATAAATATAATATATTAAGGGTATGCGCAGAGTTATTAAACATGGGCCTATGATTAAAATCAAAGCACACGAGATTAAAGAAAAACACTGTTTATTACAACGTTATTCCTTGAAATAGAACTCAAATGCATCTATTACGTTTAGAATAGTGTATTATGTATCAGTAAAAACTACTGGATGGGACATTGGAGAGCGACCACTAGAGCGCGGCCGTTGGAACGCGAGGACGTTAAAGCTCAAGGACATTGAAGCGCGAGGAGATTAGAGCGCGGAGACATTGGAGTGCGAGGACATTTGAGCGCAAATTATAAAATTACATGAAGGAGCAAAATTAAGCACAATAAAAAGAAAATTTAAAGTTTTTAACCATTAGTAACGTGCGATCAAAAATAAAATGCCTCTAGTTACTTGTTGATTTTTAACTATTTAATATATTTTAAATTTAATTACTAGAATAGGTGAAAGGAAACTACGTATTTCCAGTAAACAAGTTTTGTTATAAACAAAAAAAAACAATTTTTTTATATACAGGTACCTAATTAAAACATTTTTAAATTATGCTGCCATTTCGTAATTCTAAGCAATTGCCTTCAAATGTTCTACAAAAGTACAGGTAGTGGTATATTCAGTTACAATGTTTTTAATCCTTGTGTCTGTTTGAATATAATTTTTAAGTTTATGAGTACATTCAAATCCTGCTCTTATTTTTTCTTAAAATACATCTCGATCACATTGAATTTTTTTAAATGTATCGATGCATTTTCATATCGTTGAATGATCCATCGATAATTCACACTGTAGTCTCGATCAGTTTTGGATATGTCATAGGCTAATCATATCTCGGGGTGAAATAAAGGAGGACGCCGTCCAATCTCTCTGCGATTGAGACGCCCGATATAATTATCCTCGAACCATTGCAGGAGTTCTTATAATTCTTTTCTCCCCAACAGATGGTAACTTCCCAGCCGTTTGTTTTTATATTTTTCGTCAAATTGAAGAAGCATCCCAATATTTTGGCGCCTGAGAAAACATCTTTGAATGAATTTATTGGCACCAGTTCATAATCCACCGATATCCTCTTTGGCTGCAGTCTAAAGCCTAAATCTTTTATCATGCCGACCATGGATTTATATGTTTTGCTTATTGTTTATTTGGAAGAAGAGCATGCAATATAAGATGGATACCTTCAAATTTTTTCGCCAGCACGGTGTACACTTGGCAGAATGGCTTGGGTGTTGATTTGAAAATTCCGCCAATGAACCAATGCTTAGATTCAGTCAAGATCTGAAAAAACGCTATTATTTAGAACATTACAGATAGGGTACAAGTATAGTAAAAACTTTATTTTAAATGCAATAAGTATGTATAAGTAAATAAATAAGGAAAAAGTAATTGAGCTTTGAAAATTATTACAGTGTTGAAGTAAATTAATTAAATTACATTATATTTTGTAATGGATGCATATTTAAACATAAAAATACTAGACACACATACTTTAAAATTAGTTCATTTATCAGTCGGGGAATTTGTACATCTTATAAGACTCCGAAATTATTCTATCATCCAAACCTTGAGGTACTGCATGAGTGGCATTAATTGAGTTTCTCTTCCCCCTAAACCGTTTTCTTTAGGGAACAATTGCTTCGCAAGGGCACTTGAATACTGGGTACCATACCATCATTTTGGTTGTCTCCATAGCTTCTACAGCTCAACTTTTAATTTCATTTACTACAACACTAACTGTAATTGCAGCGGCACAACTGTAGTGCGAGTTCACTTATCGCAAAAAAAGTTTTTTCAACATTGGTATGCATATTGAGCATCTCCAAAATTATTTTGTTTTATACACACTGTTTTGATCAAATCAATACATCTAAACAAAGTTTTTCATTACCCTTTCGGGGTAAAACACTTTTGCATTCCATATCCATGCTTAATATTGTTCTTTCATGTAATTTTATATTTTGTGTTCTAATGTTCCTGCGCTCCAATGTCCTCGCGCTCTAATGGCCGCGTTCTAGTGGCCCCGCTCCAATATCCTAAATGGGTAAAAAATAGTATTAATGTTTATTAAATGACTAGTTTTGCAAAATACTAGTTTTGAGCTTATACTTAAATCTTATACTCACCAAACCGTCGTGTTGTTTGACCCCAAGAAAAGCAAATTCTTTAATTTACCTTGTGGCACAAAAACAAGGACAATGCATTAATAACAATAGCTCTAATGTGTAATGCATCGGCACTCCATTTAACAACCCGTGTGTGACTGCTATCTAGACGACTTAATAACAGGAACTGGTAATACCAAAAATGCACGATAAATTAGTAGGGACTAGAATTTGGTATCAAACGATTTTAATGTCGTCGAACTACTGCTGAAGGAATTGTCCAATATAAATTTGCTGATTAAAATTATTTTAAAAACGAATGTATATGTATGGAATTGAGTAAAATAGTTAAATGATTAAATTACATATAAAATCACTGAATAATTAAATTCAAAGATGACAAAATGGAAAGTATTTTATTGTCCAACTCTGTGATTTCATAGGTTTAAAAAATTTTTGATGCAGAGCATATGTCTGATCAAGGCTGCAAAATAATATGCACAAAAAACTATCTATCAAAATGGATAAAGAAAAGGGAATCACAATGGACAAATAATAATATGCAATCAGTTATACAGTAAAATATCATGACGATCAGACGAGGTGAAACTGATTTAAAGAGTACGTATTGGTAACAAATTTAAAATTTAATTAATGGGAGTATTTACAAAATCAAGCCCAGTGAAAACAGGAGAAGACGAGTATAGAGTGAGGATGAACAAAGAAATAGACAGAGAGTTAAAAAGTGAGGACATAGTACGAAAAATTAAAGCACAAAGGATACGATGATTGGGACATGTAATGAGAGCAAACTAAAGAACAATCAAGACAATAACCGAATGGGAACCAGAAACAATAAGACCAAGGGGGAAACTTAAAAATAGATGGAAAACCGAAGGCCTAGGGGACCTAAAGAAGATGAACGTGAAGGGATGGAGGGAAAAAATCACAAATAGGCAGCAATGGAAAAAAATAATAGAAAAGGCTAAATCAGACCAGAACATTTGACATGATTATGTGTAATAATAAGCACTAATTCAGCTTAATAAAAAAGGATTGAAGAGCCCGAAAAAGACGCCAATGATTCCCATAAGAAATTAAGGCAGATATTATTATTATTATTATTATTCTTATTTACAAAGTAATTTGATATATTTCTTTAAAGCTGTGTTTATACGAAGAGCCAACTTTAGCCTTTAAATCTGCTTTTAAATAATGACAGACCGATATGCCTAGGTAGACTATCAAAGGACTCTGCTGATTGGTTGCTACTAAAAGTTCTATCAAAGACATACAATTCTTTTGCAAACTAAACAAATTTATTTCTTATATTATATGGATGATCTTCTATCTAATAGAGTATTTAAATGTATCTATTGTTGCATTTGTTATTTTAGTCCGTTTTATGTACAGGGCAGAAAAATGTATTATGTTTGTATGCTTCGTAACACAGGCTATTCATATCAAGCTAAAGTCTGATTTAAACATAGACTTTTATATCAGGAATAGAAAGGCTTTGGAAAGTGGTAGTTAAATTATTAAATCATCATTGTTATCAAGTAATAGCAAATAACTTTTTCACCTTCAAATAACTGGAAACGTGTACGTCTGAAACGTTGGGGTTAACTCAAGACATAAATATTTGCAGATCCAAATAATTTACGTGCTCTAACTTCCATTCCCTTTTTCATGCGAGATAATCTTACAAGAGGCACTTGTTAACAGATTGTCCAATTGGCAAGATATCCAATATATCAAACAACACTTTTGAAGAAGATGGTACAGAAAGTATTTGAATTAGCCAAGTGTCAGAGCAAAATGGCGACTGCAATTAGTAAATATTAAAATTAATATAATATTTTCCTTTGATTTAACGTGCAACTCCTATATTGATTAATACATTTTTGGGAAGTGGCAGTAAGATGCAAGTAATAATATAAAAACCTATTTGGGAGTTTATAAACAATGTATGACACAAACAGCGCCGCTTTCGATGGATACATTGTAACATATTTGTGTACTGTTCACACATTGTAAATTAACCAAATTATTCTTTAAGCTAACTAACAAAATTATTATAAATTATAAATAAGGTATATATCTCCATTTCGTTTGTTAAACCTAAAAAATAATGCAAACTTCATACTTTCTTTTGTAGAAGCATATGTCTAGACAACGCAGCATAAAACGGTTATGTAATGCCCAGAGCACATCTGCACCAAGGTCTAAACGCGTAGTAATTTGATCTAGACATAAAGCATAAATGTTGCCAAACCTTGTTGCATTTCTTATTTCATTAAGTTTCATTGAGCACTGTTTAATAATTTTATAATGTGCCGTATGGGACTGCGCTTGCAGCAACTCAAAACAGTTGTGCTGAAATAAGCACACATAAAGTAAGATACTGATTTTCAAAACTACGACTACCTAAAAGTGTGATCTGTATAATAATTAATTTGTAGATTTTTATTCTGATTCTCTTCCTAATTAAATATAACTAATAAATACTATTGAAAGGTAACGTGGTATTAAAAACGACTTTTTAATGTTTAATTTCTTTGGGAGTAAAAGTTTACAAATAAAACAATTTTTTAATTTACCACTATATTTCTCCAGTATATATTTATATTTTTTCCTACATTTTTATAAACAAAATTCTTAGAAGCGCTTGTGTGCAAACACAGATTTTCCTTTTAAATGCTGTTTCGTTTGGCTTAGTTAAGTTTAGATTTCTTACAAACCCTCATAATAATATTTTGCTCACTTTTAAAGATAACTTTGACAGTTACATCACATTCTAGAAATGGTTTAGAAAATATTTATTATATTATAATATTATATATATATATATATATATATATATATATATATATATATTCAATGCATTAATAACGTTTTTAATACTTAAGGTTAACTAATTTATCATTTGAATAAGGACTTTATTTCCGTAGAACTTGTTGGAAATATCTACCTATAGTGTATCAGATGTGGCCTTAATATTTTTTTCTAGTACCCGCCGTTGTTATACTGAAGACCTTATCCTTCTGTTTCTTGGGGTGCTTTGGCCGTCAATAGTCGTTGGCTTTCATGTTGGCTATCATGTTTTACAATGGTGGATTTATTGACCGCTGCTCGAAATAATTGAATGGTCGTCTTCCCACACCAGTCTGGTAAGCCAGAATGTCCTTCTTCTACCTGGCCCACGTTTACCGACTATTTCTCTTTGTATTATTAAATGGAGAATCTTATATTTTTTGGGGTATTTCATTATGTGAAGTACTGCACCTTTCACTTTTTTATAGTTTTAGCTATTTCCAATTCTTTATTAATTTGCATGAGTACCTCGTTATGACTTATTCTGTTTATCCAACTTGTCATTAATAATCTTCTGTATACCCACATTTCAAAGGATTGTAGTCGTTTAAGTGTGGCTTTTGTTAGTGTCCACGTTTCGACACAATACAATAGAATAGGGAAACATGGTATCTTACCATCCTTATTCTTATATGAATTCTTAGGCCACGAGTTCATAAGATCTTTCTCATCTTAATGGATGGTAGCGGGTAGGTATTCTTAACGAACCCGGTTAAGATAGATCTATCTCAGGGATGCGACCTGGCCTAATTTCAATTCCTAATACTGGTTGAGTATAAACAATTTCCAAACCTTTAAACATTAATTACGGGTCATTCAATAATTAAAGAGACAAATTGGAGTGGGGGAAAAGACTGTTGGTAGTACAAGTTTGATACATTTAGGATCTTAACTTAGCTTCACTGGGATGAGTTCTAATCAGCTGATTGATCAACATTGCTCTGTTTATAACCTTAAAATTAAGTTAAACGATGTCGGGTCTTCTTGAAAATTCCACATTGGTTGAACAACGTTCCGTGATTCGTTTTTTTGATTGGTGAAGGTGGAAAACCGACAAGAGTGTGTGGTTAAAGTTGTATGAACCGTGAACATTTTTACAAGTGGGTAGAATAGTTCAAAAGTGATCAAGAATCAGTGTCTGACGAACACCGTTCTGGCCGGCCTATTGAAGTTTCAACTTCCTCACTTGAAACTTGAAACAGCGTATAATTAACAGCCAATACTACTCAGATATGCTTTTGAAGAAGGTAAAGCCAGCCATGAGAGAGAAACGTCGTGGATCTCAGAGGAGAGGTGTGATTCTCCAGCAAGACAATGCACGTCCTCACGTTGCTCAATTTACCCGTGAAACCATTGGTAAAATGGGCTGGGAGGTACTTTCTCTGATTTCCATTTGTTTGGTCCACTGAAGGAGAAATTATGTGGAAAGAGGTTCCAGGATAACGAAGATGTCAAAAAATTTGTGAGAAATTGGCTCCAACACCAAGACAAAGAGTTCTTTGCAGCCGGTATAAAAAAGCTAGTAACTCGTTGGGACAATTGCATAAATGTTGATGGGGATTATGTTGAAAAGTAGGAAAAGTTTTATTTTGTACAAATAAACAGTTTTTCTCCAGGTCAGTTTGTCTGTTTAATTATTGAATGACCCTCATACATTCCTAAACTTCATCATACTTGACAAATTAAAACTTTTTGGACTAAACAAGTATTTCTTAGTTTTATTGTCAGTAATGGTGTGTATAAAATCTATGATTAAAAGATGACATTTATTATGCAATGTTGTATGCCCTTTAAAAAAATGTGCCTTATTTATGGTGAAGTAGTCACAACTGATCTCTAAGTACAGAATTATTTGCATATTCTAATTTTGGATATGTGTTGGTGAGCAACGAACCAAAACTGGAACACTCATGTTTAGATAATCAAGTTTTAGAACGATTAGTGAAAACCAAACTACAGAAAAGTAGTCAGAAATTAGTAGTGATGCTAAATAAGCCATAAAAAAGAAGTCAGCAAGGCGAGTGTTTGAGGCCTAAATGTTCTTAAAAATAAAAAAATATTTATTTATGACAAAAACTTTTTCTTTTTGTTTTTTTTAAATAACACTATAACAGATAAAAAAAATTTAAATATGATAATGTTAAACGTAAAAGATAGAGGATTGATAAAGATGAATATCTACAATCGGCTGCTAAAGATGAACTTTATGAAACTCGCAATATTATCTCAAATTTTTAAAACAAAATGAAACATTGAACAAGATCAGGGGGCGAAACGGTAATATATACAAATGTTGAAACTCATAAACACCTTGGAAACTCAAACTTAGACCAACCAATCAACTATGAAGGTCTCAGCACTCTATATGTTATCGTTCATGAGATATGTCAGTTTAAAATTAAAAAAGCAGGAAAACCCTACTTAGGGGTGTTTCAATGGGTCGGGTTTCCTATTCTACTTTTTAATGAGGAGTTCAAAAAAGGTGGTCAGAAGTTTCAACCTAATTGTAGAATTGATCACTATACTCAATTGTATATATTACCTCTAATTACCTCTAATAAAGATTTCTACATTTGTATTACTCTGCACTCGCCAACAACAACAACGTTGGTTCTTGCATAATAACACAATATTACACATATTAAGACTAACACAGAGAGCAAATTGGGCCTTGGCTGATCTATTGTGTCCTAGAAACCAATCGATTATTATGTACGTCTATCGATGCAAAATGTTATAAGAAGTAAAAAACTTTGTTAATTTAAGTTAAGTTCCAAAGTATATGAAAAACTCCTTTGTGTCAAAATTAATAGAATTTTGATCAAAAAGTACTGGAGAACAAATGATAATACATATGTAATCAATTAAAATGTATTTATTAATTGTTTTAGTTTCAGATAGAACTGCTATACTAAAATCAAAATTGTTTATTACTTAACCTAATCAATTAAAAAGCAGAACAGTATATGAATTTTGTTTATTGATAATTGCTATTTTTGTCTTGTAAACTAGCAACTGATAAATTCTTCTGTTTTATACCCCATGCGTCTTAGCAAGTAACCAAAGAGTTGTATTTATAGGAATGCCACCCTGGTATTTTATCATAAATTTTGCTTATTGCATCTTTTAGTTATAGTTCTCAAATAGGTATTTAATAAATAAAAAAATCTTTTGTAGGGTAAAGCGGTATAGCGAGGAGCATATAATAAATGACATGTTAATATTTAGAAAGTCGTGATATCTTATCTGTTTTAAATATTGTTGCTATTTTTTAATGTTTTTATATATTTGTCATAAAAGTATTTTTTGCCTATCTTTAAGAAACAATCAGGTAGTAACTGTACCCAAGGGTTTTCGACAATAATTTTGCAACAAGTGTTATTTAATAAAGCTTATTTTAAACAATACTACAGATATTAACTTACCTACAAAAATTGTGCCCTTATCGCACAAAATGTTATAAAGTTTAACCATAAAAAGCTGAGGGCATCTGCAGTGAGCGAGCACCACGTACACATTCAGAAAAACACGTCGCAAAGGAAGATTCCAATAATCTGGCTGGTACGTCGGTACGGTGTAGTAATGATGATGAAATCACATGTAGAGATGTCATGCGAGAAACCATGTAAAAGGCAGGTGGGGGCAGATAATGTAAAGTACAATGCTGGCGGTAATTTAAGTGTACGGGGAAACAGATCGGCCAGTGAAAATAAATAAATGGCTAATTAGTGGTTTGCGGTCTGCATAAATATTGCATATTGCATATTGTAAAATAACTTAAGTAGAAAAAATAAAACGATCTCATAGATCAAGTTCATAGCAGCTGGTGGCGTAAATGTTATTCGGTGCAAATTGAAAAATAATTTAAATAAATAATCGCTTGTAGACAAGACACGGCGCATGAACAAAAAGTGACGGTGTTAAAAAAGAAAATTGAAAAAGACGACACAACGGAAAACCATGCTACAAGAAAGATTGCGACAGACCTTGTTGGATTTGTTCAAAGTCTTGGACTCAAGTGCATCTAAATACAAAATCTTAAGAAAAAAAAATAAAGGGTCGTACCGGAAAATAGTTCTAGAGCTTTACAAAAAACATTAAAAACAAAGAAGAATATTCTAAAGTTACAGACAAATACAGAAAAATATTTTAGAAGTTTCAATACAGCTTTAAGAATAATTTCCAGAGCTTAAAAAAGAAGTAAAAAATTTTAAGAAAAAACTGAAGGGTATTAGAAACGGAGATTAAAAGAGTTAGAGAGTTAGAAGCAGATGCTTTGTTAATAAAGTCGTACCTGGAGACCTACAGCAATCAATCGCAACAAGAATAAAATACATGTAAGTTGCACGAACTATCGTGTTACATGATCGGTAGTTGCCGCAAAGGCTGCAACAAAAGCTGGACTTAATATTGAGAATGGTGCTGGAATGAAAGTATCGAGGGACAAGGTCACAATAAAAAAAATATCATTAAATCTAGTGAGAGGCTTATTGGGCACATTGACATTACTTGATGTTCGAAGATGGTTTTCTGAACAGAATCTTGAATAATGCCGATGAGGATGAATCTAGTTTGCAATTATTAGTGCTAAGAAACCAAGTGTCGGAGGTTCGTTGATATATCTGGTTGATTCTTAGAAACGGATAATGGCAACAAAAGTATTTCTGGCATGCATTTTCATGGCATAACGGCATTTAAAAGAAACTACTGTAACTGTCGATTCCCTGAGAAATGGCTTCTTCTGTAAGAATTGGAAACAGCCCCGAAGCGCACAGTCAGGTGGTCTGAGGCTATTTATGACTTTTTATTTCTAACTAGCCGCGTTCGCCCCGCTTCGCAGGAGTCAGCTTTCTGGGAAACATTTTTTTTTAAATAAATAATTTCGCCTGGTTGCCTGGATGCTTAACAAGGGGTAGCTTAAATGGTGGGAACTTGCAACAATGTTGATGGTCACTGCCATTGCAATTAAATGTACATCTTGATGGTTAATTATCTCATCACACAAATATTCGACCATCGAGCTGAAATAAAAAAAAAAGAAACCTTGAGAGGACCAAAGCCAGTAATCATACTAAAAATCATTTGATTTGGTTCGGCCGTTTTGACCTGATGTGTGGACATACATCATTACATTTTGTTTTATATATAGAAGATAGATAAATGTTTACTCACTTCTAGAAAATTTTAAAAATAATGGTTATCTGTAATAATCATGGGATCTAAAAATATTTTTGATCTACAAACATTTATTTTTTCTTTGGTCTATTTATTGTGATCAATATATTGATTATTTATTTTTCCACTATACTATTAGTTTAGAAGACCCATTTTGATCTCTATAACTTTTGTATTCACATATAAAGTTAAAACCATGTACATATGTACGACATTTGAAGACATGGATTTGGTATCAAAAACTATTTTAAATAAATATAAAAATAAATAAGCAAACTAAAAGATCAACTAAAATTTAAAAGAGAACTAAATTATCATCCTTACGCTTTACGGTTATAGAACAGTATGGCATACCTAGGCCTGGACAAAATAAAGAATGAGTCAAGTGTTGCCTCAGGAAATATAGCAGTCGCTTTTGGAGACTCTCTATTCAATAAGTTCCTTGGTTTATGTTTTTAAAGTCCAAGAATGCTTGATTCTTGAATCACACCTGTAAATTGGTTGTCAATCCAACAGCTTATTTGAGAAAGTTTTAATGGCCTTTTGAATATATAGTTTTTTAAGATTTCTTTTCGCTTCGGCGATGTATAAAAATAGTTGGCAGAAATTTCTGCAAAATTACCTTTTTAGTTAGTTTCATTGTTCATTTTTTTTTGGTACAGCCTTTGATAACAATTTCTCACACTCATACTTTTTACTATATTTATATTAACTGCAGATCTTCTTGGCTTTATTTAATAGAAAAGTGTTTTTAAAACTTTTTAAAACAAAAAATACTAGGAACTGGGGAAGATATAAATTGTTAGCAAAATTTTGACTTCCACCATTAGAATGTGCTAATGTAAAATTAATTCCTAAAGTTCTTGTTCGAATAACGACACAATAATTAATTACGCAGCTTTTCAATAATATGTATAGTAAAACTCTTTAAATAATTTCTTATAAAAAAGTTAGAAGGGTGTACCAAATATAAACCAAGACATGCAAAATTGTTTTTCTATATCATATTCTAGCTTAGAAACATATTGTTGTAACGGATGGTTAGATTTTTGATCCCGTTATCGTGAAATTACCGTAGCTTACTTCGGCCTCAAAAGCAGTTTCAACAACCGTTAGTTTTGTCATCATCCTCAAGACAGTAGCGAACAAGGTAGCCATGGTGTCATTCTCAAAGTGCGTCTTCAGTTTTCTCAAAATTTCGGACGTTTTTACATTTGATATTGTGAAAAAATTAACAATAATCATTTGAGCAACAAAAATGAGTACCTTCTGCTCTAACATCGTGATACTTATTAAAGATTTGATACTACAAGAGACCCTTTAAAAAATTTTTCTTCAGACATCTCTACCATCGGACTTTGTATCAACTTGGCCATTTATTAGTCATCAAAGGAAGGTTCGCTTGATAAAAATAAAATTAGAAAATTTGTAGTAGCTTTTGAGTTAGATAGGGGGTGGAAACAACCGGATAAAAATATATATAAATGAGCAGGCTTCGGAGCGTCTTAGTAAATGTAATGTTTTCCAAAAGTGACTTTAGAATTTTAAATGACTAACTTTTATATATATAACGTTTATTGTTTCAGATGAAATTTCATATACACTAAATTGAGTCATATACAAATCTAACTACGGCCCGCTTTTTTAATAACAACGTTTTTAAATAATAAAAACTTATTATGAAAATGGACAGTTCATAAAAGATACACATCGCAGGATCCGTGACCTTTTCGGAGCTTTCAATAATCTTTTAGAACAAGACAAGATGGACTATCAGAAACGCAAAAATTTTTCTACTTGGTTGTTAAAGCATTTTGCATATATGGTCATTTTTAGCTATGGGGCTAATTTTACGTTAAACGGTATAGTTAATAAATAAAACTGTTGCATTTGGGGAAGAAAACCCTCCAATTATTTACATACAACACTTAATAAAAATATATACGGTTTGGTGCGGTTTCTGGTCCTGAGGTGTCATCAGTCCATTTTTCTTTGAGAACAATCACGGAAATGCTGTTATGGTGAATGCAGAGCGTTGTAAGGCGATGTTAACAGATTTTTTATGACTTCCCATAATAAGTATAATTGATGATGTTTACTTCCAACAAGATGGTGTTATATGTCACGTAACACGAGAAAATATCGCGTTATTGCACGAGATTCCCTTGCGAGCTGACACCTTTAGACTTTTGTTTGTGAGATTATTTGAAAAGTAAAATTTATACCAATAAGCGAGCAAAGATTCCAACTATGAAAGATAACATCCGAGCCGCCATAAAGAAGATTGAAGTTCCCATGCTCGAGAACGAATGCCTGTCAACATAGCTATGGTGGACATTTAAACGATATGATCTTTCACGTTCAGTTGTAATGAATGTTGCGTTAACATAAAATAAAGAATCCTAAAATATTCTGTTTGATTTTTATACAAAAACTATATACAATAGTTTTTGGAAAACCCTGAGCATATGTTAGCATATTATTTATTATTTGTCTCAGAAAATATTAATTTGTTAATTAATGAAACTGCTATAGCATTTGCTTTCTAAATAAATAAAATTTTTAAACTTTACTATATTCCCTTTGTACTTTGTCTGTTATTAAGTTTTTTAGAAACGAAAGTACGGTACATACTTACCTTGTAATATTAAGTTAGTAATATGGCATTTCTTTTATTAATATTCCTCATAAATATTCATGAATAAATTATTACTTAGGCTTTTTGCACGATTGCCATTTCGATATTGCTGTTGCTATTTATGACACTTGACCTTATGATTGCGTATTTACTCTAGACGCAATAGCAGCAAAAACGCAATAACTTCAAGAAAGCAACGACTCCGCTTTTTATTGCTTTTTTGAGTACTTGTCATCGTATAGCGTTTGTTGTTGACCTTGGCTCGCAACATTTTATTGCTAAACAGCCCAGTTTTCTAATTTATTTTATAAGAAAGCGCAGGCAAGCGACGGGCATAACAGAATATTACATTTTTTATTAAAGGGAACCTGACGGTTAAGTGGAAAAAATTAATTTGAATTTTAAATATCAGCACGTTCCGCATTGCGTTCGCAATGGGTGTCAGGGATGACAAGATGAACATTTTTGTGTGCAAAAGATAGTTTTTTAATATTTTGCGTCGCGAAAAATAACAAATAATTTATATTTAAAAACTAGACCTACTGTAAAAACGTGTTGAATATAAAAATTTATACAAATATATACGTTTTTATCAAACGCAATTTCAAACCATTTTGAAATTTACTGTGATCAATTTTTTTTAATACAGACACTACAATCTGTCATAAATTGACATTCAGTAGATTATTTAACAGACATGATAAAAGTGATAAACATGAAGGTGGAACATCCAGTGATGCACCCCTATATTACACATTGAGTAGTTTAGCGGTACTAATTACAATAAATTACATGAAGAACATCCTGATGTTATTCAAATCTGTTTACAAGATTGAAAGGTTTGAAACGATTTAAGCGCAGTTGGACTACATCGTCACGATTTTTAAGACACTCCACTGAGGTATTTGGGTGGTCGCTAATACGACCTCGATAACGCGCACAATACCGTTGAATTTCTTGATACACTGTAGGAACTGCAAGATCTCTGCGAATGGTTTCATTGGGAATGTACCATGGGGCGTTTACTATAGATCTTAGGACTTTTGACTGGAAGCTTCTTAAAATTTCGATGTTGGAAGAACTGGCAGTACCCCAGAGTTGGATACCATATGTCCATATGGGTTTGAGCAGTTTTATAGAGAAGTAACTTGTTCTCCAACGAAAGCTGTGAACGACGCCCTATCAGCCAGTGCATCTTTTGAAGTTTGAGGCCCATTTGTTTACGTTTTGTCCAGATGTGCTTCCTCCAGGTCAATCTTTTGTCTAAATGTATGCCAAGACATTTGGCACTATCTGCTTGCGGGATCTGCTGATTGTTAAGCATCAACGGTGGGCAGGTACCTCTCATAAGCGTGAAAGTGACTGAATTGCGTCTAAGTGGGTTTGTAAGTGACTAGAAGCTAGGTTTGCGTCCACATGCGATGAGAGTACTGCTGTGTCATCCGCAAAGGTGGCAACCATATTACCAGGTGTGGTTGGAAGATCTTCCGTAAAAAGGAAGTATAGAATAGGTCCCAGTACACTCCCTTGTGGAACACCGGAGTTGATGGAATAGGTTGGTGTTAGGCACTACCATATCTTACAAGAAAATGCCGATTGGAAAGATATGACTTCAGGAGTTCAAAATAATCCATGGGTAGGGATTTTTTGATTTTACAAAGTAGGCCGTCGAGCCAAACCTTGTCAAACGCCTGTGTTACATCCAAGAACTTTGCTGAACAATACCTACGCTCTTCAAAGTTCTTAGTGATTTTGTCCGCAACTCGATGTACTTGCTTGGTTGTTGCGTGTTGCTTGCGAAAGCCAAACTGATGGTCGGAAAAAATGTGTTTGTCTATAAGGATTGTATAAAGTTTCTGTAAGAGCATAATTTCGAAGACCTTGGACAGTGCTGGTAATAGGTTGATAGGTCTGTAAGAAGCTGGTTGATCAGTAAGTTTTCCTGGCTTTGGAATTAGGATTATCACTGCAGTTTTCCATGATTCAGGAAAATGGCGAAACCTTAGGATAGCATTGAATAGTTGGGTTATTAATTGAAAGCCTTTTTGAGGCAGATTTTTAAGAATTAAGCCAGTTATTTGGTCATGACCCGGTACTTTGTGGGGGTTTACATGTTTGAGAATGGTATTTTCCACTTGGTGGCAGGCTCATTTGGTACGGAATATTTAAAATGTTCCGAATGTCGTCCTCATTGTGAAGTTCTGCCGAAAATAGTTTGAAGACAGTAACTAGATGGTCAGCAAATGCCAGCGCGTTCTCCTGATCGCTTTTTCCCCAAGCATTGTTGACAGTACGAATCGGGGCTTTATGTTGTTGTGGTTGCTTGAGGTACTTTGTGGGCCTCCAGAGCGAATAGTCATCTGCTTCGGTTGGGGAGAGTTGTTTCAGAAAGTTTTGGACATTTTGGTTTCTGATGGTGGAAAGTAGGTTTTTGAGTTCTCTGGTGGCCTGGTTTAATGCTCTTTTATCGTTCGGGTGTCGTGTTGTTTGCCAGGTTCTTCTTAACCGACGTTTCTCGGCAATTTCCTTTTTGACTAAAATTAGGCATTGAACTGGGTTGATGTGTCGGATTGATATCGGGGTAGCTTGGCGGGCTGCTTCTTGGATTACTTAAGTGAAATGTAGCACAGCTTCATCTAGATCTGTGGTAGTTTTTAAATGTAGATCTGTGCTTAGAGATATGTCAATCAGCTCTTGAAAATGTGTCCAGTTGGTGTATTTATTAGTAAGTGTTGGCAGCTTGTCTTTGATGATTATATTTGTACCTAAGGTTACTAAAATCGGGGAGTGATCAGTAGAGAGGTCTAGACAGGAATTTGCGGTAAGGAATTTAGTGTTCATTCCTTTTATAAAACATAAGTCAAGTAGGTCTGGCTGTCTATTAGGGTCAGTGGGCCAGTATGTTGGTTCTCCTGTAGATAATGGCGACATATTCATGTTATTTACTGCTATTAAAATTTCTCTACCTTTGGTGGTAGTTACTCTGCAGCCCCAGTGGGTGTGCTTAGCATTATAGTCAACGCCCCAGATAAATCTGTTACCTAACGTTCGGAAATAGTGTTCATACGTTTCTTGCTTGTTGTTATGACGAGGTGGGCAATAGACCGCTGTTATTGTGAGAGGGCCATGCCAGTCTTCAACGACTATGGATGTGGCTTGTAATTGAGGTTGACTGTAATTGGGTAGTATGTGATGTTTAATTGAGTTTTTAATTATTATTGTAGAGCCCGCACGAGCAGCTTCTTTTACGTTCCATACATTGATAGCTTCGTGACCAAGCGTTTGAAGTTCTTCCTTTATTTCGATTATGCTCGTGGAAGGGTGTAGATTCCTTAGAAAAACACGAAATCTCCGTTCTTGTTTAACCTGATAAGTGTGAAATTCGGTATTCTTATCTATTAAGCCTTTGGTTATTAGTGAATATTTTTCAGTTGTTTTTGGCATTATCTTAATTTGATTGTTTGTTAAGGCCTTTAATGAGTACTTATCTTTGGCTATCGAGTCTAGGAATTGGATTAGCGGTTGGGTGGTCTTGACACCCGAGACAAATATCGGAGGCAGTTTTGGATCTGCTTTTGAGGTTCCTTGTCCTTGTGTAGCTTCGTTACTAAGCGGGCTGAAACGATTTTCTGGGTCCAGCCAGTAGGTTGAAGACTTAGTTTGCTTATCTTGATTAGTCTGGGTATCAGCACTATCTACACGGCCGCGCTTCTTGTGGTTAACATGTTGCCATTCAGTATTGTGTGGCGGTGAAGGAAATTGGTACAGTTGGTAGGACGGTTGTGACTGCTACTGTGCCATCTTACGAGGTTTAAATATGTCTTGTGCGGTCATATGTTGTGTGACCGTTTGGTTTGGATTTGCAAAATTACTAGCGTATTGATAGTTTTGTTGAACCATCTGCATCGGTTGAGATTGATCAGTTTACATGGGAATGTAATGTTGAGCGTTCGGCATCGTTGCAGTTTGATTTGGATAATAGTAGGCCATACTGTTCTCGGAGTAATTGAACACAAAGCAAATTAAATTTTAAATTTAAGTAACTTCCAGTTTATAGATAATATTAGGCACGAATATGTATAAATATAAATAAACGATTGCACTTGACCCCGAGGTCAGTGCGCACGATTAATTGTTAATCAAATAAATAAATATATACCTGACCTTAAGAATGCGGTTCGGCGCGGCGTTATCGCAGGTAAAATTGGTCCGCACACGTCCACTCTGCTTCAATGTACGGACCGGAATGATCGAAATTAAAATTAAGAAGACGATATGGCAAAAACTATAAATCTATATACAATCGTGCATCCTGTAAATATCTTATGAATGACGTTATCAAAAAATAACTTTACCGACTTACTATGCAGCAGGCAAATAAACAAAGGAATTTACAGTTTTAACTTTGTGGGGCAAAAAATGCGGGACAGAATAGGGGTAGGCTATCCCTTGCTTTTCTACGAAAACGAAATTAATTTTTTTTCTCTATATAGCTTGTCTAATTCAAGCAACTGAGATTTAATTTATTTCAACTGAATTGCATTTTTGTATGCCGTTGATTTAAAAAGATTAAACCCCTATTACGCTCCTTGATATCGCACGACTCATCGTAATAAAAGCGCACGTGTGGACAGTATAATGATCATAAAGCGAAACAAACATCATCAAAGAGCGGAATACAAATTAATGAACTCACTAAACTCGTGTTAGATAAAAAAATTAGGAAAATAGTGATTGTGAAAATATACCGTCCGCCTAAAAAAATAACTAACAGGAAGACTTTGACAATTCTTCAAATCTCTTGGCAAGAAGTTTTTTAGTAGGAAAAGATTTCAATAACAAAACACATAGAGGCTCACAGCGACTAAGAGACATGCATTTTTAGCCATCACACACCAAAAAACAATATGAACTATATATCGACAGACTAATCTACTCACTAGCCCACTGATCAGAATCGATTGTGAGATGGGCTCGATTTGTGTATCATGAAAAGTTTCAACTCCCAAAAATTCAGGGTCGAACTATTTCTTGCTTTAATCTTTTATCATACTCCGATTATTGCCTTGTACGCAAAAATACCGGGAAAGCCGAAATAACCATCATTCAATAAGAAGACTAACTGAAAATTCTATCGTGACAAGCTATTTCATAAAACAGAACCGACAGAACATCTAACTATATCTTTTCAAATTGCCACTTAGCAAGTAACATCAAATAGAAACCACGTAAAAATCCAAGACAAGTGCCCAATATCAATCAAATAAAAAAGAAAACAATTTAAACGCCGCTAAATGTCTATAATGTACCACAAATGCCTGTCGAAGTCTATAAAAAACTGTCTGACAAGTTGAGTGTTTTAAGAAAACAATGACCCTAAACAACGCAGTCGTCTGCAGTCACTCAAAAAGTTAATTTTATTGAAAATGTGTGCCCATGCATGAAAATTAGTATATACGGTGAAACAACTGTCATTTTAAATTAAGAACAGATGGTAATATTTGCCAAATAATTGTACACAAAACAGGTATAAAGCTATAATTAACGATGGAGGTAATTGGATCAGATATTAGGTAACTGCGCAATAGCTCATAGTGTATTTCAGTAAAAGAAAAGAAATATCTACGTTTTTATTTTTTCTAAATTACAGGGGTCACTCTATTATTGAACAGACCACACTTCTTACCAATAAGTTCCTCTATATTTGGAGGGATTAAGCATCTAGCAATTCTATTATTACAATTTAAATTTTAATTATCTGATTTAGAGTAAAATCTTGATAAAGATTATCTGCATACGACTTTAATAAAAATTGAGTTCTTGTACCCACCATTTAATAATATTCATTTGAAACTTCTCAACATTTATTTATTATTTTAGCAAAAATCATAATCGCGACTTTACAAAAATTTGCCACAGAAAACTGGTAACTGTCTTCTCTACTGTTGAATCTTCGCCAATTAGTACATCAAGATTATTTTTCAGCTATTTTATAAATCACTTATTATAATATTAATTTTTTTGAGTGATTTATCTGTACCAGCAAGAAAATTATATTTTGTCTGAAAAGTAATGTAACTTCAAATGGAAATCCAACCACTAAAAGTAATAAGCTATTATTAAGGAATTAAAATTAATCTTATAAAAGAACTAAAACAAAAACATTATTATTAATGCTTATATATTCCACAACAATTTTTACAATTGAATACTGATGTGTTAGATAAAATCGTAAACAATGCTTTGCGTAACACAACAGCCGTAAATGGACTAATATTTAGACGATTATTTATTTTACTCTCAATTACCGTTTAGAAATCATTGACGAAACACAATGGAACTCGGCTTGTTGTTTTCAAATTTTTAGGTCATTTAAAATTCAAACTTTTATTTTCATCTGAGAATACTCCAAGCACCAATGCGACTTGGACTACACCAACGGCAATCTTCACCGTCATGTCAGGCAGTAAGGGGTCTGAGAGACCAATACTGCGAATAACACCTGTATTCAGAGTTTTATGAGGAGATCCAGTAGCAGATTGGTGTATTTTGATTAAGATTTCGAAGCACGTTTCGCAAGTTCTTACTACGAAGGCAGTTATCAGTATTACTGCCATTCCCATCTTTTGGGCTATAAGGCTGTGGTCGGAGTTTAGAAAGTCTCTAAATTTCGTCCACAACTGCGGCGGACATCTTCAGAAAAAAATCTTCTAAAAAATAACCCAAGAACCAACCACACGATGCATCATAACACCGGCCCTTAAAGCCTTCGCATATTTTCTACATCACTTTCCAAGCCTGTGGAAAATTGCAGAATTTTCAAACCCGAGTAGCTAGGCACGTTTTACCAAGTTTATTATCACAACAGCTTTCAATAGACCCTATAAAGACAGGTAGATTCCATTGTACATCAACGCCTAAAGACAGCGACCAGATCTCATATTATTTTGAAAAAACCAGGTCGGTTTCTGTTCCGACCACTCCACCATATATCAGCTACTCTGAATGGTAGAAAAAAATCACGTAAGGCTTCACTAAAAAGCAATACTGCACCCTTTCTTGATGTGGTTAAGATCTTTGACAAGATGTGGTACAATGGGATCATCTTCACAAAGCTTCAGCTGTTATTTCGTTACATATTGTGTAATTAATATGGTTTTAATATGGTATATTCCTGTTCGGTTGCGTGATTCTCCAGTCAGCTCTCCAGATCTTCTTAAATCGGTGAATTTACGTCAAGGACACGACCGCGACGCCTTCATGACGATGGCTCAATTTGTAAATGACAGTGTGGCGTTGACAAGCTTGTTGTAGCTCTTCCTGACATTACGGTTTGTCTAGGAGAAGCTGGACCAAATAGGAGAATAATACCAGTAGTAGAGAATTAAAATCAATTTTGAGAAGAAGAAAAAAATTAATGACATGACTTAATGAAAGTCAAAACTATCATCCAAGGTATATCATGAACAAAAGGGCCACGGTACCTTGAAATAATCTTAGACAAAAAACTCACCTCAAAAATTGAAGGAAAGTATCCAAACAAGCATGAGGCTCTTTGTTGCACGTCAACAGTAAGAGTATTTACAAGAACAAAATAACAATATACAAAACAGTTATTAGACTACCCAATGCATATTTAAGCTGTTTGGCAATGTAGCGAAGCGAATACTATCATGCTGTAACGGTCATATTCTTAATCGCTTAGGACCGGTCCGCACAAACCGTAATTATTTCGTGCCAAAACATTTAGACACTTGATTTCTTTTATCTGGCAAAATTATAGAAAATATTTTTTTCTCCTAGATTCACCGAGATGATCAAGTGTCGACTCTTACCTTTGATCGACAAGAACAAAGAAATATTCAGATTGCAGTTAGCGGTAGTAACGTGCACTTCTTCTTATTGGAGATTGCAGTTAGGCGCTAGATATATTTGGGTAACCTGCCACAGTTATCTTGTACATTAAAATATATATTTCTACATCGATTATGTTTCTATTTACAAATCACTATACTGATACCCACAGGAGTTTGCATTAAAAATTCATATGACGTTAGGCAGTCAAGCAATGAGCTTTTAAAATAATTTTGAACGATCTGTGATTCATGAAGAACATAGTATTTTATAAAGATATCGACATATCAATAATTTACAAATGCATCTCGCAATGCGCTACTTAACTGCACTCTAGTGACGAAAGCCGTATAAATTTATCCATCCCCGTCTTTCATAATTGCAAATTAGACAGAGGTGGTTTTTAAAAAATATTACCACTGTTTACTTGATAATTAAATCTACTCATAAAGGAGGAATCACAAACCAAGAAATAAAAAGTGGGTAAAAAATAAATTTACGAAAGAGCCGGCATGAGAAGGGTCAAACCCGGGTGAAGGCCTTTAATGCGCGTAAGGCCTTAAAGAAGAAGACAATATGGAAAAATTAGAGAAAATATTAAAACAAATAGAAAATAAATTAACAAAAATGGATAACAAACTGGAACTACCAATATCAGGAAAGACAACATTAAGCTACAAAATAGGAAATTAAAAGTAAATGTAACAAAGTAGAAATAGAAAATTGAATTGATGAGAAAGGAAATTAGAATTAAAAACTTGATAATAAAAGGAATTATTGATGAAGATTAGGGAGAAGAAATAACAACAAAGAAAAACACAGAAGTAGTGCTGAACGAAATAGGAATAAAGACGGGCGTGAAGAATAAAATGGAAGAAGTTAAGAGGATTGGGAAATACAAGATAAGCGAAAACAATTAATACCAATAATGATGACAGCAAGAGGTAAAGGTCAAAAGGGGTACAATAAACTAATAATAAACAACTAAATATATAAAAGAGTAAGCGGGAGCACAGAAAAAATAAGCACAGATAAAGAACATGGACAAACAAACAAATAATAAAAGAAAAGTAAACGCAAGTTCCCCGAGTCAAACTAAAAAAAATAACAAAATTTATGATGACAAGCATAGTGGGCCTGCCAAAGAAAACGGATGAAATACTATAAGCGACATGAAACGTAACGTCACTTAGTGAAAAGAGTATGGAGAAAAAAATCACCAAAAAAGAAGAAGAGCAAACAAGGAAAAACACTAGAAGAGTTGAAGATAATGACAGCATCCAGGAAGAAGTAGAAGCAATGGGTGAATGAAAGGAAGGACAATTAATTCAAATTTGACACCCGAGAGGGTAAACGAAAGGGGCGAAAGAAAAAGAAGAAGAAGAAGAAGACAAAGGTGCCTACCACAAGCAGCAGAAAATTTTGATTCTTCTATAGGGTGGCATGAGAGTGACCTTAACTGGTTAACCGCCATCCGTAACAGATTGCCGAAGAAGTTGGGCTTTAGGACATGTAAACAAAAAATAATTGTTTTCAGTGAATATTAAGCAATTTTCGATTTACTTTTTTGTAATGTTGTACACCTGAATAAATATTAGCCCTTTATAACTAGCTTTCAATGCGCATTGTGTGTTTAATAATTAGATCAAAAATCATTTTACACAACGTAGTTACTGATGTTCCACGTGAAAATGTGACAAAACCCAATCGGCCGGCACGCAGGACTCGGCGAGATTAATTCATTAGTTCAGCCGCAGTGGGAATTCGCCTAGAAATATCTGCGTTTGCCATAAAGCTGTTGTTGAAAGTAAATTTGATTAAAGCTGTTAACTAAATTTGAAAGTTGCGTTTAGGGCCGCTATTCGGACAGACTATCACGGAATGCCCCTTCGGGCATATTGTTTATTGTTGTGCGCTGTTAAACATTCATTGCTTCATATTAAGTTTGCTACATTAAGCTTAAATATGTTCGCTCTCTGGAAATTTGAGCGCGGCTTTATTTATTGTTATTAAAGTTTGACCGTCCCTGCTTATAATTTATTCAGTCGCGCGCCGGCGCCGGTTTGCAATTACAATTTTGCATTACCGAAGGTTAATATATTAATTCGAGCACATTATGGCGTAAATAACTTTGCTGAATGTCTTAAACTCGTTCCATATAAAAGTAACATTAAACTTGTATAGGTGAGGATATTTGAAGACTAATATACAAGGGTTGATGCTCTATTTTGTGCTTAAACAACAAGTTATAGTTTTTTGATTAAAAGTTTATATAAAATGATAAACACGTGTAAACACAGATCTTTTATTATACACTTTAGAAATCTACAGTACATTACTTTTCGACATAGTCGACATGCAAATGAGGCAGTTATACAATCTTCTACAAAAAACTCTCTTATCTAGAACTAAAGCAGCAATTTTGGGGCTATCTGCAATCGAACCCTTGACTTACAACACCTTCACTCATCACGTTTAGTAAGTAAACATTACACAGTTACAGAATTGTAGGTGATGACATTCTTTTACACTTAGAAATTGTATTACTATACGCAATTTATATTTGGTAGACTTTTTTATGTCAACCATTATTTTTAACTGATCTAGCGGACGAGTAAACCATATTACAATATTTTTCTTCCACTCGTTGACGTTGACTTTGTTGACGATCTTTCGGGCCCCCGAGTCTAACCCCTAATCGCCTTTTGCTTAGGTGATCTGAGATAGTGGGCTTACATTAAGCCGCTTCCGTACCACCTTATGGAGGGATCAGAATATTCGGGAGCTTTTAGCGGTCGTCGCTATCCAGCTCGTACTCGTGAATGCTAGAACGGTGACTTTCAACACTGGAGTACAGATTTTGACCGCACTGGGATGGTTGGCATGTCGTCATGTAAGATTGCGTTTCTGATATACCAGCACCTGGAGCTTGTTGATATACGACTTCGCACAATACCTCCAAGTGGGGCAGACGTAAAATATGATCGGGCAGAAGATCGTTTTATAAATGGTAAGTCTATTACGGACGGACAACCGGCTCCAGGGATAGAGAAGGGAGCCAAGGGCCTGATTATTACCGTCCGATCTTAGTATGGCTCTCAGGTATCGTGCTTCTTCTCTCCAAGGTATCTCCTGGTTAAAGGTTTTAAATGTTGACAGGTCTGGTCGCCGATGAAGTTATGTATTCGTGAAGAATAGCACGGCGAGGCTCTTCTCGGCATTCACTCCTATTATTTATGTACTCCACAAGTCTTTGAGCAAGTCTAGTTCCTCCTGGAGTCTGGATTGGTATCGTGGGTTGCCGTGAGCTTGATAGCACCACTTTATTGCCTGCATGATAGGCCTTTGTCGTTAAGCGCGTCGTGGGGATGTTCCAGATGTAGATATTGAATAACATCGGAGACACTACCGATACTTGGAGAGATTTCCTTGGAGACGTCGTTCTAATGACTACACCCGCCGAGTTTGATCCGGAGAAGAAGGACCGAATCAGCGGAAGCATCGGCCACGGGATGAACGTTGAAAAAATCTTGTAGATGAGGTCGTTGTGTCGAATCTTGTCGAAGGTCTTAGCCACATATAGGAAGACTACTGAAATGGTAAGCTTCCTGAGGAAACCTTCCGACATCTTCTGCTCTGAACTTTCTACTAAATTACTGTGTACCCCACCAAATTATCGTGTATAAGATGTTTTCCTCCGAGTTACCCTCGTATATCGGCTTACACAACAATACATTTGCTTTAAAAATAAAAAATTTAAAGATGAGTATTTGCGGCCTGACATTTCCTGTAAACTTTAAGAAAGATTAAATAGTCAAAAGCGTTTTGATAAGGTAAACATGATGTTTAACTATGAGACAAATTTATTAGTTATTGTAATGCAATAGCACAATCAATTTTGCCGTGGTCTTTAACATCAAGCAAATAGGCCTTTTATATTAGTAGTTGAGTACTTGGGTAATTATTTGTAATTGGTGGATTTGGAGAAGTCAGATTCTTTATCCGATCTGAACTCCCTTATTTAAAGAATTTAACGATATTTAAATAATTCTTTGCATTTTTATAATAAAGAGAGACATGTGGAAACATTTTATTATGTTTATATAAAAGTGTTTCCAAAGAAGTAAGATACTTTAGTCAAAAGTGTAAAAGTATAAAGTATAAAAAATACTATTTTTTATGTGTTAATGAATAGTTGCAACAAATTGTCAACGTGGTTGAAGGTTCATCACAAATAGGCTTCTCACAGTTGAAGCACATTCTACAAGTTTTTTTCCTCTGTATGACAAACCGACAACAATTTCTAGTTCACTTGTGTTGCGTTAAAACGATGTAGAAGATTGAAATGTAGTAACAATAAATTTATTGAACAAGTTCTCGATCGATAATGATACGAAAAAATCATATCATAGTTATTTTTTTAAATATTGTCACACTGTCCTGGAATCAGACTAATGATCAATTAATAGTTTGAGATTTGGTCTCTGTCATTTCTGCTCGAATATATTTTTTTTTGTTTTGGTGTTCCAATGATAGCGATTTTCCAAGACAAAATATTTTTTTGCCAAAGAGACACATTTGAAGAAGTTATCCAGATCATTTTACTGAAGCAGCCAACTGTTTGATGCAACTTCTGATCATGATGCTAATTTTCCGGTGTAATTTGACAAAAAAGATAGTGATAATGTTCTGCAGCACTATACTTTAATTACTCACTTAACAGATTCCTCACCTAAAGTTGAGCTTTATCCGTACTTCGTTTATCGGAATATATTTTACTTTCTTCTACTTAGATCTATTGCTCGATATAATGTTTGTAATTTGCTTTTAGGCAAAATAATCCCACGATCTATGTTTGAAATGTTAGCTTTAGATTTTCATAAGCGCGTTTATGACACAAAGTGTCTGTTTGGTAGAATTTCCCACGTTGTATTATCGATGTACTTTTTTGGTTTCAGTTAGTATAGCGAACAATGGTATTAACTTTTTCTGATAGAAGAACCCATTTATATGTGTTTTACTCGGATAATGATGACTTAAATCTGTTTGGACTACTTAAATCGGATAGATGGAATTTTATTTCATTTAATTTCATTTTAAGCTTGTAAATAATCTTGAGTACACGTTGATGGTTTCTAAGTAGTGCGTTATTTTTAATTTTCTTGAATTCTGCCTATATTAGTAGTTAGACTTTTTCTTTTACATTCATTATCAAACTATTAATTTTCTTTAGTTCGTTTAAGCATCCATTTTCGTCGTTAGTATCAGCAGTTACTGCAAATATGCTATTGCTTCAGACGAATTAATCTTGTGAAAAGTATTATTTGAAATGTACTTATAAGCAACATGTAATATCAAAGGCCACTAAAGTGTCAGTACTAAATTGCACAATTACCTTGCATTTCCTTTCGCGACAATTCTATTTTTAATTTAAATTATTTAAATTACAAATATACATTTTTAACAGTTTGTGATTTTTAGATAATTCGTATTAAGTTTCGAATGCATAGATAATAAAAATGATCTGCAAGAATATGATCTGGACAGTTTAATGACATTTAATTGTTTAAATTCTCTAAATTTATGTTACTAACAATTAATAATATGAATTAGCTTTTTCTTCTTCTCAGGGTCAATAGTTTTCTACAATTGCTATATAATTTAAAACCATTTTCCTTAGCTTGTCAATTCGACTCCTTAGAATTGAATTAAGATATTTTTATTATTATCAGTTATTTTATAGCTGGCTTCTCACATTGCACACAAGTTATTCCAGATGTTGCATTTGAGTCATATTTCCATTGAAAAAATGTCTATCATAGATTTCTGCTTCAAATAGCACAAACATTCGTTTTGCAGCCTTAAGATAAAGCTGAAAATTATTTAGAATGTAACCAGGGCAGTTTTCTATGATACATCAAGTTATCTTTGTATTTAGGGATTAGTATCTTACGTATTGTAACCTTAAGTTATCTTAATTATTTTTGGCTACATTTAGCAAAAGTTCAGCCAGTTGAAGTACTTGGAATAGCCTAATTCCCACCATATATCGCATACAACTTGGAACAATATTTAAATATTCCCTTATGTTGACTATAATCTTTGGTTGACGACAATTTCCTCCAAAATGAAGTAGGAAAATATGTAATGCACATACTTAGGATGATGTCGCGCAGTGAAATCATGGCTAGACTGAAATAACCAGATTTATTTTTATCCTCATTCACGTAAAGTAAGGAAAAGTCTATATTTCAACCAATATAATGTAGGCAGGTGATTGTTTATATATGGATGGCACCTATTTGTTTTGCGTAACGTGCAGCCAACAAGAATTAACACCAACAAAGTATGTAACAGTAAATTGTGGGTTTCCAAAGTCAATAACATCAAGTTAAGTAAATAAAATGGTTGTGTTACAACTATAGTCTGACAATTTTAAATATAATTACCTTTGAATATTTTGCTATGGCTTGTTTATCAAAAGTTATTAAAAATATTTATGTAAAGTAGTCCACAGAAAAGCCTTTTACACCAAAATAGTGCTTGTTTACACCGCTGTTGAAATAATATTTCATTTAAACAAGTAGACTATTTAATTTAAACTTTCGCCTGTAAAATAAATTTTTTATATTTGATAATTTAAAACCATCTTTAAAAATATCTACTGAATTTAAAGAGAACTGGCATCTCTTTAATGCTTTGTTGGTGAGTTTTTTTGGTCTTGGAGGTACTAACTTTTGAGGTCCCCGAATATTCCCAATAATATAAGGAAGTTTTAAAATTCAATAAACAATATTTGTTGAACTATAAACAGTAATAGCTCATTTTAATTAGTTTTTACAAGTTTGACTTAAAAAATAAAGATAAATGTATGTATCTACAAATTGTAATTAAAACAAAAGATTAATGGATACTCAACAAGTTTAGTTCATATGTAAATATGGGGATTATTCAAATTTAAAATTAACTTAGAAAAAATTTATTAGATAAATATTTAAATAAACCTATAAAGAGTTTTTATTCTATATTGCATATTCTTATATTGCATTTTGATAGCCAATTATACGTTTTTTAATTTATGTGTTACAAAATGGACCAGTGACATCAATTTTATACAAACTCTTTAACTTGCTTATTTATTTACCATTAGTGATTTATTTAGTGACACAAACACTTAGTCATAAAGTGACAAACGGGAACTGTAGAGCAAATATAAAGTGGTTTACAAAAGCTTGTTACGGTCTCGCATTATGTTGAACTGATAACTTAATAAAGACTGGAACTTCTCGTTTTAACAAATACCCAGCCTATTGTATAAAATGGCAATAGTAAATGTCATTTATTGTGGATTACTTATAAAGAAAATCAACATTTCCTCTGTAAAATAAGCGATGAGCAGTTTTTTCGTGGACAATTGCATTTTGGTGTTAAGTGAAGAATCTTTATCTTTTAAAGGTTATTTTGGGGATGTAGTTGAATCAAAGATTTATCATTAGGTGACACTTCTCAAAGTGCTTCTTATGCAACAGTAAAGATACTAAACCTTGTAGAAACACTTCGTTTATAAAATGAATATATGCAAGTTGTTCGAACTTGAAAAAATGGCCTTAAGGCATAAAAGGTTATAAGACAGTGAAAATGGATTTCAACACTGTCCAAAATAAGAATTGGAATTTTAGATATCATCTTTTACTATCCACAGCGGGATCATTTATGAAAAGTAGGTGTGGTCGATGAGGTTTAAATATAAACAGAAGAATTCAAATACCAAAAACAGAATTCACATAATTTGTAATAAGTTAGGCATATGTACAATACAAATGGATTGAGAAACATAACTTGAGAGTACTCGTTTAATTTACAATGTCAGATAAAGAATATATGAAAACACAGAAAGACTAAAATCAGACAAACATAAAATTTCCTTAAAAGAGCAGCCATATGAACAAATAAAAAAGAAGTTGACAAAAGTGGAAAATAGAATATTTTAAAATTGTGCGTAAGATTATCATTGAATAGTAAAAAAACTAATAATCTATAGAACAGTATACAAAATGAATTTAAGATACGTTGTCATTACTTAATAAAGCTATCTTTTAGCTCAATGCACTTGTGTCAGCACTTGACAAGCAGTTAGATACTGGAATTTTTCAGCGCACACTTTAATAGATCGAAGATGTGAAAATTTGACTAGCGAGATACACCCAAACCACTCTTTAATAGTCAAGGTATTCTAACAAGAACAACAACTTGCCTTCTTCTTACGAATAACTAGTTAAAGTGGGAGGCATTAGCTATAATAGTTTTTCTTAACACGTAGAGTTTTAAATCTCAATACAAAGGTAACACGACTATCAGTAGATTGCTGCATCCACAAATTTTTATGGTTTTGAGAACCAAGTGTATGGCTGATTTGTTTGTATTTTTTATTCTGGCTCGTAGAAGTGAATTCAGCTCTCATTTTCAGGTGCGCTGTTAATCTTGCAAAGGCTTAAAGGGTTTTAGCAAGCATCAACCCATTTTTTTTATTACAGATGCTACTCGCTTAAGTATCTATCACGCATACAATTTTTGAAACTTAATTATTCGGTTGCTTTTGCTTTGTTCCATTGTTTAAAGGGCGTCGGCATCTTGTCGAACTCTTTTTCGGATTTTCATGCGTGCTACAGGTGCGCCAATACCAATTATTGCTATATATATTTAATAATATCGTCCGTACACGTTATTTTTATAGCATATACCATTCATAAAGAAAACTAGAAAGATCACGAATACAGATAATTCTTTTTTATAAAAAAAGAAAATTCCAATTTGTAATTTTTTGAGGGAAATCTTTATTTCGTGAGTTTTAGTGCAGTTTTAGAAATTCCGCATGAAGAGAATCGCAAATAAAATAAAATTAAGAATTATGCTTTGATTGAGATGTCAGTTGAAAAATTGTGTGATAGTGAGTTTGACTGGAGCACTGCTTTAATGTGAAAGATAAAAACTATTATGCAGCGTTGTTATGATTAAACCAGAAACCTTTGAAATAGTCTACTGATATATTTAGTCTAAACTAAAGTATAATTTTCATTTTGTGAAATATCCAATAATTTACCATTGCATAACTCTTTATAGTAACTGCAAACTCTACGGTATACTGCAGACAACAATTTTACTTCAAGCGATTGCTTTTTCCATATTTAAAGAACAAGTTAAGAGACCTGTACGTGATATTGTTCCTCTTAAAAATTTGATAGATCGAAAGATAAGAACAAGATGGATATGAAGTAAGAAAAATCAACCGCTAAGGTCTTTTATTTTTGGAGGTACACAGCCACATATTGAATAAAAACAATTGCGACTACTCAATGTAAGCAATTTATTTATAAATTAATAGAATGCGACTTATTTCCGTTACTAGATTGATACAAATGCGGTAACTCGTTCGATATGGCTTTGGAGTTTTTTGATGATGACTTTTTGTCGTCTGTCAATTATAACTCTCATCTGTGTCAGTTGATAGGCATAATCGTTTGATACAGCCACCTTAGTCTTTTAATATTGGCTTTATTTGTCAACCTGTGTGTGTAGTGCATTATACACCAATGCTTAAGATTATATGCGTTACTCTGAATGGTGAAAGAAATCATGGAGGGTTTTATTAAGAAGCATAAACATTACTGTAAGCTTTCTTAATGTGGTCAAAGCCTTCGATACGGTGTAGCATAACGGGCTCATCTTTAAAAAGCTTTATTTTCTAACCTGCTGTTGATTGTACAACTGATCTAGGTCATTGACCTGGTGTTTTTAAAGGTCGGCACTATTGTAAGCTCACTATAATAATAATTCAATTTTCAAATAACGCTGAGGCACTGACAAACTCTCTTAAACATCACGGCGTGTTTAAGAAGAGTTGAACGAAATAGAAGAATGGTACGACGTATGAAGAATTAAAGTCAAGACTAAATAAAAAAAGCGTGCCTGTTTTATTCCTCACCAAGAAAAAACAAAATATTGCAATGATCTGCCAAGTATCAGTATCTTTGATTAAGGCATACCCTAGAGTGAAAAGGCATAAAACTTTGGAGTGACCTTAGACAAAAAACTGTTAACTAACCCTAGAGATAACTCATTTGATGTGACTTAGGCACTTGTTAATAATAGTTGTGTCATTGATGTTAAGGATTTTTTTGTTGTCCATCTATCATAACTCTCATCTATGTCATTTGATGGGCAAAATCGTTTGATACAGACATCTTAGTTATTTGTTACTTATTTTGTTAAATATTTGGCTTCATTCGCCAATATTTGTTGTATAAAATTAAAGGTTGTGTAAATTTAAAACTATATGGTTTTGAAAGTAGATTCTTCTTATTCTACATATAGTTCGTCTTGGTCTTTCAATTCATTAAGTGTTTATCTAGATAAAATGGGAGGTATTTCGTACAGGTTTCTTGTTAGTTTACTTTTAAACTAAACATTTGCTCTAATGCTATGCTCCATCCGACCGTAAACTACTTGTCCTTTTCTACAGGGAAACATTTAAAAGTTCTTTACAATTTGCCGCTAAGTGTCGGGTGCGGAAGAGTCGCATATTTAGGCCGAGGATGAGGCCCTCCAGATAAATACGCGAGCGGCGAGTAGCTCCCCCGGCGCTTACGAAAACGCTTTTTAGCGGAAAAAATGAGCGTTGTTTCTTGGGTTAGTCGTATACCACAATGTAAAAGACGATAAGCATCGCCGATGAGCGTCTCGCAGTGAGATTCTCGGTTTTGTGTTAGCGACGAAAAACAGTTTTTGCAACTTACGGCAAGTTTAAAAAATATTTGTTAGGGGCGCTACTGGACCTTACTCCCACATCTTGCACAACCTTCGATCCTCCACTCAAATTAATTGCTGGCGCTTCTATGTATGTTTCTCTACCAACAAATTGCTTTTGTTTTCCGAAAAGAAGCCCTAATTTTAAACTATTGTAAAGCTTTTTTGCTTCCGAAAGTTTATCTTATATAAACTAAAATACTGCCATGTCATCTAATTTTTTTATAAATGTCAATTCTTCTTCTAACAATTTTATAATTTGCACAATTTAATTGTATAAGCGAGGAATAAAGATGGCATGTAAGAAAGCTTCTACAAGCCAGAAATTCAGCATTTGCGTGTGTGTTGCAACGCTGAACATGTACACTTCGCTTCTCAATCACTTGCCACTTCACATGTCAAGCGTGAGATAACAAAGGACGTTTATGTAGGTACATCCGCAGTAAGCTTAACACAGCTTGATGCGGAGCTTCATCAATATAAGAGCTGGATTTGCTCCAAGCAAGTGCGGAAACACTTTATGTCATTAAAAGCGGTTTTATTACAATGTATTATAATTAAGTTGAAATCGAACCATTTTTAAATTGCTGTTCATCAATAAATAAAATAAACAAGCACGTTTACTGTTTAACTCAGGATTTATGAACGTTTCAGATGTCCTTATTATACATGGTTAAAAAAAGGCATAAACAAATTAAAATACGAGCACTGGTTTATTATTCTTGCTCTTAGTAATGTCATTATGACGAACGAAATTAGAATCGCCAGTAAAAACATTTTGATTAGATAAAGGGGATATTTTGTAATGAAGTATGCTCATTACTCACTATAATGTTGATGTAATCAATTTCGTTGTAAGCGTGAATTTTGGAAAACAAGTCCATGGTCACTCAAAATTTTCTTTTGCTGACAAAAATGTTGAGGCTGTGAGAATTATAATGAACAAAGATACTTATGATGTTGTTTTTATCATTCAAGCGACCTTTTGTGCATATGGGATGATGTTTCATACTATAATTTCAGCTAATTAAAGCACATCATATCAGTTGATGTAAGACCACACTTAAATAGTTAGCTCGATAATTATTTCGTCTTGTATAACATTGTAAAATACCATAAAAGGTATAAAAGATATAAAAGGTCTTTGTATGACCCTAAAAAAGTAATAGAACTGGTCACCATTTCCTGGTATTGCGGGACATATCGCAATAATAGTAGATCATTATATTACTGATTTCAAAAATTATAATTTGCTCAATGCAAGCTCTTCAATATTTGTGAAAAATGATATTCTATTTAAACAAATAAAATGTTGAATATTTGTAATGTTGATCATTTGTAACTCGGAATTAGTACTTAATGTATATTATTTTTCCATCTGAAAGGTACATTACTAGGAATGTTGTTGCACTTTGGTCCAAAAATCTGTTCTGTGTTTTAAAAAGGGACTAACACCGTACCTTCAGAAATATGTAAATTTGTGTTAAAATAATTTGTACTTGGAGAATATTTTGAAAAATTATAATACGGCCTTTATAAATTAAAAGAGTATTTTACTGTCTCGCTTAGGTTCAAGAATAAGAGAGTAGTTCTTATGTAAATAATTTAATACAATACGCTGAATTTCATAATCTATTTATTATGTTCGATTCAGAGTTATACAAAATAAGATATTACAATTAATTTGGATAATTTTCTGCTGTGCTTCACAATCAACGGCAGTCTTGTTTCAAATGAGTTATATGCAGCACTTTTTGTCTCACATTTTTAATATGGCGGTCTTGAACCACACCAAGTTGCAAAAATGTTATGTTTTGTTGAAATGTATGACTAGAGTGTTGCAATTTGGAAAAGATAAAAGTCATTTATTTGCTTTAACGTCTTTGACGAGTGGCGCACTGGATTTTAATGTAAATTTGTTTGACAATAAACATAAATAAATTTGTAAAAAAATTATTTAAATTATCGTTACAAACGATTAAAATTCTTTAAAGTAATCCTCTTGGGCCCCACACACTTTTTCCATCGACTTCTTCATGGATGGTACGCATCCTAGAAAGTGTCGACAAACCTCGTTTAGAGCTTTTGTCGCGGAGGTTTGGATCGCTTCAGTTGTTTTAAAACGGGTTCTTTCAGGCCCATGTTTCGTCTCCCGTAATGACATTGTCCAAAAAATCAGGTTTTCTTTGCACACGTTCCAAAATTGCACTAGCGATCGTTACTCGAGTGTTTTTGTGGTCAGTGGTTTTTGTGCACAGTGGTTTTTGGAATACCTATCGTTCGAACGCTTATTTGAACACGAGATACGTTTTTGTCACTTTTGCTGGCTGAGGGCCGCCCAGAGTGGGGGTCATCCTCCACCTCGACCCGGCCATTTTAAACAAATTGAAACACCTGGAAACTTGAGAGTACAAGAGAGCAGGGTTACTGTAGATTGCTTGAATAATTTGTTAATTTTCTGAGAGGCTTAAGTTTAGTTTAGCACAGAATTTGGTTGCGTAACGTTGTTAGATAGTTTTCATTGCGTGTCGTGACAGATACTAACAGACCCTGGAAGCGTTGTGAAACGAAGAGTCCTCCCCACCTAACCCAACCGATCCGAACGCGCTGCGACTAGAGGAGCGGCGCTTTTAGACAATTGCATTACTTTCCGGACAAACCCTGTACTTAGAAATGAAGTGCAAGAACATTAATTTTAACCTGTTACTAGAAGCAACAGAGCCACAAACAATTTAAAAGTATCTGTAGGAGCTAATCAACATTTACCTCAATTAAAATATTGCCACAGAAGCAACAAAAATTTGTCTTAATAAAAAACATCGATCGAAATAAGCCGGCCAAAACCGGCTACAGCAAGCGGATTCCCGCCGGGAGCCAAATTTGTATGCTAGTACTTTCGGATCTCTTTGCCAAACAAATTTTTTTCATCACTTCTGGTTTTAAAAATGTACTTTTTCGGCCATCCTGTATAAAATGCACGAAAAAGTTAGTTACGAAAAAAGTACCTCTACCGTCGCGAAAGAACCATTTTCTATCTCTTACTGTTTCGAAAATAAAACCAAAAAACTAAATTTTTTAAAATTTGAGGCCGTTCTTGGACAGGAAAATAGGAAGTAAAGACATTGGGTTATTAAGCGTTTTTTGAAATGGCTTTATAGTTTTACAATATGGTCTTTACTAGAAGTCGCTATATACTAAAATAGGTTTTGCCTTAGAACCTCCGATTAAGCCATTAAATGGATATCCGTTACTTAATTTCGAAAAACCGCTGTCGAGTCTAAAATACAATTTTTAAAACTTTAGGCGTTTCTCATCTGGAACGGATAGGAAGAAATGAATTTAGTGATTATATACGTTTTTGCAATGTATTTATAGCGGTCGAACATAGCTTTAGTAGAATTAATTCTAAAATAGTACTAAAAGTCGCATCTTGTTATATGTTGCGTTTCCAAGATTTCAAAATCATTTTCAACATTGACTACTCTTTTGACCATGTCATTCACTATGATATACAACTATAGAACAAGTTTGATGGCCGTAATTATCATAAAAGTTAATTAGAAAGAACAACATAGTATATTAGGGTATTTTGGATTACGATAGAACACCTCATACTTTCAACTGATTGCAAACCAATTAAGTAATAAGGCTTTGAAGTTTGTAACGAGATTAATGATTTGTATAATAGATAGAAAGAATGCTCAAGAACTAGTTCAAGAAAATAAGTTTAAAATTACAACTCTTTAACCATATATACTGTTGACGATGAGATGGTGTAACAAAGTTCTACATAAAAGTTGTTAGAGAGTATTAGTAGAAACGATTGCTGCATTTTCCATTCTTTATTTTAGCCAAGCGTTGCTGGCTAGATTTTCTAGTAATTAAGTATAAAGAGCTATAATTTGTTTTAAAATACCCTTTAATAGTTAATTTACATTATCATACATAAATGTGATATGGTATGGACTTAGATGTCAACAATATATGTAATTATTTCCGTTTTGTGGGTTAATTGTAAATTATAACACGTCTACACCACTTATAAATCTACAAGTACTTTCCATATTTTATCCTTATGTTTACTTTAAATATTAAAAAAATATAAAATATTTTAAGCAGTTATAAAACGCTATCAACTGGTAGTCCAACCTAGCGACCGTCTGATCCAACCAAAGTCCCAGACTTGCTAGACTTTCTTGTTACAAATAGACTCTTATCAAACTATATGCATGTTATCCCCAATTATCATCTAATGTCTAACCACTCGCTGATAATAACTATCATTAACATCTTCGTCATCTAAAAATACCTAGCCCTACTCTTATTAATAAGAAAACTGACTGGGACAACTTTAAGGATTACATGGAACAACATCTCAATGGATACATCAGCTTAAATACTACAAAAGAAATAGAAGCTTCACAAACCATATTATAACTACAGTACAGGAAGCGGGTTAGAACTCCACGCCCCAGCTAACAAATATAAAAATAAACAGCCCCAATATATCAAATGAAATCATGGAAATAGTGAAAGAAAAAAGACGGTAATGCACCCATAGCATCGAAGACAAAAAAGGTTTAATCAGTTAAATAGTTAGCTTAGATATAAATTAAAATCTGTTAAGAATGAAACTTTTAAAATTAATCTACATTCATTAAATGCTAATGATGATTTAATTTAAAAGCTATCAAGGGCAACAAACAGTCAAAAATCTATATTCTACCAATACGAGACAAGAAAAAGTCAGAAATTTTTGCAGACCACCTAGCTGAAGCTTTCCAGCCAAATTCTAATGAGGTCGATCAGAATATAGAAGAACTGCAATCACCACTAAAAATATCTTCTCCGATACGCAAGATTACAACGAAATAGAGAAGGAGATAAAGTGGCTGAAAATAGAAAAGCACTAGGCAAAGACCTAGTAACAACAAGCTGCTTGAGAAATTAGCTCTGAAGCGTATTAATGAAAACTCAATGCAACAAGCATGGCTGCCTAATCATCAATGTGGACGTCATCATCCAAACTACACTACAAAGAAAACATTCTGCACTGGTGCTTTAAGAAATATTTTTCTTCTAACTGCTACCTTCTATTACGATCACATCGTACACACATAACCTTCCAAACAAGGATTGGTTAAGACATTTCTCAAATTAAATAATTAAATGCAGGAGTACCACAGGGAAGTGTACTAGGACCTATGTTATACCTATTATTTACTTCTAACCTACCATAACAGAAACAATTGATATGAGTACATTTGCTGACGACACGGCAGTGCTAGCGTGTAATGAAAACTCGGTAGCAGCATCAGCTGCATTACAAGCTCATTTAAACCAAATTGAAAAATGGTTACTCAAATGGAGAATTGGAGCCGACGAGATTATGACAATTCACGTTACATTTATGACAAAACATCAAGAATGCGCAGCCGTCACTATACGCTTCTTATTTTCTATTGAGATGTTTTTATACCACCAAATTGAATTTGGCGCTCCCACAACTTTCCTACTTCGTTCAATTCTGTTTTTAATTTCTCCTGATCCTAAACCATCGCTATCCATTGTTGCTCAGAGATATTTAAACCTATTTACCTGATTAATCTGTGCGTCGTCATCGATTAAAACGTCAAAATGAGTCTTGTGTATTGACCAACTAAGATACAGAAACAATAAATCAACAATAGATGCCTTCACACAATTAGACAAATAACTGAGAAAGGCTACGAGTCTGATATGGATTTACATACCTTAATCCTTGATTATAAATAAGTCTTCGATAGTTTAATAAGAATAAAAATTATAAAGGAACTAAAAACAAGGCAAACGCCAGAAAAACTAATACAACTAATTATCATGACAATGAAGAAATCACGAGCTTCAGTACTACTCAGTCAAGGAACAACAGGGGATTTCGAAGTAAACAGAGGTGTGAGACAAGGCGATGCGCTATCAGCGCTCTTTATCATAACCTTGGATGACAGCATTAAACAAACAAAGCAGAATGGTACAATCAACAAAAAATCAGTACAAATACCAGCTTATGCAGACGACATCGCAATAATAACAAAAAAAGAAAGAAGAACTAATAAATACATTCAACATAATAGAAAAAGCATCGAAAGAAAAGGGTCTTGAAATTAACGAAAATAAAACAAAATACATACATTGCAACAGGAAACAATAAATAATGAGAGAAATAAAAACTGAGTACCATTTTGAAGAAGTAGAAACATATAAATACCTTGGGTTCCTAATACATAGAAGAAATGAAGGAGCGAAAACAAAACATAGAATCCAGCAAGGGCACAAAGCACTATATACCAATAAAAGTTTACTGAAAAACAAGAAGCTTGGTATGATACGACCAGTTGTAATGTACGCAGCAGAAACGGCAAGCCTGACGAGAAATGAAGAGGGACAATTAAAAATTTTCGAAAAGAAAATCATCAGAACAGGAAGACGAGATAAGACCACTAATGAATCGCGAGATTGAAAACATGAATGTAGAAAACATAGTAAGAGCAGACAAGGCACAAAGAATCAGATGGTATAGACACTTATGCAGAAAACAAGGAACATCTACACAGAGAATAATCATGGAATGGACACAACTACACTCAAGACCAAAGAGAAGACTCAAATTAAGATGGAAAGAACAAGCAGAAGCGGACATAAAAAAATGAAAATTACGAATTGGAAAGAAGTGTTATAAAACAGGAAAGAATGAAGGAAAGTCGTATTAAATGCGAAAATGCACCCAGATCTATAACAGAAAGCAAAAGTAAAAGACAACGTGGATTAATCCTCCACAATAAAAAGATTCAAGAGTTTGCAAGAATAGCTTAAACTTCTTCGAAAACGTATAGCTCATTATTATTATTGACTGCTAAATACTCCGTCTTTTTAAGGCTGACTTGTAATGCCTATTTCTTATATTCCACAAATAATCTTCTGATCATGAATTCAAGTTAAAGCATATAGATGTTTGTTATTAATAGGGATTCCCATTCTAGAACAATGTCTTTTCCATTTCTGTAATGCCACTTCAACATAAATATTAAACGGTATTGGTGAAACATCCTTGTCGTACCCTTTGTAGGTCTTATTGGACTAGAGAGTTGTCGATTAACTTTTATGTGGAAACATTATCTTCATACAATTTCTTAATCATTTATTCATAAGCTTTCTCGAGATCTATGAAAACCCTCACTGCAATTTTTTTCTAAAAGTTGTTGCATTATAAACAAATTATCTACCCATGATATACCATGTGTGAATCCACTTTGCTCTTCTACTATTCTTCTATTCTTCATATCATTTCTGTTCTTAGAATGTTTTGTAAAACCTTTTTAAAGACCCTAGTAGACGTTCTGTTGACACCGAGGCCTCTGTAGTCATTTGAGTTTTGTTTATTTCTCCGTTTGAATAAGGATACTATATATGATATCCGCCACTTATGAGGAATTTCACACTTTTCCTGACAATTCTGACATAGGTATGTAAGACAGTTTAGAAGCATTTCTCCTCCATATTTTATTAATTCAGCTGGAATTCCTCCTGGTCCTTCTGATCTTTCATTTTTTATTGTTGTGTAACAGTTTCGTACATTATCTATAGTTATTTGCATAGAAGCTGTAGTCTCCTATCGAATAGGTTGCATATTTTGTACAAATTTTGGACGATTTCTACTAGTAGTTCTTCATAATATTTTTGCAACTGACTTATGGTTATACTTTTGTTGAACGTATTTTAATGTTGATTTTCCTTCGTTTAATACTTCTCCATATTTCAATCGATCTGGTGCTCCCAAAATAACTAAAGGGTCTTCCAAAAGGGACTTTCTAACTTTGACAGTTGATAGCGGCCATATTGTTGAAGCTACATCTGTCGAATTTGCTGTCATTTATTCAGCCTGTTTTTCCAAATTACCATGGACGGATATAGCGTTCAACAACACGTGCAAATGATAAAATTGTTTTATCAAAATGGTGTTCTGTTCGGGCAACGTTTCGCGCGCTTCGCCCATTTTACGGTCGCCATAATCGCCCTACCGAGAGGACTATTCGCAGTGTGGTGGATAAATATGAGTCCACTGGTTCAGTAAACAATCAACCAACACCCGTACTACAACAAAATGCAAGATCTGCCGAAAACATCGCCGCTGTCCGTGAGAGTGTGCAGAAGAATCCGAGGTAGTCGATTTCGCGTCGCTCACAAGAACTCGGCCTTTCGCAGACCACAACTTGACGAATTTTGCGTCGTTACTTGGGCCTGCACCCGTACAAAATTCAACTGATCCAGGAGCTGAAGTTAAACTACCATAAACAACGATGTATGTTCGCTGAATAGGCCCTGGAGTTGTTGGAAACTGACCCTAATTTTCATCGAAAAATTATCTTCAGCGATGAGGCCCATTTCTGGATGAATGGGCATGTCAACAAACAAAATTGTCAAATTTGGGACCATTACAATTCACATGAGATCCAAGAGTGTCCATTCCAAAGTTTAGTGTGGATTTTGGGCTGGCGGCGTCATCGGTCATTATTTCTTTGAAAACGACGTTGGACAGGCCATCACCGTCAACGGCGAGCGCTATAGGTCGATGATTACCAACTTATTTTGGCCTGAATTGGATGATATGGACACCAACGACATGTGGTTTCAACAGGACGACGCTACGTGCCACACAGCTCATGCCACATTGAACATTCTGCACGAGCGATTTGAGGGCATGGTCATCTCACTTGGAGTTGATGTGAACTGGCCACGGAGACCGTGCGATTTGATCCCATTAGACTTTTTCTTGTGGGGTTTTCTTAAGTCGCAGGTCTATGCGAATAAACCATAAACCACAGCGGCCCTTAAAGCCAACATAACCCATGCCATCGGTCAAATTCAGCCTGATTTATGCACCAGAGTTTTGGAAAATTGGACATTTCGGATGCGCACCACCCAGCGGAACCGCGGCGGACATTTGCACGATGTTATATTCCATACATAATGGCATCGATAGGCCTTTCAAACAAATAAAAAATTTCGGTGATATCTCATACACACTTTGTTTTATTTTAATTTAAAGATAGGAAGCGCTTAATGAAAGACCCTTTATTAATATAATTGCATTTTATTTTCCAGTGTTTATTTTTCTCTTCTTTTATCGTTCTTCTTAGCTGTCTATTTTTATCTTTATACTCTTCTCTACTTTCCTGATTCCTTCTCTTTAGCCACTTATTATATAAGTTGGTTTTTTCTTTAATTAGTTTTTATACCTCTTCTGTTAACCAAGGTTGTTGTTATTTGATATTGTTTCTGATAATTTTATCTTCTCCTAGTTCATCTAATGCTGCTTTAGTTAGACTTTTTTTAATATTATATTTAATTTCAATATATCCAGTTACTTCTCTTCTATGTTTCTAATCTATTTCGATAAAAATTTCTAATCCGTTCTTCATGTAATAATTGTAATTTAAATCTTTTGGTTTCTGTTTCTGTGTTTAACTTTTGATCTATAACTTTATGTATCGTTTCTCTACTTAATACGTTTTTATAGGGCCATACTATTATCGTCTGTTTTATAATTTGCACTACGTTTGACCCGGCAATCGTAAGGCTTCATATATGTCCTAAGCTTTACAATAAAACAGTCTAAGATATATTTTTCATTTAAAGAATATCTTTCCCATGTATATTTGTGCTTTCTTGTGACTAAAGAAACCGTTTAAAATCTTCAATTCATTTTGGTTACACAAGTCAATAATTAATTCTCCAGAATTATTAACAATTCGTCCACCGAACTGTCCTATTACTTTATCATCTTGGCGGGCACCCGCTCTTCTTTGTTCTTTTGAGTTCTTTATTTGTGCCAGCATTGTCTATAGTCTTCTGTAAATCTTGGTAAAAAAGTTCTTTAATTTTTTGATCTGCATCGTCAGTGGGCCCATATACACAATATTTGTGATTGGACCATATAATAACATAGTAAGTAAAATAATCCGTTCCGACATGCATTTGTATCGATTGAGTTGTTTCTTAACTAAAATAGAAACTCCTGCTCGAGCTCTACATGATCTCTCTACACCAGACCAGAAATCCATGCATTCTCCTAAGCCTTCGTTACTCCGTTCTTTCTTTTTCTAGCAATGCTAATATGGTCTCGAGAAGATGCTGATGTCGAAGCTTGCTTCTCAAATCTCGAGAAACGACTCTTAGCAGCTATGCTAGCAAACCCTACTTCCTGCGTTTACGTCGTGCTCTATGACTGTAGTCGCAATAGACTATAGCTAACAGAAGGGGGTGAACGGCGAGTTACCAGCTCTTAAAAACCGGTACATTTCGATTAAGGGAGTAAACCCCGACAGAAAATCCTGGTCTTCCTTGTTGGGGGTTGGTGTTTAGGTTAGCAGTCCGTCCATCGGAAAACAAGTTGTAAACTGCAGGCACTACCAGCAGTAAGCCTCGCATATTGCATGAAAATAAATTGCGACAAAAGCTGGTGAAAAAACAGATAATAATATAGACAACATGAAATGTGCAGAGGAGGACTAATAAAACAATTTAAATAATTAACAACTGAAATAGATTAAGGATTGAAAACTTTACTACCTGAAACCAAAAAGAAAGGACAGGGAAAACAAGATATTATTATACAAAATCAGACCAATCTGGATCTATGTTTGTCAGCTATGGGGTTGCGCAAGTTGATCGAATGTTGAAGTAATTCAACCTTTTCAATCCAAAGCCATTTGTACTACGGTAGCCACATACACTCTACGTAGACCTCAACATCCATTATGTAAAAGACATAATAAAAAATATGCTATTAAGCACCAAACAGTACTGGAACTCCATCCAACTGAAACACTGGGGATCTTCTGTCAGTGATGACTAAGACGCCTTCAGAAGTGACCAAAAGACCTAACTGTTTAAATAAAGGAGGACTGCACAGGGAGTCTGCCAATCAAACCTAGTTATAGTACAAAATATTAGCTCATAGATTTATAGTATTCTGATTGCTAATTTAAATAAAATAAGAAAAAATTTATGAAAACCCTGGTACGTTAATGACACAATCTGCACAGCTTTATACATACCCTACGTAGCCGAAAAAATACGACTCTCCCGTGCGTATCACAAAAATTGGCAGAGCACCAAAATTAACTAGTGCAGCAGCTCTCTAACAACCCAACAATTAGAAGACCTGGTTTAGTGTAATCTATCGGGGAATCAATATTAGGTGGAGTCTCGTTCATATAGATATTACACTATTTAATCATTACTCTAATGTCGAGTAAATTGTAAATTTATGAATAATCAATAAAAAAAATGAGTTGTTACAGATGAAAAAGAGGTAATTTTGGTAATTTTTTGCCACAGTTATAGTAATTTAAATATTACAGCGACATGGCTTGACCATACAACTCTTATAAGACTATGAGGAAGTTAATGAGAATTTATTAAAAAACAAATAAAGGCTTGATTCAAAATTGTATTTAAAATCAAAATTATAAGGTACGCAGCATTGCACTCCAATTTAATCACACATGATAATGATTTGACGCAAACATATACAAAGTTTAAGTGATCTGCAACTAAAAAGAACACTAATGTACAAATATAAATAATTTTTTGTAAAACACCACCCTCTAATTAGTTAAGTAGTGCTGATAGTTCAGCAGCTACTTCTTAATAGAAGAGAAAGCCGTAAGCTGCCGTGTTTTGGGAAAGCTAATGGAAGCCGAGGACATGATCACTACTTCGCGCTGTCTGACGCAATTATGCAAAATTATGGCTGAAAAGTGCCAGCCCGCCCGCTAAGCGTTTTTCAGACAATCCGCTAATTGCCCCGGAACGAATTAAGCCCGTCCGGCGGCCCATGTGTTCGACGTCAACTTTGCGGTCATGCCGCCTTTGTTTGGTGAAAACCTAATTAAAAGCGGCGCCCAAAAATTAATGGCGGCATTAAATCGGCGCCGCTGGGGGCGCTAATTAAATCTTCGCGTCCGGAACGAGATAACTTCGGCGGACGTCCGCGACGCCCGCGCGGCGCGAGCACCGATCCGCGCGCGCTATAGCTCGCCCCCGCGACGACGTCGATTCCCGGCCTTGCGGCGGCTTTCCGGATTTGCTCGGTTTCCACCAAGTGCAGGGATCCTGTTGTCTCGTTAAGTTCTGGATTTGCCGAGGGAGGCCGGAGAATAGGCCCGATGATTTATTTCCTGCGTTTTCTATCTGCGGGACGTTCGGGAGGGCGCGCGGGCCGGGAAATTAGAATAAAAGTTCGCGGTGCATGCTGATGCGCGCCGCAGCGCGCCCCGAGGTGCGATTGCATTTAATGTCGTTAAGGCTGATTAGGCGAAGGACAAACCGGATTAGAGCGACATGCAAAACTTTAAATTAAGCCGCCGCGCCACAATTACAGCAGACGCACTCGAAATGTAATCATTAACTATGTTTTGGGAGTTAATGCTGCAGGTAGTTCATTAATTTTAATCTCGTTTCCAACTAAATGAGTGATATTGTGTCAACATGGTGCCGGGACATTAATGTAAATGTAATTTTAAAATGGACAAGTTAATCTTCTGTCGTCCGACGTCGCTTACAAGGAATGTAATTTTGCAGAGCTTTATTGGGTTATTACTAAGGGACATTAATTAGTAGACACTCACTGACAAATATCGTTATTCATGTCCACTAATTATTTATAACCACTTCTCAATGTTATTTTCTTAAATATTTTAATAATTAATAATTGAGTTAATTTTTATATACATATATAAGCGAGTTTATTTACAGCTCAAAGACTTTTGCATCTAAAGCTCAAAGAGTCTTTATCTTGTCAGTCTTCATTGGTTACGTTTCGGCTTTCCATTACCTTACATACTTTTCTAAGCACAGCTTCTAGGGGCTCGCCCTCTTTTCCTTCGTTCGCAGAGTTTCCAGCTCCAAACTATTTGTGGCTATCTATTCCATGCCATTCTTCTCATGTGGCCATACAACTTTAATCTTTTTTCCTCAATTTCATCTATGATTGTATTTCCATTTTCATATTTTCTCTAATGTCCTCATTTCCAATATCGTCTTTTTTACAGCTTTTTTACAAAAAGTCCATTTTCGTGCCTAATTTTTTCTTTGTTTTTTTTATTATTTTTATGTTTCTGCACCATAGGTAAGAAGGCCGTTGGCGACCGTATTTTATATTCTCTTTTTCGTGTTTTTGTAGATATGTTGTGACCATAATTTTTAGCGTAATTTTTGTGTGGCTTTTTTGGCTTATATTATTTTTATTTTTTATTAAGTAATATGCAGATTTACACTCTACTCATAGTCAGTATTGAGTATTAAGTAAATATTTTGGTGGGTGTAGATCAAGTGGTCAGTAGCACTTGAGACGTCTCGTGACGGGTGGTTGAGTGGAGAACTGGCCGACAAGGTTGTTGCTGTGTCCTGTGAGGCGGTTGTGTATGCAGTTGGCAGTCTTTTGATTTCGCTGGCTATATACGGGATGTTCGAGTCGTTATGAAGGGTTTGATTTGTGATATACCAAGGAGCATTGGCTATCATGCGGATGGTCTTTGACTGGAATCTCTGTAGAATCTTTGTGTGTGACCCCTTGGCACATCCCCATAGTTGGATCCCATAGGTCCATATAGACTTCAGTATAGTTTTGTAGATTAGAAGTTTGTTAGATAAAGAGAGCTGTGATCGGGTACTAAGTAGACACATCATTTACTTAAGTTTTAAGTCTAGTTGCTTTCTCTTAGCTTTATGTGGGTGCTCCATGTGAGTTTTTTATCTAGATGCATCCCCAGGTATTTTATTTCCGTTTTTATTAAGATAAAGACGTTGTTGATTCTGGTTTGTGGGCATGCGATACGTCGAGTGATAAATATTACATGCGCGGATTTATCGGTGTCAACTGTAATTTTGCATTTAGAAAACCAGTCCTGTAAATAGTCCAGGTGAGCCTATAGGTGTTCTGCTGCTATTTCAGGTGATCTGTTCATTGATAGGGGAGCTGTATTGTCAGCGAACGTGGCTATCACTGTATTTGGTGTAGTTGGAACATTAAGGTAAATATTAGGTATAACAGTGGTCCCAAGGCATTGCCTTGTGGTGCCCCAGAACCTATGTGATGATAGGAGGATGTTGTAGTGCTAATTTTTACTTGGTAAATTCGATCTGTTAGGTATGATTCAAGCAGTAGGTACACCTGACCTGGGAAGTATAGTTTAATCTTAAAGAGGATTCCTTTATGCCAAACTCGGTCGAATGCTTGTTTTATGTTCAGAAATGCTGATGTCCATATAGTTCTTCTTTCTAGAGTTTCCAGTATGTGATTAATGATTATATGGGTTTGATTGACGGTTGAGTGGGATTCTTTAAATCCAAATTGGTGTTCTGGTATAAGTTGGTCGAGATCTACGTCTTTGATTAGCTTAAGTAAAAGTCGTTCGAAGACTTTGAATAGGAGGGGTAGAAGGCTTATTGGTCTGTAGGATTGTGGTTCTGTAAGTGGTTTACCAGGCTTAGCAATCACTATTATTTGGGCATATTTCCATGTAGTAGGGACATAGCAGAGTCGTAGGATATTGTTATAAATTGTAGTGAGTAGTCGTATGGCTCTTCTAGGAAGATTTTTAAGAACTTCGCCTACTATAAGATCATATCTAGGAGCTTTTCTTAAATTTGTTAGTTTAATTTGGTGTAGAATTTTCGATGGTAGAAAAGATTTGAGTGGTAATAATAACTGGCACGGGGCGTCAAGAAAGGGGTCAATTTCATTATTACCTGTGTCTGGAAAACTGGGCGATGAGATCTCAGATATAAAGAGGGATGTTGTTTATTTCATCTCGGGAGGAAGCTAGATTGGATGTAGCTTGCCAGGCAGCGTCTTGTATCACTGTAGTTAGGTGTTGGACTGCTGCATCAAGTTCTTGTTCAGGTTGTATATCGATGTCGGGTTGAAGTTCTTGGTCGATGTAACTTTGAAAGAAAGCCCAATCGGTATGTTTGGTGCAAAGCTTTGGTGGAGGTTCTTTTCTGATAACCGTGGAACTTAGGGTTACAATGATGAAGGTGTGGTCAGAGGATAGATCGTAATTGGATTTTGTTTTAGTGTAAGTACTTGCTATGCCGTTAACAACTGCATGATCAAGGAGGTCTGGGAGTTAGTGTGGGTCGCTAAGTAACCATAGTTATACTGTTTTATTACTTTAAGTAAGTTATGTCCTTTTGGGGTAGTAATTCTTGAACCCCAAGCTGTATGTTTGGAGTTCCAGTCTCCCACAATAATGAATTTTGAGCCTAAGGATTGAAGAAAGTCCTCATAGTCTTCAAAAGAGAAAGAATACCTGGGTGATAGATAGCGGCAATTACTAGTGGGTAAGGGAGAGCGTTAACTTGTATTTTTGCGGTTTGAATTTTAGCGTAGTAAATGGTAAAGTTTGGTATTTTAATTGTTGTTCTTATAGTTGCATGGGTTTCCGAGATTAGTAAGATGTCTATTTTTTGGAGGTGTAGGAATGTTATTATTTCAGGCACATGCTTAGCAATGCCGTTGGCGTTCCAAATTGCAATTCGAAGCGAGTTCTCCATTATTATGCTATTTTGTTGATTATGATTTATGAAAGCATGTTGAGGACCATGCTGTTTTGGCTGATTAGCTGTGCGAAGATTACTTTAAATTCTGCAAGAAAGTTGGAGAGTGTTTGATTAATATTCGTTGGTTGAGCATTGGTTGGTAAATTAACATTTCTTCCTATGACTGCTTGTTGATAGCTTACTGCATTTATATTCTCCGAAATTCAAGTTTGATTAGCATGTGTTTGCTGTATTATGCGTTCATTGGATTATTAAGGCTTAATATGGGTTTTAAGGTTATAAATTTTTACGTTATGAGTTTTAGGATTACAGATTATTGGTATTAAGGTTAAAGGGGTATAAAGGTATAGAGTTATAGGGTTTAGATAGGCTTTAGGATTGATATTGTTGGGTTTCACAATTTTTGGTCATTTTTTGAGGTTAGGAGAAAACACTGACATGAGGGACCAAAATGGGTTGCGGATTTGGTTTCAGCGACCCAAAACCAACTTGGTCTGGTTGAAGGAAACTTTCATCGACTTTTTTTGTGGTCCTGGGTAATTTGTTTTTATCTCTCCTAACGATTCAAATGCGGCTTTATGTATTGTCTGTTTTACTTTATTATAAATGTCTTCCACACTGCCTTGTACATGTTCAATTAATTTGTTTGATAATCTCAATATATAGTACCCGCAAAAAAATTAGAAACACAACCATATAATGCAGTTTCTTGTTTATATGTAATCCAATTTTTATTTATTTACACAAATTAATTAAAATAAACTTTGGCACTTATATTATAACAAATAAATAACGCAGAGCACAAAAAGACAGTATTAAGACTTAAATTTTAATCACAGCTTGGCACAACCTAAGAATGCTTCGGACAAGTTTTTGTAGTGTTTTCTTCGAAATTACTTTCCAACCATATAACAAAGCTTCATAAAGGTGTTTAACGTTCATCGGTCGAGCGGTTGTTGATTTTTATACTAATCTATACAGTTCATCTTAAAGGAGCTGATTTGGATTTAAGTCTGGTGATTGCGGCGGCCGTATCATAACTTTCAGTCTTCTTTTCTTCGCTAAGCCTTGTAAGTATTGCTTTTAGAAAATGGATGTACGCTTTGTATCATCACTATCAAAAAATTACCACCATGCTTTACTGTTGGCTGTACACAGACAAGCAGCATTTTTTCTTCTTTGCGTCGACGAACAAATTGGCGACGTTTGTTTAAAAACAGTTCAAATTTCAATTAGTCCGATCATAAAACATAATTTCATTGTTTTCAGTCCAATCGCGATATGTCCTGGCTCACTGAAGATGTATATTTTTATTCTGAATTCTCAATAACCGTTTATTTACTGAAGATGCAACCATGAAAACCTGCACTACGAAGATGATTGTTTACGGTACGAACACTTATCTGTTTTTCCCTTATTGCATTTAACTCACCTGTTATTTCTGGGGTTGTTTTGCGTCTATCACGTTTGCTTGTCACAACAATAAACTTGTTCTTTTGTTTTGAAGTGCACCAAAGCGTTTCAGAGCGAAGACGGTTGCTAATTTTCCCGTTTGTTTGTGGCGATGGATTACCTCCCACATTGCGTAGACCGAACCTCAAAGGACTTCTTCTCTTGATGCAAAATTAATATCTAGGCCTTTTTTTCCTTACTTAGTGTTTTCCCTCGTCCCATTTTTAATTCGTTTTTAGATAACGCAGTTTGAAATCATTGAATAAGAAACGTACTGGGAAAAATATTTATTTTGACAATGACGTACGTGTAATCCAATTGCTTTATGTCTTCATTACTAAAATAACTAAATATAAAATATAAATAAATAATACTAAAATATAAATACTAAAAGTAATCACTAGATAACGCTCGCTCTATTTACCAACTGTTGTTATACAATAATTAAATGATTATACTAAGCGCTAAAAATAATCTTATTCGACTAGTTTAGAACTATTATTCTGCTGTTGTTATGTCTAGTCATTCTAAAATAGACACACATATTAGTATTAATTGATAACACTATTTAAAATATTTATGTGTGAGGTCGTGTTCCCAAACTTTTTGGGGTAGTATATATAAAAATTTCATTGATTCGTTGCGCAGCAGATTCAAATTCTATTTTTTGTACTTTTTAAATTTGTTTATCCTGTTTTATTTCTTTTGTTTGGTCTATTTTTCCTTATTTTTAAGTAACTTTTTGTTCTAAGTAGCATGTGGTGTATTCCACATTCAGGTCCTCTTACAGCTTTTACATTCTATGTTTTATGTTTTTCTTAAGTAATCCATTATAGACTTTGGTCTATGTGTTGATTGATACTATGTGTATTTATGCTTATCGAGATTTAATGTAAACGAAAATTTATTACTTTTAGGTTAAATCTGTTGTATGTTTCTATTAATCAATTCCCATTATCGTTTAATACAACTTCACCAAATTTCTCTATTACTGGATCTTGTCATTTGCGTCCTGTCATCGCATTTAAATCTCCTAAAAGTACAATTTCATTTCTTTTTACAATTTTTTTAGCACAGAAGTTAGTTTTAAATTCGCCCCTTAAAATTTAATAATCTAGGTATTCTGTTTGTTTACTTTTCTAGAGAAATATCTTCCCTGTTCGGCTCTTTCGCCTTCTTCGCTGTTGAGATTTTCTTTCTTTTACCTGTAATTTTAGGTAGGAGCTCTTACAGGCTGTTATCAGCCGGACCAGCTAAACTATGATTTATTTGGGAGGTTCTCCACCACTCTCCATTTATCCTGGGTTGTAACAAGTAGAGCTCAAGTCCAATTTTTGGATCAGGGTTTAATAAATATTTTTTTATTTTTTCAATTCTTTAGTAAGCGCTTGTGTTTCACTTTTGTAAAATAAGAACATGTGGTGGTTTATTTTTTTACAACAATTTGAGGTAGTTACGAATGCGAGGTAATTGCGCTCATTTCAAGTAAAGAAGTCTGCTTTTGCTGATAATTAAAACAAACTAAATTTAATATCAATTTAAATATTGAATAATACACAAAATCAAGTAAGCTGATCGCATTTGGATTTTTTCTTTGATTAACTAGGAATTATGAATGTTATTAATGGGATTCGCTATGAACGCGTTCTTAATTCAATCACCATGAACAATATCTTTAAGTTAAAAAACTCAAACTATTCTGCCATGCCACCCGTAGTAAAAACCACCAACATAATTATACGGCAAACTAATACTATGAATCAGGAACAATTTGATCTACAAATGTTGAATTACCAATAAGCAGTCTACCCTCCATAGCTTCAAAAACAAGCGTCTAATTTTCAACTAACCTACAGTATATTAAACAGTGATGCTTAACCTAAAAAATACTTATATACTCTCCAAGGGAAAAAATATGTCTGTAACTACCCATCCATAGAAAGTAATGACAAAGCAAAAACTAACAAAAATACGGCCTGTGGCATTCGCAACTAATTAAACTAACTGAAAGTACCAATCTCAATTCAAATAACTCCACCAAAAATTCTGAACCTCCACTTATTTATATATACAGAGTAGTTTACTACAAAAAGATGAACAACACTATCTAAAATTATAGAAAAGAAATCTATTAAAGTACTTACAAATGGTACGATAACGCTAAATCCATATAAGTTTCCGAAATCTATAGATCAGATAACTTAATTAGGAAAAATTAAAGCACCACTACTAAATAAAGCAACAAGAAATACAAAGTTATTATTAAAAATTTGCATTACTCGATCCATACAGAAGAAGTTAAAAAAGAATAGAAACAAAATTTAGACACTTCGTAACATGAATATAAAGCACATAGTTAGCAAATAACTATTGATGTTTGTTCTACGTAGACTTGAAAACGATAAAGAAATCTGTAATTTAGAATTCATAGATAATATGGAATGAGTGTGGAAACTCTTAAAAAAAGCAATATTATATAATACACAAGATGCTAACTGTATGGTCAGCCACTGTAAATCTTATTGTAGACGACAATACAAATGTGCTAGCGTGTGGGTAACCACAACTCAACCTTACACAAAATGTGTACTCTAAAGTACACTGAGGTCTACAAAACTCAAGAGCTAAATCAAGAGAAAATGTCTATCCAAATCAAATTCAGACTCAAACTTTGCTCACCCAAATGTTAATTTAACCATTTCAGTAACAAATAAGATATAATACAGATAGTTAAAATAAAAACTTCAACGACCAACTAAATAATTTCTAAATTACTTATTCAGAACAGTATGATATTAAACATGTTATCAACTCTCGCCAGCAAACTAATTTATTAATAGATATTTTATCATTGCGTATACCTCTTTATAACGTCGTTGGTATGACAATCTACAAAAGAGAAATAATAAACTATCTTTTAATAAATAAGTTAGACATAATTCTGATATTTAAAATACCCTTTACTGATCGAATATTATTTAAAATACTACCTTATGCAAGGTACTACACCGTTCATTCAAATGGAACAACACACGGAATAGTAGCAATACAAATATGTACTACAATATCGTACTATAAATTATTTTAATTTCAGTAATTCATTTTAAGCCATAACCTGGATTTTTTACACTATCAGCTATTTATAGTACACCCAGACAATACTGATGAGTACGAAAAAATGTTTAACTTAATAGGAAATAGGTTTCTGGCTGGACAAAATTGTAATTTCAAGTATACCAGTTGGGGTTTATCATGCGTAACACCCAAAGGTTGAAACACACTACAAACATTTTTCCCATTTGTCAACTGTAAACTAACTTGTTGGTCGACTGACTACAATAAATTTCTAGATCTGCTAGATTTCTTTGTCGTCGACAACATCTAATTAGGATCACATTTTAGTAATCCTCGCTCATCGTACTTATAATATTATAAAACTTGGACTTGTACTTTTAAAATTGATTTGACAAGTTTCTAATACAACACTAAAAAAACAACTAAACAAAAAAATTCAAAGACACAATAGCACAGTACAATTCCAAATAGCAGCTTGGACTTACATCAACCTTAAATAAACAATAAATTAATAACTTACATACAACCTACTGAGACTTCAAGACTTACTAAATTCAACATATGAAATATACATAACCACTATATCAGAACCATTATATGCGGAAAGCTAAAGTAAAATTCATAAAACCTACTAAACACAAACGGGCCAGGAAAAATCAAATGCCTCTGCAAAATTTAGTGTAAACTTTTGACATTTTAAAACCCAACCAAATGATCCGAACTTTCTGAGATGCATGTTGCCGCTTGTCTTTTCCAATTAAGCTGTTTTTATTATTAGAAATTTAACAAGAAACTAATTTTTGCAATATACACAAGGCCTAATAAATAACCAGATAAATTTTCAGACAGCTACCAAAAAAACCAGTAACACTTCTAACCGCTGTTTATAGTACTATGGTAAAATTAACCTACTGAAAATTTGCACATATAATTACAATTACCAAACCTGGAAAACCACCAAATTCTCTCCAGTTATTTAAAATATTACTGCTCAAAAGACTAGAGACCGATATCAAATTAACTGAGGTAATACATCAATTTGGGTTATGTTAACACCACATTAAATCGGTGTCTAAGAATTTTGATAAATTTAATGAGGAGTTTAGAAAAAAATAAAATATTTTGCAGCTTTTTTAGATATTACGCAAGCTTTTGATTCTTGGCACCTTGGCTTATACAAGTTAAAACTTATCCTCTCCAGCTATGACTCCATCATCTTAAAATTCTGCCTTAGTAATCACTACTTTCAACTAAATATAATAACGATTCCCACATTTTATTCAATCGAATCAGGTGGGTTCTGTATCTTACATTTACAGCAGATATTCCAATAACGAATAACACAACTATTGCCATATACTTGGACGACAATCCCCACCTAGCCATTAGAAATTTGCAAAACTTCTTAGACAGACTTTAAGAATGGCTCAATTCTCGACGCATAAAAGTAAATCTCACCAAATCAGCAATAATAAACTTTACAACTAGAAAAACTGACTGCCCAAATGTCCAATTAATAATACTCTGTTACTTATCAAAAGTGAAGTAAAATACCTAGGACTAATACTGGACTCTGAGCTTACGTGAAAGCTCCTTATAATAAAAAAAACAAACTACACTAACAACAAGCTTTTCCAGATTAATTCGTTACTTATAGCAGACTCTAAATTAAAAACACCAAACGAAGTACTCCTGTACAAATGTATTATTAAATCAATTTTGACATATGGAGTACAAATGTGGGGTTGCAACATCCTAATGAGAAGGTTAGCTATCTAGTGACAGAATTTACATTACACTGAAAACTGAAGGAGAAATGTCCAACAGATTTACAAATCTAATTATCTATTATCAAATAATTAAATTTAGAATAAGGTCAATTCTCCCCTGGAATAAAATAGTTCAAATTTACTGAACATCTTAAGAGGGCAGATTGTAAAGTTCTAAATAAATAAAGAAATGCTTAGTTGACTCTTTGGATGCTTCCTAGTATGTAAGGTTGGCGATCATCATCACATAATTTTTTTTCTTGAAGTTGCCGCACTTGGTTTCTGTTGTCTAGGGGCTGGGCAACTACGATATTGTTATGTCAGTAGTCTTTCTGCAAGTTTTTTTATATAATCTTCTGCATTACCATAACTACAACTTTTACTTGTAGATGCCTCTATAAATTGGTGCTCCAAAATCTGCACCAAGGAGAGCCACTAATATATCATAATACTTAATTTTTAAAATGTCCATATTATACCTAAGATACGTCGTTTGGCAAAGATCAGTTTCTTTCAGTATAGCAATACATTTTACTATGTTTATCTGAGACCCAATTCTTATTTTTTTTTTTGACGGAAGTTCTTCTTTTGAGCATGCTACTAAGAATCATACCAAGGTATTTGACTGTAGCATACGATATAATCCGGTAAAAATTTAATGTGCATTGACTTGGGCTTGTTGAGTTTATATGCCATTTTCACTCTGGTTCTCTGTATGAATAATAGCAGTCTGTAATTTTGTATTGTTTTCTCATTGCCGTCACTTAATGCATTGTTTGCATTATTGTCGTTTTATATTTCGGGGATGTAACTTCTGTACAGTATGTAAAGCATCGGTCCTGGTACACTTCTTTGTGGTATTTCGGCTTTAATTTCTTAATTTAAGAAAACACATCCTGATTTATTCTAAAAGCACTCTCTAATAGATATGTCTTTAAGACTTCTGTATATTGTTTCAGAAGAATATCTTTTAACTTGAAGTTGCTAAGCGTTATCAAACACTTATGCCGCATGAAAAAAGACTACCCCACAAGGTTTTTTCTTCTAGCACTACCTTTTAAATATTGCTAGTTATCTTGTGGATCTTATCGATTATTGAGTATTTGCTTTAAGATTTTAAATGGTGGTTTAAAATTAAGTTCTTACGCTCAACGCTGGCTAATAGTCTTTAAGTAGAATTATCTCAAACATTTTAACGATGTTGGCAACACTGGTATCGGCGTATAAGACGAAACTTTGTATGTATGTTTTCCAAGTTTTGATAACGGCTATATCATTCAGCATTTTTACTGTTTTTACATATATTGTAGTTTTGATGCGGGATTTATAAGACTAGCGATTTTCACAATGACTTTCTTAGGTACGTGATGTAGAATTTATTTATGAATTAAATCTAACGCTAGAGTTTCCTCTGAATTTACATTTTTTGGGTGACATTCTTAATTTCATTTTAACGTAAATAGTATGATCTAATACATGTTATTTCATGCGATTTACATGTATTTTCTAAATATTTAGAAAAACTCTTTGTTTATTATTGAGGACCTATTTATTACCTGCTTTTTAATAGGTGAGATTTGCTTAATAGATTATTTTGTTCTTTTAGCCACCTTAAAAAAAGTGCGGGTATCATTGGTTAATTTTCTCAAACTTGCGTAGACTCTTCTTTTTGTGCTTTGATTTCGCTCCTTAACTGCCGAATTAAAAGTATTATCTTGTGGAACTTTTTATCTACATCTTTCTGCCTTTCGTTTTTTAATTACAAGTTTTCTGATTTCTTTGGGATAATGTTATTCTACTAGTCTTTTTACCTCCGGAGCATTTTTCCATGTCGTTCGTAAAATGTCTTTTGTTGTTAGTATTTGTTAGCATCAGTAAGTGTTTTAGCATCTTCACCCACTATGAATTTCTTTTCCAGGAACATAAGATCGTTCTTTTTTAAGAAAATACGTAGAGGAGTATATATGCTTATCACTACGACTACATATAGTCTTTATACATAACAGTAATAACTTGTATTTTTTTGTTTTATATTTTAGTTTTTTATAATAATATTGTATGTTATTTTTGTTTTCTTGAACATAATTTAGAGGGTGTTGTGTACTTTGTAGCCTCCAAGTTTGTTGTAAGTAGTAAAATAAGTTTTGCATGCAAGGCACACACGCATTGCTTTTATATTTTGTCGACGATGAGGTAATCGATTTGCATTCCGTAGTATAATTTTTATTGTATAAGCCTATCAAAAATAAGATGCAGCGTCTGATTGATAGAAGTATTGTGTTGCTCACTATTTTTATACTAATTATAATTTGCTGTGCGTAAATGTGTTTGTTTATTCTCTATAATTCAATGAGTTGGCATAAAACATTTTCGTGGTTCCCTGGGTTGGCGTTCTATTTTTTTTCTGGTTTAACATTAACGTTTAGCGCATTGCATACACTTCGGATTAATATTAAAAGCGTTTTTAAATCTTTGTTACAACTTCTTTCAGTACAATTAACACATGACGCGTGTTTGTTGCAATATCTCTATTAATAATTTAATATGTTTTAGTTCTATATATTTCAACATTCGTTTAACAAGATATTTAAAATTTTGCTAATTTATTTTAATTTATGTACTGCTTCAAAACTTGAATTTTTAGCCTATTTGCTAGTTTTGCAATACAATAACTCTGATAGGTCTCTTTTCCTTATTTTTAATGAGTACCAGATGCAATTCTTTTGCTGTAGAAAATGTATTGTTCTCTGTAGGCTTTATCATTAATCAAATTTGTTCGGTGCTACTTCCGCTTACTAAATTGGTACTAAATATCTTTAGATAATAGATTTTTAAAAACAATTATAGAAGGTTTTGTACAGTTTAGTGGTATTCACAATCATTGGAGGAATGTATTCTTTTCAATTTTTTGAGGAACTGTGTTAGAGTTCAAATTAGAGTTTTTTTATCGTTCTTTTAGACTGGACAAAAATAACCATTTTTAGTTTTTTATTATTTTTATCTACTCAGCTTCTTTGGTATGTCTTCTGTCAGTGACATATTCTTTAACAAAGGTTTTTAAAATTTTATATATTATATTACAGCAATTTACTAACATACATAAAAACCAAAAAAATTTATATATATATAAAGATCAAGTCAATTGTAGATGAAAACTCACAAGTAAATATTTTTATTTACTTATTTTGCTGTCATATATATTCCAAGGGTATAGTACTTTAATGGGTGGTCTTAGAGTCAAATCTGGAGGTGAGTCTTTTAAACTAATACAAGTTTGTTGGGCAACATCGTTTTGAACTTCTTATGGGATCGTTTTGCGTTAGCGGTGTGATTAATGGGTTTGAATATAATTCCAATGTTCTATGGTGATTTATACTTCAATTGTGAATAACTTTCTTTACTTTTGGGATTATTTGATCAATGTGTAAAGTTTCATTAGTGACGTATAATTGGGCGTCAACAATGGTTCTTAATATTTTAAATTGGCATCTCCAATAAAAATAAATAATAAATCATTGCGATATTCTAGTTGCTGGCATATGCCCAAAGCTCTATGGTGGATTTATAAGTTAAGATAATATTTTTTCTTATTACTTGGGATCTCCTACCAACTAACCGGTTGAATTCTTTTGTTTTTAAATTTATTTCTTTCTTTGTCCTACAGATGTGTATTTTCAAATTAAGTTTATTGTCCACATGTAGACCTAGATATTTCACTGATGCTTTTTGCGGTATCACTATATTGTTTATATGGAGGGATGGTCTTTGATCTTTTCTTAACGTAAGAGGTACGTGCTTAGATTTTGATTTATTTATCTTTATTTCTTGTCTTTTAATTCATGTTTGTAGAATATGTAGGTATTATTGTAAGTGTGAATGAGTTTGTTGAGCACTAGTATTGCTAGTTAATATTGCGGTATCGTTCAACAAATGTAGCTATTGTGGTGTTTGCTACAGTCAGACATAAACATTATATATAATAATGGTTTGATAAGACTGTCCTGTGAAACTCCAGATTCATTTGGCAGCATTGCTGATACTTGTGTTCCTACTTTAGTTACAAATTACCAATTACTAATGTAGGGTTTTAGTAGATTATAGTACAATGATAGGAGTTTTTAATTTTGTAAAACGAGCCCAAATGCTAGATTTTATCAAATGCCTCACTGACATCTAAGAATACTGCAGGACATTATTTTTTATATTTTAACGATTCTAGAATTGTGCTCGTTACTCGATGCCATAGCTGTATAGTTGACTAGGCTCTACGGAATTCAAATTGGTGGTGTAGTATCCAGTATGAATTATGGGTTATATCTGTGGAGTAGTAGTTTTTTCATTAATTTGGAAATCACAGGTAATAAACTTATAGGTCGATAGGAGTTGACCAGTTTATTATCTTTACCATATATGTGTAAGTTAAAAGTACTATTACTTCTCGCAGTAGCTTCTGGAGTATCTTTGGTGTGGTAATATCCATACCAGGTACCTTTTTCACATTAAAAAACTTGATTTTATTCACAAGTTTTTTTTGGTGAAATAAGTTTGATTTATTCAGTTGTCTGTGAATATTCTTCAATTTCTATATCAACCTCGTTGTGCGGTTGGAATGCTTCACAGAGATAACATGCTTTTTCTCGATGCTTTGTGCCCAATATTGCTTGTCTCACAAGTTTATAAACAGTAGAGAATTAAGTACTACTGGTTTCTTACGGATTTTATGGGCTTCCAGACGGAGTTATAAAATCGGTTTATGTTTGGTACATAGTTTGAGTGACTCACATGTAAATATAAGCCAAAAACTACAACATATAAAACATGAATACAACTAGGTGAAATTTAGAAATATTTATGAAATTTTAACGAATTTAAATACAATGAAAAAGAATAAATTAGTAGGTTAAAAGTATTTTTGATAAGATTCTAATTACATAATTTTAACATTTAGGACTTCAATCGCGTACCTGTATTATCTTGGTCTTGCTGCATACCTGCTTTACAAAACAAGGTCAGTATTACATTTAATTTCAAATAATATAGTGCAAATTTTGCCACTCTTACATTTATAAGTGTCTTAGGTTTAACCAATTCTATAAATAATTTTGACGTCCCCTACCTAAATCTTCTAAATGAATTTAGAAATTTATATTCCATTTTAATTGTTATGCTTGCAAAAAATATCGGGTAATTTTAATATTTTCAAAATTACATCATCTAAATTTGTACTACGACTATGCAGCTTTTAGATTTTTATTCCAAATATTGTGCTTTGATTTTTAATGGTTTATGTATGTTTTTTTTATAGTTTACTTATCAATTGTTTTTACAAAAGCTAGCAAATTCGGGGATTTTAAAAATAAATGCACATTTCTGTTAGGAGAAATAAAATCAATCAGGAATATTTTTTTTAAATTGCACAGCTTATTCTTATTCTATTTTTATTATCAAACAATTTTGATTGTTTTTTTGTAACACACTATTATGCATTAACAATTAATAAGGTTTAATAATGCCTCGAAAAAAATATCCAAAGAACTAGCATATACAATTATAAAGTTGTCTAATTCTATTACATATTAACATATTAAAGATTTATGAATAACATATTTTACTATTTAATGGCTTTAATAACAAAAATATCACTTAATGCCGCAAAATAATCACAGTCAAAAGCGGAAAATAGAAACAAAAAAATATAATATAAGAAATAAGAATCTCGTGCAAAATTAAAAGAGAGACCCGCTCAATGATACAAAAAGATATAACAACAAATCTATGCAAGATATAACGGGTGTTTTTTATAGAGGTATAAAACTTTAATTTGGCAACACTTTTTTAACTGGCGGCCATTTTGTCAACTGTCAAGTGATTTATGTTTAGTTTGAAGATTTCAACATGAATAGACTGACGCCTGAACAACACTTCCAAATTGTGCAAATTTATTTTGAAAATCATGGTTCTGTTCGAAATACGTATCGCGCATTACGTCCATTTTATGGTCAACATAATCGTCCATCAGAGCAATTAATTCGATTAACTATGGAACGTTTTCGCACCACGTTTACTCTAAATGATAATACGCATCCACAGAGAAGTGCGAAGGTACCAAGCGTGGTTGCTGCTAAGCGTAAGTAAAGAAAACCTAACATACCGCCATCGTGCACAGGAATTGGATAGTGTCCATCCACTTTATGGAAGATTTTGCGGAAAGATCTTGGTTTGCGCTACAAATCCAACTCGTGCAAGAATTGAAGCCACTGATCACCTAGCAAGGCGTAGATTCGGTGAATGGGCCAAAACAAGATTGCTGTTGATCCCGATTTTTTTTATATGCGAATTTTTTTAGCGATGAAACTACTTTTGTTTGAATGGATAAGTCCATAAACAAAACTGCCGTATTTGAGTGATGGTAATCCTCATGTATGTTGAGACATCCGTTACTTCATAAACTGACTGTTTGGTGTGCTTTATGGGCTGGTGAATCATTGGTCCGTACTTCTTTAAAACGATGCTGGTCAGAACGTTACAGTCAATGGTGACCGCTATAGAGCCATGATTACTGACATTTCTTCCATTCAATTGAACAACCATGATGTGCAGGAGCTGTGGTTTCAACAAGACGGAGCAACATGTCACACAGCTCGTGTCACAATTGATTTATTGAAGGATAGTTTCACGTTTCGGGCCCGTGAATTGGCCTCCAAGATCGTGCGATTTAACGCCGCTAGACTATTTTCTGTGGGGGATATGTGAAGTTGCTAGTCTACGCCGATAAGCCCGAAACGATTGACCACTTAGAGGACAACATTCGCCGCGTTATTGCCGACATACGGCCACAAATGTTGAAAAAAGTCATCGAAAATTAGACCTCCAGATTAGACTACGTTCGAGCCAGCCGTGGCGGTCATATGCCAGAAGTCATACTTACATTATAATGCCAGAAGATTATCTTCCGAATAAAGTAAATTTCATGTCAATTTAAAAAATTCATCTTTGTTTTATTCCATTTCAAAGTTCTATACCTCTATAAAAAAACACACTTTATAAGGATATGAAGGATATACAAAGAGATAATAGAAGCGGAATCTTAGTTATTAAGGAGAAAAATAAGAAAATTAGAGGTAGAGTGTAATTGTGTTTAACCATCGAGGAGCTTTTTAAAATGCTACAGTTCGTAAATAGATAAATCCGACATAATCTAGAAAGATAATAAAATAATAAATGTATGTTTAAAAAAGATAGTGGAGATAAGAATAAAATATACTTTGCAGACTATAAAAAACAATAAAACACAAAGGGTACGTCTATTGAATGCAACATTGAAATCTTATAACGGTTTCAGAATAAAGTGCTGAGGTGTACTGTCAACGTTCCGTGGTATGTGTCAAACTACGTAATACAAAAGAACCTAAACATAGAGTCAGTGCACGAGGTAAATCAAAAATTATAGTGTAAATATAAAAGTAGACTAACAGTGCACTCTAATGAACTAGTACACAGCAATGGCACTAGAAGGTTAAAGAGATTCAAACCCTGTTCGCCAGGTTTCATTAAATATATAATGTATTGGTTTTAAATTTAATTAGTAACTAAATTAGTAACTAATTAGTTAGATAATTTATAAAATAATAAAACTATCAATGGATTGTTCTAAGAAAGTCATATTATGTATTTAGATTAAGAAAACAGTCACAACACTCATTGTTTATATGTAACACCATGATCCTTGGCCTATGATGGGCTTGCGTCTAAAATCGTCTAGATGTTACATTCAGGTACAAGTGTTTGAAAGCTTTTACCCGTTTTGTATAAATGTTTAACATTATTATTTATCTACATAAAGTTTGCTTCCAAGTGGGGAAACTATTTTGGCACATCGATTTCCTACTTTTATTTTGTCTAGTTTACACTGACACTATTGTATATATTTTCAAAAGATCACATATTACTAACGAATCTAATTTTTATATTAGTTATAATGGAGAATTAATTTCCTTCATATTTTCGACAATACCAGCTTGTTGTAGTTGTCCGGTCTTTGCATAGGCGTTATATTTTCATTTAAAGTTACATTTTGCTCTAACGATACTCATAAATCTTTATACAAATTTTAACCTTGTATTATAATTTTTATTCTATTACAATTTAGTAACGATGTCTTTAGTACTGTCTATAATAATATTTTGGACACACCGTAAATCTCTTATTTATTCTTACAAAACAAATGTATACTTGGCAAAAGGTAACCCCATTTAAAATATACTACTGTTTATTGAAATTAATTCAAATGTAAATAAACATCTGTGACTTATTTATTTACTGGTATCAAGCAAACAAATTATTACATTTAACCTTGTCTATTTTGTTAAATCAATTTTAATGGGTTATCCTTGTTAGATTGCTTTGGACACTCTAACGAATAGAAAGTATCATGGCATGTAAAACACGTCAACTTTCGAACTTAAATTTTGTCAGTTCCGCTCAACCTTTACTCGCTGTTTGATTGACTATAGGTTCTTCACAGCCCTGACTAATGTACTGTTGATGTCTCTGCTCATTACGTCCCATAGTTTTTTCAGGGTTACGTTATCATAAGCTTTTGATATGTCGAGAAATACTAAATGCAGTTCTTCCGCTTAGATAATTTATAAAATAATAAAACTATCAATGGATTGTTCTAAGAAAGTCATATTATGTATTTAGATTAAGGAAACAGTCACAACACTCATTGTTTATATGTAACACCACGATGACCTTGGCCTATGATGGGCTTGCGTCTAAAATCGTCTAGATCCTTACATTCAGGTACAAGTGGCATTATTTAAAAGGTATTGAGTTTTGTGTAAATGTTTAACATTATTATTAATCTACATAAAGTTTGCTCCTATTGGGGAAACTATTTTGGCACATCGAGTTTCCTACTTTTATTTTTCTGTCTAGTTTACACTGACACTATTGTATATATTTTAAAAGAACATTCACAGATATTACTAACGAATCTAATTTTTATATTAGTTATAATGGAGAATTAATTTCTTTTCATATTTTCGACAATACCAGCTTGTTGTAGTTGTCCGGTCTTTGCATAGGCGTATGTAATATTTTTACATTTGATTATGTAATTTTGTCTAACGATACTCATAAATCTTTATACAAATTTTAACCTTTATATTCTAATTTTTACAGTTACGTATACAATATTAGTAACGATGTCTTTTAGTACTGTCTATAAATCATATTTTGGACACACCACTAAATTACCTCCTAATTTATTTTACAAATAACAAAAGTATACTTGGCAAACAAGGTAACTAAAATTTAAAAATATACTACTGTTTATTGAAATTACAACAAATAAAAATGTAAATAAACATCTGTGACTGATTTATTTACTGGTATCAAGCAAAGAAATTATTACATTTCTAAACTGTTGGTCTATTTTGTTAAATCAATTTTAATGGGTTATCTTGTTGAAAGATTGCTTTGGACACGCTCTAACGGATAGAAAGTATCATGGCATGTAAAACACGTCAATATAGATCTGAATGCCTCTGTATCTGACTAAAGGTAATTTGCTATCATAACTCATAGCTTCCTATGCTATAATATCCATAGTTGCTGTTGTATGCCTCGTACGTCTACAGTCTTGTTTCCTTTCTTCGCATTTATAGTGTATTAATATCCGACCATCGTTTCGGTTTAAACAAAATCTGGATTAATCAGATCAAATGATTCTGTTACTGGTATACCTGAAGACGCCTTTCTATTGTTATAATAACCTTCATTCCACTGCAAAGAAGTTAGTCTACTGAAAGAACGCTATGACGTTAGTTCCAGTGTTTTGAAAATTGTCGTTACTAATTGATTTGAAAGTTTGTTAGACCTATTTTAAGTAATCGGCATCGAATAGAGAAAGTGAATAATTGCTACTCCGTAATGGCTTACCATTCTTACTCTATGTAATCGCAAGCCGCTGAAGATGGCGATTTTACCAATTGATTATCTTGCGTACTTCTCCAAACTCTGGTTTTTACTAGTTTTTTCCTGTCCCACTGGTTTTACATTTGTACCAGAGTACTACTATACCAACCGATTATTTGGTATATTCATGTAGGCTAGCAACACGTTCTCTTTCAAATTCACTAACTTGACGATAATCTACCCTTTGTCGACGATGAGGCATTCTTATATGTGTCTACTCTAAATTGCTGAAAACACCTTTACGACCATTTTACACGTGATACTATGAATTTCTCCACTTTATGTCTAAGAAACAATATAACCACTTTAATCGTTTTTTTGATTATAGTGAGCTTAATTTAATATAAAATTTTCCACGCAAGTATAATTTGTTTTTAGTAGTGCTGCAATTTCAGTAATGAGTAGTTTACGAAGGGCATGCAAACTCCAATTTTAATAATAATTAAATAATAAAAAAGTTATCAACATTTAGTGGAAAGGCATGCCCGGGTAAGCAATTTTAATGGAAGAAGAGCAATTTGTTGAGAAGAGTTGTTTAAGATTGGTCAAAAATTATTTTTACAAGAAAGATAAGATTCTTGATGATTTTGCTTCGAATAGACTAGACGATATTGTATCTTCTGCAATAAATTATGCGTCTTAATTTCTTTTGCAAATGTTCTTTAAGGAAATAAACCTGAGCAACTTTAAGACACCAATAGTCTCCATGGTTTTCAAATATAGATGTGAAAGAAGGTGGAAGGAACCTAATAGCTTTATTTAACAGCCAACGTCCATTCCATGAAGTTTACAAACGGCTCCGAGATGGAATATGACGTAAGCGTCTAGTTAAATACTATACGTACAAATTATAGTTACAGAATATTGTGTCTTAGTATATATGCCAGAAAAATTGTTATTTATTCAAAATTAACCACATACATTGCGTAAAACTGTATAAAAGTCTTACCTGACTTAGCAGTAATGTATTAATTGTTGCGGGATTGGATGGCGGAAGAACTAGGAAAAAAAGGAAATCGATTATTAAATTGTTAATATAAAGCTAATACAACATCACATGGTGGGATGGATTTAAATACCAAGACAGATTTTAGCGAAACTGTTTCTACTAATTATTGCAGAACTATTATACAGCTGTAATAGGCTGTCAACAGTTATAGAACAACCAACAGAAAATTGTAGGCACTTTGGTGTAGAAAGAATCGCTGTAAAAATCCTGTGTTAGGAGAAAAAGACCTAAACCTTTTTTGTTACGTGAAAATTCGGCTGGGTGGAGGTTCTTAATATTAGGTGAAGAAATATCAAAAAGAAAAAGTTATATAAGGTAGCCACTCTTGTGTCTTTGAATTAAAACAAGAATCTAAAGCTGTAGGTGAATTACGTGGGCAGTCTAAAAAGTTTTGAGGCTAACATACAAACAACAAATTTTTCTGTTGAGTTCAATTTTATTTTTCAACAAAGTCTTTTAAATCAATAGATCTTTTCCAACGATCCTCTAATCTCTTTAATCTGTTCAATTGTTCTGCAAAATATGTGTCAACGGTTGCGATGATCTACTCGCTTGAAAAAAATCTCTGCTCTCCGAGCCAAACCTTGAGCTTAGGGAACAGGAAATAGTCGCTAAGATCAGACATGGTAAAATGTTGGGTGGTCAATCAACTCAAACTGCAAGTTGTGAATTTTGGCCATGGCGACCGCCAAAGTGCGTTCTCTTGATAAAAGAGCCCTTTCTTTTGTTTCAAATGGGGCCGTTTTTCAGCAATTGCTGCCTTCAGCTGGTCAAATAACGATGCGTAGTACGACTCCGTTATTATTTTTTTTCTTCTAAATAGTTGATGAACAGAATTTCCTAACTATCTCAAAAAACTATTACCTTCTCGGTCGATGAAACCGTCTTTGCCTTTTTTTGGGACAGGTTTACACTTTGCAGTCCACTGTTTTGACTGTTCCTTCGTCTTAAGAGTATAATGGTAGATCCAAGTTTCATCGACAGTGATAAATCGACGCAAAAAGTTCGATTCGTTTTGCTGAAACCGCTTAAGCAGTTTCTTGAAAATGTTCGTTCGAATGAATGTTTTGTTCAAAGTAAGCAAGCGCGAGACCCAACACGTGGGCAGCTTTCTCATGCTCAATTCTTTAGTTAATATATGACAAACGTGCTCTTTAGATATGCCCACAGCCTCTGCTATCTCTCTAATCTTAATTCGACGGTCGTTCAGTACCACTTGGTGAACTTTTTCGATGTTATTAGTAGAGGTCACAGTTGTTGAACGCTCATCACCAGCCAAGCTGTTATGACCCCGTTTGAATTCAGCTTTCAATCTTTTTACGATGGAGAAAAGTCCTCGTAAACGGCGTCTAATTCAACTTTAATTTGCGTAGGCGTATTGCTTTTCAAATGCAATACTTAATTACAGAATGCTATTCGATTTTCCCATTTTTCCAAAAGCGCTGATATCGGCTGATATAAATGACTGCGAAATAACAACTCTGTTCCCAAATCTGCTGCAATTTTTACAGATATCTTTCAAAGCATGTACAAGTGTAGTAGCAGAATGGTTTTGACGAGTAGGGCTATCTTCATGTTGAGGCTTTAAATTTTTCAGAGTGCCCACCCATAAATAATTTATTAAGGGAGTAGTGGGGCCACAGTACTTAAATAAATATAATCTCATATATAACCTAACTTAATGTATGTAAATTTTAGAAGATCACTTCTAGTAGTATTGGGGTACTTAGCTTGCATAGATCTTACAGATTATATCAACACAGTTAAAAACAATATTTATATTTGTTGTAACACCTCCGTTCTTGATAATGACTTACTTAATACGAAATGCAGGCAATACTGCAATAGAGAGATTTATTTGTCATTAATTGCTATCCTTTATTAAATTATTGATACCCTTTTTATTTTTGTATAATGTGTATGTATCAGTATAATGCGCATGCATAAACGAAGATGACCTGGATCACACAAATTGTAGCAAGAGTAAAAGTACGTTTTGGAAGATCAACGAGTATAACACCAGTAAATGTTAAACGTGTATGAGCTACACTTAACAAGGATTGACAATTAGCAATCCAGGAAACAGAAATTTGTTGAGAACTTCAGAAACTAAATTATGTAAAATAGTAACAAAGGATCGAGTGTCCTTTTATTTTGTACTAATGTAAGGAAAATGATGCAAGCAGCACCTTAAATCTATGCAGAACTGACTTTCCGCCTAATGGATCATATACATTTTTTTGTAATATTAAGAAAATATATTGGAACCCGGACCCTTAAGAACCACGGGCCCCGGCTTCCTCTATCTTTTCTTCTCGATGAAGCTGGTCATAAAAAAACTGCACCACTTTGATAACTGATTAAAAAAATATAATCTGGATATCGTTTAAAATACATGGTTTGTCGTTTAAAATGTTTTCCTCCAGCTCAAATGGAAATGTTAAAATATGTACATAATATATACATACACTTACGCAAATGCCTAATAAACTTTGTAAGGCTAATTTACTGGAAATGTGATTAGGTTACCTCAAATTATGCTGGATATTTTGCATTAAATTTGAATTTGAATATAACAAAAAATTATTTATGCAAGGAGTTTAAATTGCTTTAATATATACACACCGCAATATATTGTTTCAGTTACTTGAGGAAAATTACATTTTAATTTTGTATTGTTCGAATATGGATTAGCAAAACAAATCGCTGCAAAACATTTGAAACACATGAAGTCTAGAAATAATGTAATATTTAAAACATTACTGAATTTAGTTACCCAAAATACGAAGTTTGTTTCTAAAGTATCGGGTGATGAAACACAAAAAGTTACAATTACAATAAACATATAAGAAACAATATACATAGCTTCAGTCGCATTCAAAGTAAGAACGATGATGATCTCCAATTATGATTTTTTTGAAGATATCTGCTTGATCTGCAAGAGTTTAAAGCAAGTCATTAGCAAATGTAGCACGATGTACTTTTTACTCTGGTAACGGATCTTCTATCAAAAATGCCAGATATTTTAGTATTGTAAATTCTCTGCTAATCTTCTAGTTATCATACTTGTAACTGGTATACTTCTTGTTAATTTTTTAGAATGTGAATCATTTTCAACAGATTATAAATTATATGTACTATGCCTTTACTTGCGCTATATTTATTATCTTCTTCCCAAAGGTCCTCTACTCGCTTAGTTAATGTAAATGTGGCGATCACATAATACATAAGCTCACTCGTCGACGTCAAACACATAATTCACTCGTCAGATAGAAATAGCCGTTCTTATTTACGCATGCGCATTACAATCTACTTTTATCAGCTGTTTGTATTATATTAGTATTTTTTGAATAAACCTTGTATTTCCACACATTATTGGAAAACAAAATTACAATTTTTGTAACATTTCTAAATACTTTCCAGTTGTTGGCTCAACTCTTCCTTAGTGATGTGGACAAACTGTTACTCTAGGGTATTAAAAATGTCTTGTCTTTAAAAAACCTCCATTTTGGTCTATTCTTTAAAGTTTTGTCACCTGTTACAATGGTAATGATATAGAGATGTCATTTGGTTGTCATTGAGACATAAAGTACCCAAAGAAAATAAACTTTTCGAAAATGTTCAAACATTTTTCCGTCTGACGCATTTGAGAATCTTTTTGGTAGTATAGCAGTATCTTAAAATGCCTTTCAGGCCATAATTTCCTCTTTGTAACTTCTAATACAATGAAGACCAACGTCTTTCAGTACAAAAGCTATTCCCTATACTAAAATCGTGTACAAAGTTGTAGTCCGTCCGTTATTGACCACGATGATACTACGAGCTCTTTTCATTGTCATAGTTTAGGAGCAACTAACACCCAGAGGTCGTTCTGTCGGCTGCAGTGTGGGCTTGAACCTGTTTCAATCCAATCTAGCTTGTCGCCCCATGTTGCATAGCTTTTATAATATCCTATGCACATATCAGCCCAAGTTAACAGAAGTAAATGATTGTCAGTTACATAAATTTATTGATTTTTAAAATTGTCAGGAAAAATTAATTTGGGGAAATTTATAGGAGTGATTTTAAAAAAGTACTTTAAAATTTCTAAAGTACAAGTCCGGCAGCGTGTTTGAGACAAGTATAACATTGGTGGTAGGAGAGCTATTGCATGCGCAAGTATGCTCGTTGATAGTTGCCATTTTAGTAGTCATGGAGGTGTGGACAATTGAACAACGCGTCTTTGTTTACAACATCTTTATCGCAACCGGTCATTCGGTGATGCAGACACGGTAAAAATTTCAAACTCACTTCAATACTAGTCGAGGCGGTGTCATCTGACCTCACATAATTATACTGAAATAATTTAACAACTTTAGAACCAGAAGAACTATGAGACCTGAAACAACTTGGGGAGGTGAACGGATCTCTAGAATACCAGAAAGAGATCGACAGACTGTGAAGACCAGACCTCAGCGTTTAGCGGATACAATATGCTCGCGCTTTGCGCATGTCAGACAGGTCAGTTCGCTGAAATTTGCACTTTGACCTCCATTTTATCCTTACAAATTATGGCGGTTCGAGGACTGAAACAAAATGGCTATGCACGGCAGTTTATGTTAGTAGAAACGATGCTAAAAGCCTTGGAAAATGACTGTATTCTGTTAATGAGTGACGAGGCTCATTTTTATTTATCAAATGCTTTAAACAAACAAAATTGCCAGTATTAACCGGAAAACAATCCACGAGAAGTCCATCACTGGTACCTACATAGTAAGAAAGTAATTGTGTGGTGCGAACTATCCCAATTTAGCATAATGAAATCCTACTTTTTCAGAGAAAACGTTATTTTACGATGTTCCAAAAATTTTTGATGCTTGAACTGAGAAGACATCAAATTGCCTTCGATAGGATTTGGTTTCAATATGATGGGGTTACTTGCTATATCTTAAGAGAATCCATGGCCTTTAAGGGAACATTTTTCAGAGTGCCTCACGGGATGTGGTGATCTTCTCAATCAACGGATCATTTACCGTGTGATTATTTCTTATTGGGCTACTTGATTCATCATCAGCCTCTTATTATCCACTGTTGAATAAAGGCCTCTTCAAGTTTGTTCCATGCGTCTCTGTCTCTTGCGGTTTGAATCCAGTTTTTACCCGCCGTTTCTTTGATGTCATCCGTCCATCTTTTCTGTGGTCTTCCCCTGCTCCGCGTTGTAAGTCTTGGTCTCCATTGGATTATCTTTGTGTCCCATCGGTTTGGCTCCTGCCTTGCTACGTGTCCAGCCCATTTCCATTTCCTTTTTAAATCCGTCACCTTGGTTCTCCTTCTGATCTCTTCGTGATTGATTCTTTCTCTGAGACTGACGCCGATCATAGCTCTCTCCATAGCCTTTGAGTAGTTCTAAGTCTTACCATACTTTTTCTCGTCAATGTCATTGTCTCCAGGCCATATGTTGCAACTGGAAGCACACAGGTGTCGTAAACCTTTCTCTTCAGGTTAGTTGGTATATCGATGTTTTTCATTATATGACTGAGTTTTCCAAAGGCAGCCGAACTCTGGCTTATCCGGCGTGAGATTTCTGCGGTCTGATTTTCTTTCCCGATCCTGAATTTGTGCCCCAAGTATATGTATTCCTTGACTACCTCAAGATTGTTGTTGCTTACGTTGATACTCTCTTCGACTGGGCCCATTACTTTCGTTTTTTGGACATTCATTTTCAGGCCTACGTGTTCTGATGTTTTGAGGAGCTCATTTAGCATGTCTTTGAGTTGTTCTAGGTCATCGCTAATTAGGACAAGATCGTCCGCAAATCGAAGATTGCTTAGGTATGTTCCATCTACATTTAGTCCCTTTCGCTTCCATTCAAGGTTTTTGAATATATCCTCCAAGACGAGAGTAAATAGTTTTGGCGAAATAGTATCGCCCTGGCGCACGCCTCTCTTGACTTTAATTTGATTGGTTGTTAGTTCACCATTAATTTTTACTTTTATGGTGGAATTTTCGTATATATATTTCAGTAGGTCTGAATACCTTGTGTCTATTCGGGCGTTGTCCAGTGATTTTAAGATTGCCGGAATTTCAATGGAATCAAATGCCTTATGGAAGTCTATAAATGCAAGATAGATGGGCATGTTGTATTCTGTGGTTTTTTCGCTGAGGGATCTGAACGTTTGGAGGTGATTATTAGTGCCATAGTTTCTTCGGAAGCCCGCCTGCTCTACCGGCTGATAAAAATCCAATTTAGTTGTTAGGCGGTTTGTAACGATCTTGGTCAGCAGTTTGTAGAGATGTGATAGGAGGCTAATGGGGCGGTAGTTCTTCAAGTCTCCGCTATCGCCCTTCTTAAATAGTAAGATGACTTCCGCACATTGCCAAGCAGTTGGACATTTGTTTAACAGAGTGCGGACTGATTGTAGTAAAGGCTCGCGGCCCATTTTCATCATTTCGATGGTAATGCGGTCTTCCCCTGGTGATTTCCCAATTTTCATTTGCCGCAAGGCTGCTTTGAGTTCCCCGTTGCTAATTTCGGGAATTTCTTCAGATCCTACATTCATAATATGTTGTTGTTAGTATTTTTCTTGTGAATAATTGTTGTATAAGGATTTGTAGAATTTGTAGAAGCACTGTTCCTTCGGAGTTTTTCATTTTGTATATTTTCGCTCTTCCTCTGGCCATTTTTGATCTCAGGACTTTCATGTTTGCATTCTCTTCAATCACTGATTGAATCATTTTTGTATTGTATGCTCTTAGGTCTTTACGTATATGTTTGTTTATGTCCTTATTTAGTTGCTTATATTCTTCAGTTTCTCGATTTAACTCCTTTCTGTGTTGTATCATTTGCAGTGTTTCTTCTTTGAGTTTACTTGTTTTTGTCTTTTTGTGTGCATATCTTTTTCCGCTGTTTGAACAGTAGATGTGATTGTTTTTGTTAATTCGTTTATTTCTAAATTGTTTAGTTCTTGGGTGGACGGCAATTTGTATTTGATAAGCTCTGCATATTCATGTTGATGTTTGTCTAGATATTGTGTTGTGGGAAATAGGTATAGTTTTGAATTAGTTTTTCCTTTCGACTTTGATATCGATTTTAAGGGTTCCCTCACCATCCTGTGATCACTTCCCGTGTCAAACTTGTTCAGAACGGAAACATCGGTGCAGATATCTCTACGGTTTGATAGTATATAATCGATCTCATTTTTCGTATGTCCATCAGCGCTTTTCCAGGTCCACTTTCTTTGGGGTGGTTTTGTAAAATGTATTGAGACAGAATAATTTTTCTTGCTGTAAAAAGTTTAGAAGCATCTCTCCCTTTCATTTCTGGATCCCAGTCCGTATTTTCCGATGTTTTGAAGATTGTCATCCTCATTTTTCCCTACTTTAGAGTTGAAATCACCCAATACTATTACGTATTGGGTTTTTTCGTGGTGGATTGCACTTGTAATGTCTTCATAGAATTGTTCAGCTTCGCTTTCTTCAGATCTACTGGTTGGTGCATATACTTGGATTATTTGTAAGAAATATCTTTTACTAAGTTCAAGCGTTATATAGATAACACGGTCAGATATGGCTTGCATTTTTGTTACGAGATGTTTTATACGTTTATTTATTATAATTGCCAGTCCCCCTGGGTGTGATTGTTCTTCCTTATTATACTGATATAGCACATGGCCTGTTTTGAGTGTCGTTGCTTTTTCACCCTTTAGTCTGGTTTCGGATAGACCGAGGATATCCCACTTGATGGCATCCAACTCTTGTTCTAATCTGGTTTGATGTTCATCCAATCTCATTGTACTTGAGAGCTTGGATTTTACAATAAAAAAGAATGGATTCTAGATGCTCTTTCAGAAACCATAACTCAAGAAATTCGAGCAAATCTACGCGGTATACTTGAAAAGCGTATGAAAATGTTTCCACCCGTCTGCTACAAGCATGGATAAAAACGGTCGCCACTTGGTTGGCGTTACTTTTCACGCCTGAATTACATTCTTTTTGTTTGTGCTTTAGGTTTTTCAAGTAGTGTTATATATGTAATCTTTGGAAAAAATTCTTAATTTTTGTTCAAAAGCATCTGTACTTAAATGGTTCTTAAATTTTTATATTACTTTAATTTAATTACGTACATAAACTCGACTTTTGCTTTTATATGTATAAAAAGTAGTCTACTACTTAGTAGATAGCAAATTCTTGAAGTTAAAATATAAATAAAACAAACTGGTCTATAATGCATGCCATGCTTTAAAATTAATGCAAACTACCCTTGTAAATTTTTTATTTAAAATTTTTACGTTATTTTCCTAAAGTTATATATTTTTTTAAATATACATGATACAGCTAACATTCTTAGTAATATATCTGAAAATCTTTAATTGCAAAAGTTCGTGACTTTTAGACGCTGGCTAGTATAAAATTTTTTCAATTGCATTTATTACATTACGTACAAGAAAACATTTACATTGATAAGTCGGGGATTTGTTTGGAATATGATAACTAGATGAATTATTTATAAATTTCTAATTTTACACTATGCATACGCATTTTCCTTTTTGCCACCAATTACAAAATCCCAGATAAAACCTAATTTACTGCTTAATATTGATGTTAAATTTCTCTCTTTGGAAATTAAAGAGAAAACTGCGGTTATCTTGGAGTTTTGTCTTTCTCATGGAATTGCATTTATACACACATAATTTATTTTCTGACGTTACTCTCCTCATAAAATGTAGTTTACTTGTAAAAGTATTTAATTTTTTAGCTAGCAATCTGATTATCTGTTTTATAAAAAGTTGTATGCATTTTTTATCTTTAGCTTTCTGAAATAGCACTATACGAAATCGTTTTACTTTGTCTATCAACTTAGCATAAACATCAACGCAGTCTCACTGCCATGTAATTTTATTGAATCATAATAATCAATTTTATTGTTTCATAAACAAATCTTATAGGTTGGTTGTAAATAGGTGTTATGAAGTCTGAAATTTACACTAAATTATAGAGTAGAATAAGCACTAAGTGAAAGTTGTAAAACAAATTATGTAAAAAATATGAACTACTTGCACTAAAGAACAATCTTAAACATCTGTGAATAGTTTAGCTTATCTGAATGCAAAGATCCAGATGATTTCATCTCCGGGTTTATTGTAGGCAGATTAATTGCCATGTCTAGCAACAAAAATCGGACTCGTGTTTAGACCCTTGTAAACAGTGAATTGTAACTCAATTTAAAAGAAGCGATAAATGATTAGTAAGTCCTGGAATCAAATAAAATTAGTAGTGGTAAAAAAGGACTATTTAATGCTATTCACTTAATGCAGTATAGCGGGGAAGCCCAGATACCGAACTATGCTCCTATTTCACCAGGTCAGAGTACCGGAGGTGTTACGGTTCCGCCCGTCAGACCGACATTATGGCCGGTATAATTGACGGGCGGTGGGGACAGGCCGAACCCTCCTCCGCTTAAGGGTATGCTTGCACAAAGGCCAACAAGTCTCACCTGTTCCTAAAGCGGTGCCACCACCTCTAAGAGTCCAACACCAACGAGGGGGAACCGGGAAGCCGCCCCAGTTGAATACCCCCTTCCCCTTAGTCCTCGTGTCGGTAAGGTTCCACTTACTACGTTTGACGAGTACCCGTCGAGGTCACTCTCGTGATATCTCTACGCCTCTGTTACTGACTAGCGGCATCCGTTGCCCACAGTTGTGGGGTTGGCAGTTTTACGGGTATCACGCGCCACGGGGTAAGGCGCACTACCCACTCGTGTTGGTAAAGTTTCCTTTACCACGTTGGACGAGCAGCCGTCGAGGCCACTTGCGTGAGCCTCCACTGTACATCAGTTGATACTTGTTACGCCCGTTACCCACACTATTGTGGAATAGGGTGGCTCGAAGCACCTTTACGAGTCTGCGTCCTAGAGTGAAATGCAGCCCCACTCGTGTCGGTAGAGTTTCCTTTATCACGTTGGACGAGCAGCCGTCGAGGTTTACTTGGGCGAACCTCTACCACATATCGCTACTGCTACCGGCGTACTTTGCCCACAAGTGTGGGATCGAATAGCCTGCATAACAGTTTTAACGGAATAACGTCATGTGGTCTAACGTCTCCGTAGGCCTTCGGCCTAATCGATGCAGTCGATATTACTCGTGTTGGCAGGATTTCTCCTGCCTCGTTTGACGAGTTGCCGGCGAGGTCACTTGCGTGAACCTCTCTCCCACGACATTACTACAGGCGGCATCTGTTACCCGCGGATGTGGGATGGGGTAGCTCCACCCGCAGTTTTATGGGTAAACGGTGTGGGGTCTCCCGTTTACCCGCTATCTTCTTGCTAACACTCTGCCAGAGAAAGCGTCGGTAAAATTTGGTAACAAGGATAGATTTTCCCATCATACAAGTTTTATTGATCCGTAATTCTTTATGATGAAACCCATTATTGTCAGTTTAATTATTTAAGGCGCTCGTCCAATCAACTGCATGATAAATTTCTTTACCGCACTACAAAATATAGGAAAGCTAACATAATAGTGTGGGATGCAGTAATAACATTTTTGTCAAAGAAAATATTGTTTTTTCGGAAGACAGCATTAGATCGAGCAACAATTTTGACTTTCTTGCGATCGGAGCAGTTTCCAAACTTGGAACCAAGTGGATACGCGACGTATTATACAACAAAGCATGGTCAAATGGGCCTGGAATTCTATTAACAAAATCGAGTTACTGTGTACAGTGATGGAAGAACAGCAGGCAATACCCTAGGAAACAATAAAGGGTTTACTGGATATGATTTCTCGGAAACTAAAACCATTGTATGATAGTAAATAAGATATAACTAAGTAGTAATTTTAGGGTCTCTATTGAATAGTGTTTACTCTATAAGTTTTGCATTGAAAGGATAGAAAACTTTTAGCTTAAGAGACAAAGTTAAAAACGTTAGTATTAGATATATGTAGGCTGGTCAACTTTTTCTGATAATGTATAATGTCCTTGAATATTTTTACTACTATTTGATAAAGTTATGTTAGTTTCTTAGTACCTGGAATAAATTAGATTAAATGATGCAATAAGTTTTGAATTAATGCATTTCCTGAAAATTTCCGGAGGCGTCTATAACCGTTTCGATAATTTTGCAGATAATTTACAATTTGTCTGTATTTAAGACAGCAGAATTTATTGATAATCTTGTGCTTTTCAACAAATTTTATAATTTTTCTTTTTACGCTCCCAAAGAAACTGTTTTTCTTTAGTTTTATGTTAATTGCTATTAGAGTAGGTGCTAATGCTGTGATAGTATAATCGTAATTGATCATTTAGAGCAAATATGTAGCAATGAAATTAAGGACGAACAGTTTTATGTTAGAGGTTGTAAATTTAACATCAAAATGTAAATAGTAACTCAGTTGTACAACTAAATAATATTTCTGACAAAATTGTTTAAATCCAAAAAATGTCGAATTTGGTATATGTTTTAGTGGCTATAAGAATTAATTATTTGGAATAAACATTAATTACTAGATAAGCTAATAGAATATTTGGAGTTGTTAGAAAGCGGGCGACGTTGAGATTGAAATGTATACATTATTGATAGAAGTAAACAGGTTACGTTCTTTAATTTGAATTTTATGCTTTCATACGTTTGTGGTGTTGAAAGAAATTAGAGCAAGAAAATAAATAAACTCGGGTATATTAAAAAAATATATTTTAAGGTTTTGTAGCAAATTGCAAGAGAAATAATAATGTGAACCCTTACGTGACAGAAGTTGGTAAATATGGTATTTATATTTTGATTGGTATAAACGCAAAAAACTGTGTAATACTCGAACTTTGAAGAATCTATGGGGGTTTATCGGAAAGAAATTTATTTACATAATATTTAAAAGCTACATGCAGAGTAAATATTCTGGAAATGGTTTTCTAATCTAAAAAATTGGAAAAGTACTTCTTATATAATGAAAACAAAGCAGCTACACTTATAAAGCTAAAGACATTGAGAAAAAAAGCAGAGTTTAAAATGAGGTACAACTGTAACAGATTTATCTACGAAGAATGCACTACATTTACTTGTACCAACTGCGATTAACTTTTTGTTTAAAAAAATTTAAAAGATTATGTATAGCGTTTTTTGTCAAAACAGCTTACTATTTTATAACTTTCACTGCACTAAAACAATAACAAAAATATGTAAACATTCTTTCTAATTACGTTATAGAATTGCAATTTGTGCTTTTGTAGCATGGAGCCTTATAAGATGTGTTTAAAACGATGACCCTCAGAATTAGTACACATATTTTTTTAAACACCAGTGTCTGTTGTGGACGGATGTTGTAGAACAATTTCGATTTTCGAAAACTAGAAACTGTAGTCGTGATCCAGTTTTCTACCAAATTGCCTAGAATTGTTTCAATAATACGCTGGTATGCTCTATGATCGCAAAATGGTGTTTGTAAAACAAAGAACGAATGTGAACGAGTTGGTGCTTAAATTAAAATAGAAACTTGACCCTGTGCATATTCTCAAATTTATGCCTTACGATCATCATATTTTTGATCTTTTTAAACAAAATTTAGGAAACGAGCGTTTCGGTATAAATAACGAAGTGCAAGAAGCCGTTTTAAAGAAATTGGGAGTTCTCGCTTTACTTTCGAACAGCAAGGACGTGTCAACGTTCGCTCCGCGACTCGGAAGTGTGAGTGCGGCTTATCAACGCCTGGTGCCAGCGTTTATCTACATCAACATAAACCACAATATTTATTTCTGGTAACAAAATTAATTTATATAATTAGCAGCAACATTTTCAATTGCTACCTGTCACCCCCTAGGGGGGTAAATTAATCGTATTATCATGTCACATCTCAAAAGACATTCTGATCACTTATCGCCACCGATCACTGATTTACAAAAAAAATATCAGTGAAAACCGGAATCACTACTTGAGAGAAAAAAGTTTTATTTGCCTAAACATCTCGAACAATCATCCTCAGAGGAACCAGAGACCACTGAACAACCCAAAATAAAAATACCGCCTATCTTTCTTCAAGGCCCACTTAACCATAAAGAAGTTATAAACGATATTAAAACCATTGTTAAGGGAGAGTTTACGACTACCCTCAGCTCATCTTCACTGAAAGTCACTCTAACAAGCGAAACTGATTATAGAAACTTGGCCAAACATTATCTGACAAACAAAATCGAATTCCACACATATCAAAACCTCAATAGCAGACCACTATCGGTAGTTATAAAGAACGTCCCTCTCTCTTTAACCGAAGAATAAATACAACAGGAACTTGCCGTCTACGACCTCCCTATAACGCGAATTACAAGGCTTTTAAATAAGGACAAAAAGCCCATGCCCGTCTGTGCAATACTTCTCACGGCAAATGAAATTTATAAGATCAAAAATATATTCCACGCATTAGTTACCGTTGAACTACGTAAAACTAATCGCAAAACTCCTCAATGTCACCGATGTCAACGCATCGGACATACAAAAAATTATTGTAGACTTGAACCAAGATGCGTGAGGTGCCAAGGAAATCACTTGTACACCAACTGCGATAAACCTCGAACTGATGCCGCAGTATGTACTAACTGCGGAGAAAACCACCCCGCTAACTTTAGGGATGCCAGTACTTCCTCCAATCAAGGAACCAGCAAGGCAAACGACCTCAGAACGAGACTCCTAGAGCAATAAGACTGAATAGCGAACCCGGCCCTGCCAACAATCTGAAAAATTTCTCTCTCCTCAAAAACAGTGTAAACAACACCTTCCAACCAAACGTATCCTGGTTCCCAAAAACAAATTCTACATCACCCGAAACCCAACCCTTCCTCAACACCATCTTGTCATCCCTGTTGCAACTCATTCAACCTATCTTAGAACAAATCAAGCAATACATAATATCAAATTTCCTTCCTTCTCTTTTCAATGGATCACAAAAATAAGACTATAATTCAATTAAAACTCCTAAACTGGAACGCGGATGGCATCAAAAGACAATTAACTCTATTTAAATCTTTTCTTGAGAGACATTCTGTGGATTTAGCGTGCGTCTCTGAAACGCACTTAGCCAACACAGATCAACTCAAAATTGCCGGCTATCAGATCTACCGCGCAGATAGAGAAGCCAGGTTTGCATCAGGAGGAGTAGCCATTATCATAAAACGCAACATAATTCATCATGAATGTCAAACAATTAACACGATAAACCTCGAAACAGTTGGAGTGAAAATCAAACTAACTAACGATACTACTATAACCATAATATGTGCTTACAAACAACCCAACAAACAACTTCTTGAAATCGACATCTCTACCATATTTAATCCAAGCGAACCCATCCTTCTGATAGGAGACATGAATTCAAAAAACACGATATGGGGATGCAGAGAGACAAACCCTGCTGGAAACAAACTTTACGACCTAGCATCAACGTACGCTTTCCAAATAGAAGCTCCAGCCGAACCTACACACTACCCGTACAGAGACGATCACAGACCAGATATACTTGACATAGTTGTCCACAAAAACTTCAGCAAACAAATCTTCCAACAAGTATGCACTGAACTAGATTCAGACCACCTACCAATTATAATCTCGTTTTACTGACACCAGCAAAACAAATCCAAGAACCGAAACTCATAAATGGACTACTAGATTGGAACGCTTTTCAAGATATCCTTGACCAACGACTTAAGTATCCTAATAACCTTCAAACCCCAAATCAAATAGATCAAACTATCTCACACGTAACAAAACTATCACTGACAGTGTCAACAAGGCCACTACCACCACGTACAAACGAAGAGTACACATTGATCATTATTCACCCAAACACATAGTGGATCTAATTAAGCAAAAAGCACACTGCGGAGGGAATGGCAGAGAACTAGAAACCCCGTAACCAAAAATATGGTAAATAACTTGTCACATCGAATAAAGAAGGAGCTAGATGCCCACCGAATAGAGACTTACGAAAACATATTAGTAATCTTGAACCAAGAGATCCCGGACTATGGAAGACGACCAAACGTATCCTGCGTCAGCCACAAGTGATGCCTCCAATTTCTTCAGGTGCGCAAACATTTAACACCGATGAAGAAAATGTGAAGCCTTCGCAGATCATTTAGAAAAACCTTCACATCTGAAAATCACGCAGATCCAACATTTAGAAATATAGCCATCAACTATGTAGAAACTCACCAGCCAATCATAGAACCAAACTTCAAATCAACTTCACCTAGAGAACTCGCATCAATAATTAAAAGTCTTCCAATAAATAAATCGCCAGGATATGACAAAATACCTAATGTCATACTTAAAAGCTTACAAAAAGCATTGGCATACCTAGCAACCACATTTAATGCGTGCTTAAGGATTGGTTATTTTCCGAATGCATGGAAACATGCAATTATTCTACTGTTTCCCAAACCAAACAAAGTCAAGAAAGATATTACTAGCTATCGACCTATTAGTCTTCTAACTACAATCTCGAAGCTTTTCGAAAAGGTCATATATCGCCGGCTTAATGAAGAGGTAATAAAACTGAGTATTGTTCCCACCTTTCAATTTGGATTCAAAAAAGGCCACTCCACCTGCCATCAACTACAGCGCATGATCGAAACAATCGAACGAGGATTTGAAAGCAAACAATACGTTACTGCCTTGTTTTTAGACATAGCTCAAGCATTCGATCGAGTGTGGACCGATGGCTTAAAATATAAAATAGTACGTCTTCAACTACCTGAGTACATAAAATCCATATTGTTCTCGTTCCTAGAAAATCGTACATACGCAATCAAGATACAGGCAAGCTTATCAATAACTAGAGCTATACATGCAGGGGTTCCACAAGGGAGTATTCTAGGTCCCATTTTATTCAACATCTACATGCATGACTTTCCTGTTCCCAATACAAACCTAGCAATGTTCGCAGATGACACGGTCGTGTTAACTAGAAATCAAAACTTAGAGCAAGCAATAGCCGACTTACAAACTGCCGCCAATACACTAAGCAGATGGTTCAAGAAATGGAATCTATCAATTAATCATTCCAAGTGTACTACGAAAATATTCACACTTAGAATTATCAAAAATCCAACGTTAATTACAATCAATGGACATACTATACAATGGAATGCCAAAGACGAGCCCGTGAAATATCTGGGTATCCATCTCGATACTCGGCTCACATGGAAATACCATATATTAAAAAAGCTGAACGAAGGCCACACGCGTTTAATCCAGCTCTACCCAATCATAAATAAAAAGTCCACTATGAAAATCGAATGCATGACGCTCTTGTATAAATCTCTAATACGTCCATTGATTCTGTACGGATGTGTGATATGGGCTAACACTTCCAAAACCAATCTCAACCGAATCCAAACGTTACAAAATAAAATTCTTCGAACAACAGTCAACGCCCCGTGGTTCATTACAAATCAACAACTTCATCACGAATTAAATATGCCCACAATTCAAGAACATATTGCAAAACTGACTAAAACCTTCCATGACAACCTTACCAACTGCAATGGTGCCACCTTCTATGAACTAGGCCAAAGAAGTATTCATAGACGATTAAAACGAAAGTTACCCCAAGACATATACTTGAGTGATAGTGGTGATGACTAAGTGCGGACTAATCTCCGAATAACTATTTGATCAAAATACGTAAGTGATAGTCTTGATGTCTAAGTGCAATTAATTCTCAATTAACTATGTGATCAAATGGTAAATCCAAATGACTATTAACACAGCTATTTCAAGTGGTTATTAGGTACCATTCTGTTATTTCCCTTCGTTAAGTATTAATTGTCAAACATACCTTATATAACAATGTATATTGTTGAGCAGGTAAAAGTTCTATTAAAAAAAAAAGAAAAAAGAAATTGGAGGGAACATGGAATCAACAATTTGGCTGTGCATTACGAAAGATTTTATGAAAGAAATTTTATGTGCTTGTTTTAGAGAGGTGATACAACTTACTTGTGACATATCGTATCTATACTTCTTGATAAAGAAAAGTAATTACAGTTTAAAAAAATTTGAGATTAATTACGTAGGACGTGTTGAATATTTTCGTTTATGTGATAATCTTCGACGTTTAGTATGTGCTTTGATACCGTTCTCAAGAGACTGAGCTCTTCATTAAAGGTTTTCTTTTTGTCTATTTCACATGATAGCTATAAATATTGAAGAAAACTGACTCTTTCTAGGCTTTATTTTATTAATTATTAGATTAAAAGTAAAGGTTTAGCCTGAATTGCAGTGGGTAGGAAAATATTTACTGTTTTATATCTTTAGGTATTGAGGACGTTCTTTTATATCAATTATAACTATAGGACGTAAATGAACGTCTTGAATTTTTAGGAACTATAATTTTAGCTTGTATAAACCTTACCCTGAGTAAAATTTTTAAAAATCTTATAATTACCTATACAGTCTCGCAAAAAAACTCATAAAAAATTTATAAAGAATTCCGTTCTCTAACCAACAATTAGGCTAAGCATCTTTCCAAAATTATTTAACCTCTTTCACCTCAAATGTCTACCATTTCTTAGAAATTCTCAAAACTGTTGTGCAAAAGTGATATCGCCTAATTCTTAAAAACTTGACTTGATGAAGTTAATTTACATTGTCCAAACTTGACCATCTCCTTAACTATATAAATCCATTTTATTTTTAAAAATAAATGTTAGTGCTAAATTAACAGCACTCCTGTGGGTTTCTTATTTTTACTTATCATAGCAAATCTTTTAGAAAAAAAGCTCTCACCTCCTTTACCTTAACTCGACTTGTTTGATACTATATGTCTAAGATATTTTTGTTATCTGGCCTTGCAGACAAGATACGCTTTCCAAATTTCTTTCCCATTTAAATAAAATTGATATTAATATCATATTTACTATGAAACAAAACAATTGTTGTCCCTTTTCTAGAAACGCTTTTAACAAAATGTTTTCAAATGATTGCTTTTGTTACATTGTCTATAGAAAATTTACTCACGTTAACCTAAATACTAAACCGCACATCTTCATTTATATCTGAATAAAAGAGGCGATAGTCAACGCTAATTTTTAATTATCCTGTGCCATCAGTTATTCAGTACTTCCAAACCAATAAATTTTTTCTTACCTTGGTGCATCTCTCGACAAACTTTCATTTATAATTCTACAACCAGTGAAGCAGAGCACACAAAAGTATAGTTTTAATTAAATACTATTCTGTGTGTGGAGAGGGGGGGCTAGCTCATGCCATACGTTGGTTACACATCTACTTTACATTAGAGAAAATGAGCTTTTACACAGCGAGGAAAAGGTAAGAGCATTATTCTGTTTAGCAGTTTTATATTATAGTTTCAAAATAAGAAAATCAAAGCTGGATGAAGAATGAATGTGTTTGAGATGATATAGCAATATCTTAAGCCTTGTAAAACATTCATATTGCCTTTCGAAGTAGTTGAAAGTAGGCGATTTCTTCAGTAAGGTATGCCAAAATGTAGCAGACATACCTCTACTAAATCATCTTCACATCAATGGATATTTTAAAGTAATTCCAAACGGCTCTATGCTATAAAATTTAGATAGGTGGAGAGATAGGATTATATTATTATAGAGGTTGTCCGGAAAGTATCGGAAATAATTCAATAAAAACAAAAGTATTGAAAGTAATCGAATATTTCTTTAAATTCTTATTTTTGACACGGCGACTTTCGCCGTAGGCTTCGCTTATCAAGTTCAAAAGTCTCCATGTCGTTTTTAGCGGACCCAGCTTCCAAGCTGGAGACCAGTTCTATGTTTGTGCTATAAAATAGCTTCAGATTTTCACTAAAGTTGTCCTTTATCTTGTTTAAAATTTTTATCGTTTGTCGTGTTTCCTTTTTTGATTTCATCTTTAACTTCTTTTTTTTTATTTTTATATTTTTTGTAGTTTTTTTAGCGGACCCAGCTAGAGACCAGCTTTACTTTCGTCATGTCTGTCGTCTGTCGTGACTTATAATTTTTGATCTGTGATAGATAGAGACTTAACCTTTTTAGTATTCAACTAAGGTCCATAAGTCAAGTCCAGACGCTCAAAATCAGGCTGATCGGAAAATCTTGAGGCCGGTTTGACCGGAAGTGGCCGCGAAGTTTGCCGGTAATCACTTTCATTTGAATATAATTCACTGTCATTCGCTTCAATAAAATTTTGTTAAACCCTGTAGTTTAGTTTTATGCATAGGGTCCGCTCTGCTTTGCCTGAAAAGCAAATTTTTGCTTGTTTGAGTTTGATACAAAACTCTATCGTAGAACGTTGCTCTAACGTATGCAAACACGGTTTGCGATAAGCACAATCCTTACTCTCTAAAGGCTTAAAAGACACGTCTCTCTACCTCTTCTGGCTGGCTAAAAAATTTTTTTCTTGATACTTTATTAGAACTATTGACACAATAAGATCTGCCAAATGTATTCAGAGATTTTCACATCGATTACAACGGGTTATAGTATAGAGCTTGTGAAACAGAAAATGGTGACCAGATCTGGTGAATATTCTGGGTGATCAGTAGATTAAAATAGCAATTCGTGAATTTTGGCCATTGCTGCCGCCAAAATGTGATGAAAGACTGCGTTCTTCCGCTTCAAATCTGGCCGTTTTTCAGCAATTGCTGCCTTCAACTGATCCAATAACGATGCGTTTGACTTCTTCGTTTCAAGAGTGTAATGGTGGGGCTAAGTTTTATCGATAGTGATAAATCGACACAAAAAATTTGACTCGTTTTACTAAAACCGCTTAAGCAGGGCCTTGAAATTGTTCATTTCAATAAATTTTTGTTCAAAGTCAGCAAGTGCAGAAATCCAACGCGCTGGCATCTTTCTCCTGCCCAATTATTCAGTTAATATATTACAAACGCGTTCTTTCAACATGCCCATATCCTCTGACCTTAACCTTGATTCGACGGTTGGCCAGTACTATTTGGTAAACTTTTCCGATGTTATCGGTGGAAATCGCAGTCGTTGGCCGTATCAAACGCCCAGCTTTAAAAGCTGGTACGACTACATTTTAATTCTGCTGTCCATCTTTTTACGATGCAAATAATGGGGTAGAGTCCCCATAAACGTCGTCTAACTCGGATTTAATTTGCGTGGACGCATTGCTTTTCAAACGCAAGTACTTAATTAGGGCACGGTATTCAGTTTTTCCCATTTTTACAAAGTTACTGACATCGACTGATACAAACGATTGCCAAACAATAAATAAACGCCCAAATCTGCTGAAATTTTTACAGATATCTTTCAAAACATGTACGATTGTACTGCCTACTATTCATGTAGTTTTACTATCAGGTTACGTATATTTTTAAAAGTAGTGCAGAATGATTCAAAATAATAAAAAATGCAATTTTGTAAATTTACAATGAAAAATTAAAACTGGTGACAAATAAATTTTTGATTTAGTTTATAAATGTTCAATGTTTAAGGTGTAAGATTAGGAGGTCTTGGGGACCAGAATATAAATGACAAGTTCTATTCCTCATGAGATTTATCCATCGTTAAAGTATAGATCCATTCAGAAGACGTTAAACACCTCGGTGCCAAAGGGGCGAAGCTTTGTTCTGCTGGAAAATGAAATTTCCCGAATCTTTATTTATTTAAGAAAGAAGGCACTTTTAACGTAACGAGCTACATTAGCATAGTAATCCTATGATTATAAAAAAGGGGTTATAAACCTCTGTTCTTAATAGGGCACAGAACACATTAACTTTCGGGGAGTCTCTCTTATGTTCCAGTCTTCCACGGGGAATTGTAGCCCTTATATTCGAACATTGTGTCGATTCACTTTCGCACTTCGGCAAAACGTTGTCTCGTCACTAAAAATAATTAAACGCAACAGAAAAGTGCTATCGTTCATGTTTTCGAGCATAGCATTAGAAAATTCAACAAGCGGTAGCTTGTCGTTTGTAGAAGAAGTCTGTACCAGACGCATGCGGTATGGTTTAAACGACGCCTCAACACACACCAAACAGTTATTTGTGCCAGTCTAAGTATTCTACTAACTTTACATTTTGATTTTATTGAGCTACGCTCTAAACTCTCTCGAATTCGTCCCGCATTCTCCTCCGATACTCGTAATCGGTTCGTACATTCACCTTTAGACAAATAGTCATTTTGATGAAATTATTGATTCCAACAACAAATACTCTTTTTCTTCAGAAGGTCAATGTTTTATGATGACAAAATACATGTTATATAAAAGTTGCCGACTGTGTTTTATTGTACTCAACTGAATGTAAAATACCTTGTAGTAAACTGTAACAATTTCGCTCATAATTAAGGCTACTACATGCTTGTCCTCTTGGCACGAGCATTTTAGCGGTAGCATTCGAAACCTTAGGATATCCTATTTGAAATGTTATGTAATTATTCACATATAATATATAGTTCAGGAAATCATTTTGAATTACTCTGTATTGTTTTATAAAATTAAGTGTATTAGAGTTTTAGATCTTTAAAAGTGACACAATTTTCATACACTAATTTATTACATTAGGTCAAATTTAAATGTCAATACTTTTTCCTGTAGAAAATACTTGAAAATCAGAAGTTTTGATTCAATTCGCAATTTTTGAATAACTCATTCACAATACTATCAGAGAATATTAACAATCTGAACAACAATTACATATATATATATATATATATATATATATATATATATATATATTCTAGGGACCGAAAAATTATAACATAACTAAACAACACGTGCTCTGTGCAGCTAATTACGAGTTCAAAGTTAGCAGTGCGGCTAATTAAACTGCGAAAACGTGTGCCAAATACGCTCTACCGGAGTACATCAATGCCTAAGCGCTAGTTTGCCGAAGCTGGCGCTCAGAATGTAAAGCGCCCAATAAGTGCAATTGATTGCATAAGCAATACAAGAAAAATTCCATGTATCGGTTATGCGGCATGTCTCCGACATCCGAGAGCTTGCTCCAGATGTAAATATGCGGCGACGTAAATATTTTATGCATCATTGCATCGTGCTTGCTTATTCCGAAAAGCGGCGTTTGGTATTGGTAAATCGATTTAGTTGCTTTGAATTTATTCGGTTTGCGCAAAAGTGCCCAAGTCTGCTGCATTTGTGTTTAATTTCCGGCTGCCTGCTAACGTCGTTATGGAAAGGTAAAACGGCTGACAGTTGACAAATTACCACCAAACCGAACGCAGACGTTTACAAGGAAATACAAGTCCGTATATACGTTTTAAATCCTTTTTGTGGCGCTTGCGGTTTTGCTAAAAGTTTCGGCCTTTTTGTCCTATTAATAGATCTTTCAATCTTAAGGTGTGATATTCAGTTTTTAAGGTTCCCATGGCTTTTATTAATTATGCAATATTTATTCTTGATAAATTTACAAAATACTTTTACATAAATTAAAAGACAATAAATATCTTCCTTGCACATATATTTTTTTTAGTATGGTAACAAAAGGACAGTCGTTACTCCGGTTGGGAACCAAATAAACAAAAAAATAGGTGAAGAAGTGTATCGGTAATGAAACCAGAAAAAATAAGAAGTATAGTAAAAGAAAAATTGAATTGCCGAAGTTATTAAGCGTAGTTACAAAAATAGGGATAACAGCGTGGACAATAATGGTAGTACATAGACCAAACGAAAATGCGTCAAAGGAAGAGAATATATTGGGAGAATTTACAAAATTAAATGAAATCGGGACAAATATCATTATAAGGGGAAGGCTAAAATGAAAAAAAATTACGAAACATATAAAAATAAAAGGAAAGAAGTTAAAGATGAAATAAAAAGAGTAAAACAGGACAAATGATAAAAATTTTAAAACAGAATAAAAACCACTTTAGTGAAAATCTAAAGCTATTTTATAGCACATTAAGACAACTGACACAGAATTGGAAAAATCGGAGAAAAATAAGGAAAACTACTCACAATAAAAAGAATTTATAATGAAAAGATGGAGGCAGTGTTCAAAGTAATTGTTAAACGATAGCGACGAAAAAAGCAGTAAAGAAATGTAACAATGCTAATGAGCAAAACTAGGCAGTTACAAACAAAGATACAAACATTGAGCCGATATAAAAAATTGAAAAATAAAAAACGTAAAAATAGTAGAACGATACAAAAGACGGTAAACATTACAAGAAAATCACATCAGTTAGGTATAGGCGAGAATATGAGAATCAAGATTAAAAAATACGCTGAAAATACAATAAAAAACGTTTAATGAAACTTCGTAAAAAAGGAGTGTGGAATAGTATATTTATACTACGAAGGTGGTTCCAGAAGTACCCGACCCAACAAAGAAAACACAAAAATTTTGGAAAAAAATATATTTATTTTTCAACATAATCTCATTTCAGCTCTATACATTTTCCCCAGCGATGTTCAATAAGTTCGATACCCTTTTTATAATAAGAACTGTCTTGCTCCTCAAAATAGCCATTAACTGCCGACATCACTTGTTCATAGTTGGAAAATCTTTGACCACTGAGCCATTTTTTCAAGTTTGGGAACAGAAAATAATCCGAGGGAGGTAAATCTGGCGAATAAGGTGCATGAGGTAGCAATTCAAACTTTAATTCATTAATTTTGGCAATTGCAATGACGGATTTGTGAGCTGGTGAATTGTCTTGATGAAACAACACTTTCTTCTTAACCAAAATGCGACCGTTTTTGCTTGATTTCTTCGCTCAAACGTTGCAATAAGTTCGCATAACACTCGCCGTTGATAGTTTTTCCTTTTTCAAGATAGTCAATGACAATTATCCCACGCGCTTTCCAGAAAACCGACGCCATGGCTTTGCCTGCAGATGAAACGGTCTTCGCGTTCTTTGGAGCCGGTTCTCCCTTTTGAGTCCATTGTTTTGATTGTTCTTTTGTCTCGAGTGTGAAGTGATGGACTCATGTTTCATCCGTGGTTACGAAACGGCGCAAAAATTCTGCTTTGTTGCTGTGAAACTTCGATAAACACTCAATTGAAACATCTTCACGACACTGTTTTTGCTCGAGTGTGAGCAAACGCGGCACTCATCTTGCACACAGCTTTCTCGTGTCTACATTTTCAGATAATATGCGATGTACCACACTTTTTGAAATGCCTACTATGTCTGCTAACTCGCGCACTTTCAGTCGACGATCATCCAGTACCGCTTTGTGGATTTTCTTCACCATTTCTGAAGTTGTCACCTCATTTGGTCGACCACTGCGATGCTCGTCTAGGCAGCTCGTACGGCCTCGTTTAAACTCTGCTACCCAATATTTTACTGTTGTAAACGAAGGAACAGACTCCCCCAGAGTAGAATCCAGTTCAGCTTTTATATTGGTTGGGCTGAGGCCTTTCAAATAAAAGTATTGTATCACATAACAACGTTCACTATTGATCGCTGCCAAACAAATACTAAACTTGAAATATATGCTTTATAGATTGTGTACTTTCTAACACAGTGATATTTTTCAAACAACTACCTACATTTCTAGGTCAGGCCGGGTACTTATGGGACCACCCTCGTATGGCAAATCAGTGAAAATATAATAAAAAACAGAAAATAAGTGCACTTATACTACATAGATCTGAAACAGCGTACGACGAGTATGAAAAATATAAGCACAAATAAAACAGATATAAGGTAATTAAAGTATTATATAATAACACAACAAATGTAGTAACAGCGAGAAATAAGCAATGACGAATTTTCAAAAAAAGAAGCTTAAGATTTGGATATGTGCTCCATCTGATATTGTTCATCGTAATTATGAATGAAGTAGTTAGAAAACTCACAAAAGAAACAAAAACATTACAAGGGTAATGATATTTGCCATCTTAGCAGAAATACAAGAGGAACTACAATATAACTTAAATATATACAACAAAAAAGTGAAAAAGAATACGTGCATGTATATATGCAGATGATCAAAAATTGGTAGCAATTACTAATTAGTACGGATGATACGAAAATATAAAATAAAATAATTGAAGGAAAAGAAGAATAGTGATAATAAAAAACATTAGAAGCTACAGACAAGGAAAACAAATACAAAAAAAAACTAAGGCTATGGTTACACTAGCAGCTAAAATAAATCACAGCATCACAATACAAGAAAATGAGGCCTCAGAAAGAACTTCTGCTACAAAAAAAAAACAATTTTCTAGGAAAAGCAGAAATACCAAACGAAACTAATGTAAAAGTTGTGGTATAAGGAATGTACTTAATGGTAACTTACAGAAGTCAATTTTGGGCGATTACAGATAAGCAATAGAAGAATTGAAGGGGAACAAGACTAAATAAGATTAACAACAAAAAGTACAGAAAGCAGATAAGAGTAAAGGCAGATAAAAGAAAAGCAATGAGAACGGTTGGAATATGTATACAGAACAAATGACGACGAATTTGAAGCACATTAGAGAGAAAGAATGGAGTAGGAAAAGTATTCCAGCAGAAAGTGTTGAGTGTAATTTGATGAGACAAGACAAGAAAGACGGAAAAAAGCGATATCTAAAATATCAACTAAATGAAGAGTGATAATCCACCAAATCTTGTAGCATATGGTGGAAAGGTTTATGATTTTATGTTTATGTGTATTTCTAAGCTTAAATATTCTGCATCCTGCAGTTATTGTAATGCAGTATAGTTTTTTTTGAGTTTTTCTTTTATACAGCTATTTCTTAATTTTAATTTCTTTGTGTTTATATTCTATATGGTCTGTATTACACTGCACATTTTTAATGTTTTTTCTTTATTTAGGAGGAACGTAGTATTATGATTTTTTTGGCGGTCGACTTTCACATGGCGTGTCCATACCATATGACATGATGGAATTTTTCGCTTAACCTTTGTTTATTTAGTTTGTCTAGGTTACTATTTGTAAGCTAGCAATATTTCGTTGCGTACGTAGTAATAAATCCCATGATGGCATATATTTTTACTGTTTTATTTAACTGAATGCTTTTTGATCTTAGGATAACGTTAAGTGGTTGGACTGTTGTAGGTCTTTGAATTATTCTAATATGTATTTTTCCGTCACTAATATGTTTTTACTTGTATATAGTCTCCTAACATTTATATTGATCGCAATACTTCATGACTCCATATTTTAGGCTTATCTATACTAGATATTTAGTTTTTAATTTTAAATTTAATTTACTGTGTTCTTCAAGTTAGCTTTCTTACCATAAAAGATATGTGTTCCTTATTATTTTCAACCAAGATTTCATCGCCAGCAAATAAGATGGTATCTAACCTCTATACCCATTTGGCAACACTTTGGGATGCATTTTGTAATAACAAGATCTTAAGCAGCGTAAGGGAAATGAAATACCATTGGGAGTTTTAAAAAACTTTGAGATGTATCCAATCATAGTTTCCTTATTGGGACATTATTATATGCCTTTTTTAAGATAACGAACATTAAGTGAGTCGTCAAGTTTCTTTCTACTAATTTTTCAATTACTTGTTGAGAGTTAAAAATATTGTCAATACAGAAACGATTGGCTTAAAACTATATTTGGTCAATGGCGTCCAAATTTGTCTTTAAAACCCTACCATACAGTCTTTTTGTAGAGTCAGTCACGCTTATTTATATATAACTGCTGCATTAGTATAAGTCAAACTGAAGTTTTTGAGGGTGCTCTTGCCATCTATTAAATGTTTATCAAATATCTTTAGAATTGTTTCTTGCAATAATTTTTTTGAATTTAGAATACTTTGACCTCTCTTTTGTGAGCGCATCTTGGTAATGCTTTTCTATGTTTTTTGTAATCGTGTTTGCATAATTTATATGTATTTATAAGTTATTTAAGGTTTTCTATACTCCCGATACCAATATGCTTCCTAAGTGACTGTTAAGGATAATATAAAAATTTTCCTTTTATTTATAGTTTCATTGTTTATCCTAGGTTTAATGTATGGATAAGTATGTTATAACACTGTTAAAGGCTGCTTTTGTGACTACCCAGGTTCCATCTATTTCAATGCATTTGATACTAAATTTTCGGAATAATTCCAAAGCTATTTTTGGACTAACGTCTTTAAGATTCATCTTATGAAATTTCGGAAGGACCGAACAGACGATAATCGCAATGATTTAAATTGAGGCTCTAGGACAATTTTAATATAAAAGTGTTTTTACATTAAAAGCAGCTTGGTTATTTTTTATATCTTCTTCAAATAATAAATTATTCGCAATTCCAAAACATAACTGCAAAGCTCTTTTGCTTTTTGCTTTGGCGAGTGCACATAGGCCTTGCATTTGTCACTTCATGTTTAATGGTTTTGACTCAGGAATGTAACATTGGATTCAAATCTTATCACACGTTAGTTCGATGCATAAATACGCCTTCCTCTTCTTCATTATAAATGAAACGACTTCGAAGGATTGCATCTCAGGTTGTTCCATATTGAAGAAGCGGGGGGCTCACCAACTGGATCTCTTTCATAATCCTAAGCTGTTTTGCCTAGTTACTTGTACTAGTTTACTGACCTCAATGAGTTAGCAAATTCAATAAGCACGATGCACTTTTGTAATTTTATTTTGTTTTATAACCAAAATGTTATGTCACTTAAATATCCAACTTCTTCATAGAATGTTTCTACTAAATTTTTGACAAAGTTGCAACAAAGTATCGGTTTTTACCTAATAAGTATTTTTACCTAATAAAATCATTATTATGATGTCATGGCCTTAGAAATAACCTACGTAGACAATATGGTCATAATCCCAAAAGATAAGAAAACTTTCAATGAGAATCCAAAACCAAAATGACATCCTAGAATAAACAATCAGCAAGCAAAACGATAATAGCTATAAAAGAAAATACACGCCAAATAAAATTAGAACAAGTAAGAAGTTTTAAGTATCTAAGCGCGATGGCATCACAAAATGGGAAACTGGATCAAAAAATAGAAGAAAGAGCAGTATCGGGGAGAAGATCATTTAAAATAATCAAAACCCCATTCCTATCAAAAAAGGAAATCCCAAAAGAAAAAGGTGGAAATATTCAAAAAAATTGTCGCTCCAACCCTAACGTATGGTTTCGAGATGTAGATCTTATTATAAAAATAAAACTGTAGAAATGAGATTTCTCAGAAGGATAGAAGATAAAACAAGAAAAGACAAAATTGAAAACCAAACCTTTAAAGTTAAATTGGGAATGAAATTATAGGGAAAGGAAACAACAAGAAAAACACGGACAAAAGATATAAAAGTAGCAACAGATAAAAGAAATGAAAAAGAAGACTTAAAACAGAAAATAATGCTGAAAAGAAAACCTAACCAATACAACCACTATGAGCCTTATACCCGAAAGGGTAGAAAGGATTCAGAATTAAGTAAGTAAAATTTTTTATTATAATGCACTGTTCAGTTACTATGGAAGGTCGATTACCCATTTCAAATTACCTTGTATATTCAAACTAAAAAAAAACTCCGTCCAATTGCAGCGACCTAGTCGCGTCTCATAGCAGTAGGGCGAACAGTCCTATTTAATTTGGCTCACCTATGTAGATGACCGTTTCAATTATTCCTTACTAACAATTTTCATCAATATTTTAATACAAATGTGGTGAATTGGCCCTATAGGTGTAATATTGTATTTGTATCCGGGCGTTCGCATTTATCATTCCGCTGCACAGCGTGTAATTCTGATATTAGCACCACCCGGAATTACGCCCTTTTGTCCGAAAACCCATTACCAGTAAGAATATTATTATGGAAATGTACAGCTGCAATTAACACTGCAGTAGAACCCTGTTAAAATGTTTCGAAGTATCTACGGAACTTTATTAAAAGAGAATGGGGAGTAAATTTCTGGCGTGGAAAGTAATTTAACTGATATTAGAAGTTCCGCTTCAAATTAACTTGTTGTGTTAATTTCCATTTCGGAAAAAGAGCAGAAGGCAGCGATTTAATGTTCGCGTGCATGCAATTATTTCGGGGGCTTCCTTAAATTGGCTATAACAATAGTGATGACAAACTAGAAAATTGCAGAAGGAGCGCCGATTATTTTAGGAAACTATGCGTTAGCTTAATTAGATGACATAAGGGTAACGACTAGTCTAGAACAAAATCCGATATTTCTGATGGACATGGAATTATTGTGGTTGATGAGACGTGTAACGCTGAAAGGGTCGCCTGCCAGTTAACAATATCATGGTATTTTATTGACAGCATTGTAAGCCAGCTCTTCGCGATATGATACGAACTGTTGTGTTTGATATTGTGGTCGCTTTTATATACAAATATAATGTTCTTTTACTATAATATATACAGATAAAATATGCAATAACGAACTTATCATACATTCGATTATTAATTTCATATTGTTTAATTTATAGCACAGGTTCGGTGCTGTTGTGGTGTCGGGGTCATCGATCTCCCCCCCCCTCACTTTGAATTTTGAGATCTAAGGACCATTTTACAATGTTCAAAAAAAATGTTATTTTACCACTAATTGTCTACTTGAAAACCAAATTTTATCATGGGATAAGCATGGGCTTATAATAAAAAAAAATCCAAAATATGTGCAGCGTCCAACCTTTTCATATATTACAGTCTAAAACTATATATATAATTTCTTTTTTAATTCCCTCGTTTTACACGGCAGGATCATTCCAACAGCACCAGTTAAAACCATTAAATATACGAGGTGTATTTAAGTTATAACATCTCCAATATTTTTTTTATAAAATAATTATACGAAAACTATGAAACTTGTGTCACTTCTCGACGTAATCTCCCTGCAGCCGTACACATTTTTTACAACGTCGATCCCATAGCTCCTGCGAACGCTTCTTTAGCAATGTGTTTTGCTCACTGAAAAATCGCTAGGAGCCAGGTTAGGTGAGTAGGGAGCATAAGAATAACTTCAAAGTTGTCAGCATTTGTGGCACCCACCTGGAGGACACTTTTTGCATTTTCAGGTCTTTATTCAGGATTGCACAAATTTCACGGAAATGCCAACTTTGGAGGCGATGTATTCTACACTCATTCGGCGATCCTCCAATATAAGTTTCTCCACTTGCTTGATCATGTCGTCAGATCGGCTGGTGCGAGGCCGAGATTGTCTTAGGTTGTTGTCACACGACGTTCTGCCTTCTTTGAACTGTCGCACCCAAAAACGCACATTAGACACATCCATAACACCATCACTACATGTCACTCAACTGGGGATGAATTTCAATCGGTGTCACCACGCAAATGGAGAAAACGAATGACTACAGTGTGTTCTTGTTCTTGTAATGATAACGTCGCCGTTTTAGGTGTAAAAAACAATCTACTCTCGCCGCTGCCGCTAGAGTTTTTATACCATGCAGCACAAAGAGTGCGCGTATTTTGAAACAAACCACATGTTTCTATCGGTTTCCAGTCCTGAGGAAAAATTCGGAGGTGTTGTAACTGGAATGCACCTTGTATTTGCAAATATTTCTATTGAAGGAATAAGCACTTTTAGCTCTTTTCAATATTTTATTTTACTGAGCTTTCCAAACTTCTGCTACTCTCTTGCAAATAAAATGGAAATATTTTCGTTTCTAATGTGTCCTTCATTTTAGACACGTAGCAATGGAGCTTTTGGGTTTCAAAAATCGTTTTCGTATGCATGAAACGATTTTCTTTTCTTCAGCATATTATTAGTTCTTTACAAAACTCGAACATTATACCGAAAATGTTACTTTTGGCCCATAGATATAATTCAATTGGATTCTTATCTTATTGTTGTATGGTCTCTAAAGACTTGTTTTGGTAGCACGTCTTTTCAATGACCAACTCCGTCGCACGCTCCCACTCCATAAAATGTTTGCGATTTTTATACTTTGACGTACAACCGCCGGAGAAGTAATGAACTATCTTTAATTTAGGCACTAGTTCGAATCTTTTAAATAGTTTAAAACATTTTTTTGAAACAAATACACTAATATAGTGTTATGCTGGAACAGTCTGAAATGAACACTACATTTTTATGTTTTAATATGTTATCTTCTTAATAAACAACTATGGGATATATTGTTGCAATTATCTCCACTCCAATGATAATACTGCTCTTCATCCTGGAGGAAAAATTGTAATTTTCTGAAAAATCGCATATAATTAGAGTTTCTCCTTCTTAGAGGTTTTCCTTTGTGACTCTGTAAAGTAACGCTTGTTGTTTAGTTATAAAATTATGTTTTTTAAAACTTCCATTTGAGAACAAAATAATCCTACAAACTCTTCCGCGTAATAATAACTATTATTTCCAAAAAACATCGATCAACTGGTACCCATTGTTTATACACTACAGTCTATTCCTTTTTCATAAAATTCTCCCGAAGTTCTATATTATTTTTACAAGACTCGCATTTGTCTAGGTAACAGTTCGTCGTTGATTCTTTACCAACAAGTTTAAGTAAGACTTCCCTGTGGTTTTTTAGTGGCTTGTTGTACCCTATCGGAATAATATCATTCATCATTTTTACGTTTTGATGAGTAGTGAATACGCAGGCAGAATGAATCCTACTGGCTCCAGCTAAAATACATTGCTTAAAACAGTTATTTTTTCCAGCCATTACTTTACTCATATATTTGTCACTGATATAGCCTGGTTAATTTAAAAAAACAATTTGACATTTCTGGCAAGGAATACGTTTAAAGTTGAACTGGCTGAACTCTCGAGATTCTGATTTTATTAACTTTGTTGATCATCATACAATTTGGAGTAATTATTTATCTTGTATTGAATTAAATAGCAAGTGGAATACTAGTAGAGATACGGTCCAGATGCAACGCGTGTGCTCCGTTATTAGCGCGATATATTTGGCTTTCTAAGCTATTACTAGCCTATCTGTGAGTACAAAAGCCCTGGTGACTAATATTTAAAAGATGGCAATGACAAGTTTAGAATAATGTGTAATATAAATACCATACGCATAAAAGACGACTACCGTACTCTCACAAAGTTTTATACTCAAAATAAAATTTCATATCGCACCTTTCAAAACCCGAACACCTTAACAGTGATTATTAAAAATGTATCTGCATTACTAACTAAAGAGGAGATAAGCGAAGAATTGGCCAAATCACTCATTATTAATATAACACAATTACTGATACAAAAAGCCACTACCAGTGTGCGCAATTGAATTAATCAGTAATGATGAAGCAAAACAAATGTTTAAATTAAAAGCTCTACACTACCCCTTGGTAACAGTAGAAGTTAGAAAAAAGTTGGTAAACCTATCCTAGTGTCATATGGACACACAAAAAATTACTGCACTCTTATCCAGAAATGCGTAAAATGTACAGAAGCTCACAATCATATAGAATGCCCTAAAAAACATGTGCCAACTGTGGGGGTGACTATTTAGCAAGCTACCGAGGATGTAGCCATCATAAGGAATTACAACAAAAATGCACAAGCAACAATCGAAACATTAACACAAATGTAAGCAGAACAATATCATATAATGCATACGTCAAAGAAACACAGACCTTCACCAACAGAGTTAAAAACCTCTCTGACACCGGTCTTTTCTCTGAAACTGGCACGTCAATTCCATCAACAGCGCCTTCCTCATCGAATACCTTTATCAATGTTCTAATCGATCCAATAACACTTTACCTGCCTTAAATTAAAAGGTTTATTATGAACACTATAGTACCCATATTCTTCAATGAACCATAATCCGTTAAAACTCCTTGAAAATATAACAATCTTAAACTAGAACGCAAACAGCATTACCAATCAACGCTTAGTCTTTATAGCCTTTTTATCCAAACATAGAGTTGATATTGCGTGCACTTCTGAAACCCATTTAACAGAAAATGACACCTAAGAATACCCGGGTACAAAGTATATCCTAAATACCGAAATGCCAGAGTAGCCTCTAAAGGAGGTAATTATAATGAAACAAAAACTCGAATACAGCCATATCCTTAACTTTCCTTAACTTTAAGTTAGAAGTCATCGGAATGAAAGTAAAACTAAATGACAATAGCCAAGCTACCATCCTAAGAATATACAAGCAACCAAACAAAAAACTGACTATAATGAACTCAACATTATATTTAATACACCTGAGCCAACATTGGAAATCTTAAGAGTAAACACACAACATGGGGATGAAAAGTAAATAACCCTGAGGAATTAAACTCGAACATTACTTAAAAGTACACAGTTTTCAAGTGATGGCGCCGAAAGAATACACGTATTTTCCATACAAAATTGACCACCAACCCGATATCTTGGATATTATCCTGCACAAAAACTTCTGTAATCAAATAAATCAAAGGGTAATCACGGAACTAAATTACGGCCATTTGCCTGTATTAACAAATTTTCTTTGCGAACCAAAAACTAAAGATCCCTCACTTAAACTAACTAATGGACCAATCAAATAGGACAATTTGTAAGCTCGCGAGATTATATGCATTAAATAATAAAGAAGAGATTTATATAGCTGTCTCTAATATCACTGCATCAATCATCAATGCCTCAAATACTGCTGCTAAGCTTTTGCTAAGCATCTAGAACAGGTTTTTATAACCAATATCACTTGCAGCCCCACAAAGGTATTGCAAGTGATCAATCATGTAGAGAGGAATTATCCAGTAATTAAAGGCTATATTAAACCCACATCTCTAAATAAAATTGGCATAATTATAGCAACACCACAAAAGCGAAAGTCACACGGCCATGACTACTTATACCTAATTTGGTTAGGTTTTGTAGAACCATATCGAGAAACAATAATTAATGCATGTTTACGAACAGGTTACTTTGCTAGGACATGGAAAAGTGCCCATGTTCTCATGTTTGCTAAACTTGGAAAAGACAAAAGTACTGTGAAAAATTATAGACCTATAAGTCTATTGACTACTCTTTCAAAACTGTTAAAAAGGTCGTTCACACATGACTGATCAAAAAAGTACAAACATTTTAAATTATTCCAACCTTTCAATTTGGCTTCAAACGAAGACTTGTCACCAGTTACAGCTAATCAGAGAAATAATTGAAAATAGTTACGAAAATAGGTGCTACACTACCAGGTCTTGGACAAAATCTAGATTGAAGGTCTTAAGAAGATGGTCCCAGACATTAACGTACCCAGTTATCTTCAAGAAATTACCTTCTCCTTTCTTGAAGAAAGGACATTTGCAGTGAAAATAAACTCAGCAATTTCAAGAACTAAATGCATCCAAGCAGGAGTATCTTTAATATCTACATTTAAAATGCTCCACAAACATCAGCGTTGCTGGTAACCTATGCTGATGATACAGCAATTATAACTCAAAGTGCAGACTGGACAAGAGCAGTACGGCAACTACAGCAAGGAACAAATAAAATCTGTAGATGGTTTGAAAGTTAGAACATCCAAATAAGCCCCTCCAAATTCCAGTGCAAGATCTTCACATTAAGAAGAATAATCAACACACCCAATATTGAAGTTAACCGAGAAGTTATTCCCTGGAATTCCAAAGATTCTGCAATTAAATACCTAGAGGTCTACTTGGATTCCAGACTAAGCTGAAGCTTTTACGTAAATCAGAGACTAATACAATGCAATAATAGATTATGACAACTATATCCACTAATAAACCGGAAATTTACACTAAAGGTCGAATGTGCCTTGTACAAAATACTACAACCCCTAGCATTACATGTCTCTCCAGTATGGTGCAACACAATCAAAACCAACATTCAGAAGCTACAGAGGTTTTAAAATAAAGTATTGCGAATGGCAGTAAATGCCCCATGGTACATTCGCAATAAACAACTGCATTATGAGCTAGGAGTATTGCATGTCCAAGACTATAGTAAAGAAAGTGCCGAAAATTATTTCGTAATATAAGTGTGTGCGACGACGCAGTGTACTATAATTTAGGTGAACGCAGTACCCATGTAAGACTCAAACGAAAACTTCCCCAAGATACATAATAACAGCTGACAAAAGCTGTAACTAAATTAACATTATCATAGAACACGGGGCGCTAATAATAGTCTCGAATGTGAATGCAATACAAATGTTAAGTGTATATAGTCATTAGCAACTGATTTTAAATATGTCACGTATAACATCTATGATGTTGATCTGACAATTGTTAATAAATTAAAAAAATTGAAGATCAGTTGTAGAGATGAATAATTACAGCTAATCTTTACGTGATAACAGCAATACATTTTGAGAGAAATATTTAACAATTAGAAACAGTTGTAATAGCACAAAGCAATAAAAAATCATTAGCATTAAGAAATTTATGATAAATGTCACAAACAAGAGGTAAGGCAAAGTTCAGCTATTTATGAAAGCAGAAAGGTATGATAAATAAAAATATTGAATGGCATAAATTAATTTATAATAAAGATTGATAAAAATAAAAACAAATTTATATTATGTAATTATTTCCATTCTACAGACACCGTTCATAAGTAGACATCTTTTCTTAGGATATTATTTTATTTTTCACTAAGCTCATTTAATACGAAAACCAAATTTATATATTAAAAGTTAGTTGCCCTTTTCAAGGTATTAACCCAGTCCATAGAATCTTAGCCCATTTGGTTCATAAACACTCTAGAAGTTCTCCATGATCCAAAATTACAAAAACGTGTTCTATCAGATTTATATTAAGTGACGGATTGACCTAAAACTTTCCAAATTCAATTATTTGCTTGCCATTATTGAGAATTCTTGGTAATATAGTAAGAAACAACATATTTCGTAAACTGTTTGAAGTCTTTCTCAAGTGGAAATACATAAAATGTAGGAAGAAGACCTTCAACAACCAATGTATTCTAATTAATGTTGCCTGTACATTTAATAAGCTCTGTCTTCCCGCGCCTCAAGTGGTGCCGTACAACATGACAGAATATTTACCATGCAAGAAGTCAAGGGAAAGAGTCACATAATACCAAAAGCTCAAAAACGTTCTGTTACTTCAGCTGATCTAATAGAAATACCTGACAGCTTTACTGCAGATTTACTTGCAGTTGTTATAATATATCTGCAGCTTTGGATCAAGTGTTTGTTGAAGCAGGTCTCAGTATTAGAACTGATGTCCCGAGTCGAGCTGTACGTGCCTTCGCATTATCCAATAATACTCCCTCCCTAAAAATCATCCAATTCATAAGAATGAGAAGTTCTAGGTATATTTTGTAACCCTAGAATTTTATTGCATATAAATTTGTAAAAAACAAATCGGAAAACGAGGTATCTGCTTTATAACCGTAATTATAGATGTTTGCAAATACCACAATAAAAAAAAATAAAATTACATACATCTGAACTTAAAATGGCTCGAATAAGCCTCTCTTCAAAACAATGCAGCGTGTGCTACCGGTCCGGTAGCGTTCCAGCAGCGAATTTGTAAAAACTCAAAAGTCTTTTCAGCGTGCCCCCGCTGAATTAGCTCGAATACATCAAAAGGGCGCCTAAAAGCGTAACATAATCGAATTTGATTCGCTTAGCTTCACGAATAATGCGCTCGTTGCAATGGAGGCTGTTTTTTGTTTTGTGAAGCGCCGTGCCGCTATGCAGAGAGCTTTTTACTTCGGCAGCGAATTCTTTGGGTCGCATGGCCTACGGAATGGTTTTACGGTGAAACAGATTTTCACGCTTCTGTGGTTTCAGTGTAGTACCCGCATTGAGAATGGCTTTAAATTATGCGTAACACAATGTTTAATTTGTTTGTAATGTATTTGAAGCAGCACAAATGGGACAACCCTTAAATTCATATATTTTAAATTCATTACAATTGCTGTGTACCTAAAACATCAAAATAAATTTTTCTTTTTTTATAACATAATATTGTAAGTGTACATGTAATCAGCTATTTTTAAAAATAACTGTTTTTATCATATAAAGGTACAAGTCATAAATCTAAAAATACGTTCGTGTCCTGAAAATTTAAATATAAAGAATTTAAATTTACTTAGAAACGACAATAATATGCCAGTTTTTTATTTTGAAAACTTTTTAGACTTAATTGTGTTAGTTTATTTAAGTTAGTAAGTAATGCACATGCATAGAAAACCTAATGACGGAAATAATCTACAAAGATGAGCATTTTCAATAATGGTAGGGTAGATTTTAGGGAAAAATATGTTGGGATTAATAAAATTTGAGTCAAATTATGTAAAAACGAACAGAACCAACATTTTTAAAGATACGTGTGTAATTTTGGTACAAAAAGCTGCATAGAAATGAAGGCGCCGTACAAAGTGCGTTTTCTCTATTCCGTTAAACACCACTCAATGGAATATCGATGCCGTTCTCAACCTCAATGGAGCTGGTCGTTGTGAAGTGGCCGACAACTTTAGATTAGCTACAAGAGTGTCCAATCCATCATTATAATGTGTCACAGTATTCACAAAGCCATTGGGTGAAAACAAACAATTATTGAAATTTTTAATAGATGATAGTACATTACAAAGTAAAATAAGAGGTGATCACAAAATAACCTGTGATGAGACCTGCGCCCAAGAACTCTGATAAGTAGGGTTAAATAGAAGAGTCTTCAGTGAACATAAATCTAGTACGTCAATGATTAAAAAGCCAGGTTTCCCGATTTCTGACGGCTAGCTTGCATGACATTGTCATGTTTTGTACCCCAAACTAAATTAAACCTGACTGAATTGTTTTGAACTGTCCTCTCTCTTGCAAATGAAACTCTTGTGGTATGAATTCTATGCGCTTGATGTAAATGCAGTAATTTGAGCGAAACTAGTCACTGATAAAGTAACCTTTGCTGTGCAGCAAAATAAAGTATTTTTGTCTTGTCAAATAACAAGATCTTAAATGCGTAAGTCACATCGAAAATGACAAACAACTAAGCATCCCGATGATAAGTAAAGGCTCAGTCATGCGACTGCAGAGCTTAAGGAACTTCTCTCCGATACCAAAAGCATATCAGTGCAAACAAAATTATCTAAAAAATTGTCATTGACCGAAGCCAGTGACTACTCCCTTTGGAAAGCTAAAACAACCACAAAACCTCCTGCGTCTCAAAAATAATACTTAGGCCAGAAGCAACCCGAAAAAAGCTCCTGATTTTGCAAAATATTAGAAATCTGTATTTCGCCCAGTTTGTTCTGGGAGAACAAAAGAAGAAGAATGAATTGCTCAATTTCTTGAATCTTCTTTCCAGATGTGTTTACCAACTTTAGGGTCAACGAAGTCAAGGCTATAATTATAGATTTAAATCCACTCACATCACTCGGTTATGACTTAATTATGGTTGGAGTGTTGCGAGAATTGACAGAAAAATATTTCAGGTTTTTCATCTACCTAATGAATGCTGTTTTAAGAGTAAAGTACTTTCCGGAACAATGGAAAGTTATATTATATTAATACGTAAACCTGACAAACCAACCACAAATGTAAATTTCTATAGACAAATTAATCTATTGCCGATTGTATTAAAATTTTTTGAGAAACTATTACTACGAAAATTAACACCAATATTCGAAAATAATCTGTTATCCAACCATCAATTCAGGTTCCGAAATAACTATACCACAGTTGAGTAGGTGCACAATGTGACAAACAGAATTTTGTAAAACTTTGAAGGCAAACGCTAGTATTCGGTTATATTTTTGAATATCACGTAAAAAATTAAGGATGAACTGCCTCGAATTGCTATGAGATACTAAGGTCAAACCTAACTAATAGAAATTTTTTTGTGAGATGTGGATATACTCACACATTCTTGTTTCCCGTTGCTGGTGTAGTTTTTCAGGGAAGTGTGCTAGGCCCACTTTTGTATATTCTTTATACAGCCGATCTGCCTACCATAACAAGAACTGATTTCCATACTCTCCGACGATACCACAATACTCTCGTCGGATCATTTACAAAAATTAGAAACCTGGCCTAACAAATGGCGTATAAAGGTAAACTAAAGTAATTCGGCGCATGCGACTTTTACTACTGACAAGCGGTACCTGTATTACTCAATAATAAACGAATACCGCAAGATAGATACGTTAAATACCCAGGCGTCTATTTCTACCGACGTAGGAAATGGAAGAAATATATCTGGATGAAACGAAACCAACGTGGTCTCAAAATACAAAAGATGTACTGGCTCCTAGGAAAAAAGTCGCAGTTATCTACAGAAAGGAAAATTTTAATATACCATTATTAAGGATATGCGCATATAGCATACAACTCTAGGGCACACCTAGCAACCCAAATATAAATATTTTAAGACGTTTCTAATCTGAAGTATTAAGGTTTATGGTAAATGGTCCTTGTTTTGTTTCAAATTATGTTATCCATCGAGACTTAAATATCCCCTTAGTTACAGAAGAAATTCTTTATCAAGATCAACTCGGTATCTATTCAAATGTGGTAGTGGTATCTCTACTAGAAAATGACTATGATAAATGTAGATTTAAAAGATTTAAGCCCTCTGACTTAGCAAATCGCTTCGAATAATTACGTATCGACATACATTATTCTTAGCACTGCTAATTTAGACCAATATAAATTTAGTTTTATTAATGGAAATATTTATTGGTTTGTTGCCAATACGCCTTAGTTGTTATTATACGGCCTTATGATGGCAAATTCCATAACAGAACCCCAAACAGTTACACTCTGACTGTGATGAGATCGTTTATGTAGTTGTCGAGGATTCTATAAAGCTCAATATCGAAAATTCTGCTTATTGGCTGAGCCTGATAAATGATAATATTCTTCATCACTATTGAGCACAACAGCATCATAAGAAACATTAGCCAACATGTCCTTAAAAGCAGTCGAATATACTAGATAAGTTCTTTTTGTTTCTGGACCACCACCAACTTATAGGGATAAAATATGAGATCGCATTGTAGAATTCTCCACATGCTCCGGTTAGATATTCCCAAGTAGTCCGAGCAGCAGGTAATAAATAAAGGGGGGTACCTGGAAATTATTCCGAAGTTAATGATATTTTGTGGGTACTCTGTGGAGTAAAATCTGAGTTTTCAACCTCGAGGAACCTGTGCTAATTTGGGAGGCAGCCGAAAAACCTTAAAATTTTTACTTTTCTAATTTTCTGCTTATAACTTCTGAGCCATGAGTTTTTAGCAAAATATACTTATTTACAATTAAATTTATTTTAAATTTCACTGGTCAAAAGTATTTTTTGATCTAATAGTTACCAATATACAGTTGTTTAATAATACAACTTTCTCAAATTATCAATATCAGAAAAATGCAAGTTTTTGCCTTATAACTTTCATTTTTTAACATTTACATGTAAATTATGTTAGGTGCAGAACTTTCCACTCTCTTCAGGTAAGGGTATTGTTAGGGGAGTCATTATAACCTTACGTAACCCGTTCCTCAAGTAACGGGATCAGGTACAGGTGTTAGGGGAGAGTGAAAGACCGATCCCTCGTGACTTCTCCTTTTGCTTATAAATCCCCTCTTAACGATTCTTCTTTTATGTTCCTAAAGTCGGGGTTCCTTTCAATTCAGTTTGGTTGTAGCTGTTGGAAGTAAATGTTCGTCGATGACTTCTTATTTGAATGTTATTACAACGCGTTTTTCTTGGACATTCTGTAATTTGAATCATTTTTGTGGTGATTCTGAGTTAATATTAATAGTGTTAGAATGGTGTTTCATATGCGAAGAAAGTTTGACAGAACGTGAAGTGGCTCTAGTTAAAAAGAAAAGAGTTGCTACGCTTCCTGCGTCCAGTGTCAAACGCAAAAAGCCGGAACATCAACGGTTACTGGAAGGAATAGAAGAAATTACAGTTCATACGGCTTGTCAAAAAAATTACAACGTCGAGAAATTGATTTTGGTGTTTTACGTTGTGAACCTAACATCCCTACAAATATTCCCAATCAAACCCGCTCAGGTAAGTCATCTTCATCATTTGATTTCTACAACAAGTGCTTCTTATGTGAGGAAGATACTAAAGAGTACAGACAAAAACAGACCAAGTTATCTAAGGAAATGCGCAACTCTGTGGTCAAAGTAATACTCCCAGAGGTAGTAAGCACAATTTTGTCATATGAAGAGGGCGACCTGAAAATTCTCGTCCACATGTTGAAACTGTGAAAAAGCATCTGGAAGAGAAGAATAAAGATAATATAATTATCTCTGGTTTACCCAACAGAGAGAGTGTTGTATATTTCAAGAATATTGGCTACAAAATTTTGTCTAACAACTGGTACTTGAACAAAAAAAAAGGAGACTCTCAAGAAGGAAGGGTTCGAATTGTAAAAACTATAGGCAAAATTATTTTAGAGGATATGCGCTCTAAAATGTTCAGCATTACTTCTTACTCTCCTATTGATAATTTTTATTGTAATTCCCATCATTTTGTCCTCGAGACACTGCTTCTCCTCTTGCATACGATCATTTTGACAAAGTCAAAGGAGTCGTGGAAGAAGAAATGTCTTACTCTGGCACATGCCATTATGCTAGACGTGCGACCAAAATCATTCTTGGGTCTCATTATGATTGGGGTTGCAACGTATGCTTACAAGAAGTTTGGATTCAAAATTTTTCTAAACCTTCTAGCGACGTTAGGATTTTCAGCTATCTATGATCAATCTTTTAGACTTGAAGAATCGTATGTGCTGCAGGCAAAGAAAGACTTAGTTGGTGAGTCAACCAATCCGTTCAGCCAGTTTATCTTCAACAACAATGACTTCAATGTGAACACTCTGGATGAAAACTGCACATTTTACGCTATGGGTGAAATAATGGCCGCCACCCCCCGAAATTCTGTGATCAGTGAGACAAATATAGTGGGAAATTGAAATGTTTTTGGAATGGGAGGAGAGGGTGTAAGTACGTATATCTTGAAGGGATAGAGGGGGTCGCGTATGCAGGTAGGGGCTCCTTGATGTTTCTACGTTTCTACATGTTAAAATTTAGGGGCACCTATCATAATTTACATAGAAATGTTAAAAAATAAAAGTTATAAAGGAAAAACCTGCATTTTTCTGACATTTTTGATAATTGGAGAAATTTGTTGTATTTTTCAACCACTGTATCTCTGTAACTTTTAGGTCAAAAAATACTTTTGATCAGTGAAATTTGAATTAAATTTAATGCTCTTCAACTTTTTAAATAAATGTATTTCTCTAAAAACGCATGGTTTAGAAGTTATAAGCAAAAAAATCTGGTGTGAACATCACACGACTTTCCTTATCCTATTATTATATATTATACCGGGTCCATCGTCTCGGCCTTGCGCTGCTCTCGTCCCGGAACTTGTTATTTTAAAAAAGGGCGAGGCGCGAGTCCAACACTCGAAAGCTGATTAAAATAAACAGTACAAGACAATAATTGTCTCGTACTTAAAATTTTGCTACGTCACTAAAGGTAACCGAGCGAGCTCGGCCGCACAGCCTTCTCCATTGTCGCCTGCGTGCTCCCTCCTAGCGGCCAAGAGCTCCCCCCCAGTCCTCCCACAGTCGGCCAGTAAGCTCTCCGAGCGCGCTGTGATTGGTCCGTTTAATTATTTTTTAATCGGCTATAACTTATTTATTTGACCTCGGATCAAAAAATTTCATTGTAATTTTTTATTCGTCTCGGTCTGATATATCCGGTAATGTAAATTTCCCGAAACATTTTATGAACACCCGGTATATAAAAATCCTGAGCTTCAATTTTTTTTCGAGTTCCTATTTTACCAACTTTTATTTTAAATTCATGTTTATCTCATGATAACAAATCATTTTTATTCTCATACATTTTTTGTATCTTCAACCGGTTTGCGACCGATTTTGCGATCAAACGGCTCGGCCGATTTTTACCAAAAATTCACGCTGCGTCCCCTACCTACAAGTAACTTACATACCAAATTTCAAGTCTCTAGCTTTTACGGTTCTCGAGATACCCTGTTTACTGACAGACCGACAGACAGACACGCACACACACACACGAACCAATGGCTCAAACCAACTTTTTTCGTCCAGAAATGTGAAAAACTGGGTAGGTCAAATTTGCGCCGATTACATTACTTTCCTTATTATAGGATAAGGAAAGTAAAAATGACAACAGTCCGAATATTTCGAGGTTTTTCGGCTCCCTCCAAGTTAGCACAGAGTTCTTGAGGTCGAAAACTCACATTATACTCCACATACTACACGCACACACGACATGCTAAAATATTATAACTTCGGAGTACTTTCCAGGTAGAAAGTACCTGCCGGCTGGATTAAAGGCGACAGTATGCTTAGCGAAACGTTGTGGGAATGTGACAACAACCTACCTTACAGCTGCAATATTCTGGGATGTCAGAACGCTACAAAATCTACTGGGTGATTTCCATTTTAACGATAAAGCAGCCTGTCGAAAATTGTGTATCTATAAATTATGATTTTCTTGATCGGTACCTTTTGTGATGAACTACTTCGAAATGCCTACGAAGTCGCTGCTGCATCACAATCACAAAACTACCATTTTTAATATAAGCCTCCAATATAAATGCCATGATGGACACTAAAATAGCATGCCTTGTGTTGCTCAATGTTGGGCGACTCGAGTGCCGATAAATTCAAAAACCGGTGATCATTCTGCCGAAATCATTTCGCGCTTATATTTCGAAGGCGGTGGACCTACGTTTTGTACGCTCCGAAATATTGGTGCTCGAGGCTGCCCGTGCCATTCGAGATAAAAGGCTGTCCGCGAGATCAGTCATCGCCTGCTAAGTGATACCTATTCAAGTACGTAGAAATTAACTTCTTATCATTGTACATTGAACCAAATAATAAAATGTTTCCAACGGGGAACGGTCCTGGTTTTGTAAACAATAATTATCGAACTGTGTCGCCACCAAATTCTACGCAGTGTTCCGCAATAGTAAATTCAGCAATGCCACAATTATATCTATCACAATCGGCGAATAACTCAATGCCTATAAACACTACATACTTTTCATAGAATCAGGAACAATCTCAAATACATATGCAAATGCAAAACTCACAACAGCAGCAACAACAAATACAACAATATTCAAACCAACAATCGCTTAAAAATTATCCTCCGCTTGAAAGAGTGCTATCTACCAGTGATGTGCAGACTGTAATTTCAACTACTGAAAACCCATGGCAGGTAGTAAAAGGCGTTAAATGTAAAAGAAAAAGTTTTCCAACGAACAACCTGGTATTGGAAGAAACTAATTGAATAATAGATATGACATTCTAAATACAGACAATGGCGAACCCTTAAACACAAACAAAACTCAAGAGGATATTCCAAAACCTCCCCCTATTTTTGTTTACTTGGTGGCTAACTTTCCTGAGATGAAGAAGAAATTCTGATAGTGTAGAAGAAGAACAGTATACTATTAGAAGCTTAGCCAACGATACTGTTAAAATTAACTGTAATAGTTCGGATACGTACAGAAAAATGGTAAAGTTAATGTTAGAATCTATAATAATATATCATACTTAAAAACCTAAGGAAGATAGAGATTATAGAATCATGGTAAAATATTTACATCACTCTACAGACATCCAAAAAATTAAAAATGTAATTACAAATCTATGCCACAAAGTCAGAAATATCGTTAATTTTAAACAAAGGCAAACTAAAGCTCCTCTAAATATGTTTTTTGTAGATCTTGAACCAGCAAGCAACAATAAAGACATTTACAAATTACGCTACTTGTTAAATAGTGTAGTACAAATCGAAACACCCAGAAGAAATAACAACATTATTCAGTGCACGATGTGCCAGTTGTGTGGCCACTCCAAAACTTATTGTAACCGTCTATTCGTCTGCGTCAAATGTGGTGGCCCTCACAGCATTATAACCTACAAAAAAAGCAAGGACACTCCAGCTACATGTGTTTTATGTGGGGGCGCACATCCCGCAAATTGAATACTACCATCGTCTCTATAAAAACACTCGAGTCAGCACTAGAGTGCTGTTAACACTCTACCAACTCCAGAGAATGTAAACTTTTTGCCCCCATCTTCTAATCCAACATGTCCCAAAACTAGCTATACCATTGCACTCAAGAATAATACAATTAATGCCCCCCAAATGCAGTACAACAATGATACCGCAAATAGCAACTCGGTACTTGAGAAATTCCTAGATAAATTTAAAAACATGTTCCAACAACTAATACAACAAAACAGCATGGTTTTGAACATGCTTGCAATACTAATAGGAAAGAAATAATAGCTAAAGCACTTAGAATAGCTCTATTGAACTCAAACGATTTAATGCAACATAAGGAAGAAGTAAAAATCTTTTTGTCACCAACACCAAATAGACATACTTTTAATTAGCGAAACCCACCTCACTGATAGATCATATTTTAGGATACCAAATTACAAATTTTACCACAACAATCATCCCTACAACACAGCGCATGCTGGCAGTGCGATATTAATAAAAGAATCAATTGAACATCATGAACTACTGGGCTACGCAAAGGACTACCTCCAAGCTACATCAATCAAGGTCACAGTACTACCATACAACATAACAATCTCGGCAGTTTACTGCCCACCTCGGCATAACCTAAAAAAAGAAAACTTTACAGACTATTTTACAACCCTTGGTCCAAAATTTATATCCGGAGGTGATTATAACTCCAAGACCACTACTAAAAGCAGAGAAATGGCTAAAACCATATAAGAGAAAAAGTATAGATTCCTATCCACGGGCACCCCAACTTACTGGCCGACTTATTTAAACAAAACACCAGATTTGCTGGATTTCTTTGTAACAAATGGAATTGCTCACTCCTATATGGATACAGAACCGAACTATGACCTGTTTTCGGATCACATGTTTATAATTGCAACAATTGCCACATCAGTAGTAAATGTTAAAAATATACCCAGATTACACAACTCAAGGACTGACTGGGAAGTCTATAAAACCGTACTCAATGAAACTCTAGATCTAAAAGTATCCCTTAAGAATACTGTTGAATTAGAGGAAGCCATAAATACACTAATTTCACTCCTACAACAAGCAGCAAGCCGTGCAACACCGAAATTGAAAGCCGAAGGAAGATTTTCCAACATCTCACTTGAAATCAAAAAGCTGATCCAAGGGAAAAGAAAAGCCAGAGCAAAATGGCATCGACCTCATTCACCAGGTGACAAACTATTTACAATCAACTAAGCAACAAACTCAAAACTAAGATTAAAGAAACGCAAGACAAGTCATTTCAGGATTACGTTACTAATCTCAGTCGTTATGACAATTCCAATTGGAAACCAATAAAAGCTTCTGCAAAACCAACGCAAGCTAATCCCCCAATTCCCATTGATATTCCAACACCTGGGTATTAGGCTAGAAGCAACAAAGAAAAGGCCGACGTGTTTGCTGTACCCCTAGCTGGAGTATTTAATCTTCAAAATGCTGTACTTTCACAAGAGATGTTAGCAGATATGCAAAATCATGTGGAAAGTACTGGAATTTAAAACTAATTAACCCAAAGAAATTAAAAAAGAAATCTCTCGTTTAAAAACCAAAAAATCACCTGGACCTGATCAACTAACTCCAAAAATGTTAAAAGAACTCCCTAGAAAAGCTATTGTACTCTTTACTTACATATTTAATTGAATACTTCGTCTGCACTACTGGCCTACTCAGCTAAAAGTGGCCGAAGTAATATTAATATCCAAACCTGGTAAAAGTCCACACAATGTTTTTTCATACAGACCTATCTACTACCTATCTACTATTTCCAAATTTCTAGACAAACTTCTACTCCCCAGAATCAGTCCCCTCCTGGATGTTATTCCAAACCACCAGTTCCGATTTTGTCATTCCCATTCCACAATCCATCAGTGTCATCGGGTTGTACAAACAATAAACAAATCCATGCAAGAAAAAATAATATTGCACATCTGTACTTCTTGATATAAGCATGGCTTTTGATAAGGTGTGGCATGATGGTCTACTTTACAAAATTAAACATTTTATTATAAACTTTTTAAATCCTACTTAAGTGATCGTCAATTCCGAACTAAAGTAAATGGAGAATTCTCAAACAATTTTCCAATCATAGCTGGAGTTCCACAGGTCAGTGTGTTGGGTCTCGTGCTTTACCTTCTCTACACATCAGATATACCTACTACACCTAATACTACAATCGCAACCTTCGCGGACGATACAATCATCCTTGCAAGCCATGAAGATCCAATAACTGCATTCTCATACGCACAATCACACCTAAATCTTGTACAAGATTGGATAAACAGATGGCACATAAAAATCAATGAGAGTAAATCAACTCAAGTAACATTTACGCTAAAAAAGGGCCATTGTCCACCAGTTAGCATCAATAACATGCCTATACCTGCATCACCTTTAGTACGTTATTTAAGCATACACCTGGATCAAAAACTTACTTAGAAGTGACATATCCTAAAGAAGAAGAAACAAATTGACTTACGATTTAAGGACCTAAATTGGTTGATTGGAAGAAAACCCCGTTTGTAACTAGAGAATAAAATCTTGATTTATAAGGTAATAATCAGACCTATCTGGACTTACGGCGTTGAGTTATGGGAATGCGCCAGTAAGTCAAACACAACGCTCACAATCCAAGATCCTTAGGGCGATGACTGACGCACCATGGTACGTAACCAACAAAACGTTACACGATAACCTCAATATTCCGTTCATCCAAACTGTTATACAAGAGCGTAGCGCAAATCATCATATCCGCCTAGGATCTCACGTCAATCCACTCACACAACCACTCCTACTGCAACACGATGCCAGAAGATTAAAAAGATCTTGGCCTATTGATCTCAAATGAGAAGTAGGTGAACTTCTCGCTGGAAGAGTTCCCATTCCGCCATGGACTGTTTAATTTTAAGGCCCTATGTTATCACATTAGCCCATAGAATGTTAATTTCTGATTGCTAATAAATAAAATATAAAAAAAATTATGCCGAAATCTGTGTAAGAATTTTTTTCTAAGGCACAAAAAGTAATTCTTATGTTCTATACTCACACCTAAAAAGTTAATATTTTTTTTGAAATATTTTATGTCAAAATTGGTACTGTTTTATGATAAATATTTAAATATTTGCTTTTGCAACAAATATTTATATTGAATGTTCCGCAAAAAGCAAAATACATCTAAAAAAATTAATTGAATAAGTTTAAGCAAACATCCGCAGTGGGGAATGTAAACATTTGCATTTGAAGAGATATCAAATATTGTTGCAATGTGCTCTCCCAGTTCTTATGCATGGAAAGTATTCTCAAACAGAGCAGCACCAGGAAGCGGTTCCATTCCGCGAGCGTGCTTGTTTGTCTGCGGTTTTAATAAATCCGCGACTCCCCAAGGAGGAAAGCGCCGCCAGAAAACTAAAATTCCGAGGCCGCGCACTTAACGGCGTTATTAATTAACTAATTACAACGAAATTAATTAATATTCGCAATGTTTGCTGCAGAAAGCTAGAAAGCTCATTAGTTTTACTAGACCCACGAGCTTAGTCAACAAGCAAAACGCTCAACTACTTAATTGCAGCTCTGCAAGTCGTTCGCGCCGGCAAATCCTATAACAAATGAAGCCGCGGCGCTGCGCGCCTCACCTAGGCTGCCGGCCGAGCTTTCGCGCGGCGGAATTCAAAACGTTCCGCTGCCAGGCCAAGGAAATTGGGAACACCGCGGCGCATCGCGGCCTCCCGGGCTTAACGGCCATGCAAATTAATCTCGGGGGCGACGAAGCGTCCGCCGCTCCCGGGCCCGCGCCCCGATCCGTCAATGTCGGCGGCCCGAGAAGAATCGCCGCCATTTGTTACGCCGCTCGCGCGTTTATTGCTTTTAATGCGGCGGCGCTAGGTGATTGCGCGCCCTTTTTCGGCCCAATCTCGGGCCGCTGGGGCGGCGGACGTTTATGACGTTTAATTACGGGCGCGCGGCTGCCTTTAATTTATGGACTTCCGAAGTTGGCCCGGAACGGCCCGGGCGAAACTTTGATTTTCAGCGGGAAGTTTGCCCTTTCCGGGATGTCCGATTTTTCCGAAGCTCCCGGGACTTTTATGCCGCAAAGGGTTCGCCTTAAATTAAATCCGGAATTTTGGAAAAACTGTTTTTGTTAGGTAATTGGCGAAGTTATGTTTTATGGTTCCACTTCGACTAGCTGAAACCTTTAATTGTTTTTGCCCTTTAAAATTAAAGGGACAATAATATATTTGTTGATTATATTTTAAATTCATTTTGTTGTATGGAAAAATTTTTATAACATTTTTTTAAGTTTTATTACTATTTTCAATCAGTTTACAAAACGCTATAAGCAAACAAGATTGTGTGTTAGGTGTTGTAAAATACTAGGGAAGCTGTTGTCCATTGTCAGCAAGCTCAACTAGTTACATAAATATTAATTGTATGGGAGAAAAATACATGAATAACTAAAATATTATTTAAAATTAACAACTAACAAACTTATGATGATAATTATAGTTCTTTACTATTATGTAGATCGATAAGATAAATCTAGTTTTGTGTTTTTTAACCTATGTAATTCTTCAGTATTGTCTAGTAAATTTAGCGCTAGTGAATTTGTGTGCACTTTTAGCTTGTTTAGATATTTTGCACTACACCAACTTCTTGTTTCACTGTTAATACTTTTAAGTCTTGAAGTATTTCTCTCTTTGGAATAAACTAAGGTGCATTTGTTATTGTGCGAAGGACTTTGCCTTGAAAGCTTTCCAGGATATTAATATTTGATGTTGATGCAGTTCCCCATAATTTGATACCGTATAACCAAATTGGTTTAAGAGCAACTTTATCTATGCCACATATTAATCAGTAATTTATTTCTAAATGATGACTTGAGTACACAGATCCTATCATCTAGTAGTATTTGGTAAGTTTGTGACCAAGTTGTTTCTTTTTTTATTTAATATGTGGGTTTGCCATGTCAATCCGTTATCGAGATGCATACCCAGGCATTTCACATTACCTGCTTGTGGTAAATTTTTGCCATTAAAGGAGACTATTGGAGTTTGACCTTTGCATTTCATGAAGGTAACTTGTACCGATTTGTCTTTATTGATTTTGGTTCGCCATTTCCTCGCTCAATCTTAGAACTGATCTAGATGGTGTTGTAGCGTTCTTGCAGTCATGTTCGGATTTGTGTGCTTTGCCATAATGATTTCCGAATTGGTTGGCAGGTCTGCAGTGAATAGTAAGTATAAATAGAGCCCTAAACCATTTTTTGGGGTACTCCCGCTTTTATAGGAAAAATTTCCGTTACTTCTTGTTCGTATTTAACTTGAAAATATTTTTCTTGCATATATGATTGTAGTGTAATATACATAATGTGTCCGGGAGCGCTGTCTTGAGCTTATACAATAGTCTTGTATGCCAAACCTTGTCAAAAGCTTGGTTCACGTCTAAAAAGGTTGCCCCACAGTAGTCCCCTGTTTTCTGAATAGGAATTGATGTTTAGGAATTAGATTATTTTCTTCCACTATCTCCATTATGCTTTTTAGCAGTAATTTTTCGAGTAATTTACTCAGGACTGGTAACAGACTTATGGGTCTGTACGAGGTGACATTATTTTAAGGTTTGCCTGGTTTATGAATGAAGATTTGCTACCTTTCATTGAGCTGGAAAGTACCTTATACGGAACACTGCGTTGATAATTTCTGTTAAGAGCACTATTCCTCTTCTTGGAAGATTCTTGACGTGCTGTCCTGCAACAAGATCATGGCCGGGAGACTTTCAGGGATTTATGTTTGTCTTTATCATGTATTGTACTTCCCTTGCTGAGAAGAATTTTGGTTTTGGTAACAATGATATCTGATGTGGGATCTCGCGAACTTCTCGTATTTTGGATTCTTCTATTTGTGTATTTTGGGAAGGTAGTGGGTGGAATATTTGTTTACTGCTTCTTCTGTCTGTTTTTGATTTTAGTGAAATGGATAGATTTACATTTTTCTCAACAAGTTGTTTTAAAAAGCACGACAGCCTCGATAAGCCATCCTGGCGAACGGCGGTCCCGGTTTCGAATTCCGGGTCAATAACAATGGCAAACATCAAGTGCTCTTTGGTCATCACACAAACACCGTTGCTGGTCGCGAAATACATTCTCTCTTTCTTTTAAAATTAACGGGTTAGGCTAGCTATCTGCCCGGGGTTCGCCCAACGTGACTCATAGCACCGCACGACTGTGCTGCACTTGAAAAAAGAAGAACAAGAGTTTGTAGTAATTTCAGTCCGTTCCTTTTTTTTTTGTTCATCAAGGTTGGTGTTTTTTGTGTTTCCACTATGTTTGAAGCTAACTATAGTTAGTATCGGTGTATGACCAGGCCTCAGATCGAAGTTGAAGTCAACACCAAGGTACCCTCGTGCAATTCCTTTTATAATATAGAAGTCGAGAAGATCCGATAACTTTTCTGGGTCCATGGGCCAGCAGGTGGGTGAAAGGTAGATAGATAACTGAGCTGTAGTTCTTGTATGACTTGATATAGTAGTCTACCTCTACCAGGGGCTTTGATCCGTGATTTTAAACCATAATTTTTGGGTTCAAGTCTCCTCCAGCCAAAAATCTGTTTCCAAGTGTGTTGGAGTAGGCAGTCATATTCTGTTTGTTTGGACTGTAGTTTGGTGGAAAGGGGAATAAAAAGTTTGTGAAGAGATCTAGCCAATCCTCAGCCACCACACTTGTATGCCTCTATGTTGTTTTCTTGGTGCTTTTGTATTTCATAGTGTTTGATGTAATTTTTGTTTAATATTGCTGCCCCTTTCCTTGCCTCCTGTCAGCATCTAGATATGGACTGGAGTGTGGTATAAGGTAAAGTTAGGTATATTAATAGTCGTATTACTTGAAAAATGTGTTTCAGTTACTAGTAGAATGTCATTTTTATTGTAAATGAGAAAAGTTTCAACTTCCTGCCTACTCTAGCCTAGAGCATTTGCATTCCACATAGGTATTTTATGGAGTAGTATAATTGTTTTTGTTGTATTAAGAGGCATATTAAGCTATCTATCTGGTCATTTAATTTTTTTTTTGTTGTTAGTTGACTCTGTTAATGGCTCCGGTACAGCACTCTTGGTGCTTGCATTCTCATTAATTGCTTGGCTGTATGATAAGTAATTTGTTTTGTTTTGGAACAGCTTGTAAGCTTCATTATAAGGGGACAAGTTTAGGTCTTGTTGATTTGTCACAATCTGGTTTTCTTCATTTGAGTTTTTTAGCTGCCGCTGGTGTTTCTGTTGTATCATTTTTGTGACTAATTCATTTGGTGTTTGAGATCTTCTGTTTATTATTTCTAGGTAAACTCTACAGATCTTCGCATTTGCTCGATGAGAGCCACCGTAAAAGACACGTTTTTAACAAATGTGCTATTTTTACTGCGCTTTTTATTCAATGTACCAGTTACTAGAATCTTTTCGAAAAATTATTAATTAACTGTCCTAAAGAAAAGACCTCACAAATATTAATATGAAGTTGGTGACTTATACACACACTTTGTTCAATTTTACACATATTATTTTTGTAATTATTATTGGGGATTACTGACCCAAATCTTTCCTTTCACTAAAAGATATAAGAAAAACTCCAATGGTGCAAAGGCACACAGCTTAAAAAACAAAATTTGAAGGCATTAAATATATTTTTCCTTCTTTTTATATTTTTTCCCTATTATTAATTCTTCCTTTATGTATTCTCGTTTCCGTGCTCTGTAAATTTGTTTTACTTTTATATTTGTTCATTATATAGAGCTTTATCTTCTCCTTTTTGTGTTTGTGAATATTTCTGCTACAATTTAGTTCTTTTGATCATTTCACCCTTACGTTTTTCTTCCATCCAATAGTTTTTCTTACACTTTTTATTTATTCATATTTCGTATAGCTTCTTTGATAGACTTTCCAAATTTCCTTCATCTATGTTATACTTTTCTATTCTGTACCTTATTGTCACTGTATCTTTGCTCTATACTTGTTATATATCTTTGTGGTATTTTTGTATTCTAAAACTCCTCTATAGTTTATTTTATTTCTCTTTAGTTTTTCTCTCTTTTCGTTTTAGTTAATTTTATTTTCGTTATTACAAGAAAATAATCTGAGTTTGCCTCTGCACCTGTATATGTCCTGACGTTTGTAATTCTTTTTGTCTACTTTTCTTCAATTAGAACATGATCGATTTCCTTAATTTTATTTCTTTCTGGAATTACCTACGTTTCTTTCGGTATGTCCTTTCGCTTGAAGTACTTATTCATAATTTTTATTTTCTGTACTGTAGCAAATACTATCAATCTTAGTCCGTTACCATTACACTCTTTATGTCAATCTCTCTGTTTATTTTTTCTCTACCTACTTTTAAATTAGCATCACCTATGTACTACTATTGTAATGAATGACAGTAATTTTTTTGGCTACTTGCTCTAAATGTTTTAGAAGGCGTCTTTTATCTTTTTTTCTCGGTTCGAGCGTTTATATTTTTAATTTTTGTAGAGGATAATCTTTCAGATTTCGGGTCGAAACATTTACTTCCTCCTCTAAGGTGTTTCTTTATCAGAAATCTCACTCCTAAGCTCCGGCTATTATTTTCATTTAAAAATGGTGTATAATTTCTTACTTTTTTATGTTTACTCCTGTAAAATGTGTTTCTTGTATTGCTGTAATCTCTATGTTATGTTTATTCTTCTCATTCACCAAATTTACTATTGCCCCTTTCTCTAATATACCGCATATATTTTATGTACCCGTAACTTTTTCTAATAACTGGTCTCGTTATTCTTTTTCTTTAATACATTGCTTGTTTATCTTATGGCTTATAATATCTTTCCCATTTGTATTTTTTCTTACATCCTTTAACTCATATCCTTGTCATTAGCAGTTCTTCTATCTCTTAGTTTTTTTGTGTGTTTTTGTAATTGTTCTTAGTTCAACTTGTAGACATCTTTCTTCAGTGATTTTTCGCTAACAGTTTGTGCTTCTATTTTCATTTATTATCCAACCCATACTCCTATTTTATCCGAATTGTTACTCCATATGTCTTGTTGTTCACAATTAATTTGTTGTTTCTTAGAAACGCTTTTAAACCTTGCTGTCTGGCCTCTCTTAATTTAGGTTTAGCCTTTTCCGTTTGTGTTGCATTTCTTATGGGCAGTCTTCGTCTAGTCGTATGTCCTTCTATTTAAGGTTTCTTGAATTTCTCAGAATCCTATACTTCTTGTATTGAGTCTTTAATTTAACTATAATAAGACTTATTTTTTCCTTTTGATATTTTCCTAGTTATTTTACTCTTTCTAAGTTATCTACTTTACTCCAATCTTCTGCCATATCACCGTAAGTTGTCCTGAATCTATTTTATAATTAAATTGTTATTCTTTTGCTTTTTTGTTTTAAGTATATTATACTGGTTTCTTATCAATTGTACTTTTATTTTTTCATTTTTGTCTTTAATTCCTTTATTTCGTATATCTCGAATTCTAGTTTTTCATCCATGTCTTTTAGCCTTTCTTCTACCATAAAAAACATTTTTTAAATTTTTTCATTATGTCTGTTGTAAGGGCTTTTTCCTGATTCCACACTTTGGAGAATTCAGCCTTTCTCCCCACACCAATTTTCTGGGGAAACGGCACGGTAACACGGCGGTTTTTAAATAGTATTAATAATACTTCAACGCAGTACTGTAAATTATTTCTCACTATAATCCTCAATTTTTTAGAGGTGAAAGATAGCAATACATATTATCGCAGCTGGGTCGAAAGAATCCTCCTTTTATTGCTTATTTTTGTCAGTTAAAAGTATGTCATGGAGGATGGGAAGAGGTTAGCTGGTCACCTTTCGACAAGCACAGGAAATGGGCTCGGAATTTAGGTCAATATAAACAATTTATTCTCAAAGCAATATGTAGGGGCAGCTAATAATTAATAGACAAGTAATACAACTACCAACATTTATGTAAATCCAAGGTTTTTAGAATAAATGTCCTTTTTACTATAATTAAGACAACAATCATTATATACGATTTTGTCACAATTTAAGAATCAGTCAACTAACAGCCATGTTTACTTTCTGCCAAATCAAGAACAAGTACACAACAGCTAGCACCATGTAAGGATGTCATCTACCAGTGAATATGAGGAACAAAATAAGCACACAACAGAAGAAAATCCCTAAAAAGTAGTAAAGGTGTTAAAAAGGAAAAATAAAGTTAATAAAAAGGCCTCAGATTAAAATGTTGTTATCTACACTAAATTTAGAACATTATCTGATGTTCAAAAAGATCAAAAAAGAAGAAGGCAAACACCCGCCAACCTTTGTATATGGTAACATGTCAAAAATGATTAAAAAACTCACTGGAATAGTTGAAGCTTAAGTTGAAGAATGTCATAAAAATAATATGGTACACTTCAGATACATATAGATAGATACATAGATCACTGGTACACTAAATGAAAGAGAACAACAGTGCACCATACCCATCAACAGAAAATGAGCGATCCTACAAAGTGGTGGTTAAATATCTTCACTATTCTACAAACATAGAGGATATTAAAAAAAATGATATATTAAGCAATTGCAAGACAACAAATTACTAAGAAACCTTTATATTTATTTTGTGTGTGCACGTACAGCCTTCTGAAAAGAACAACAAAGTTCACAAAATTAGCAAAATGCAAAATTATATCGTTCAAATAAAGCTATCTAATAAAGAAAACATTTAGTGTAGCGTACGCGTTGCCAGTTGTATGGTCACACCAAATAGCATCGTACTAGAGTTTTTTCGTGCGTTAATTGTGATGCGCAGTGCAGTACCATGAGTTGAAAAGAAAACAAGAATACTCCAGTGACATGTGGTTTGTGTGTTGGTTACCATCCAGCTAGTTATAAGAGTTGCGACTTCTATCAAAATTTTAATAATAATACTAGCATAATTAATGTGCCAAAAAAATACACACAAATCAACCACGATCTTTCGCTATTAGTAATACAAAAAAAGCTACGCGAATGTCCTTAGACGTAACCCTACAGTCAACGCAACGAACAATGATAACATATCAATAATATTAAATAAGTTTTTCGAAGAATTTAAAGCCATGTTCAGCCAGCTGATTCAAAAGAACAGCATAATATTTAACAACTGCTGACTAAGACAATTAGCAAAATTAACGATGGTTATATTGTTAAGAACAACACTATGGAATGCCAATGCCAATGTCCAACATAAAGATAAGATCTAGTTATTCTAAAACAAAATTGCATTGACATTTTACTAATCAGTGAAACTAATTTTCTCAGAAAAAACCTACTTGGAGATTCCTTTTTACAGTGTCCTCTAGACCAATTACCTCGATGGAATTGCCACTGTCATAATTCAACAAGCGGGCAAACATTACTTCTTACAAAAATATTAAACAGACTTCCTACAAGCAACAACAATCCGAGTGAACATAATTTCTTACAAGTTAACTATAACTAAGGTATACTGTCTTCCTAATCATAACTTAAAAAAGCACGAATTCAATGCCTTTTTCAAACATTAGACCAAAAGTTAACAGTGAAAGGGGAGTCTAATAGTAAGAACTATTTGAAGTTCTAGATTAACTACCACTAAAGGCAGAGAGTTAGCAATTGCCATAAATAAAAAAAAATATGTTGTATTGTCTATTGAAAATCCAACGTATTGACCCACAAATATCAAAAAGACCCCAAATGTATAAGACTTGTCACTTCTTGTATATCCTCGTCATATACTGTCATACTTTTGACAGTTAATCACCTCTAATAGCCACTATAAATACTTGTCTCATTTACATAAAACCCCTTCCAAGATCCATAATTTACAAGCCAACTGATATTAAGCCTAGAAATTTGCTTAAAAGTAAGCCTTAAGAGTTCAAAAATGATAAAATAGATCTAGAACAGTTTTTATCAGCTCAATGAAAGAAGCAACTCAACAAACAACACTCCAAATGATCTAAATTGAAGTTTTTACGCGAAGAGTCACTTAAACAGTATGTATTAACAGTAATACTTTTGACTTACATATATAATGCAATTATTAAAATTCAGTACTGACTAGACAATTGAAAATGGCAGAAATAATTTTAATGCCAAACCCTGTTAGAGACCCTAAGCTGGCCAAGTCCTAGCCACCTACTACTTTACAAGATTGACCCAGAATTCACTATACTACCAATTTTGATTATGTAGAGCCCATTCAAAATGTCAGCAAGGCCATCGAATGACGAGCACAATCCTAAAATTGTTACATAATTAAAAATACCGGCCTAAAATATTCGTAAGTTAATAAAGTCTGGCCCTTGGGCCAGCTTTACAAAATAAAAAACTTCTATCACCGTACTATAATCTACTAAAATCCTGCATCAGTGATCAGGAGTTTCACAGTGCAGTCTCCTGGGACTATAATTATACATACTGTATATTTCAAACATGCCAACTGCAACAATTATCGTATTAAATACATTCGCAATAATGTAATATTAACCGGTAATATTAGTATTCAACAATCTCATTTAGATATAAAAAATTCTATGTATTCTACAAACATGGGCTAAAAATAGAAAATCAAGACAAATGAATCACAATCCAAGCATATAACTTTCACGTTAAGAAAAAGTCAAAGTTCATCCCTCCATATAAATAACGTAGTGGTACCACAAAAAATTTCAGTGATATATTTAAGTCTACATTTGGAGAGCAAATTTAATTGAAAACATACATCTGCAAGAAAATGAAATGAATATGTAGATTTAAAAATAAAATAATCAATTGGTTGATTACTTATCAGTAGAAAATAAGTTCCTACTTTATAAACCAATATGGGCTTACCGTATAGAGCTTTGGAAATGTGCGAGCAATTTACGTCTGTCGACGTTGTCTGAACTCTGGGCTCTTCCTCTATTTTTGTCTGTTGTAATAATTTTTATCTTGAAAATTTTTCTCGTTTATAACTTTTGTATAATGGTTTTTTTCTTTTTTCGAAAGGAATCAATCAAACATTTTTCTTGAAAACTCATTTTTGTGCTCTTTCTACATGGCTGTAAAATATTAATTGTTGTATATTTTCTGTGATACTCATTATTTCTTTTTATTACACTATTGGGTACCCTCCCAAACATTTCTATTAGTGTATCCACTTTTAGTGCCGTGAGTCTCTTTAATTTATTTAGAATTTATCAATGTGATATATGCGTCTTTTTCTTCCACTTTTAGCTCTGTTTCTTCGTCCATCACATATTTTTCTTTAATTCTTTCACACTATCCGTTTTTCCATTACTGCGACTTTTTAATATACTAAAATAAGTTTTCCGTATCATCATATTGGTCCTGATGTCATTTTAGATCTGACCTTTGTTTATAAAGATATACAATACTCTCATACTTAAAGTTTTCTGAAGTGTATTAGCATATTTTAATATTCTTTCCCTCTTCCTGTTTTTCTAGTTGTATTTTGTTTAGGTTTGTATTTTATATGGAAAATACGTTTTTGCTTTAAGTAATTGGTGGTGCCCATGTAATACATAACTTCTATATGTTATTATCACTTATTCTTGTTTCTCCAAACTTGCCTATAACTTGATGTCTTGTTTGTGACTCTACTCCAATATTAAAGTTGCTTAATAAAATTATTTTTTTATTTTCCTCAAATCGTCTACGACTACTGGTAAGTTTTCATAAAATCCCCTTTTATTTGTATATTTTTATCACCTCCTTTGACGTTGATATGTAGTTTATATTACATCTAAGAGATTTTCTATGTCTGTTGATAACTTTCCGCTCATTCTACCCTTGAAATTTGACCTTTCTTTCCTATGTCACAATCTTCCTCGTATTCTGAAGTAGGAACTTTTACTGGGTACTATCAACCAGACTAGCTGAACCTCTGGTTTTCTATAAAATTATTACTCTACTTTCTTCTTTTTTCAACTTGGTTTGTTGTGATTTTTTAATATCTTTAGTATTGTCACCTCAAAGAAACTACATTTTGAGGTTTACTACTGATGCTTAATTGTTGTTTTTAATAAAGGAAAACATCCGAACGTAGTTATATTGATTGCACTTAAAATTTGCAAAAACTCTTCTAGAACAATCAAACATATTTATAATAAAAAAAGTTGAATATTTTGAACATGACCTTTAAAGAATAAAATATCTCGCCATTATTGAAATATTAAACTTTTTGTATGTAATTACCAGAACTTTTCTCTTTATTTTTATATGTAACACAACCTATGTACTTCTACATTTTAAATTATGTGGCGTCCAATGAATAAAGGATTTCTTGTTAACGTTTAATGAACATTACATACAAAATACATTAACTAAGTTCTGTACATTACAATAAATAATTTTAAAACGAAAGACGCGCTTCAATATGAATTCGAGTAACATAATAAAACTCGCTGGACTTTCACGCGATGCTAAATATATTTCAAGTTTGCTCTTTGTGCCACACACAAAGGGCGAATCAGGCCTTGTAAAATTCAAGTAAATATATACAAACAGCCCTCGGGGCTTGGAAACCCGTAAGCTTTTCTTTTTACTTACGCAATATAGTAGCATTTTTATGGGCTAGCGGCGGTTGCTTGCGATAAGCACTATGTAAACGTAATAACTAGCTTAAAGTATAAAACGCCTATAAAATAAGCGGCAAAATGCGGAGCAGACGGCAGAGAAAAAATATGTCGCAACAGATGCAGCTACCGCAGCTCTAACGAGTTGTTTTGGGAAATTACGAATTAACGAAACTTGCGAATCACCTTACAATGCACGCAATAAAACTACAACCATGGACACTTATAACAAAATTTTATTGTTAGATATTAGGATATTTTGTAATTGAAGGAAGTATTTTTTTAATATTTAGATGTATATTTGAATTTCTCAAGTTAAGTTTAATTTTGATTTAGTTTTTCAAGGTTCATTTTATACCTCGACGTATTATATGTTTTACAACACTTTTTACGGTATCCAAGTACGTATGCAGCCTTAGCTTTCTGTAACACGAAAATGTTGTTTTCTGGTGTACTTTACTTTTTATGACTTTTGTATTAACATTTTTATTATTTGAAAGAGTTATGTTCGACGTAAAAACTTTGCGCGTTTACTATTTTTAGAATTTAATTTACTTTAAGCTTGTTGTTACGTGCTTTTAATTACTGCTTAAAAGTGCATTATGAATTAACCTTTTTCAGTTTTTTAATGAAAATATCTGTTGTACTTTTTAGTTTAATAATAATAATAATAGGATAAATATATAGTTGCGGCCAAAAGTAGGAGGTCCGCTTATATTTGAAGGTCATCTTAACAATTAAAGCACATGTATGCCTTTGTTATTGTTATTATATTAGCAATAACTATAATTCAAAGTGCAAATATTGTATTCTTTTATACAAAGTCAACAACATCATCGTCAAAACTTAAATATGAGTGTTCTTTAAGTTATATTTTAAATGACAAAAATTCTTTAGTGCAAGTACAAGCCAAGTGTCATGCTGAAATCACAAATTATGTTAAATGTTCTTAAATTGTTTAAAGTGCTATAAAGCGTATTAAGGACACTGGATTACACGCATATCACAAAGAACAACTCTAAAAAGGGTAACTTTTGAGAGCGAAGGTTGCTTCTAGAGTCGCTTAATAAACAAATAAAAACTGATTTAAAGCTTGATGCAAACGATAATTACAAAAATCGGCCGGTCCTCTAAAATTAAAATTTTGAAAATGCTTGAAAAAGCAGACCTGAAAGGCTAGAAATAACACGGATTTTGCAGAAAAACAAAAAAGCTTGTTTGCGGTAGTCTCCACAACAGCAATATTTAACAGAAGAAGATTGGGCAATTGTTCTGTGGTAAGACAAGTCTAGCTTTACTATGTAAGCTTTACTATGATCCTCAACATTCAAATAATAACGATAGGTTTGTTACAATGTTCAGGTGTTTGGTACCTCCAGCATTATTTACTTGAGTGAAGATTTTCCTCTCCACTGTGTGGTAACTACAGTCAAACACAGAAAGGGGAGACTGATGATTTGGGGTTGCACGGCGGCGGAGATCTTAAGAAAAATAATTGCTTGCGAAAATCGTATAAACATTGAGTAATATATTTCCGTGCTGAAAATGATTCTGCATTTATTTTATAAAAAGATTTTTGGTGACACCAACATGAACAACATCAAATTTCAACCAAGTCATGCATCTTGCGTCAAATCTACAAAAAGCTTACAATTGCTGAAGTAGCACTAGTTAAATGTTCTTAGTGAAAAGACCTTTATGTGCGAGGACTGCAACAAAAGATTTTCTACGTTGTCCTACAAGAATGCTGCGGTATACATTTTAGGTGTTGCGATTGCGAAGTGTCATACAATTGTTATAAATCTTGCTGACTCATTGGACGCGCAAGTAGCACAAGGTTCTTATAGTTCCACCAAGAAACTGCAGCGAGCTACTTTGGAGAAGTCTAACAGTGGGCCAGACGTATAAGTCAATAAACAGGAATTTTTATTCTCCCAAAAACTTCGACAAGCTTGCAGGTTGTGAATGTAGTTTTGAAGAATGTTTCAAGTTCTACTTTTGATAAAGACAACCAAACAGACGCAAGTTGAGAAGAAGCGGCCAAGCCGATGGTTCAAAACATCGTAAACATCCGAACTATGTAAGTTGCGCTCTTCAGCAGAAACACAGAAATCGGCGATTATGTTTCTAAAAAGCTACAGCTGTCGCAGTTAGCTGCTAATTTGATTAAAACAAGTTCAGGCGAGAGCGTTTTACAAAAGGATACTAAAACTCTGACGAAACCTGTTGTGTAACAAACAAAATCGTGCAATACTTTATTGGAGCTGGACGAATCTGAGTATGTTCGAAGTCCTGATATCCACCGAAGCTTTTCGAGTACTCAAACGACTACTTCTATACCAGCAGAACTGCTTTATTCAATTTCAACAGCCACACATGATTTTATTTATACAGATGATTTTGACTTGAACTTTGAGTTTATGCATTTGAGCTCACAGACGTGTCCCAATGAAGACTAACCAACATTCTTTAACTGCAATATTGAGACGCAAACGGATTTTATATTCGATAGCGAATTACACTGATTGCTATTCTAACAAGAGACGCAAATGGTAGACAGTTTTCCTGTTTTTAAAGATGACACTGATATACTTTTCAGTACCATTCACACTCAGACTACCTTTTAGGAAATAGACAGCACGCTTAGTTGAGAACCAGACTATCATGTCGCACAACAGGATGTAAAACTTTATGTCGTACCGAGACATGGCAAACATGCAAATGCAGACTAAGACTGACTTCAAGGACTGCTGAAAAAATGCTTGACTGTAAGGGATATTTTCAGTTTGCTACAGTTTCTTTATAAATTTTTGAACAGTCGTGACTAAATTTAGTTTTATTTTAAATTTCTTAGTTTTATGTCTATAATTAAATTGTTTTCAGATCTTTGATTGAATTAAATTTTCTTTATTTTTGCTTTTTTTAAGAAAAGGAAATATAGAGATAAGGATTTTTCCTTTTTGATACATTTGCAATTTGACGAAAATTCTTGTATACTTAATTGCCCCAAACTAGCTGTCAGTGTTTTGAATTAGGACTAAAATGTTCTAAATTAAGTAATTTATAACTTAATGTAAATATAGGCTCTTAAAGTTCCATTGCCTATCATCGTCTCTAATTGAATAAGCTGAAGTTTTTGTTGAGTTGATAAAGCGAATAAACCAAAGTATATCAAAGCGAGAAACATTATTTACAATTTTTTATTTTGTTTTAGTGCATAAAGACTTAAAAAATATTAAATCTTACATTGTAAATAAATAAAATATTAAATAAAAAATAAAATGTGCATTATTTTATTTTTTTGTGGATGGAGTTGCACATTGTTGTTATTATGACGTACTGTGGCAGATATTGTAAATTATTTAGCATTAAGAGTAAGTTTTAATGCAAATTGTGGCCTCTTAATAACTTTATTTATCATGCTGCCTTTTTTCCTTTAACAATTATGAAGTGGTTGAATTTATTACTTAGTTAAAAAGTGTTTTGCGCAATTTTGTGATTAGAAATTATGACATCTAAATATAAAATGGTAATTGTTGCTACCGTGGATTAGCAAAATCTATAAACATGTATATTCTTATTTCCAGCTTTTTCTTTTGGAAAGCAGAACTAATTTCTTTAGAACTCTTTTTCTGCATTGGTGTCTACAGTTTTTCATCCCTTTTTGTACTCTATTTCTAATTAGAAAATCAAAAATCTACTTAATTATAATTTTACCATATCTTTTCCATTCTTAAATAATCACTGTTGCAATTTAGATTGTCTTAATTCATGTTTAGGTATTAAACTAATTATTACAAACAATATCTTGGTCGCCATGTGTTTCCTGAAGGAATCGCCACAATTGTTTTAAAAATAAATGAGGATGACATTTAATCACTATCGTTTCCTTTCACTACATCTACGCATCAATAGCAACAGCAAAATTTTAGAACCTTTGAGATTATTCTTTTGCTCATTTTGTTCACTAAATAACAGGAGGATTTAATCGAATCTGTATGAAAAACAATATTACGTTATTTGATCATATCCGTGGCAAGTGTCATTATGACAACTAAAAACGGTATTAAAAATAAAACAAAACATTTTTATTCAACGTCTAAATCTCAGCTTTAAGCGAAGCATCCGAATATGAAATAAAACTGCAGGGACGCACATTATTGGAAGGACCCAGACTTATATTAGACACCTACTGACCTTGATGGTTTGTGGGTAGGATCAGTGATGACTGTTTAATATATGTGATTATCTGAAAATGTGTGCGTAGTAGGAGAGTGCAAAAGTTCAATCAAAATTATTTGTAGTTCCTTTATTACAAACTTCATTATTCTCTACCATATTAATTTGCTACCCCTTTTAGACGTAAGTAATCTTGTTCAGAAAAAGTACAATTAAAATTAGCAGTCTCAAAGTTTGTTGCTAATGTAATATTGCAGCGATTACAAAGTAATGAAGAATTTTATTAAACATCTCCTACAAACTCGAAATGTTGCCATGCAAGATTCAGAGCATTATTTCGATATTTTGCTAAAAACAAGTTACTTTTTGTGTACTGTTTAATCTGCACAATTGAGCAAAACATAAATTACTAAAATATACTATAAACGTTCCGAAAATAAAAAAAGTTAATAAGCATGCTAGTCGCAGCAGGATATAATATACAAAAAACACACTGGAACATAATTTAAATAAACTTTTATGTAGCTGAGGCGAAGCTACAGAAATAATAATCCGAATATTTGCTGCTGTTAGTTTCATTTCCTTTCTGCTGATGCAGCTTTGTCTGCACCATGATACAAATCCTGTGCTTTATATTGTACTCCAGGAAGCAGTTTCACTTTAGATTTATGCGTAAAAGCTCTTACACTTGAATACACATTGCCATATATTTATAATACTCTGTATAGTAATTCCATCTCTTCTAACAAAAGTGTCCTGTCCTCTGTGCAATATTTTGTTTAGGAGACTTGCACGTATTGCGTGTAATACTGGGCTTATGCCATTACGTATGATTTATTCCACCTGGTGTAATGCTACCGGGTGTTTAATTTCAAATTGGAATTTATAATGCGTCAATTCTATATCCTCCCTAAGGCATGTTTTATCGACGAGTTAATTTCGCTGACTTAAAGTTGTTGCGAGGCGAATTTTTTTAATGCGGCAGTTTATTCCAATTTAACTATAAGAGTTTGATTTTTAATTTTTATAAACTAATTATACAGTGTTTAAAATTATAATTTTAAAAATGCAATCAAAGTTTAAGATGAAATAACAAAAAACATGGAAATTGTCTTTAAAATTAATTTGCCTTTTAAATTGAAAAATTTGTATTTAAAACAAAACTGATATTAATTATAATTGAGTGCTATATATTTTAATAAGAATTTTAGAGGTCAAAAAGCAGAACACTTTGTTTGCGACACAAATTAGATAGTAGCCACTGAAAATGCAGCGTATGTGAGAGGAATAAAATTTTTATAAACCTCTATAAGGACGAAGTTGAAGTTGAACCATTTTTATAGAGACTCGGAGAATGAAAATCCCGCAAATAAATGTTTGCGGTTATATTTTGTTGTAATGTCTACTAAATACTTTAGTATTTCCATAATAAAGTGGTTTGCCTTTTCGCATCATATAACAATGACCAGGTTGATTAAAATTTTACGTAAATTCAAGAAGAATTTTATAAATGTGTTTTCAAATTGATTACAATATCATGTTTCGCTTATTTTTTTATTGAAATTATTTTGTAGTAAAGTATTTTGTTATCTTCCTACTCTTTGAATAATTTTTTCTTTGTGATTAATTCTTATATAGTTTGCAGACTTTAAAAGTATTTAACTCTAACTTTTTCGTTGACAATCGTGCATTATTGCAGATGCCAGATGCAGCCTGAGTCCTGTATTTTCTTAGCTTTGTTAGATTTGATTTGGTCTCTTGATGGTTTTCCACTATTGGAGCTTATTATGGCTTCTTCAACATTTTTACATTTTTTTTGTAATGTAAGCTGGTTGTACAAATGCTCTTTTGTTTCTTCTGTCTACATTAGCAATGACTTTATTCCAATTTTATGAGACAGTTGATGTTGAGGTATTAAAGACATCTAATTTAATATCAGAACAAAAAAGAGACAACAATTAGCTAATTTACTGTGGAAAGCCGTTTGAAAGGGATTCTGCAAAAAAGTGGGCAATAAAATGACAAATTCAGCAAGATGAAAAAAATGTGCCTTAAAATTAAATTGTTGTCATGTTGGTTTTAAAAATAAACAAATACATAAATAATAATCGTGTGCAAACTAAACTTACACCAACAAGAAATCAGTTTATTGAATCTATGAAATTCAAACTACACAATACACATGCCTCTTTGTCCTACATCAGTAGTCATTGCTGAAAACTTGGGAAATAGAACTGCTGTATCCGGGTGGGAAGTGGGAGTGTGTGCAAATTTATTATCTCGGATAAAATGATATCAGTTTAATAGCTGGTAACAATTTTTTTAAGATATAGGTAACGTTACTAAAAATATTTAGTAATTTTTTACTTTTACTTTTACAAAGTAGATACTTAACTAGATTATTTTAAATTTAACACATAAATGGTTTGAATCCATATGGCTTCGTATCATCCAGTAGCCTTAAAATAAATACAACAAAAATTGCCACACAAAGATAGAACAAATTAAGTAACACTGCCTACTACCTGACAAAGAAGACATGATTTCAGAAATCATGGCAAACGTTTATTTTAGTTATCAGTAGAGAATTTTTAAATTTTTATTTTAATAGCAACTAGGGGCACTATAATAAACATGGGGTGAATGCCTTGACATTTCACACTGAGTTTGACACCCAGGTCAAAACCAACAGCAAACACCAGATGCTCTCCAGCCGTGAAGCATATTCTCCTTCTAAATTAACGGGTTAGAATATCCAGCTGCCCAGGGTACACCCAATATGGCTCATAGTACCGCACGAAATGTGTGGTCAGAAACAGGCTAGTAGCCTGCATTAAAAAAGAAGAATATCAGTTAGCTGGTAGTGATAACAAGAATAAACTGGGAAGCTGAGACCACAGTTAAAAACTGCTACCTTGTGCTATAAAATATTAGCAAATATTCATGACAGAATCGATGGTTTTGGCTGCCCAGTTTATTTTGCAACACGCCGATATAGTCTTCTTGAACTTTGTGTACCGTTGATAAATAATTTTATTTATTAGTGCTTCAACTTGATATTTAGTATAAAATATTTGTTGTATCATTATAATTGACTCACATTTAACTAATGTTAAGACGTAAGGAGCTTTCTGATAAGTAGTTAATGGCATGCTTGTTATGATTACCATCTAGCTGCTGTTCTTCTTTCTTGATGTAGTCTACTAGTCTGTTTCAAATAATACATTGCGTGCGGTACTATGTACGTGATACCAGCCGTTATTGTGCTAGAAAATGACTCCTCGCTTGTTCGTTAATTCTTTCAATTTGTCCAGTTTGGAGCAAAATCTTGTTGAATTAATGATTTTACATTATAGAAAGAGTTAGTAATAAATAAGAACGTCCAGCTTTTCTACCTTTACAAGGCCGAAAATCGAAAGCGTATAAGGTTAATATTTTCATAAAGCAACTAATTCTCATTGTCAATAACTAAAAAGGTTTTTATTTAGTTAATGAAACAAATCACACGTGGAAACAAAGAAGGGAGTTGCTTTCTGCCAGCGGAATGATTGACGCTGTCGAAATATGAGAGACAATTATGTATTATTAGTTGGGGAATGGTAATAACCTTCAAATCTTAACGAAAGGGTATATTACAGATTATCGCCAGTGTGGTTGAAGGGCCGTCTGTAATGCGGACGGACCTGGGTTTCATTCCCGGAGCTTTCTGATGCCTGGCAGGTGGCTTACTTAGTCCCTAAAAATAATTGAGTACCCGCGTTCACTCGAACAAGGGGTAAGGCGCGGTACTAGCCACATCGCCCCGCATCGAATGTGCGACGACTAGGCATAGTGGTAAACATATGAGGGTCTTAACCTCTCAGTTTGCAGGCCGTGCTTCCTATACTGGGAATTAGAGCCTTACCATTATTATATTAGAGATTTTTGTCAACAATGGCCTTAATGAGATCCGTATTTGTAATAGATGGGTCTTATGAATTACGATTACCAAATTAAATTTGTTAAACTACGTTATAACTCTCTGAACACTTGTAGTACCACTCCCATAAATAGTACAAATCTCTTTTTAGTGTCGTTAGCACTAATGTCTCTTTTATATACACAATATGACATATCATAAACGCTTCTACTAATTTTCAATATTTAAAGGCCTACAAGAGGATGGCTAATAAAACTTAATCAACGACAACTAAACGATGACTAAGAAGGCCAGAACTAACATCTAAGAGATAAGGTTTTTTCTTTATATAAATGCTGTTGATGCGATAGAATATGTCTAAATAACCTCATAACATAGTAGTCAACAAAACAATTTCTACTAATTCATTATAATCTTTGTTAACTTTCAAAAACCTGCAAGGCGTAGGCGAAAGTTAATATGATTACGATTCTATCTGTTTGTCTGTGTGTCTGTCTGTTTAAAATTATTTAACTGATTCACTTCATATTTGATTGGTAGATACCTTATATCGGTATCTTTCTCGGAATTATTTCAGAACGGTATATTTCACGTGAGCCGAGATATGGGGGTCATAAATCACATGCGTGGCTTGCTTTGCTTTCATAAGTTGTCTTTTAGGATTTTAATATTATCATTTTTTTTATTTTAAATTATTTATAAAATGTACTTAAAGAGAATGCTTAAAATTTTGTGTTGTACCTAAGAACAACATTAGGTTTGTCGATTGATGTTACATTTTCAAAGAGTTTAAGTTTCTAAGAATATTTTTATTTATTTTTAACCATTTGATCACCACAAGTATGACAGTCATTTCTGGATTTTTTCCCTTTAAGTAAAAGAAAAGTTTATTAAAATTGGGCAAAAACTTATACGAAACCCATATATTTTTATTTAGTTAGTGCACTAGCTTTGTAGTTTACTAAAAAGTATTTTATATGAAAACCTTCAGTTAGATCTAGTGGAGAGGCTACCCATTAGGCTATGCATAATTCGCCTGTAATAACGCATATTCAATGTGATGATTGTCTGAGCCCCTACCTGATAGTAATCTAGCATTATGTGATTACAGCTAATAATTGCCTTAATGAATACTAATGCTTTGTTTAATTCCGATTTAAATATTTATTAACAAATTTATATTATGTTTGCACTAAATCTAATATATGAGTTTTCTTAAAATGACCTGTAGTCTCAAAATTATTATATTATTATACTTGCATAACAACTAAACAGAAACGCTTTATCACTTTATTTTAATGTGCATAAACGGCTAAAAATAAAATTGTTTGCTTACACTAGAACATTTAATTTTGTGTCGATATTAATTAGAGCATATAAACGTAGCTAAAAATAATACAAGCATGTCAGTGTATTTCTGAAATTAACGCGTATAAGTCTGTAATATTTGTAGATCTGTATGTGTTTGCGACAGAAATATCGATAAATGGCTAATCTATAGGACCGAATAAGATTATAAGAATCATATTACATTTATTAAACTATATTTTCCTATTCCATAAATAGATATTAAACCAAATAGACTCGCTACAAAGTCGAAATGAGCTACTAATTTTACGTAGGAGTTATCAAAACATAAAAATGAAATACAAGGAAATATGTGTGGATAGGTGTGGTAAAAGTGAGTGTTATTAGATTTTCATACAATTCTTTATATTATTAACAGTAAAATAAATTAAACTTCCAACAAGTTTTATTATATCCATGTCTTTAGCTAAAAGGAATTTGCTTATATTTAAGTATAGCATGATACTTATTAAGTAATAAAGCACACAATCTCAAAAAATATATTTTAATACTCATGGTTTGACTTTCTGGGACCAGTTAATTACAAAATAAATCTTCACAGTATATATGGAAAATATTTTTATTTGACCAGAGACTTTAGTAAGCATTTTTGATCCAATCACTGATTTTAGAAGTCAAGAGTATTCAAATACATCTATTTTACTTAACAGATTCTCTAAAAATCAGATATTGTGTAACAGCAAACTGTAAGATGACGCTTAACCTTCCTATGACAAGATGACATTTTGTAACACAGAAGAATCCGTGGGGTTGCTTGCTAACCCCATTTGTAAAACTCTTAATTAATTTACTGTATGGAACAAAACTCTAAAATAACTCTAAGCACTTTTATTAATGAATTAGAGAAGTTTTTTTACAACTATTAATAGCTTAGAAATGGTCAATATTTTAAATTAGTTACTATAATGATGTGATCATTACAAAAAAATTATTAGAGCACTTTTTAGTAGTTTTATTTTTAAATTCTCAAGGACAGGCAACACAGCAAGATATCCTAGTTTTACAGCAAATGTAACGGAGTCTTTTATATTTTTAACAAATGCTTTCTAAACTGTTTACAACTCGCATAATTTTTAAATTTTTTTGATAAGGCAACTACATGGGAAAATAAAACTAACAGCCATTGTATAGTATGTTCTCGAATATTACGATACGAAACAGTTGATGGGTTTACTTATTGTAACTTTACTTATTGTAATGTAATGTTATTTTGCGCTCTATCCAACACATTTAAATTAAAATATTATGTTGATAGTAACAATATAGATTAATTTTGCTTGGGCACATAACAAACCATTATCGCATCTTTAATATAAATATATAGTAGTGTTTCAGTACGGTTAATGGTTTCTATTTGGATAAAATTTTAGTCAGATCTTTTTTTGATTGAGTTTTTGAGAGCAGAGTAGTGTGATCAGCAAAAGTCCTTATATACATATAAAATGTTCTAGGTATGTCTGCAGTATATAATAAATGTATAATAAGATTCCTAAAACATTTCCTTGGGGCACTCCAGAAGTAATTGGATGAATATAAAAATAACGTTGTCCATTTTTTCTTAATAAGTAAAAAATTGCTTGAAATATGATTTTATATTGCATAAGAGGCTACTATGCCAAAACTTGTTAAAGGCCTGCTTATTATCTATAAACACAGCTAGACAGTACGACTTTCCTTGAAAGCCGTGGTAATTATATTGAACACGACGTACTGCTTTATGGTGGAGTGATTCTTGAATCCGAATTGGTGGTCTAGGACGCAGTTCTCTAGCGAATGGGTTTAAGTTAATCTTTTAGTTAGTAGCTCCTCTTGTGGGTTGAGATTTGCAGCAATAAATTTAGTCGGCCGTAGAATGCGACCTTTTTTCCCCTGGTTTTAATATTAATTTTATCTGCGCAAATTGTAATGGTGTTAGCCAGTATTTAATACGTAATATAGAGTTGAGAAGGTTAATGAGAATAGTATACCATTTCTTAGTGTTAGTAAATTTGCGAATACCTTATTAGTTATTAAGTCGTAACTAGAAGTCTTATTGTTTTTAAAATGTTAAATTTTTGTATATATCTCCGTAGTGATAGTCTTTAATAGAAAGTAATAGTTGTAAAGTTAGCGAAATATCGAGCTTTTTTTGAACATTTGTGGCCCATTCAGTGTTTGGTTTCCTTAGAGGAGAATTTGATGTTGCAGCCTCTTATTTGTTTTAGATATTTTCCAAATACTATTGATTATTCGTGGTAATGCAGCTAAATAGCGATGAAAAAATATTTGGGCGTTACAATCCGCAAGCAAAATTATAAAAAATGGAATATAACACAAAACACATGCAAGATGTGCAGCGTATTACGTAACGTTGGACAAGCTCACCTAGCGAATTACCGAGGCTGTAATTACAAAACAACTTCAAAAAAGAAGAGAAAGCCCTAAAAGAGAAAAATAGAAACAATTCAAGAACAACTATCGTACAAGAAGCAAGAGTAATAGAATAAACTTAACAGAATTTTTCTACTCTACCAAAGACATTTACGTACAAACGGTAAAAGGCAAGCCGCTACCAAGCACAACAAAAGAAACAAAACTAAATGCAAACAATTCTAGGTAAAATTAATAGAGTTCAAAACTGAAACCAGCAATAAAGCATCTGTCAAAAGTAATAAATAAAGATGGCGACTGGGGTTAAAAATTAGACATCTGTCTAGTTTCGAATACATACTTTATCAAAGAAAACCACCTGAACATAAAAGGGTACAAGTTGTACCACATCATTTACCCAAACAATACAGCTAGGGTGGATCATCGGTAATAATAAAAGATAACATTAAATACTTTGAAGATATTAATTATAAAACACGCGAGATACAAACATCAGCTGTAAAAATCCGTACAAAATCTAAAGATTATACAGTTGTTGCAATTTATTGCCCACCTATTTTACGCTAGAAAAAGAGGATTACCTCAGACTCTTTCAAACACTAGGAGATTACTTTATAATTGGAGGCGATTTTAATGTTAGCTCCTCACCACCAAAGGTAAACAACTGTACGAAGCAATCAAGCAGGCAAAATGTGCATGTCATTCTACTGGTAAGCCTACGTACTGGCTATTAGATATTAATAAAATAACAGATCTGATCTACTTCCTCATACTGAAAGGCATATCTTCCAACTACATCAGTATAGCAGATAACTATGACCTATCGTCAGACCACTCGCCTATCATCTTGACAGTAAGCGAAACTGTTATTGCTAAAGAACAACCGCCCACTTTTACCAACAAAATCTGGGAGACTGGGAGGGATTTAGAGTAGAACTTAAACATAGAATCAAGCTAAATACTCCTCTAAAGACGAGAGACCAACTGGATAACGAGGTAGACCAACTAGTCGTGGATCTGCAACAAGCAGCATTGAACAACACTCTCTTAGTGAAGAAAAAGGAAATCGCAATAAACTGCCCGAAAAAGATAAGAGAAATAGTAGCATAGAAAAGAAAAGCCAGAAAACGATGGCAGCAATCAAGAGTACCAGAAGACAAAAGGTGACTAAATGCATTGATCCAACAAATCAGCATGAAGCAGACCTGTTCGCGGAGTACTTGGCTAATATCTTCCAGTCACACCCCTAACAGTTCTTGAAAGAGCTCCCAAAAAAGAAATTGTTAAGCTACATACCTGATTTACATACCTGATTAATGCAGCGTTCCGACATGCAATAGAAGGTAGCGGAAGTAATAATGATTCCAAAGCCTGGAAAACTTGAGAAAACATTTTACCAACCAATCTCGTTGCTGCCAACGATATCACAGATATTCGAGAAGTTTTTGTCAATACAACTAAAGTTGCTGGTTGACGAAAACAAACTGATTGCAAACCATAAATTTGGGTTTAGAAACAAGCACTCTACAATTGACCAGGTTCATAGAATCACGAGATAATCGAAAGTGCACTTGAAGAAAAAAAATGTTTTATTATATTTCTCGACGTCGCTCAAGCGTTCGATAAAGTCTAGTACGAAGGACTGATCTATAAGATAGATAAAATCGTGCCTGAAGAACAGTCATCTATTGAAATATATAAAAAATATTGAAATATATATAATAAAAGATATATTAACTGTTGTGCCGCAAGAGAGCGTATTAGAGCCTTTCCTACACCTCCTATATACGATGACATACCAGACAAGGAAGAAACCACAATCGCAACCTTTGCTGACCCACGGCTATCATAGCGGTAGACGACAGCCTTGATAACGTAACAACTAAACTACAAACCTCTACAGATAAGATCAGCAACTGGACTATGAAGTACAGAATCAAACTAAACAAAGCAAAATCAATGCACGTCAACTATACTAATAAAAGATCAACAATCTACCTATCCCAGTTAATCAGAGGTACGTTACCACATGAGAATAATGCAAAATACCTAGGCATGACACTAGATGCGAAGCTGAGGTGGAAATAACACGCTAAAAAGAAAATAGATCAACTTAACATGAAGTTTACGAAAATTTATTGGCTAATTTGGAGGCACTCTAAGTTATCGATACATAACAAACTATTACTGTACAAACAAGTGCTAAAACCAGTTTCGACGTACCAGGTACAACTATGGGGATGTACCAAGAGAAGTAATAAATTAATGATACAAAGATTTAAAAACAAAATACTATAAAGCATTGTTAATGCCCCGTGGTATGTACGAAATGAAGACATACACACGGATTTAAAAATTGCTTCGATTATTAATAATAAAATTGTTAGATAGACTTAAGCTTAGTCTAGTTGCAATTACCGCCTAGCAAGGTGCTAAATAAAAAAAAATTAAATACGTCAGCAAAGGAACAACTAAATGAAGTTATTATTGAACCCATAGTGATACAATAATCTACAAAAAGTGTGTATACCTTCAAGAATTAAAATACAAATGAAAAATAAATAGCCAAATCAATGAAGAAAAAAGAAAAGAAATGGAGTTTGGTATAAATTATATTAATGAGCAAAATGAATGGAAGGAGAAGATATTGCTACTTATATTAGATTAAAAAAGATAAATAAGACAATATGTAAATTAGTTATTTAGTGAATCATACCGCAATAGAACAAATAGGTGAATGAACCAAATATAAACTGAAATTCCTTTTTTCTTACCGCAAAGTGAACGAAAAGAGGCGCAGCTTCTGAGTCTTGTAGGTGAGTTTCTTCTTCGCACTACCACTTCTTTAGTCAGTATCGTGATGTCAAAAGAAGAGACATTCGTTATTATTCCGGATTATTATCAAGCTTCTCACGACAGAGGGTTTAAACTGTTCCAAACTTTAAGAAGCACAGTTTGGGAACAAAAACTTTACAAAGATTTAAGTGCACGTGCAGCATAAATAATATTTGGGAAGGACAAGAAGCAGCTGAAAATAAAGGTTGCTGACGTCGGCAAGGACCAGCGTGGCTGAGGAGAATATTTGTATTATTCCCGATAAAAAATTAAGGCAACACTAGAACATCTTCTTTACAGTCCGGACTTATTGCTCTTCGACTATCGTTTGTTGGGATCACTAAAAGAAGCATTTGGGCATAGGAATTTGACAACGATGTTTATCTAAGGCAGGAATTTTTGTAGAAAAATAACATGTGTTTATATTTTTATGATTTATATTTGATTTACTTACGTATGAGCAATGTATGTTGTTATATAATCACACGAACATACACATTCAGTTTTATAACAATGGTCCCTTAATGTATTTACATTGGTTCATTTTCTGTATTTTACTTTAAAATGTAAACTGTTAGTTGGTATAAAACAAAGAAAATAATGTTAATTTAATGTAAAATAAAATTAACAACAAAAGAATTATTTTGAAAACAGAAATAAATTAAAAATCTATAATAGTCTTCAAGCCATTAAATAAGCAGATTTCAAATGTCTACGGATTTGATTTTTGATTCAAATTATCTATTACATTTAAAAGCGTATTTTGGTGGAAATTTTAAACAGAGGCGCACGAAAAACAACATCCGAAAAACGCCATGCATTAGATTCATCAAGTAAAAAGTACTTTTTAATGTTGACTGGTTTGAAGTACACAAAAGGGCCCTTGACTTTAATTAATGAGCGGTTACCTCGACAACGGCAGTCTTCGTTAGCTATAAACGAGGAGAGGCCAATTTATGCAGGCATGCAAATTTAAAACAAAAGCTTACGTACCATACCCGCTAAACACTTTAGCATATTGTCATGGCCACATTCTATGTATTTCCCGTAATGCAAATACTGAATTTGGGAAGGACTTATTCCAATTTTTTACATATTACGAGAACAAAAATGTTTTTTTGTTTAGATTATTACGTCATATACTATTTAGCAGTTTTATATAGATTATATAAAATAAGTTATATTAAGTTAGAAAAAAATTCTCTCATATTTTCTTTGAGTGCTTGAATCGTTGCTGGAGTATCGACAGTGTCGTCTATATAATCTCTCACGGAATAACGAAATTGTTTCACAAATTGTCTACGACGTCAACTTCCAAGCAAAAAAATAAGTAAGCATATCATGATAACGCATACCATTTACTGAAACAGTCCCACCAGCCCCATTCTCAAAGATATACGGATCAATCGTACCCCCAACCCGAAAAATCACACCAAATTATGACTTATTGCAGACAAAGAATTTTTATTGGATTTTCAAACCCTCAGAAGCGACAATTTTGCTTGTTTACATACCCATTAAGGTAAAAACGAGCTTCATCAGTCAGAACAATTTTCCTGAAAAAATGGATAACAGTTTATTGCGTCTCAAGCATCAAATTAAAAATATATGGCGTAGTTCAAATCTGCTAGCATAAGTTCTTGTGTTAGTTGAACTTTGTAAGGCTTTGGTTCCACATTTTTGAGCAATATACGATGTAGACTATATTGGAAAATGCACAATTTTAGCAAATGTCTTGAATTTGATATTTTCAACAGATTTGCTTGGCCGAACTTTGACCGAAAAGCTCGATTTTTTCAATTGCTGTGTTTCATTTTGACCGAAAAGTGCATGAAATTAAGAACTGAATTTAGACAATTTTAATATGTTGTGCAAACATATATCGGTCAGTCATATAGTTTACACTATTGGCTTGTCGAAAAATGGCAGTTTTAACCTTAATTGGTAAAAATAAGGCAAAATTTAAAATAACGCCTCTTAATTGACGACTATTTAATTCAATTTAAAGACAATAAGTCCATATCCTACAGCCAGTAATGCGTTATTCCTCTTTTAAATAATTTGTTTAATATAATTCTCTACTACTTTCTAATAAACAAAATTTGAATATTTAAATTACTATCAAATCGGCCCAAGCATCGCCACAATGAATTTAACACCCGTTTTTCGCAATTTCACGAAATTCCGCCGTAAAACGGCGCTGTTCATTGAGCAGCACGCGGCGAAAGTAGGGTACCAACAAAGGGAAATATACAACCGAGCCTCGCGTCCTTATTATATAATATATAAGGCTTTTTAGACCATTGTCGAGTGAAAAATAGCAGAGAGGAGGCGCAGGTAGGGAAAGCATCTCGGCTGGGACGTGAAAAACCGATGCGGAGAGAGCACTCCATCACTATTCCGAATGGACGTTTATAAAGCAGAAGTGCCCTTGATGATAGCACACAAAAAGATTACTCGTTAGGGCGCCTTTGAGACGCGCGCTCCATCAAAAAACAATATAGCGCTGGCCGTCAAAGATTAATAGCGCCCCGTCCGATCGACAGACGAAATAAGTTGAGCTCGTATAGCTCGGCTTGAGTGCGTTGAGCATGGCGCGACCTTTGAATTCAATTAGAAAAGTGTGCCGTCCTTGTGCGCGCATTGAAAGCCTTAAATCTGATAAAGCTCAAAATCCTTTTTTATGTTTTTGTAAATAATCTTTAAAGATAAAATTAGTGTCTTGTTGCATTTGTATATAACTGCTTACACTACTGTTTATTGAAATAGCAGAACAGAGGAAAAAAGCAAATCAACAACTTAAAACTTCGCAGATTTGTTTAATATATTGTAGAAGGCAAACAAAGATTAAATTTATAAAAAATTTGCATAAATATTTACATATATTTAATAATGTATGGCCTCATTTTAGGATTTTGTGTGTATCAAGTCAAAAAAATCAACAAATAGTACCTTGATGAATTAAAATGTATTCATTATTAACAAGCTCTGCTATATTACGTTGTTCTGAAATGATCCGCTGTTTGGCTATTGAAATATAATTTTGTTGATGATATCGAACAAAAACAACACAAAACAATTAATCAAAGTATTCTCCCTCAACATCGATTACTTCCTGCCATTTTTCCAGCAGTTCCATGAACCCTCGGTGGTAAAAGCTTGCATTCTTTGAATCAAAAATTCTTCAATGCTATCTGTCACATCTTCAAAAGTTACAAAGACCATTCCTTTTAAAAAATGTTGCATTGACCGGAAGAAATGGAAATTACTCGGGGCAAGATTCGGGGAGTCTGAATGTTTGCATTGGTCATTTTGGAACGGTGCATTGTTGTCCAAAAAACAACTTTATTTTGACGGCGCGGACTTAAACAGCGATTTAATTCATCCAGCTGCCCACAATAAACTTCAGAATTGATCGCTTGACCTTCAAGAAGCTCCCAGTATTCAACTCCACGAGCAGACCAAATAACGCAAAGCTACGCCTTCTTTTGTGTTGGTTTTGTTCCTGGTTTAACCCATCCAATATGTAAATCCGGATTCTTTGTAGCTTACCCACTTTTTGTCTTCCGTAATCAAGCAATTGGCCAAAAATGGATTCTCCTTTTGACGGCCCACCAAAACTTGAGAACAATTCGCTTGCTTGGTCTTTTGACGATCCGTGAGTTCATGGGGCACCAAGCGTGTCTTTCTTCAAACCTTTCCACGCTCATTCAAAATGTCAAAGGTCGTGCTGTTGGTGCATTCAAATTGGCCGGCTAACATGCGCGTTGACAACGATAGAGAATCTTCAATTGCTGCAAGGACCGCATTTCGATCGATTTCTCGCGGTCGGCCGGTTTCTTTCTGGTGACTGAGGTCTTCGTTGCCAGTTTTTAATTCTCCAAAGCAATCCCAAACTGTTGTCTCTGCAAGTGTACTTGACCCAAAGCCCCATTAATTTGGCGACAAGCTTCAGTCGCACTTGAACCCAATTCATGTAACATCCACAATCGTTTTTGCTAACAGGAAAGCTCCAACTGAAACAAATATACAAGTGTTATATATCCAAATATGCGGGAGAATGCGAGTTTTCTAACGATACCAAAAATATGCAATAATATTGGAAAATTATATCAAAATAACCAATCAGAGGATAATTTTCGAACAACCTAATAATTCAGTCAGATTTCTGTTGTGGATTACGCTATACCCTTTGTGCAAATATATTCCCTAGATTTTTAATCAATGGATAATTGGGCCGGTCATGGGAGAGTTTCCATTGTGTTTTATCGAAGAAAGTTTATTATGTCACGTGCCACATCTAATCTAGCATTGTCTTGTTGAAAGATTAATTGTAGGTCAAGTGGTAATGCTATGGTAATTGCTATCATAAGCATACCATAATACTCATAATGAGGTTTATATAAAGTTGTCTCACTCCCGTTCTTTGCGTGTACGACGCATTAATGTCAGACTAACGTTTCAATGTAAAAGATATTTAGATTCATGAAAAAAATTCTATACACCTAGTGTATTATATTGTATTATATCCTTTGTTACTAATGCAAAGAAGTCGGTGGCAGCCGCAAAAAAAGATCATTGTACTGTTGGTGCCATTGCGAGTAATTGACTTTGAATAAAGAAGATGGTACTGTGTAGTGGTCACCATTGTTGCGCTAGAGCACAAAGTCGCACTATGGTGTGTAACTGCAGACCTCTAAAGACGGTAATCCTGCCAATTGGTTTCATATTTGCACCACAATATTGCCATGACAATCAATTCCTTGGCCTCTTCATGTATACCAACAATACATGCTCTTCCAACTTTGTCGACGACGAGCCATTCTTACATAGTGTGAGTTACATGTGCCGAATCTGAATGAGTAAGAACACACGGTTTCCTAAACTTGGATTGACTTTATATATCAGCGCGTGATATTTAAGCAGCTCAAAACTGGTTTTACAGGGTTTTTTTCTTGTAACATCTGACAATTTCTTATTGTTTGAGCTCCGTATGTGCACCCACAACACGGTTGGAGTCCTAGAAGGCATTATGTGGATTGTTTACGCGTGACATCTAAACGCTACTTGCGATGCCTAAGAGCTTTACAATCTTCATAATATCTGTTAGCCCGTACACGCATAAGGCTATATCGGTTGCAATATTTACCATGTTTTTTTGCTTGATACCACTCTTTAAGCAATTGTGCTATTTTGAGTGTAACCTTCGATGCTCATAGATTGGTTTAACGGTATTAAAACTACTTGCGGAAGAGCCGGTTTATGCATGTATTAAAGCAGAGAATAAGTGGATTTTGCTTTCTTATCACAAACACCACGACTCTTTACCGGTCATTTTTTGTGTTGCCGCTTTTCATTAGTAGAAATCTTATGATAGATTGTCATCTAGATTTTATTTCTCATATTCTATACTGACGTGTGATTTCGGTGGATAGCTAAACCGAAATATGTAAAAACTTATCTATAAGCTTTTGGTTAATTATCCTTTTCCCCGAGATCTTTTGTTATCATTTTCAAATTATGAAGACGAGTACCCATTTGTTTTTGGACATGATCGATACATTTCTATCTGGTTATAAGGAAATTTTCATATGGTGGTGGATATAAAATGCCTCTAAACGACTTTGAATCTTTGTAATATAGGAAGCATATTGTACGGAATACAGAACATTTTGATGATTGAGTTTAATGTTTGCTTCACACATCTGTTTGTGAGTTTGGAACCATTCTTTATAGTATGCAGTATCAATCTCTTTTTCAACAATTTATAAGATATACAATACTTAGGTTTCACATTTTTATCAGTTACGCTTTTAGTATTTTATTTAATAAGCGTTACCAAGCCGTATAGAGATGAAAACAGCGCTTTTTCCATGTCCCGTCCACAAATACAGTTAGACCACTTATTATATGCTCGATAAAACACCTATAGTTAGAATATTATAATCTGCTATTAAATAGCTTCTTAAGTTCCCGAAAGTATAAGCATTAGAACAGCGCGATGAGCTAATGCACTGCGTAAGTAGCAACTATACTAGATAGATAGATATATTAGATACAAGCTCAAGACATCGGTCAAGCCAAAAAAATTTCAATTTTTTAAAAATTTTAGAGTAGTATCTTCCCTTATTTTAATATAAAAGTTTCAATGCGATATAAACTATTTTTAATGGACCTGAAGTTAAATGTAATGCTTTATTATACGAATCAAATCACATACAAATATTTTTTCTATAAGTTTGTAAACAACTGTAAGATATGTAGTATACATACGAAAGAAAATAAGTTAAATAAGTTAGAGCGGCAACTCTTAATTCATTCTTCTTACGCTTTTCTTCAAGTAGTTGATCAAAGCGTCCTTTTCAGAATCTTAATAAAACTGTGGCCGTCACCATCCTAACTGGTAAAACCATTTTTGTCTTGATCAGCGCTTTAATACCTCTTTTGTGCACTATTTTACTTCTGCTTTCTACCTGATAATATAGTGATAAATCTGTTTCGTTTACGGTATAAAATCTTCATATTTATATTGATGCAAAAATTCAAATTTACGTTTTTTTTATTAGAAATATTATTCGATCAGATGGTGTGTCCTACCATTTTAGCAATCTCGTGTACTTTTATTTGGCGGATTTCCATAACGATATCGTAAACTAAATCTGGGTAATGATTTCAACTAAGCATTCACAGCAAGTTATATTTTAATGCACATTTAAATTTATTTTTTCAAAAATAGTCTTCATCAATGGTACACAGTTTCCGTGGGCTTCGTCCAATTCTACCTTAATCTACGCAGTCTTCCATTTTTTATAGATGAAAGTACTTCATCACAACACAAAACTTATTTATTTTGTTTTCTTAGTTCCTTTGCAGAGTTAACATTAAACATTTTTTGCGAAATGTTCTCAAATTTTGACTGTTTTTATTTGCAGTCACACTACCAAAGAAGTTGCAACGTCATCCCATATAAACATGGCTGACAGATTATGTTTTTCAAGTATTCTCACAAAAAATAGTTCCTAGAGATCAAATTGGATGGCTTTGAAGTTGTATAATCCTCTTCGAATTTATTTTTTATTAAAGTAAAATTTAAATGCTCTTTCGCAGCTATAACCGCTTATGGTGGTGCTTCGTCTTGCATTACCCATCGTTGCGCCTTTTTAAAGATTCTACAAAAGCAAAGAAAAGGAGTGGGCTAAGAAATCATGCGTATGCTGCCCTTATTAAATGTTTTTTTTTTTAAATGGGCTTTATTAAACTGTCTTTAAAGATACTCGTCTAAATTAAAAGAAATTTGATGTCTGATTTGAACAGAGACGTATGAGTTTTACTTTGTGTTGAAAATTAAAAATATGGTTTTAGATATTTAATTTCATTTGTAAAAAAGCATTTTCGGTTTATGTATAAACCGTTGTCTGTATCTTTAACATAGAAATTGTTGTAAATCATTTAATGCGTTATAGAAGTTTCTTTTTAATTAAATCATTATCTGGCAATAGCCAATGAAGATTAGGGCTCCAGGAACATTTCAACATAAACATATTTTATTATATAAGCGTTATTGTTTATGCGACCATACATATGCCATTTATGAATCTTGTAAAAGAATATAATAATTTTGTTAAGCTTTATTAATATTTATTGACAAATGCCAAACTTTCATTCAAATGATTTATTATCAATATCAATATGATTATGATCTTTTAACTTATAAGGGAAGGTTCCCACGTGTCAATCCTGGAATTGAATGAAAAGTTGTTTTTTGTGCTTGAGGTATTGTGGTTTTTGTTTTGTCATTGGACGTTGAGGCCACTTTCTGGCCGATTAAAATTTGGTCACACTGCCAATGTTTGAATGAGGTGGCGCTTTTATAAAACAGTAAGATTCGCAGTCTTGATACACTTCCAATTAACATCTTTTATTTTTTTATTAGCTGACATTATTAACATTCTAAAAAACTTGCTTCTCTTCATCGCTATATCCAATTTTTATCCAAGGATACTTCCGCATGGCTTTAAACACCGGTGACTGTAATTAATTAAATGCAAATGGTGCATTGCAAGTATGTTGAGTTTTCTGCGTATGTTCAAATCAAACAAATTGTTGAACAAAATCGTACATTGCTTTCACTAAAATCTTGAGCTGTCTAAAGAAGTATACATGCAATGGCCGAACCATTCCAGTCGTTTTCGGAGGTATAGTTGACTATTTGCACTGCCCATCAAAGCATTGATCCAACAGGGTTTGGTCTTTTTGTTCAGCCTATGAATCTTGCATTAACACAAATGGCTGATTTCCAATTAGAGTTTTCACGCATTCATTGTAGATCTGCTTTACCCACTCTTTTGACATTGTATCAGAGGAGCTGCATTTTACAATAAGATTTGGCATTAGGTTGTTTCGCAAAGTTTTTCCGAAAGCACCACCGGTTTCTTGTAACACGACGAATAGTTTACCAACAAGCTTTCCAGACGTCGTCAGCAATGGCTGCACCGTGTAGCTGTATGTTTCGCAGTTCATTGCTTTTGCTTAAAGTAACACCTTTTTCTTGTTATATGTTTTAACGTTTTGCACTATATGTCATCCAATAATCCAAAGCGTTGTTTTTCTGCTACCGAGTCCTCGAGTCATGTCCGCTTGTTTCCATGTTATCCACTTCCTCATCACTATCAGGGAATCTGAAAGCTCGTTGTCTTCGTTCTCCGAATCCTCACGATGATAATCCAAATAGTCGAAAAAATTCATGTTGTCTGGATGAATTAGTTGCTCTTAAAGCGTTGCAAACAACATTCGTGCAATCTTCTTCTTCTATTATATTGCTGGGGTTCATTGTCGCACATTTCTAAAAGAAACCTCGCACAGCCGCTTGACTTCGATCCAAATGTTCTTTGGGTTAAGCATTTTTGGAATACCTACAAAGAAAGCAGTATGAGAATACGCTAGCTAACCCACAACATATAACCTTTTTTTTCACGCAGGGGAATTGCATTGAAATGCATTGAATTGCATACCCGGCCGCCGTCGTGTGAAAGACAGGCGGCGGGTTATGTGGGCCTCTCCTTCCCAGAAGGGGAAGGCCTACCAAAACTAAAAACCCTTGCGTTTCCCTCCTTGTCGATAGGTTAGGGGTCGCTGGGTCGCTCTAGGCATTCTACAGCTTCCCCCACGACGCAGTTATTTCCCCCAGATGTACGCGGCCCACGGTCCCTGAGGCTTGGTGCGTCCCAGTACCTGGGCGTCCCGCTACCGCTGGTGTAAGCTCGACAACTCCTTGCCGGTACGGTTTGCTCTTCTTCTCGGTCCGGCCGGTTAAGGCAAGACCCCTACGTCCTAACGAGCTGTACGGCGTGGCCGCGGCGCTCGAGGGCCGCAGGTTGGCCGGCGGGGCTAAAGCCGCGCGTTGTGTCCGGCCAGACGCACCTAGTGCAGTGTACCGAAGACCCCGACCCGGGCTAATGCCCCGGCGACCTTGGATCTTCGGATTTTCCCTCCTACCTCTTGCGAGGTTTGCTCCTCCTGTCCGGCCGATTAAGGCAAGACCTCTTCGTCCAGTCGAATTGTAAAACATGGCCACAGCACTCGGGGGCGCAGGTTGGCGGGGGCTGGAGCCTCTCTGACCGAACGTGAAACTTGTGTCCGGCCAGACCCGCCGTGGTCGAAGACCCCGACCCGGGCTAATGCCCCGGCGGCCTTGCGTCTTCGGTTGAACCCTCCTTCCTATTGCGAGGTTTGCTCTCTTGGTCCGGCCGGTTAAGGCAAGACCCCTGCGTCCGGTCGAGCCGTGGAACATGGCCACTACCGACTTCCGACTTGGGACCGCTTAGCTTCACCCGGTCTGTCCGGGCTACTGAGCTCCCCCGCCGCGACAAGGCGGATCCCCTGGGGAGACAACATACAAACTAATCTAACCTAACCCAACCTAATCTATCCTAACAATGTGTGAACCTCTATCGTCCTATGATTTTCGTGTCCTCTCGCCGGTGTCCCGAATGCAATGTCTATCATCGACAGGCATACGGGACCGGGTTATGATCCGGCCTTAAACTGGCTTTAACGTCCAATGTCGGAAAAAATCCAGGATTGACCCCTGGAAACTTTCCCTTATTAGTTTGGCTTCAACACGCGTTTAACAAGTGTTCAATAATTATTTTTGAGACTTTAAAACATAAATATTAGTATTACGTCAACTGAAATTCCTTTTTACACGATACGAAATGAACAGAAAGAAACACGGATTCTGAGCATTGTGGGTAGGGACGCCTAAATGTAATTCCACCTGTAGAATATCTTCCATTACCGATTTTTTAGTCTTTATGATTATGTTATAACAAGAAGTATCTTTGTTTATTATACAACGAGCTACTATCAAGAAAAAGGACGTAAAATCGTTTGAAATTTTAAAACAGTTTTGAGCACCATTAAGAAAAACTACGTGCATGCATAATAAGAAATGTTCGCATGGCAGTTGAAAAGGAAAATCGCCCACATTACCCAAGAATTAGCTTGACTAAGAAAAACGTTCGCATTTTTCGCAGTCTTCTCGAAAATGACGGCCTATTAGCGGTGTCGTCGAAAAAGGTGCGAATTTTTAATCCAAAACCATTATTCTGCTTTACTACAACACCTAGCCCCATATAACTGTCCAAACATAACACAACATTAAGTATTTGTTCTAAGCTGCACTAAAGTACCCTCTCTACAGCCTGACCATATTGTTCTGTAATTATTATTTATATGTACCACTACACGAAGAACTTGAGGGCTAGAAGTTTGATGACGATGTTGATGGTATCCCAACTATGTAGAGAAATGATTTTGTATGTATGCTTTTTGATGGTGTGCTAAATTAAAAAAATAATTCCGATTGATATTTGATTCGCCTATGTAATTAATTTTAACAAAAATATTTTGATACGCAATCATTTCGAGACGATTACTTTTTACAATGCTCAAATTGGAGACGAAATTCGTATGTTTACTTATAATGTAAAAACTCAAAATCAGTCGTAGATTTGGTGTAATGTCATCACAAGAACTATAAAAGTATAATCAAGGTACAAACCTTAAAGAATTAATGGAATTACGTGCTAGGATCATATAGGTAATATTTTTCTTAATTGTTTTGTATCACAACTACAAACAATTAAATCATGAAGGTTTAAAAAGCCATGCAGACTCTTAGATAACACAGAAATTGGGATAATTAATTATATTTTATTTAACACTTAATTCTGTAGTTAATTCATTTGGATTGACCAACAAAAAAGTTATAAAAACATCAAATTTTATTTGATTAATAAGTTGAATTGACTAAAATAGTAGGCAACATGCGAATTTTAAAATTAAATTAAATCAGTGGGATCGGCGAAAATATATAACAAAATTATTAAGCAAAGATTATAAAAAAAAAACTGTTATATTGCATTCGATTTCTATTCTTAAATCTTATTTAAAGGTAAATAGCATATTAGGCGCGCAACTTAATCCTAACGTCAATCAATTATAGCATGTACTTAAGTACACATAATGTGCTTGACGGTTAGTCATAATAAAGCTCTATCTATCAGATTTACAACAGATGGCAAAAGATTTCCAACTTACCAACAAAATAAAAAAAACAGTAATAAAACCAAAACAATTTTAAAAATGGGATTACTGTTTCATAGAGTCAAATCATAAAAAAACAGTTTTAAATGTCTATAGAAGCTGGGAAAAATTCAAAAAGTTCCCGAAAATTAACGGGTGAGAATAAGAATAAACACCGTGGTATTGCTTAAAAGGTTGGGAAATTTTATTATACCAGGCGTATTAGGCAGACTTGGCCCTTCAGACAATTACTACCTTTAAATTCCTGATTAACATCCACTTTATTTCTGTCGAAGATGTCGAGAAGACTGATCGAGTTTGTTTGGGGTGTAATTTGTAAGGGTGGTGCAAATGTGTAGAAAGAGGGGGGTTATTATTTAGAGGTTTGATAAGTAGTCGACTTTTTATAAAAAAGATCAAGAACTAAATTGCGCACATGATATTTTAGCATACCATGGCACTTTTGGTTAAAAGTGGCATTCTGATAATCTAAATTGTAAACATATACAAACTGGCAATATAAAAAATAAAATTTTGATGGTAAATAGGTATGGGAAATAAGCATGGTTATAAGAAAAGCAGCTAAAATATCTAAACTGCTTTACGAAGCAGCATAGTATTAGATAAAAGTCAAGAACAGAAAACGCAACGGTCATGAATCTAGCAAACACAATACTTACATACAGAAGTAGGATTAATACTTTAAAATTGAGTCTGTTAACATATTTGTGAACTTTCTGGTACTGTTTGCATATCTACTTTAAATATTGGAAGCAAATAATGAATGTTCCTTTTGTCTAAATTAAGTAAACAAAGATGGCAACATCCTTTCTCTGATTTTGCAATTTTTGTCAGCAATTCACTATTAAAATTATGTGAATTCTCAGAATTTACTAATAAAACTATTTCTATCAATACGCCGTTGAAGAAAGTATAATAGAAATTGGCCGCGACTAAACATGAAATGTAAAGCACGAAATTCTAACAAAGCTTCACCATTATATTTTGTAGATTTAAAACACAAAGACAAAGATATCTATAAGGTTAAACTACTTCTGTATATCAGTGTCGATTTAGATATGTTAAGTGAAGGATTCTTAAAAATATAAAATACCAACTTCTTTGGACATATCAAATAACAAATGTTCTTGGAAAATAAGACATCCTTGTAATTGCAAAAAACCACAACCACCCAATTATCGAGGCTGTATGTATTGTACAGGTTCAACAAAACTACATTAAACCATACGTAAATTTATCAAATCCCTTGGCAAATATATTTTTAGTAGGCAGTAATTTTAATGTCAAGAATGTTTAGTGGATCGTTAGATTTCTAATGATGAAAGAACTTGAGTGATTAGCCACCACAGACGAAAAAGCAATATGAACTACACACCTACGGGCGGATCCACTTACTGGTTCACTAATCAGAATCGCTTTATTTGACTTACGCATCATTAAATGTCTCAATACCTCCAAACATTTGGCGCCAAACCCTACCTTAATTTAACCTCTGGTCATGTTCAAATTATCATAACCATGTATAACAATATATTGCAAGCCTTTGCTCAAATGTGCCATAACTCTCCATGTTACAAGTTACAACTTTGGCTACCTCACAAAATGTAATGTCTTTTCAAAGGTTACAACACCGGCAGATAATTTTTGTTAAACATCAAGATAAAATTACTAGTCTTCATAAAATTAGATTACAGGTACCCCAAGAAAGCATCTTTCGATTAATTATATATCTGAGGTAAACGGCCGATCTTCAGATATCAAGGCTGACTACAACTGCATATGCAGATGACACGATCATCTTGTTATCACGCATTAACCCGACTTTTGACTTACGGAGCAGCTTAAAACAGTTTCGATTTTGGGCCATAAAATAGAGAATAAAGGTTAATGACCAAAAAAAGTTTATGTGACTATATAAAATCATCAATTGCCTCAAGTGGAACATACAAAATGTTTAAGTATCCGCCTAGATAAACGTTTCACATGACATAAACACATTTTCATAATGCTAAAGCAATTAGATTTTAAACTTAGATAAATGTATTGGTTGATTAAACGAACATGACATTGAAAAACAAATCTCCTTAAAGTCATATTAAAATTCATATGAACTTATAGGGTATCGTTATGAGAGGTAATCGATTGTTCCAAAATCGAAATTTTGCAACAATTTTCAAACCAAGTGCTTTGTATGTTAGTGGACACTCCCTGGTCCGTTTAAATACTAAAAATATTTTCGGTAGTAAAAACTAAAAGTAAAACAAAGGTAAAATGTTTTAGTACATAAAAGCTAAGATAGAAAGACCAAACTGTAGATTGTTAATTTTTTTACTGCAGTTACAACGGAATTGATGCACCTAATAACTAACTAGCAGGAAGTGAAATTGCCCAAAATCCAACGTCCTCCTTAAAAAATACGTTCCCGGCCTAGTTATTTATTAAATCATTAGAACGGCTTGTCGCAGGCCAGATTTTATGTTTTAAAAGTCACACCCCGCTTCTGCTTACAAATTCAACAGGTGTAAAGCCTGCAAACCGTAAATGGGGTTAATGTTTACGACCAAAGGTATTTTCACGCACAGGATATTCGAAGTACAGTGAAGTTTGTTATATAACTTCTAAATTTGTTGGAAAAAGTTCATTGCCGTGTTATTCGAAAATGTAATTAAATTACATGGGCTTATTATGGAGGGATATAAATATAAATATAAATGGAAGGGTTTGAGGGAGGCCTATGTCCAGCAGTGGACGACCTAGGCTGGGGAAGAAGAAGAAGAAGAATTATAGAGGGCAATTTATAAATAAGTCCTGGGTTTTACAACTATATAACACAAAAATTGATGATCACATCAGAAAGACAAAAATATCAATTGATATAAATTGCACCCAAAACTACATTCGTAATAAGTATCAATAATTATTAATTGGATCACTGCATAAGCATAATAATGATCGTATAATGGTAATTTTGCACTAAATACCTAGAAAAAGCACTAAGAAATAGTACCATTCATGTAAACTACACTGAGGTAAAAGGTATTAGCTTCCTATGCAATGCCAATATAGTCCACTGGCCATTCAAAAAATGAAACTTCTGTATTAGATAGGTTTTTGCGTTTTTTGAAATATCATTTTTATGAAACAAATTAAAAAGTGGTTTGTGACTAAAGTGGAGTATTAGGACAAAGAGCTATATGTCCTATAAGTGAAAAAAGGAAAATAATGCTAATAAAAAGATAGGCAAACAGCTGCAACCAATAATACACCCTCTTATGCTATTACGTCACTAGTAACATTCGAATTATAAACTTAAATTTATTTAATAAGGCTCACTTGATTTATATCATTTTACTTAATTACCTACGTATTTTTAAGGTGTGGTACTATCTATTGCGGCAATCAGCTGGGAGTGTTTAGCTTATAAAAGAAATATTTAGTAGGGAAGTCACATTCATTATTTACAATTTTCTGTAGGACTTTAAGAGAGATAAATGAAGGCCCTTTTTCTGATAAACCAATCTCTAGTGAGTAGCTTACCTTTTGTGTGTATGATAAAGTGAACCGTCAAAACATATGTACTTGGGGCGTAAAAATCCTCATATATGTTTTGCTGCCTATTTTCTTTTAGTCTGTAGGCAACTGTATACTGAACGAACTGTTTTTTGTGTAGTGTTTCTAGGTATTCTATAATTATAAAATATCGTAATGACTTTATTTTGTAACAAGACGGAGCTCAGCCGCATTTCATTTATTGATTTCTGATTATTTCAATATTAAGCACTCTGGCTGTAATAGTGAACTCTCTCTTCTGTAGCCTACACGTTTAGCTAAGAAAACACACATTAGATTTTCTTATGAGGTCTCTTTCTTGACACGTGATGTAGCACAGCTGTAAGAAAGATGCCCTCTTTGGTACTGATTTCGAAATATAGAGATGCCTATGATAGGAATTTAATATAAGAATCGGGGAAGCACTCTGCTCACTAGTAGAATATGATTTTGTCGTGTCTCATATTACTACAATTTTGATTTTCAAATTTCCAAGGAAAGTATCCTATATAAGTTATTTTAATTGTACAATCCTCAATTTCCATGAGCTACATAGCCCTGAATATGCCGGCGTAACCCGTATATTATGAGGTTATCCAGTAGTTTCATCAACCAAGAAATGGATGTCTTGAATTGTCCTTGTTAGCGGTTAATAGAATATAATTCGCTTCCCTAAGACGCTGCATGAATATTCTGTTTTATCCAAATTTATATAAGGTGTAATGATATATGTTTTCGCCTATTTATTATATTTCTGTGAATCTTAATATTGTTGACTCTGGGCTCGAACTACTAAATTTATTTCTTTCAACAATGTCTTTTGGATTTTTTGTAAAAATTTTGTTCTTTCTATTAACAGTTAATCTGCTATTGAATGCTGATTTTTCTAAAAATAAATTCATTTATTTAAGGTCTAAAAAATACTTATTCTGTTTTCTAGGGCCTACAGTCAACAATTACTCTTGATGTCCATTAAAAGCACATTAGTGTTTATTACAAGGACATCAAAATAACTAATTTTTAAATATGTTGTTCCTAAACTATGCTTTAAGTCTCCTTAAAATTTTGGATGCCCCTTCTGTTATGAGTAAGTTGATAATAATCCGTTAATTAACGGATAAGGGTATATCTTGCTCTGGCATTGTGATGCGAGGTACCTAACAGGAAGTTCCTTTTAAACATCCCTATCCATAACGTTCAGAAGCTGCACCCCTTTCTGTGTATCTTGCGGTGTGTAAAAAGAAATTCTGGTTTATATTAAATTTCCCTAAAATAATCATGTTACACTTGCACGAAATGCGGATTTTAATGTGAGTATTATACATCAAAGACTTGTGGTGTAGATGAGAGAGCAAACAACCAAATCAATACGTTTTGCGTCGGGAAAGTTAGAGTCTCACTAAATCCATGGACATTACAGTTATGCAAGTTAGTTTATCTATGCAGGTACACTAAAGTTTAAACGCTTAAATGTTTAAAGCTTTCTAAAATTGAGACGGTTATAACAGAGTACACAATTTAAGGTATTTAATATACCGAATGGTATGTACCTTTTTCTTTCGCATTTTTATATTTGTATCCAATTGTTATTTATGTATTTTTTATTATTTTTGTGGTACTAACCTTACTTTATTTTTTGATACCCCTTTTAGTTCTTTTGCTTGTTTGTACAGTATAAATCGTATCTTTCCAATAAGTTACAATTTATTTAAGTATCATTTCCAATTTTGCTATATGTTTATTCCAAATTTATTATTTTTTTGCATTTTTTCTAATAAAAATATTTAATTTTATATAACTCCCTTTGTGGCGTAATTCTTATATTATATATACATATTTTTAATTACAGAAAGTGTGATATTTTCCTATCCTTTGTTTAAATTATTTATATAACTAGATAATAAACACAAAACATCTAATCTCACATCACTGTACTTTGAGCAATTAAAGTAAACGGGCTTCACTGCTCTATGCCACTGCACAACTCCGAATGGCCGTGACATTAATGAAATTAGCTACTACACCATGGATCGGGCCTATTCAATTAGTTGTTGGCGGGTTTTATTCGACCGCTGACCACTACAAATTGGCTTGCGGATTAAAAGTCACCTACAACATATTTTATTTATGGGGAAACATTTAAATAGGGGATATTAAAGTCTTAAAAGTTTGATAGAAACGAACCGGATCTACAGGAGGAAGCGCTTTAAATTCTTACAAGTGAGTTTAAATAATAACTGTAATATGAAGATCAATTATTGATTCTTGCATATATAGAATCCTATGATCCTGTGATTTTTAAAGTTACTCGGTAAATTTCGGAATTATAGAGTAAGGTAAAAAAGCCATTCCAAAAAAATTAAATAGAGAAGAATAGTTTCGGTATATGTTAGTATGCATTTCTGTAAACAATTTTCGAAATAGAAACATAGTTTTGTAGACTAATCTATAAAACGCAAAAAATAACTATTGAATTATATCTACATTTTAGAATAACTGACGCAAATATTCTGAGAAAATAGTTTATCTTTTATTAATTATATTCTAAATTAAAAAATTATATAATTTAAAGCCAAATGGCCTGAATAGGTTTTTGTACTACCTCTGTGGTTAATTCATTCATGGAAGTGCTCCTAAGAAATTTTGAACCATGAGGCTATGAGGCAGTGGTCTTTTATATTCTTTTAATTTTTTTGAGAAAATGAGGGCAATCTTTATGTTTTAGAATAGAAAAACGGATTTCAATGTTGACACGTCATATGAAAAATGCAAACTTTCATTTGGATTATGGTATTGATTTGTCAATTTAGATTTCCTCGGGCGAAAAGCGTTTTTCACTGGATGGTCCAGACAACTTTGGATCATATGGTACCGTTTTTGGCATTCTGTACGTTGCATTGTTCTCTTTGAGCATCTCAACTTGTAGCTAAAATTGACCGATTTTGATGTGACTCGTTGACCCTGCTTGTTTTTCTGGTGGAAAATCGCTTAATTTTCCGTTATTCTTTGGGAATTGTTGATTGTAGACGATCCATGTTCTTACGACAAACAGGGCGGACAATTTTTCGCACCGTATTGCGACCAACACCGTGATTTCGAGGCAATTTCTTGATTCCACTGCCGTTTCGGTAATCCTCCAATATGTCACTTCGCTTTTATTCCGACAACATTCTGAAAACTACGTAGGATTGTTGAAAATTTCCGTAGAAGCTAATATTAAAAAGTAACGTGTAAACACAAAAAAAAATAAAGACAATAAAACTGCAAGGAGTCCAAACTTTCGTCGCACTGGATGTTGAATTTTGTGCAATAAATTACTTGCATGAAAACTTAATTCAGATTTTTTATATCGGTTTTGTAACTCCTACAAGTATGAAAGTTTCTCTCAAACGGCTAAGTCGGTGTTGAAATCTGAGGGGTCTAATGTTTTGTTGCGGAGTGTTATGTCCGACTTGATAATGACAAATAGGAGAATTATATTTGATACACTGTCGAATGCAACAAATCAAAAAATAATAATTGTCTTTTGGGTGGAAAAGCGGACTCTGCTAATGGATTACCTCTCTTCTTGAGAAAACTGAAGTGATTATGACAACGCAACAGCATAACTATTGATTTGTTTAGCGCAATGAGTAGCAGTTCCCCTCTACCGACGAGGTTTAGTCAGCTGGTCATAATCCATATCGTGCTACAATTAAATAATGTTTTACAACTTTAAAAAAATTGTCAAAGCGATGTTAAAAATGCACAGATATTAAGGAAAGCACCTGTAATGAAATGTGTACTCGTGTCTTTTTAATAAAATATTGGTGAAGAGAAAACACTTGTAGCGCCAATCATTTTTAGAAGCCCCAATTACTTTATTCTCCAAGAATATAGTCAATAGAATACGTGAAATTTAATTATGAAAGATTATTGATTTATGGTTTATACTTCTGATTAACACTTAGTTTATTGTTGGTATTGTTTTCGAATATCTGTAGATATTCGATTTTGTATTCCCTACTTTAAAATCGTATTTCTCGAGTTTTAATTTTTATTAGTGATTATTCTTGTATTTATAAAAGTTATTATTCTTTTATTAATAGGCATGTATTTGGCTATTGTTACAACAAAATTAAAAGTACAAGAAACATATTTTATTTTATAAATCAACTACATTAAGGGATGTTATTATTATTTGTATAATGCACGTATTGCTTTGTTATTTACAATTAGAATATTTCTCCCTAATGTCCCAAATCAATAAATATATAACGGTTACTTGATGTATGTAATTATCATCAAAGTATTGTCTCATTTTCTTTACTGAATCGAAAAAATATATATGACCAACTGAATGAAATACCTAACGGTTTCATTGGTTACCAACCCAAAAAGTTCTTTTGGTCATAAATGACCTCAAACAAGTATAGGGTTTTACCATCGTTACCATTATTTAAAAAATATTTTTTGCTCTATTTTAGAACAACACAAACATTTTACTGGAGGTTGTCATTAGTGCAGTAACATTTAATGTTTTTAAATAAGAAAATTTTATTTATCGCTGCTTTCATTATTACTAGACAACAAACTGCTATTTTTACAGTTTGCTTAAAACACGGTTTCTTCGTCCCCTTTATTTGTGTCGCTTATAATTTACAGTTTTTTGAATTATGTAGATATGTATCAAAAAAATAACTTGCTAACTGAAAGGTTAAAGCTTTCATATCTTCGCTCCAACGGAGAATGTGATTATTTTTAGTGACTTAGTGAGTCATCCGCCTATCATTTAGGGTCCAGGGTCGCTCTCAGGTACATCTACCCCCCTGCTAAAGACCTCAACTCTTTAGCTACAACTGACTATAATAAGATCTGTGTTAGAAAAGAATACAATACAAACATAAATATTTATTAACTTTATGCGACTACTGCACTAATCTGTAGACATTTATTGCAAGTGTATTTATTTAAGACGTGTAGATAACTAGTAAGTTATTTGTAAATACACATACACTTATTATATATCATTTTTTTAGTTACCAAATTTTATTGGATAAAAGTAGCAGTCACTTTAAAAAATGACGTTTTTAATTACACTGGAATCTCACTTATACAAAAAGTGTTTTAGGAGGATGTTTAGTGTTTAATGTAATTTTAGTATGCATAAGAACATTGACGTAAACTGACAGCAACTGTTATCAGTGGTCTCTAAACTGTCTTTTTTTAAATTTAAATAAAACTGAATTTAAGTAAACGTACATATACATAATTTTGTCCTTGAATAGGTTTAACAGTGTAAAATATTTTCTATGAACTAAATTTTATTATATATAATATTTTGACATACAAATTACTTAACTGGGAGAGCTAAACCATAAATTAATGTAACCATAGGCAGCTGTTAACAGAAGCACAGTGAGTACGAACATGAGGCTACTGTTATCTCTATATAGCAATACCACCAGCCAAAGGAGCCTCTACCCCGAAAAGGTACAAATGGGATTTTAATGTATATTTTTGTATATTTAATTAGAAAATATTTAAAGTAATAATAAGAAAAAATATAAAATAAGCCAAAAGTTCTGTTTTGGAACTTTTTAGCCTATTTTATCAAATGTTACATTACAAATATGGGAAAGTGTTTCCTTTAAAGCACAATGTGATTTAAAATCATTCAATAATTACGTAAAACGCTGAACATTTACCGTTTTGCGTTAAAAATACACCGTTAGAAATACAATACAATTACCCTAACAAGACTTTTGCTGGTTCCTCTTCCAAGTGTTATTTTCAAACTAAAATAAAAAACTGAAGACAGGTCCTAATTTAAAAATATCTAATAATGTAATAATAGCAGTGTCGATATGAAAAATTAACAAAATTGTATATATGCTCTTAAGTTTTACAACTTGTTTTTACTTCTCTGCTAGTTGACTAAGATAAAAATTCAGAAATATATTTGTTTTCAATACCGGTTGTCTGAGATGTTAGGAAAAAAATTAAAATAAAATGTGTAAGAATATTAGATTTTTTAAATAGGAGTTAAAAGCTAGCCTCTATTTGAAAAATTAAAATGAAGATATGCATAACGATAGCGTATATTTCTAAACAAGTTTTAAAACTTAGAGGAAAGAAATTGCAGTAAAAGTGGAAGAACGTTTCAGAAATTTGAAAGAGGAATTAGAAATAAATGCCGAAGAAATTTGTAAAAATTTGAGAATTAAAAGCGATGAGAGAGAAAATTTTAAAAGTTTATAAAAAAATTAAGCACCACTACTGATAAATAGTCTATAAGCTTAACAGAGAAATTGCATAGGTTTAAAAAAATCGTCGACCTTATATAAAAAGAATACCTGTGAATTATAAAGACTTCACTCGGAACTAAGCATGCTGTTAATACTGTCAATGAGAACATCACGAGAAAAAATTAGTAAGCCAAATCCAATTAAAAGAATTTATTAGACACAATTCCTTAAACCTGAGATACGGTTTTTTAATACAAGTCTTGAAGAATGTCGATAGTATTGATTTGAGGTGTCAGATGCTAGCGTCGAAGAACAAAATGTTGAATATTTTACATCACTTGCATGATAGGGCATATGTAATAGATTACTTTACTAAGTATATTAAAGCGCGCGCAGTATTGAATCATGAAGCATCAAAATGCTTTTTTAACATTTAGTTAAGAGGGCAATTAGAAATTAAATTTTATCTAATTTATCGATTACTAGAAGTGAATAAAACTAAAACAACTAATGGTAATGTACACCGACATATTTCGATGAAGAGCAACATCCAAAGCGTCTAAAAATCAGTTGAGCTTCAAGAATTACAGAATGCAGATGCTACTAACAAAAAAGATTGATTTATAATTGTGACTAGCGTACAAAAAAACTTTTTTGATATCCCTATTGATATACGGGGGGCTCGTTGTGTAGCTCAGCATATTTTTGCATACAAACAGCATTTGTGTTTTGTATTGAAATTCTGCGTTTGAAAAATAAGAATAATCTTGTAGGTCTCTAGACGATTTTTTTTATAGCTTGATTTGTCTAGACGTGTAGAAAATTGGCGATACTAAAAATTGGGTGTGGTTTGTACCGATCAGGTTGGAAAGTGTTAAAGCGAGGCAACGGCAAAAACTCAGTTTACTGGTGGACGAAAATCGAAAGCTGGCTCGTGAAATAAAAATCGGAATGCCACAGATGATGACCGCAGGCGCTGACACGAGGCTACTCTGAGGTGAGGAGGCATCTTCGCACAGCAGCAAAAAATGCCTGGCATGGAACAGAATCCTGGAAGACCTGAAGAATTATGTCTGAGACTTAGAATACAAGCTGGTTCTTCGAAGGCTAAAGATAAACAGTGCCTCAACCCCTACTACGGCAGAACAGCTAGAAATAGGTGCCGAAAATAGAACAGTAAACTGGGTGGCAGCAAACGTTATAGAGCCGCTAACGCAATTTACCGAGGAAGAAGTAATAAACGCTGCTTTTAAACTGAATTCGGAAAAAGCCCCAGAACCCGATGGCTTACTGGTGAAAATAATAAAAGCGCTGGTTAAATCTAACCTGGAACACTGCACAGCAATGGTAAACCGTTGCCTCAAAGAAGGGGCGTTTCCGGATAAGTGGAAGACGGTCAGGCTCGTCCTGTTGGAAAAGCTGCCAAAGCTCGGGCAGATCACCGGTTACCGCCCAATCTGCCTAAATTAACGTTCTGGGGAAGCTTATGGAACGACTTCTCCTGTCAAGATTAAACGCTGAGGTCAAACACATGTCCGAGAGACAATACGGTTTTCAGAAAGGGCGATCCACAATAGACGCCATTCAAAAGGTGCTGGAAATTGGTAGAGGCCGCGCGATATGCGAACCAACACCGAAAGCTGTGCGTCTTAGTAGAGCTAGACTTTAAAAACGCTTTTAACTCGGCTCCTTGGCATGGGATCGTGGAAGCACTATGACGAGGCAAACTCTGATCCGCTCGATTCAGAGCTACCTAAGCAGCCGATGGATACTCGTAACTGAGAAACAGATAGGACTGTTTTGTGGTGTCCCACAAGGGTCGGTCATTGAACGATACCTTTCGAATGTGTTCTATGACTCGATTCTCGACATGGACAGTCCAGTGGGGCACAACTCGATAATCTGGCAATGGTGGTCACAGCATAAACGAAACCGGAATTAGAAAACCTCGCAAACGCAACGCTCGAAAACACACGAAGTAAAATGAGACGGGTGAGACTCAAACTAGCCTCAGAAAAAATGAAAGCGGTGCTCCTCTACACGAAAAGAGTCTCGTACAGCTCCGGATAGGAGAGACGGTAATAAATAAATCACTATGTCTAAAGTACCTAGGCGTCTGGATTGGGACCAAGATGAAAGAGGCGATACATATCCGGAAAACGGTTGAAAAAGCCAAAAGGATTTCTCAAAGTCTACCATAATCCGATTAATGCCGAATGTGTGGGCGGCAAAAGCGAGGAAAAGAAAGCTGCTTGTAAGGGTCATTACTTCAATGATTCTGTATGCAACACCAACATGGTGAAGTACAATGGGGTTCGACAAATATAAAAAACTCATTGACGGAAGCATGAGAAAAGCGAACCTCAGAATTAGCGGTGTATACAGGACCGCAGAAAATTCTGGGATTAAAGTCATTGCCGCAAACCTCTTGGCACACCTCCAAGTGGCAGAACAAGCTCGTCTTTACAACACATGGATCGAAAAGGAATCGAAAAACCAGACAGCAACAATGGCCTGGTGAACTAGGAGACTTATACCAAATCTGTAGCAATGGCGAAACCGAAAGCACGGAGAGGTGAATTACCACCTGAAGAAATTTCTGACGGGTTATGAAGTGTATAACTAAGTGTATAGCGTATCTGTTTTCAATATTAATCTTCTTTTTTTCTTTTCCGTTTGTAAGTTTTGTATATTTCATTGTTGCTTCAATTCCTTACTTCATATTTATTAATTACATAGTTATTATTTTAACAATTTTTGTGTGCTTACTTTATTTTAATATTTTATTTTTTTCATTTAATGCAATTTACGATTTGCACGACAGCCGCGAGGTAAAGGCCTCAACCTGCCAAACTGGCGCACGGCGGCTCCGGGTTCGAACCCCGGCAATGACAAAAACATTTAATGCTCTCCGGCCGTCATACAAACACCTTTGGCGGTCGTAAAAAGTACATTCACTATCCACTCGCCAACCCGCCCGGCAAGGGTGGCGTTTAATTGCCAAATCCCCCCCAAAAAGGGAGGCCTATGCTCAATACTGGGCGCTACAAGGCTGAAGAAAAAAAATGCAATTTACTTAATAAAGTGAAAAATGAATATGTTCAAATTAGTTAGCTTGAATTAGGAACAATTTATTGACGGTTCTCTAGATTCACCTAGCTAGGTCTTTTGGCCGCATTCTTTTAAGTCTTGTTAATAGGTCGGGCCCGGGCTGTGATAAATCGGGCGTCGGAACGCCACGACCGGCAACGCGTGGGGCACAGAAGGCTAAAAAAACGAAGCATCGGCTCCAACTTACGATTAGAATTATATTTACAATCTTACAGAACTTAACCTACCTTACGCTAACCTATCAACCCTAGCTAACTTAACCTACGACTTAATGTATGCGCTGAAACGGGCAGCGAGCTAGGTGCAGCAGCGCAAGCAGCGGGGCGGTGGCGGAACCAGGCAACGAGCAGCAGGGGCGATAGCGCAGCTGGCAGCGTGCAGCAGGGCCGATGGCGGAGCCAGAAAGCGATCAGCAGGTCCGGACAGCGGGGCCGGAAAGCGAGCAGCAGGTACGGGCAGCGAGCAGCAAAAGAAACCAAAAGGGACTCACCTGATGACTCTTGATGATTTCTTCTTAAAGGGCTTACGACTGAGCGCGAATTATTTGGTGGCTCAGGTTTTAAGGGCTCAGCTCGTGCCCCACTCTGCTGGTGGGGTGCAGAGTTCAGGGTGGAAGCACGCTGAGCCCGCTGGGGAATGCAGGGCTTGTCCAGGATTGGTGTACGCCGGGGGCACCTTTGCGCTGATTGGAAAATGCGCCGGCGCCCTTGCCCTGGTTGATAAATGCCGTGGCGGCTATGGTTGGTGGCGTTCGGGTCGACTCGGGATCGCTTGGCACGACGCGGCGGGGTAGGTCAACTAACCCGGTGTTGCACACGGCGCTACAAAGTCGGCCTCAGGTAACATTCCTTTGAGATTATAAATTTCAAAGAAGGGCCTTTGTGTTGCACACGGCTCCACAAAATTGCGGGCCAGGTAACATCAGCCCCGACAAAATTGGGGCCAGGTAACAGTCCTCTGTTTTCATGTGGTCGACTGAACAGTTCATTATTGTGATTTATGCTGCAATTTTTATGCTTGTTAGAGTGAGTACCAATGACATCTTCTATAAGTAGTATTTTGAGCTCTTTGTTAACATTCTAAGAGTTTTTGATTAAAGAGTTTGAAGAATTTTTGTATCTGATGATTTACTAAAACTCTAACGTTCGACACCAGATGAGATTCAGTATTGACTTGTGTATGAAGAGTTTGTTTTCCAGTGTAAGATGAACTCTTTGGCTTATTATCTAAGATGTGATTCTCACTTTTAAGTGAGTTTGTGCCTCTAATGTGCGGTTTTTAAGTTAGTTTCTCATCAAGATGAAGCTAAAGTATTTAACTTGTTTTCTAACAGGACTGGGAGACCTTGTCGAAGCCTGCTTTATATCCAGAAATGTTGATTAACACACTTTTTTTTGCTTTTAGACTTTTTTTGATTTTATTAGCGATCCTATGACACTGTTGAATAGTACAGCGGTTGTGTCTGAAACCAAACTGGAGACTAGGAATTCAGTCATCGATATTTATTATGCCTGAAATTCTGGCAGGAATAAATCTTTAAAAACTTTGAACTTGAAAGGTAGGAGGTATATTGGCCTACAGAAACTAACATCACATAGGGATTTTTCAGGTTTTGGTATCGTGATTATTAGAGCATATTTCCATAATATGGGGTAGTAACATAGTCGATTTAAATAGATTTTGTCAACTAGATTTCTGGTTGTTTGCCATATTCGTCGAGCTCTGAATTTGTCAATAACCAATTATTTTATGTGAAGTAGGACATTGTGGTTCTCTTGAACTAATCTGTGGGTTTCAGGAGTGAATTTCTACGAACCGCTTTGAATTAGCGTGTTGAAATAGTAGATAGCGTTATCTATTTTATCTTTATTTTTTAAGTGTTAAATATTTTAATGTTTATCTCTTTAGAATAAAATCTAGGTTGAGGTTTTTTAAATATAAGACTGGTACTTAGAGTTATTATTACAGAACTGTAGTCAGAGTGCAGATCAATATTTAATTTAATTGCACTATGTATTTTTGAAATTTGAAAGTTATAGAAAGTCTAGGGGGTACGAAATTTTGTTTAAATCAATTGACCAGTAGGTTGGCTAGTAGACAAAAATTTTAAATAATTTGTTGTATAACTTTCAGTAATTTAGCCTAACCAGAAAGTGCAAGCCATATGGTTGGATAACCATACACAATATATGCTTGCGTAACACTCTGACAATTCTGAGTTAGCTTGTGGATAAGAGTTGTCAACATAGCTAAGATTATGTGTTCTGGTTAAGTAACTGCTTGAACATAATCTTGAAATTGTCGAGGAATGTAATTAGTTTGCGTGCTAGGCCTGTTTAGTTGTTTTTTTTAAATTTTGGTTGTACTACAGCCATTTAAGCTTAGGTATGGTTTAAATTTGTTAGATACGTTGGGGTATTGTTTCTAATGTTATAGAATTGGGTCTGCCTTAGTGGGCCGTTTCTGTTTATTAAATCTTAATATACTATACAGCTTTTATAGTTAGATAGATGATTTCTAAAACACACAGCACATCCTGCTGATGTATTTTTAGATTTACTACAGTTCAATATGTTATATGATCCTCCGTATTTAACACCCTTAAATGATTTCCTGTAGTATGTCTTCGTTTGTCCATAGTCTTGGCATCTTGTGTACTGTACAATGCTGCTTTTACTCTTCGGTGCTTCTACTATGATTTTAAATTTTTTGCAATATTTGATCTTTAACTCAGTTTCAGTTTAATGGACTAAGTGCTTTAGTGTTTCTCGTTAAACGGGCTAGTTGATAACGCTTTTCAGAGCAATTAGACTATGTATTAAGTCATCGCCGTATCTTTAGTACATCGTTGCATGTCGGCTAGAGAAAAGTCTAACGTGCACCGACTAAAAATCGCCCATGCCTCGCTTGCAGGACCTGAAAACTCGTTTCTAGTATAATCAGTGTTATTTCCATGAATAGAAATCGGAACTTGGAATTCTCACATACACGTTACGATATTTATAGTACACAGATTCGTACTCCAACTGCATATTAATGCGATAATGCAGGCGCAGCCGAAACATATGCAAATGCGTGCCATGCAATCCCGAGCGCGCTGCAAATCGATCGGGGCTATAATTTCACTTCTTTGCATGCATGCGCAAGACATTTTTGAGATTTTAATCTGCTTGCCTAATAGCCAGAACAGGCGCATCAGCGTTTTTGTAAGAGCTTCACTTATGCAAGCGCAGCGATCCGGCCTCAGCAATTAAGACATTTGTGTGGGTTGTGAACTATATTTTATAAGCCCTTGGAGACAGTGGAATTTAATCAGCCAGAGCGGCTGCACCGCAATAACCGGAGCTTTTGGGACGTCCGGCGACATTTGCTTGTTTTCATCTTCGTTTCGCTTAAATATGAAATTAAACCCACTTAGGGACCGCCCTTCTAGCAAACTCTCAGAAGTCATTGCGTATTAACTGCATTATTCGGCCGTTTATTATTGGCAACAGCTGTGATAAGTATCAAATAAAACAAAGTTCGTTCTTGGCTTGGAGGAGCAAAAGTTCGGAGTTGTAAACTTGAAAGAAGTATTTTCCGGACGACTTAGTGTTGATTGTGGAGTTTCCAGCGCGATCGCCATTTAGTTTTGTAATCGGAGCAGCCGCTTATAATCTGCAAAAGGGAAAATAGCGGCTATGGAACTGGATAGCACAGCCAGCATGATCTACTGGTACGCCCTTGTGGAAAGTAATTTTGCATTGTTGCATTAAAAAAACCTTGAAAATTTTTTGTTACATTTTAATATACATTTCTGTTTCATTTGCTTCAATGTACATTTTCTTACTGATGTGCACACTTTATTTATGGGCGTTGGTGTTACATGATTTATTTTATTGTTAATTATTGTGTATCCAGTTAGTCAGGCTTAGAACATAATTTATTTGACAACACTTTGTTAGATCAAAATACATTTTAAATAGTAAAATAATTATATTGGGACAAAATGTTAAATTGAAAGCAACACATAAAAAAACCGTAAGGAAATAGATCTCAAAATCAAAAAGATGTACTAGCTAATACGTCGGAAATCGCCGTTAGAATCAGAGAGCAAATTCCTTATATGCAAAGCCATCTTAAGCCCTATCTAGAAATAAAGATGCGAAGTGTGGGGCTGCTTTAGCTGCTCCAGTATCAACTTAATTCAGGGGATTCAAGCTAAGACATTGAGAACTCTTGTGTATGCTCCACGGTACGTACTAAACCTCACCACATATGCAAACTTCAATATCCCATACATGCATCAGACACGATTATAGACTTTCAGGGCAACTAACGCTATAACCATGCTTTCAGAGATTAAAGTGATAATAGGCATGGAATCTATAAAATAACGTGAATCTTCTGAAGCAAATTCATCATCCTAAACAAATAGGTGCAAATAATAGCGAGGTAGCACCAGTGCAATTCTGATTGCTAAATTTTAAAATTATCGCCAAAATAATGTATTTTAGCATAGCAAATTTTGTACTACTTTGGATTTTTCGTTCTAATTTGTCTATGAGTTAATGTTTGGTAGACTGGGTAATCGGTAATTAACACAGCCCGATATGTCCTAAAACCGGCAGCTAGAGGTGAATTTATTGTCCACAAGTAATTGCATTTTATCAACAAAAAGTACGTAGTGTTGATCGGACTGATTTTGCAATTTTCTCAGTATGTATTGATGGGAAAATTGTCTCTGTGATACTTTTTGGAGTATTTTGTGGAAGAATTGATTGCTGAAAGAAATAACAGCTCACTTTTACAAATACTAAAAGGACCTATTTCAAAGAAAATTTTTTTTTAGTAGTTTCACATGTTCCGGTAAAATATCCACCAAGAAAAAAATATGCACGCTGCACAGGGATTGTTTCATGTTAATTACTATAAGTTAAAAACATTTATTGTAATAAATTGTGTTGGTATCCAATTAAAATCTTATTGGAAGATCTGCGTACACTTCTTCCCCCTCTACCCCAACTAATATTGTGATACTGACTTTCAAATTTAGTATTTAAATAGTCAAAAAACTAACTTAAATTAAAATCAAATAATGTTAAAGTATTTTTATTGGTTGCTCGACATTTGGAAGGTATATCTGGTTGATTTTAGCTGCGAGCTTATCGTTCGTAAAATGGAAACGGCAGGATGGATCTTTGGTCCCGACGTTAGTATGCCGTTGGGAGGCGAATCATATGGGCATGAAAATAGTTGTAACGGCGTGCCTAGTTATTGGCGAAGCGTTTTTTTTTTTTGGAACAAGAGGACTTTTAGCTCTTACGCAAGAGCATTTGCTTCGGCTGAAAACCTACGTTTATGTTGACACAGTTAACAATTAATAAAGTATCGCGAACGTCCCTCAAATGTGTCTTATTCGACTTTATTCTTACATATTAAACTCAAGAAAACTTTGTTTGATAAACAATTTTCCAAAATTCGATCTTGACGTTCAATGTCAGCAGCTGTTTGCTTTTTTTAAGATAAGACTCTTCTTTTATTTGAAAGCATCTAACTTGAGTTTTGGAACATTCTTTTGATATTTTTATTTTAAATTCATATTTGTTCTACTTGCAGACAAAGTTACGACTATTTGCTCTTTATTGTATTGATAAAGAATTGTGCTCGACCTATACGTGATTCACGAGTTAAGTTTTACCATCGATAAAGAAAAATTCATTAATTTTATCAGTGGTAAATTAATCTTTACGTGATATTAAAAAGTCTCAGTAGTTTAGAAAAGACCGTAACTAATTTAAAGCTCTTTAAGTTTCTACTGTATTTTTATAAAAGAACTACAACTTTTTGGTGTTATTTTGTGGAGTGGGGTTTCAGGCAGCCACGTTCGGTACAATTTCTCTTATTTATATGTCCTTATATGTGTTATCAATATTTATGATCAAGGTGTGTATTGACTGCAAAATATTTTTTCTTCGATAATTAGAAATTAGAAAAGTTAGGTGCAATGTAGCATAAAATTATTAGCAAGGTAAACATAGAGGCATCGTATTTTTTTATTTTAAACCTTCTGTGACAAGGAAAAGTTTTGTAAGAGAATGACTAAACCATACAACGAAAACTGCTTAGTAGGTGATAAAAGATCAGATCTGCTAAATTCAGTGAGAACTTTAAGAGTAGAAGAATTAAACATACAAAAAATTTTAAAGATAAAATATCTTTTTAATGTATTCTTAAAAGAACTTGACATGCAAATTGTAAAAAATAAAAAAAAATAAAACGAAATTGGGAATTGATTACTACATCAACTTTGAGGCAAAATTTGGGCTTGGACCAGATTTGCAGAACAAAAAGCAGGATTGGATCTTCAAAAAATTTGATTGCAGCAAATGAGATAGGTGTGCTTATGAACATTTTTCACTGCAATCACGTACTACAATAAGCAATTGATATTCTAACTGATAAAACATAAGAAGCTAGTATTGATTAAACACGGCCCCTCGCAATTACCCAGCCCTCTGATTCGAGGTCCGCCACGCAAGCCAGCAAAAATTAGTTTGCGCTCCGCAGCTACCTATGCGAAAATGACCCTATCTATTCCCGAACTTAACTGTTTAATAAAGGATCGTTAGGGGGGCATTTAACCTGCGTGTGCTCGAAGTATAATCCTATTCAAAATAGTTTAGTATGAAAGGGCCAACCCGACTTTTACAATAATAATGCAGATGAACTTTGTAATAACCCAAGTTTACGCCCATTCCCGTGATTACAGAACTGGCGCCAAGTTTGTACGAGGGCTGATTAATAAATAAGGTCGTCTACCTCGGCGCTACGCCGAGAGTGAGAATGCAAACAGGCCGCTGTAAATGCTCAATGCGTGGGTGCCGCAGTTGATTTATTACACAAAGTTGCAGTGCAAATTTGGGACTACAACAGAGGCTGATTTTAAGTGACAGTTTCAAGTCTTGATTATCCAATGTGGGCATTTAAACAATTTTTGACTTAACTAAAATAAAAAGTATGTTCTAGTCTCTTGTAGGTCTAGTTTTTAAAAATTATATAGAAAAATTATAGAAAAGTAGTTTCTTTGATTTCTATAAATTTCAAAAAAGCTTACGACATTAAAACAGCAATTGAAAAATGCTAAAAATACAAAATTAAACACCACGGTTGCTTCGTGTCTAAGTAGTAATCGACACTTCTACAAACCAAGCACGACAATAAAAAGCAGCCCAAAAACTTCTAACCTTGATTGTCAATTACAATCTTCTCTTTACTATAATAGACTATAAAATGTTTAATGCTGACGTAGCGCATTCCACTCCAAATTTTTTTATAAAGCACAAATAATTTTATTTAAACCTCTATAGAGCGTATGTCATATAAAATTCTTGGATAGTGGCTTACTTAACCACTAAATATAATTGAGTATACCTACGCAAGGCGTTATAGTCTCACCACGAACAGAACGTTAATTGTAAATAACAAAAAAAGATATAAATAAACAAATAACAAAGAGATGATACTTAAAAAAAAATTTTAAGTATTTGTAAAGCTAGCAACACTTTTTTTACAACTATGGGGTGTAACTAAGCAAACAAAACGGCTAACCTTTCAATCGTGAAGTTTGTTCATGAATGTGGCTCTCTAGAAACTGACAAATAAAGTTTATTAATAATTATTTATCATATAAACTATTATATACTGGTAAGAAGACTAGTATATAACAAGTTTTTTTACTATTATTTTTAAAATATTACTCTTTGTTCCTAAAATTAACAACATTAAAGCTCATACATTCATCTAAGAAAGAACAGGTTGATTGAGGTGCCGAAGTTGCTAAATTGTCTTCATCATTGTTCATAAATCTTTCAAAATGATCGTTTTCTTCTCAATTACCTTATATTTTATATAAAATTTAATATTCTAATCTCAGTATCCTATGACGCCCTTTAATTTGTGTAGAGATGAAGGGATCACTTTCAATAAAATTTTTAAAAATTATTCTATGTTAAAATTGGTGTCAAATTTTTTGCAATAAAAATATTTTTTTGTGGATATTTTTATAAATTTGTATGTTAACTAATATTAAGTTACTTGGGAAAACCAAGCGTCTAGGAAAGTGTCTGCAACTTGATGATTGCTCTTTCGTAATTAGGAACACAACATTAAAAGAAGCAATAATTTTTCTATAAACTTAATTTGGTTACTGTAGATAAATGTGGGCAGACTCTATGCATGTAAACTTGGTGCAATTCATGCTCTGCGGCGGGTAACGCTAAACTTACTTTTCCTCAATTCAACTACTACAGTAGTCCTTGTCGTATTGTCAGCCACACAATTGCTTTGAATCGATATTCAGCTAGATAACGCTTCAATCTCCTATTATCCGCTAAGCAACCTACCACGTACGTCAAATATGCAATATGCAACCCCAAAGGCATATACATATATCAATGCGAATGATTAACATTTCGCCAAGTAACTCATCAAATACTATGAACATGTCCGACAGTAATAGTGACGACGATTTAACTATAAGAAAACAATATATCAAATACAATTGGTATAATAGATATTGTACCCTTTCTACACACATATAGAGTAGTTATTCGAAATTGACACCACGAAGTAAATAAAGTTATTGCTACAACAAAATGGTCACAAATCAAGTTATAGTAAATTCTAAAAGTACAAGGTAAGCGTTAGAAGTTTCACGATTTACTATGTTCTAGTAATAATAGAATCAATTGCCTCAGTAGTCTAGTAACAGTAACTTGAGTTAGTAGTGCCACGTCACTTTGCACAATGTTGAGAGTAGATTATCGAGCCGTACTTAAATTTCTCACTGAGGAAGGTCTGAGTCTTAGTGATATTAAAGAACGTTTGAGTGGTGTGCACGGTAAATCTTATTTTTAGGTTAATGCCAGATGAGCACCCAGACCTTTGTCAGCGGTTCAAAATTTTGTGAATAAACTTTGTCGCGACAACAAAGAATAAGTTCTTCAATCCATTGCTACAGGGGATGAAACCACAATTCTGTACTGTAATTTCCTAGCAAAAAGAGAGTCAATAGACAGACGCAAACCCAGTGAAAAGCAGCAAAGGACGGTTGCTAGATTCGACGAAAGAGATTCAGACAACAATCTTCTAAGATTCAAAGAGAATTTTTATAGTTATTTTTATGAAAAGGAAGGTAGTAGTAGAGTATTATGCCAGATTACCGCCTAAACTGCACGCCGTTATCAAGCAAACGGGGAGTGGTACGCCGAGTCACACTATCCGCCTTCTTTACGATAACGTCTTTGCCTATAAGACTGCAATTAGCTGATTTGCTGCAGATTGCTGTAGTTTTGAGAAGCTTCTCCATCAATTGTACAGCCCAGACCTAGCCCCCGACAATTAAATTGTATATATTTAAAACTGAAGAAATGCCTTCAAGATAAAAAATTAAATAACGGTGAAGAGTTGCAGGAGGTTATGCTAAAATACATGGAGAATACACTAAAAACTAAGCCTAATGCTTTATTACTATGACCTCTAGGTCATCGTCGCTTCGGAAACTCTTGGCAATTACTTCGTAGATTTGCAAATCATCTCCTCTAATGTTCTTGTTTAACTGAAAGCAGCTGAAAATAAAAAAAATATTTAGAACATTTAATTTTTGAATAATTAAGTTACAGAAATAGAACTGCCACATAGAAATACATCAATCGTACAATATATGAGGTTGTAGCAAGACAATTACACTAAAAACTACTGCAATAGACTTTATTAGTGTTCGAAATGTAGATTAAAATTTGTTCAGAACAAAGAGGTACTGCTGCAAATAAACTCTATGTGGTGTGGACTATCCCAAAATTTTAAAAACTGTAGAGAGTATAAGTAACTGTAAAGCGAGCTAAAGTTAAGCTTACATCCTCAAAACAAACGTATAAATCAAAACCAAATATGGCGGTCGCCGCTTTCACCTCTACACTTAATCAAATAGTGCAAGGAGATACCACACCATAAGTTCCTATAAGAATTTAAATGCTCTCTACTGTTATAAGTAAATTTAATTATCTATTTCTTTATAGAATTAAATGGTACTTAACCAACATCAAAATATGAAATCAGTCATTATTTAAAGTAAACAATAGGGAACTTAATTTTTAAAATATATTTACATAACTGTAGTAGTTCACCAAGCACTTTATTTTTCTATATAACTTCCTTTTTTTGTCCATGCATTTTGTTCAACATACATCAGCTAACGCATTTTTCCAGGAAGAAGGTTTTCGGTTGATCGTCTAACCATTTATGCACCGTTTCCGCACTTCTTTCTCCTCAGAAAATCATAAAGTACCTTTGAGCTGTCTAGACAAGCGACAGTCTGAAGAGACGAGATCTGGGCTGTAAGGGAGGGTATTCCAGCACATTGATACCAAATGGATAATGGTTTCAACGGTCTTGCCGGACATGGGTAGTCGTGCATTGTTGTGGGCTTAACGTTTTGTGAAAATTGCTGGTTTTATATTATTGGTCACCAAATTACTGTTGATTTTATGCCTTCTTCTCATGTAGTTTTCTATTAGAAGACCTTGTTAGTTTTAAAAAACAGTTATCGTCACCTTTCCTGCGGGAGGTTTTGGATTCTGGATAGATCCACATCTTAACTATTCTTACTATTCTGCTGAAATATTGATGATCTGTTAAGTAAAATTGTGACTAAGCTGTAGAAAACACTCTGCATTGAGAATAGCAACTCGCCAATTTGCCAGAACCATTTTTTGAGCTTGCTGAATCTTCTCGTAATGGATGGAGGTTGAGGGCGTTCTATTTCCTCTGTGTGCATTATGTTGTCTGATTTCTTTTAAACGTGGTATAGCTCTGTCTACTTATTGTATAGTGAGCCTCCGGTGAATCTCAGTCTTTGGTGCACCGTCCGCACAGAGAAATAGGATCATTGCTCTTTGTTATTTTTTAATGGGCTCTGCTAGCAGAGCGACCATGTTTATACTAAGACGGGAACAAGAAAATAATGTTAGCAAAATCAAACTCTGATGACGCAAACACATTAGTATCAAATCTAAACAGACATGTACGGCAGGTAGCATTTTTAACAACAACAATTTAATTTTACAAATTACTAAATCCCATCATAATGCCCATTACTTGCTGTAACTAAATATAATATTATTAAGGGACAATCATTTTTTTTGAATCACTTGGTAGCGTTTTTATTTGTGATGTAAACTTTTATTGTAAACATACTTGTTGGGGTACTCGATAGGAGATTATATGATTTTATATTCTGTTGAACTGTTGAACCTATCTATTGGCTTTCAAACTAAGGCAAAATATTTGACATTTTATACTGTTGTACAGTATACAGTATAGCGTTGTAGACTAGTAATTACAAGAAAAAATAATTATAATTGAATATCAGATCTAATACAACAGAAACGTGAAGAAACTGTACTTTATAGATTATCCAATAGTTTAAAGAACAATTTTAGTTAATAAAATAAAAAATCTTCTATCAATTAATTGTGTAAGTTTTTATATCAGTGATAGTATGGATCGGTATAATATCTGTGTTTATGGGAAAGCAACAAAAAGTTTTACAAAGAAATGATTTCACATTGTCTTCTTTTGTGGAAATCAATGAGTACCTCAAATTAGTTTACCTTTATTTAAAGGTGAACCTTAAAATTTTATTAAGTGCACTCTGCATTTTTTTAAAGCCTGGTAATGCTAGTACAACGTTTGACACAAATTTTTTAATCTCAATAGTAAATGGATTGCTTTAGAATTCGTGTGTATTAGTATTCGGGAATAGTTAAACATGTTTAGTTTGTATGTAATACTGAGAAATTGTCATGGATTTGTCTTAAATTAGAACTAGATGGCAACTGTTTACATCTTAATATATTTATTTATACACTAATGGTGTAAATATGATTTTATATTTGTTTCGGCCAAAAGTCATCGGCATATTTGGGCTGGCGTAAATTAAATTCGTATGCGCTGTTGGAATTGGTGTCTTCGAGGAAAAACGTCAGAGCCCAAGATCTTTCTGTTAGAATGTAACAATACGAAGTATCAAATAAATCAACTCCCAACTGAATCAACTGCAAGGTTTTAACTGGCTTCCAGCAACCATGCACTGCTCGCAGTTTATCTGGAGACAGTTGTTGGGAATCGGACGCTCTCCTGCAGAAATCGACTCCCCGTGCTGAACTCCCGAGGAATTAAGAAATAGGAAAAAGGGTGTGGGTGAAAAAAAGGACAAGTTACCCTATCTTCGCTGCGGGGCCTATCGGAGGCGTCTTTCCTGATGTGGGCCCTACAGTTGGTCGTGTCCAAAGTTTACGACTAAGTTTTCCTTGGTTCCTTGGTCAGTTACAAGAAAACTGAACCGAATCTTTCCGACCTGTTAAAGAGTTGTTGAGATTGACACTAACAAAAAAATAATCTGTTTTTGATCTACTCCCTTGGTAGAGTATGGCTCCTTTATCTACCAAAATTGTTATACAGTTGTAAAGAAAGTTGGTGAATAACAACCATGACCAACTTTTTATGGAAGGCTTTTCTGTGTAAAACCTCAATCACTGAAGTGGCGCTGAAGCTGTCTAAACCAGTTGTTGGTTCATCGCAGTTTAAAAGCTTTACAGCTAAAGCCAACTTCTTCTTTTCCCCTCCTGATAAGATCCGAATAGAAGTGCTAATGCAAGATTGTAAATTGAGTTCGGAAATTAAATTGTCCAGTATGAGCTCCCCGTTCTGCCAGTTGATATTATTCAGTTTCAAAGCTTTCATAAAAATAAGATGTTCTCTTAATGTTAGTGATTCTACGGCTACAAAATGTTGGTGAAGATACCCAGAGATGCTTTTCATTTCCTCTTTTGTTGCAAATTTATTGTTAATTAATAAACGCCCCGTTTCACTAGAAATTTTGCCAGCTAGTGTTGTTAGCAAAGTTGTTTTACCAGCACCACTAGGTCCAATTACGGCTATCAACGACCAACTTTTTGCTTTGTCACTCACTCCGTTTAGAATAATCTTCTCTTCCTCGTTTTTCTTACAAAAGTTCTTTTTATTTGAGACCAAAATATGAAACCAAAATCCTAAGATGGTAACATTTAATGTTGTCACCAGGTTAACCTTATGTGAACTTTGTTTTTGAATTTTAGAAAGCGTGCGACCGGTTTTAAATGTTACGTGTCCGAAACCGTTTTGACCGAGAGTTTGCCGGCGTGTTGTGTTTGACGTCAAGAGTTTCCACATCCCAGTGGCCGTTTTGTTGAAGGTTGATTTTATTCCGGGATTCGATATTTTGCCGACCAGAGTTTCTTCTTCCCGGAGGTCGTTTTGTTGCCGACTGCATTTCGGGAGTTGAAATTTTGCAGGCGGAAAGACTCGGTTCGGTTTCTTTGTATCTGATCCTGGCGAGAAACCAAGAAAAACCTAGTCGTAAACTTCAGACACAACCAGTTGAATGACCCACATCAGGAAAGACGCTTCCGATCGGGGTAGCTTGTTCTTTTTTCCACCCACACCCTTTTTTGCTCTTTCTTGATTCCAGGAGTGCAGCACGAAACCGATTTCTGCATCTTCCATAGGTGAATTTCCCAGTTTTGCCTTTTTGATTGAAGCTCCTTTGTTTAAAATTACAATACAGTTTATTTTTGGCCGAAACAATATTAATAATCATGACGTATTTTTTACAGGATGTGTTTTTACATGCTCTATTAACTTCTAGTTATGCGTTTCTTTCTAAGTAAACAAGCAAATATTGCCTGCCTTAGTACCTAGAATTGCCTATAATTATAATTTCGTGTGATGTTTTTACTTCTTATATTACATTATGAAGCTTATCATATTTGGATGCATTTTTTGCGTCGTCGTTTATTCCATGAGTACGGAAATGAAAGTGCCGAGTATTTGTGCTCCGCAATTAAACCCGATTATATGGAAAATTACGTGCATGAAACTTACAAAAGTAGTAATATAATATGTGAGTATAAATTAATTAACTTGATCAACATTTGAAGTAGAAGTAGTATTAAGGGCCGTTTTATTAAGTAGATAACGTAGCTGCGACACAGATAAGAGTACCATCATCGAGGAGTAGATCTAAGTGAACACAAGTAGTACACGTATTACAGCCCAGTACACTAAAGATCAATAATAAATAAAGAAATATGGAAAACGAGAGCTTAACATCGACGGATGAAGTAGGTAAAAAAAGTGTGTATGATAAGGAAGAAGAAACATTTGGAAGGTCTAAAAAACAAACGAGATTACAAAAAAACGATATATAGGTAATGACAATATTAAATAAAGCGAGAAAATCATCAATACAAAATAAATTATCCAGCTTGAGAGAAACTATGGAACTCGTTGAAAAAAAAGAGGAAAAAAATGTAATGATAAGCGGATTGGTCAAAAGTTATATTTAATAAAGCTAGAAAACTTACAATACAAAGAGTAGATCATTCAAATTAAACAGAAGTTAAAAAATATAAGTGAAGAGACCGTATATATACACCATGACCTAATTAGAGAAGAGAGGCATGCAAAAACAAATAATATAAAGATCTAACAAATAAACAAAACAAAAAGAAAGTTATAATAGGCTTTAGTAAGTTAACGATAGAAAGGGAGGTGTAAAAATAGAACAAAAACGCAAGTAAATTAGAGAAGACAATAAACTGGGAAAACAAACAAGGACGAGACAAAACGGAGACGATCGGGAAAGAAATAGGAACAAATATAAAAAATTACAAATATAAGAAAACAAAAAATTAAAGGAAAGGAGTACTAATTAATTGAAGGGTTTGAAAGAGCGGGTCTTAAAATAGTAGCAATATCAGAAAAAAAAAAAAAAGGATTGATAGTCCAAAATGGTCATGTTTTAATATATAGTAAAGTAGCACAAGACAAATATGGAACTGCAAGAGTAGAATGTATCATTAATTAAAAACTCGTAAACAACATACATAGTTGGGACGAATCTTGATAATAGAATTTAATCAAATACATGAGAAACGTGCAACTACAATACTAGTCTATGGAACGAAAGAAGATGACTCAACTAAAAATAAAAAAATAATTTTGGGAAGAGTTGACCTTGGTCATAAAAGCATGTAAAGATAAAGTTTACATAATCAAAGATTTTGATAGATTTTGAATTCACAAATCAAGGTAATCGCAAACTGTTTTTTAAAGCAAGTAAAACAATTCAGAAAGGAAAGGAATACCGGTCGATGACTATAAATAATAAAGAAGGTACATTTATAAATGATAGAAAGGAAATTACAGACAGATGAAAGCGGAAAAGCACTAGGTTACGATGAAGTGACTCCTGATATGATAAAATATATGGGGAACAAATGAATAAACCTTTTATATAAGATCTATAACAAAGCCTAGGTGGAAGGTAGTATACCAAAGGAGTGGGAAATAGATGTCATTATGCCCATTCACAAAAAATGAGAACCACTGAGATATCACGTTATTGAACATAGTAATTAAAGTATATGAAAAGTCTTAATCAACAGATTACGAGAAATTTAAAAGCCCCAACTAAATGAATCCAAGCTTACACCCAATACTACATTTTTACCGTTAGGAAAATTATAGAAATAACTATGAGTTAAGAAAAAGGGGCATATTTTGAGTTTATTAAACTTGAGAAGGCATTTCACTGGGCATCTAAAAAACTAGGGCTTGCAACAATTGAAAATGAACAGAAAAATAACCAAAGAAATCAAAAGTATGCATAAATAAAATAGAAATTACGTAAGAACACATAATGCGCATACACAAGCGGTCAACACCCAAGATGGACTAAGACAAGGTGGAGTATTAGGTCCGATCCTTTTTATTACATTAATAGACAAGATAATTAAGCAAACCACTATAAAAACAAAGAAACTTTAGATCGGATATAAGAATTTACAAAGCGTTAGAACGGAATGTGCATTTTTGGACGACGTGGCTGTAATGGCCAACACTGGAAGAAACATATAAAACAATTTAATGTTCGAAACAATAAATCGTACAAGCTCAAAATAAATGTTAATAAGACAAAAGTAATGATCATAACAAAGAACATAGACAAGAAAATCAACATAATATTAAAAGACGCGGGGATAGAACAAGTAAAAACATTAAAATCTGGGTGTAATAATTGAATACAGGAAACTAAGAAACGGACATCAAGGAGCGCATAGAAAGTTATAATAAAATAGAAGAAAGTATCAACAAAAACAAAAATGTTGGTTTATAAATTCTTTCAACCCATCTTGCTATTTGATTGTGAATCTTGGGTATTATCTAAAAGTATAAGAGTAGAGTGGGAACAGTAGAAATAATGTATTTATGTGAAGTCAAAGAATAACAAGAAGAGATCGAATAAGAAATCAAGAGGTGAGAAAAGGATTGGAAGTTAAGGCTGTGGTGGAGACAATTCAAGACAAGCAATTGGAATGGCGAAGACATTTACAAAGGCTACCAAACAATAGACGAGTGGAAAAATATGGAAAGCGAAGACAATAGACAAAAGAGGCAGATAAACTGAAACGTAGGATAACGTAATTGGTAAGTTACTAAACAAGAAGAATTTAAGTTGGCAAGTAGAAAAAGTGTTAGCTTTTTTCTTCTTTCTCTACTACCCAGTTATGCTTCACGGCGTTGAAATACGCAACGACACGTGGTATTCCCAAGCGGTCACCCATCTAAACCGCGCCCGACGCTGTTTCACTTCAGTGATCGGACGAGAACCGGTGTTTTCAATGTGGTATGGTCGTTGCATTTATTTTGCTTTGAATCATCTTAGTCGTGTGTGGTTGGCCAAACGACTAAGGTCCCTTGGGATTACCAATATTGGGTTATCCCTCCTGATGCTGGGTCGCTAAAATGCTTTTTGTTATTTAGCAGAGAGTACTACGTGAGGTGGCTACTCCTTACCCTCCAAAAGTGTTAGCATATAATAAAGAAGACTGCAGAAAGTTTTGTGTATATACATATTTTTATTTACAATATCAAGGACTTCCTGAAACAAAAAAAGTGTTGCATTTCAAATTCTACTGTTTTATCTGGTAAAGTCTCATTTGCAGTAATTTTGAAAAACTTCATTATATTTGAGCGAAATCTCTCCTTGAAAAAGTGTGCTCCGATGTGCAGCAGGAAAGGCTGAAAATCGCCGATCCAGATCGCGATAAAAACCGTTTAGGTCTAATTGGCGGGGCGGCCCTCCCGTCCCATCGAGGCTATTTCCTCGGAGCCCCGCACATCATAACCGCCATTATCCCGAGCTCGCATTACCCGGCCGTGTTCATATTAATCCCAAAATAGCGTATTTAATCAAGGGATGATGCATCAGAAATGTACACAATATCTCAAACGTCGCCGGGGCCCGCCCCCGCCCCGCGCAACACTGGCGCGCAGGGCCAGGTTGATGACGATCTGTTTCCGAGTAGCAAGAAATTATTGCTGATGAGCTCCGCGGCATTGCGGAGATTAAATGGCGCGCATCGCCGGCAAGAAGTCGAGCACCTAATCCGCTTTTGCCCGGATCGCTGATGGCTCTTCTTGCGCCGCGAAAAACGGATGTTCTGTTTATTGTTTGGTTCTTGCTTCCGGCGTAATTAATAATGGGCTTCCGGAAGCTCGGCTTCCGATGGCGCGGCCAGGTATCGGATGAACTGCCTCATTGCGCTTTTCTCCGGTTATTGGCTGTTAACGGACAATTTGCTAGTAAAAGCGCTGATGGGGGTTCAGTGCATCAGAATTGGGCATAAAAAGTAAGTTACTAATTAACGTAAAACGACATTTTCAGCGAGTTATTGTAACAACTGAATTTATTTCATTTGTATTCGTTAGTGTCCGACACATCATTTGCTTAACTTTTTTAAATAATTGTAAGTTGTAATCAAAATTTAAAGATTTCCTGCCGTTCGTACAATTTGTAAACATAGTCAAATACGGAAACTCACAGTGAATAGAAATTTTTATTATATTGTTAATTAAATTTAAAGACAATTGAAAGAAACATTTTGTTGGTTGTCGCTGCGAGCTCCTCATTCTAGTGGAAATAGTCTAGGTGTTTTTTTCGATGGTCCGTAGGTCGGGCAGAATCATGTGGGTCTTCGGTTCCGCCGACAGTTGACCACATGTAGGAAACGAACAGTTTAGATGTGAAAGCCCTAAAATGTGATTGGTTGCTTAAGAATGGAAATAGTGCAGAAAAGCCAGGTGGCCCAGAGGCAATGTTAGGTTTTTGGTTCCGACGGCAGTTGGTCGCGTGTGGGCGAAATTATTTTTAACGTCGTCTTAAGGTATAAAAGCAACGTTGTTTTAAATGGAGGGTGGCCTGCATCCGCATAAACATAAGCAATAAAATATTTCATTATTTATTTTTTATTTATAATTTTTTAATATTACCGCTGCAAAGAAAGTGGTAAGTGCAAGAATTGTAATCTGATGGCCTAACATTTGTTTATTAGATTTTAAGATTTCATCAAAAAAGCAATTTTAATAATGAGGCTCACTTTTAAATAACTATTAATGGTCAATGTTAAATTTTATTAAATTTTAACATTTAGTCTGTAGTCAAATGAACATTGCACTCAAAGTAGAATTAATGAGATTTTTTTTAATATAATCTGATGCTTTGGCTTATACTAATAAACGTTACCATTTTAAGGTTTAATCTTTTCTTTAGTGTAAGTTACCTATATCAATTATCTAAAATATTTTTACAAAATGCTGCTATATACCACATGACTTTATTGAAATCAAAAATGGAAATGTGTCTGTTAGCTAGCCAATATTTTGTAACTTGACAACATTAAACTGTTATAGCTGTTATACTTTTTTTTAGCAATTAACCCATTAAAGATGTACAAGAACTTTTAGATTAGAATTTAGTGATCTTTCAGTCTGAGTCAGCAGTAATCATGGGCGACTCCTAGTTAATACTTTCCACTTTTTCTTGGTTTTATAAAAAGAGGTCAAAATTTATGCTAAGGACGCAAAAGTTACGCCAATACAAGAGTCTAACCTTGTTAATCACAGTTCTTAGGAGACACTTTTCAATCTAAAAAATGGGTTTAACAAAAAATAAAAACAGAAATTACTACAAGCTTTTTGGTCTGATGGTTAAGGTAAAGTTATTATCAAAGTTGCATGGCAGTTTTTCATTCATTGGACAGCAAACTATATAAACTCGCTTTTTTTAACAAATTTTTTTGAACGGGACCATCATAGATCAGTAGTAAAATCTCTGTTGTTCAAATTTTTATCCCTACTAATTTATGGTCAAAGTGGATGCTGAAATTAAAACAAATCTAGACATTGAAAAAGATGAGAGGTGGCTAAATGAGGTTTTTTTTATTTGACAATTCAAAGTGTTAGCACCTTCAACCGGGAAAAATTACGGAGTGTGCCAAAAATCAGTTCCAACATAAGTAGAAAATGCTTTGTGCGGGAGTTTCTTTAGCTTATTGTTATTTATTACAACAAATAAACTTATAAAAATGTTAAGCCAGACATCAGTTGGATTATTAGTCAAATACGGCACGATTTATATACCAAAGTTTTTAAAAATTGAAGTTGTATTTATTCCAACAAACCTAGTCATAGTGCTAACTTAAATAAGATTACACACTCATTTTCATAACTTGGATATAAAAGAGAATTGGCTGGGGAAGGTAATATTGTTTGATAATTAAACAGTTAAGTAACTCGATAAGCAAAACAGGAAATAAAACAAAGCGGAGCTGTGTAAACTATATATTGGGCAAAACTAAAATTAACCACAAAGCAACAATTAAGCAAAACAAAGAAATTGAGAAAAAAACAAACAATTATAATTAAATAATTTCAAATATGGTGGGCGGCAGTTCAGTTGTGCACTCTCCAGACGCAAGTAGTGGTCTCTGGTAGCCTGGACGGCGGATTTCGGCGTGCCCTTCGTTGGCGGCTTCAACCTGGGGTTAGCAGCGTGCAAGCATGGCGCAATAGAGCACCTGGGTCGGCTGGCTGGCGGCTTCGTCGCTCACGAGGGTTCGAATCGGAATGCCGGGCGGCGGTAAAAATCCCGTTTAGTTGTGGCTAGCGGACGGTCAAGATTACAGGTAGAGATGGGATTCGGGTCAAGGGGGTTTAGAGATGAGCACCAAACAAATATGATAAACAATATTGTCTTCTCCGAAGCAATATCTTACCTAGTAACTTCTGATTCTTTTTTCCTCCCCCCCCCCAAAAAAAACGTTAGTAGTAGAGAGTTATTGGTAATAAGATAGAAATCATGTGTGATTATTGTTATGTGTACAAATAGAACATGACTTCTCGTACCTTTATTGAGGACGTTCTACGAGATTGAGCAACCTGATCTAAGTATTTTGTCTTTAGTAACCCACAAAGTCTTATTGCAAGATTATGATGGAAGTTTCAAGAGTTTAAAAATGTTACCTGACGATACAGTAACCGTTATTTAAAATTAACTATCGCTTAGTACTATAAGGGACTTTAACATTGCTTATTATCACCCGAAAAAATGCATTGTAAGATATAATTATTATTGATGCCAAATATCAGAAAAACTCATTTAATATAGCACAAAAAACATTACACAGTAACATAGCGTGCGTACATTTGAAGAGAGATATATTGAGATGTGATTACCCACTAATACGTTTATTTCTTAAGGAGACAATTTACCTACTTCTCCAGCTAACAAATTTTATAATTTAATTCCTGGAATCAGAAAGTTTCCTGTGCAGAGCTCAGCCGCCTTGGTTTCAGATCTAAATCCTATTTATCACGCTTGGTATATGTTAAAGAGACGCATTGCAGAATGACTTCCTTATCGTTTCATTTAAGGGAATGTATAAAAAGTTGTTGTAAAAACAAATACTTTGTAAGAAGAGCTCGATACTCTCACGCGCCTTAGAAAATAAATTTTAGTTGTATGATTTTAAGAAAGGGATTTTCAAAGAGGTATAAACTAAGAGCAAAAACGAAAGTGAAGTTTAAATATTGTTGAAGCAATAGAAATCTAAGACGATGGTATGTGCATAAACTACTCAGATCAGTTTGCAATGCACTTTTAATTTTTATGCTCTTTTAGAGTGCACTCTACATACTTTTACATTCTTTAAAACCAGTCATCGAACCAACTCTTCCACGTTCTACAAAAAGTGCTTGTTAAAGAACCGTCTCTCTTTTAGCCCGTCCTTTATGTAAAGTTTCATCGCCTGTTACAATTCTGTTGACATAGCAATACGTTCCATTTTCAAATCATAATTTAGTGCGTAAATGGTTACGTGGTCTCATACGCGACACTAATTGAAATTACACAAATTTAACAAAACTTCTTAAACATTTTATTTTGTTAATGAGTAACAATGATCTACAAGTTTTTTAAAAAGTATCTGCACATTCACCTAGATGTTAGGCGCATATCACTTTTTGACGACTAGAGCATATTTCCATTCCTTTGCGGTTTGCAGAATGTGGACTTATTTTGCGATGTTTGTGGATATTTAAATGTTTTTTGGAGCATATTGGCACCTTTAACCTTCTTTATTTAGTACACACAAAATCAAAGTTTGAAGAGAATGCCACTAGTTTGTTCATTGTAACCTTTTGTTCCCATTAGGCATTACAATAAATTTTGAAGGAACTTTGTTTTGGTAATATCTTTATATTTCGTACGAATTTATCCCAACACAATTTAATATTAATATAACATTATTATATAATAAAAACTTCTGAGAAATTATCGTCTGTTTTTACACTGCAGTGCAAAGTTGGCCAAATGTGTGGATTATTTCTTTTGTTCAATTATAAAACAGCACTGTTTTTAGTTTATATGGCTCTCCATCAATAATTCCCGTGATATGAAGAAATAACAAGGACATGACAATTGTTTTCTTTTGGGAGTAAAAAAACTAAGATTTTATTTTTATCAAAGGCAAAATTGAAATTTGACAAAAAGGGAAAAAATGTCAGTCTTACACCTCCTCATGGTTTCAACTATAGTAAGAACTTTTCAAATAATATATCAGCCAACTTGTAGAATGTAAACCAGATGTCTAATGTTACGATCCTGTTTGTACAATAAATTGTTTCACATAATGGCAGGATAAAGTGTGTTAGTAATGAATAGAAAATTTTCTATTTCTGGTTTGCCGGATATGTATACTCTAAAAAAACACTATCTACAACAACTTAGAAAAAGTTTATCTACAAAAGTATAGTCTTCTTCTTCTAGTGTATCTCCTTTTATTGCAGGTTTGCTATCATTAAAGCTATTTTAATCTTGGACACAGCTACTCTGAAGAATAAGGTAGTACTTATATTGTACCATTCACTTTTCTTATCCAGGATGTTTCTTCCTTCCCACTGATCTCTTTCCTTCTATCTTCTCTTGCATTATCAATTGCAGGAGGCAGTAACGTTGATGCCTCATTACATATCCAAAATACTGCAACTTTTTTCCTTGATTGTTGTTTCTTTATCAATTCGCCTAAGAACTTTAGTGTTTTTAACTCTTTCTACTCAGGAAATTTTCAGTATTCTACGGTACATCCATAATTCAAAAACTTTTTACACATGTTCTTCGTTAGGACCCAACTCTCCATTCCATAAACCAAAGACGTAACATTCTAATTCGCAGTTTTAAGTCTAAACTCCCATTACTTAATAAACCTTTCATTTAACGAAATGCGCCTCTTGCTTATTCTATGCGGGATCTTATTTCCCCTACGTTCCAGTGATTGTTCAACATACTAGATATTTATACGATCGTCGCTAACGGTTTATTACCCACAGTTATTAGTACGTTTGGGTGTAGACGTGTTTTTGATATGACCATAACTTTTGTTTTCAAAGTGTTGAGTGTGAGTCCATGTTTCTTATTAATTTTGACGACTCTATAAGTGCCTGTAGGTCTTGTTCACTATGTGCATAAATATATTCTGTTTCTTCTTCTTCAAATTGTACTGTAGCTCTCTGGTTCCAATAAAAATTAGTAATAATTTAAATATCTTTGACATCTAATCCTGTCTGTTTTAGAATTTCCAGAACTTCTGCATATCTTACCCCATCCAAAGCTTTGTTCTAATCTAGATAGCATAGAAACACGTCTCTGTTTATGTCTTGGCATCTTTGAATGCCAAACAGCGCTTCTCCTGAACCTAGTTTGTTTCGAAAGCCAAATTGATTTTCACTTAGCGTTTTTTCACATTTACGATATATTCTTGAATGTATCACTCTTAGAAATATTTTTAGTACTTGACTTATTAAACTTATGGCTTTGTATTTACTATATCTCTTTTTATTTCTCTGTTTATGTATTGCAACGAAGGTAGACCTGAGCTATTCTTCTGGAGTATGCCTAAGTCATACATTGTATTAAATAGATCGCATAGTACCGCGTCAGTACCGTTGTTATCCAGAAGTTTAATAATCTTCACTGGTACATTATCTGGGCCTTTCGCTTAACCCCGTTTTGATAGCTTTATAGCCCTCGCTATTTCGTCCTTTTGAATCTTAGGTTCGGATATCTTCAAACAAATTTTTGATATATTTTTCCATATATTTAGCTTAAAGATTAAATTCGTCGTGTTTCTTTTATAATTCTTCCAGTTCTATGCATTTTGCTGTTAGCCAGTCTTCTTATGCTTTTTTTATTATTTTTGTTTTATCTTCTCTATCTGTTTATGTTTTATCGACCCTTCCATTTTTATTGTTCTTTCATTATTTGCAAAATTTCGGCATTTTTGTTATCAATTGTTGTTTTTAAGAGGTTTTTGGGCCTTTATATTTTTTTGGCATACATTCAAAAGTACAAATTCCAATTTGTTTTGCCTAAAGATCAAAAGTATAGACTCCTTGAGAAGTGAAAGCCTTTTTTAAATATAACCACATCAGTAGCGCATGCACAAACCCTCTAACTCTATATTTTTGTAATTGTTTGTTTATTTTTTTGCTTGTAAATTTGTCACATTTATCATTAATTGATTGGGAACATTTTTTGCATTATTTTTGTTCTATACACGCCTTTCAGCATATTTCTTAGAGTACAAGTTTGTTTTGGATTAAATGGAAATCGATACTATTTGTGCTTATTTTTCCGTGAATAGCTCTTTATTGTGTATTAAGTTTACAAATTTCAACTTCTATCTGAACTTGTTTTCTCACTAGCCGAAGATTCATTGTTCTACACACTTTATGCTTCTAAATTTTCGTCCTCTAAATCTTGGTGTTCTCAAGAGGAAAACTTTTCTAATTCAGTATATTCTCTTTCATAATGTGTATTTAAATATTCTGATTTATTTTGAGTTATAACTTTATCACGAGAGTTTGCGGTAATACTTTTTTAATTATCGATAGGCGAGACGCCTCTCAGACATGAACATCTACATGATAGCAATGTTTTTTTTTCTAAGATAGCAAGGATGGATGTTTTGACTTGGAAGGATCTTCCAGATCGGTATTTCCTCTCCAGACCTCCCAGCGCAGAAACCATTTTCTCTGAACATTAATCAACACACAAACCATGCGAAAAGTTGTAAAACAAAATTGTCTGTTATTCTATTTTTTGACCAAAATATTTAAGCGAGATCTTTTTACACATTTACACATTTTACGAGTAGCACTATTTTCTATGATCCACAAGTTCTTAATATGAGTGAAGTTTATATTAGTGTTTTTTATTTTTTATTTATTTTTGGTTATTTTGATTATAATTATAACCATAGTTCTATTGAGAACAAATTAAATTGCATTTAAACCTTTATATTCAGTAAAGAATACAATAATCAAAATATGTTTAAAGTTTAAACCAAATGTTTATGTATATGCGAGATGAAGTTTAGGGGAGGTATAAAATGAGCATAAAAATGTTCTCAGCTATTCAGGTTGCGCACGTGCAACTTACACAATGTAACAATGCCTTGACGTCGGCAAATAGTGCATTATTAACAAGCCTGTGAATTTGAAGAGGACATATTGTTGTTCTACTCGAACAGGGTGCTTATTTGTCAGAAAAAAGTAGCAGTACTGTGGCGCAAATATAAAACCTAAAACCGGTGGATCAAAGGAGGTAGTCATTTACAAAGTTTGGGCCTAGAACACTACGCAGAACAACCACTCGGGAGGATTGTGATCTTCAGAGGCTAGTGATTACAGACCGTAGCGAGACTTCAAGTCTTCTAATGCAATAATAATGAGCCATTACATGGTAGCGATTGTATATCTCCTCTGATCGATGTCGATTATTCATAATGGGACTAATAGTACGCAGTTCTTTTTTGCGGCCAAAGCCTTTTAGAAAAAATACCAGATCCGGGGCAAATAATATTTTTGAAACCCTTCAAAATTTAAAATAAAATTGTGTACAAAAGTACAATCAGTGGTATTTAATATTTATTTGATTATAACATTAATTAATGCACAGAGGCTTTGCGCGTTAGTTATTATTCTAGAATACGCGATATTTACTAATTAATGTTGAGCGTTGCCAGTTCATTTAGTCACTTCTGACCGCGAACGTAGAAGGCTTTTAATTCTTTTTAGAACACTAAATGATCTTTTATCTTCTGTTACAGACATAGTTAAAAAAATTATAAGCACAAACGCTCTATTCTGTAAAATGTTTAGGAATCCCATGTCGATAATTTCTTTAAATAATTCTGTTGGTTGTACGCTTAGTTTAGAATTAAATTTGTAAATACGCTTTATCAGTATTAGTTGTTCTACAATTTCGTCACTTATTTCATTTAATATTTCTCTAGCAATATTTTTGCCTTTGAAAATATATCATCCAGATCTATTTTTAAATTTCATGAAGCTAAAGAAAATTTCCAAATGAGGAAATTTCTAAAATAGACTCTACAGTCTATCTATTATTCAATTGATAAATTTACCAAAGCTTGTTTAAATAAAAATTTTTACCTAATTTTTGGTTTTCTAATCGACGAATTTAATTTAAATTATGTGGTAATTTTATTTTAGATTGCAATTTTTTATATTAATAGAGAATATATTTCCATTTTTCTTAAGTTATTTTTGTTTTTTAATTATGTCAATACTCTCTTTTTCTATATCCAATGTTGCTTTATGTAATTAGATAATAAGATTTGTTTGATGCAATAACACTATTATTTTTAACCAAACTGTAGACATAAGAACATATTTTTCTGTATTTGTGCATCAATTGCTCTTTTAATCAATTTTTTTTCAGAGTAGATTACAAAGACTTCACATTTAGAGCTACTGGTTTCACTGCTCTTAGCCTTATTGCTCATCTTGTTTTTGAAATAATTAATGTATATAAATATACATATTGTTATCCATTAAGAGTTAATACAATGTTATGAATGGCATTTGGTAACATTAAGCTGCCACTAATTTAGTTTTCAAAACAGAAGAACGTTTTTTTGCAGAGACAAGCTATTATCAACTTCTTCTTCTTCATCCTTTAATCCGCATATTGGTTGGCAGGCTAATGTTGTTGCAAGCCATTATTTTCATTTCTGCATAGCATATACTTCCTGTGTCTTTAATGGTTTAATTTAAATATTGTAGTTTAGGCGTTTACATGGGTTTTTTAAGTATTACTCCCTCCACGATATTTGTCACAAACTCATTATGTGACCGATCCACAAATTTTGTCTGTTTTTTAACGTTTTTAAGAGTGTTTTTCTGTTTCCGCTCTTTGAAACACCTTTTTATTAATTATCCAGGTAGTCCATTTTATTTTCATTATATTTCTTCAGCACCATGTTTCGAATACATTTATGTTTTTTTTTTCTTTTTCTCTATCATCCACATTTCTGATTTATAAAGGGCGATACTCTAATGCAATTTATTATTAGAGCCTTTTTTATTTGCAATTTGAGGCTGTTTGAACACAGTAAAAACATGATCTTGGCTTTTCTTATTCGTTGTGTCACATCTTCTCTACATCTATTATCTTCTGTAAATATGCTGTCTAAAAAAGTCTAAGAAGAGCATCTGGGAAGAGGAAAAAAGCAGTTATTTTTACAAATTCTCCCTACAGAAAGAGCTTGGAAAATGCTTTAAAAAAACAAAAAGAAAATATAAAGAACAGGTTATTTAATGACGAAGAAAAGAAAAATTAAACTGGTGCTAAAGTTGTCAAAAGTAATGCTAACGAAGAAAAGTAAAGGGCGAGGAGCAACTGCAATCATAATAAAACTAACAGCAGATTTAATGGATAGCGAGAAAGATCATCCTGAGTGTCTTAATCGTGGAAATTTTCCACTTGTTATTAGGCCACAACATCCTGTCAGCAGTGCAAAAAGTGGGTCCGCAATTCTTGTGCAGGATTAAGCAGTGAAGATAATAATGTTTTTCTAATTTATAATTTCTACAGCTCATATAAATAACTTTTCTCCGATATCCGTTTCTGCCCATTCCATGAGGCGGAATGAGGTAATTTTTCAAAAGAAAATTTACACGTACCTATGCAGCACTTAATTTTTTTTATTCTAATTGTTCGACATAGAAGAAAATTTTCATTGCCATTTACTTTTTTCTACTCGTCCTAATTTATGTCTTATGGTTAGTTTCAATCTTGATATTCCGTTTCGCTCCGCTTTTCTCTATATTTCTTGTCTCCTCCTCCCTCATATAAGTCCTGATTACATCTACCTCTGACTTATTTATTGACCTTATTTAACAAAAGTTGAACGTTAATTAACCGCAGATTAGAAGATTGCATTCACATATGACCTATATCGACGGGATTTGACAGTCCACAGTACTTTCTTTCTTTCATAAGGAGCCAGTCTTTCGACAAGATAACGCTCAACCGCATGTGGCGCTTAATACATGAACATTTCTTTATCAAAACATAATAGTATTTTCAATGGTTGGCCCAATTACCTAACCTTTCACCTATCGAAAATATCTGGAACATCATTGTACGAAGAGGAGAGCAAGAAATTTATCTGAATGATAGTGGTTAATAACGAGTTGAATGGAGTCTATCAAGATATTTTTAGTTCATTGTTCAACTTGATGTCACACGAGTCCCGGGTGGGGACATTTGTTATTGTGAAATATAAAGTTTTATGTGCAAATGTTTTGCAAGCTTAATCATTTATTTGCCTTACAACGTTAAAAAATTGTTCATTTTAGATTTTTCCTTTGAGTTGCAATTTAATAAAGAATGTATTTGCAGTGTGTGGCATATAAAATCTTTTAAAATATGCTAAGAAGGTCGCTTAAAATAAAAATGTGGAGAACTAAAATTATTTATTATTACCATTATTCTATAACAAAAAGAAAACAAATAGAATCGGTCAAATTTATTAAGTAAATACAAAAATACTAAATGTTGTTTTAAACAATAATTGTATAAATAATGTTAAACCGATATTGTTGATATAAATATTTGCAGTTTAATTTTAATTATCAAATGATTAAACCGTAAAAGGAAAAAAAGTGTTCTCTATTATAGGATCAACTAGTATAAAGGAAGCAGCAGAAAGAGAGTTAGCATGCATTCAAAAAGTTAACCAACTATTATTAATGTGTTTTAACAATAAAACAAAGAAATAAAGTTTTAGCAATACAAGGTAAAGAAAGTAATAAAAGTGATGTTCTTGGTCCAAGCAGAAGAGTCGAGGAGGGAGCTTAAAAAGGTATGACGGTTGGTGGAGGATGGTAAAGCGAACGATCCGACCTAGCTCGTTTGCCATTGAGCTTTTACAGAGTGCGGATCGCATGCAAAGTGGAATCGAAATACAATGCTTGCTATGACTCAGGAAAACTCAGCAAAGTGTTATCAAAATCGTAAATGTTTAAGTGGCACAAAGTATTCAAAGAAGGAAGAGAGTACACCGAGAATGCACAATGAGCAGGACTCCCATCAATTTGCCACACTTCGGATAACGTGGCTAAGGTGAAAGCGGTTTTCAACTCGACGCCTGAGTGTTAGATTGATAGCAGATGAAGTGAAACTTCCAAAATCTGTCGTGTATGAAATCGTCGCGACAGGATTGCAGATGCGGAAAGTTTTTGCTAGATTGGTTCCCAATATTTTGACCGATGAGCAGAAGAAAAGTAGCAAGCTGCTGTGATGAATGCTTTGAAAAAGATTCCAGGCTTGCACATCCAAAAGTAGTATAAGTTAAACTAGAATTTTTAAAATATTAATTTCTGAAGAAACTGATTGAGTATTACATCGAATGCATTGAATATAAAGTTTTCAAATGGATGGATAAACAAAGACTCAAGCTAACGCACAAATTAGGCCGGCATTACACGGAACGCTACGTACTGCATTACCTTATGCATAATTCAGCCAAAAATATAGAAATGGAAATGAAAGGGAAACATCGATATTCTAAGAATCAGCAAAATGAAATGTCTATAGCCATGAGCCACTTAAGTGACAACCTCGGAATAATTCATACAGGAGCTGCCCATTGAAAGGCGGGAATAAAATACCTTTTAATAAAAAGCATGATAAAGCCACTGCGTATACCACAAGGAAGGATATATTTTCGCCAATTCATCTGCCATAGAGCCCTATAGAATTTTAATGCCGCCGAGCGCGGCTCGCTGATCCTTGCACAAACCGCAAAAAGGTGCGCTCGCCCGTATGCAAAGGACAGTGCCGAAACAACGGCGCGTGATAGACAACTTGTTAGCTCAACGGCGGCTTCTTAAATTTAAATTAGAATTTTTGAGGCGGAAGAGTTCAAACGCAATTTGTAAAACTACCCGAAAAAGTGGCATCTAAAATGGGCAATCCCACACGGAATATAAACATAATGAGGTGGAAGAATCTTATAAAATTCCTGACATCGTGATAAAGTACAGGAAATGAAAGGAGATGGAAAGGAAATAAAATTCTCGTAATAGTAACGAATTTTTGCGCTGCTGGTGAAAAAAAGGTTTAATAAATGTGACAGGTAAATGTTACATAAAAATATGGGCTTTTATATTACAGATAATAAATTTATATAGCAAATGATTAACTATTAAAGCAAGAACAGGGCAAATGATAAATGAAATGTTAATTTTTATTTTTATTTCTATTAATAACTATAACTACAAATAATATATAAACCACAAAGTACTACGCAATAAAAAAATAGTTTAAGATAATTATAAATTTACTGTTCAATTTTTTTGTTAGTAATATTTCTTAAGTTTAATAAAAATTTAATTAATGTAGCATACTTCCTTTTTCAAAGAAAGGTTATGAAGCAAAGGGTGGTCCAAGAGTGATTTCGTTAGACGGAGAAGGTTTTGTCTAGAGGGGCTCTTAGTAGTAGCCAATGTACTGTTAACGCACAAACAGAGAATTTTTGTTGACGAAGCAGATATTCGGAACCATGACTCTGTTGTGGCTGCACAACATGCCCTAGTCACAATCAAAAATCGATTTTGTTGCGAAAAGAAAGAAGAAAAATATTGTAGTCTCCGAGGCTATCTGCGCGCTAGCATGCGGTTAGCCTTCACTTGTCTAGTCATACGAATTTTTCTCCAAAAACTTTGTTTGTATCTAAACAAGATGGTTGCTGTACAGGAACTTTCCGAACGTGATGGGCAACATTGCTTGGAAATGAGACGAAACACCTTGGAAAGCCTTTCATATGACTCAGCTATGTTCTTTACTATCAAAGCACATTTCTATTTGTCGGTATGCATTAATAAACATAACAAGCCACGAAATACTCATTAAAAACCTCTTCACATCGAATGTGATACTGTTTGGTGTGTGTTGAGTAAAGTTAAGGTTAAGAAGGAGACTACCATGTTACTGTAAATATATTCATCAATTTTTCGCACTGAATCTTAATGTATTCCAACTGAAAAACGTTTGGTTCTAACAAACGAGAGTTATAGTTCACACAGCAAAACTTTTGCTGCATGGGGTGTTTTTTGGTCGTCTAATTTTTCAAAGCAGTGACTTTGGTTGGACAACCTATAGTTGTATCTTGCCCCATGTAGCTTCATTCTATTGGGATGTCTAAAGATTAAAGTAAACAAATATCATCCTAGAACGTTCCAAGTTCCACTGAGCTCAACACATGTTGGAAAGTGTAATGAAAAACTTCAGAATAGAACTTCATAGGTTCATCGAAAATGTGGCCCACCACTTGGCCGATACCCCCTTCAAAATATATTAAAGCAAAACTTCCAATTTTATAGTTTTGTCTTGTAAAAATAAATTTGGTGTACGTACAATGTTTCTTCTGCTCTAATAACAGTAGCCGCAGCAAAAGCTTTGTTTTAAAACGTTTTATACTTCGATCTTCTATGAAAATCAGACACACTTTAGTTATTGGAATCCTCAGCTTATCTTCTTGTTAGTCGCAAATCCTTATTGACTGTAGGCCCATATACATTTGACATAGTGTTCTAATCGTTGCTGATCTTTTTTAGAACTTGGGTTACAACGTATTTCTGACCATCTCTGAATCGTTTGTACCATAGATTTACTTATGCCACATTTATCCTTCTCTAAAGTCTTTTGAATGATCCGAATAGTTTCTGCTGGTTATTTTTCCAGCATCGCGCAAAAGTTGATGTAGATTTGTTGCGACCATCACACACTACATGAGCTCACTCCTCGGCATCTAATTCTCAACTAAGTCAGCTAGTAAAATCGTCCTCATTTAAGCATGCGCATTTCATCGGCTTCCAGGTTACATCACAGCCTTGTAAAGTGTTTGAGTTATATTAACATGACTAGACATTTTTGAGACAAACCGCATACATACAATACAACGTATAAGTAAATCTAAGCTATTAAAAGTATTTTGCAGTAGTTTATAGACATATGTTAGTTGGTACGTATTTTAACAGTTTAAGAAAAAATAAAAAACTTTGATCTTTTAAGAAATTGTGATTCTTCTAGCTATAATTATATAAAATATATACTTAAATTGTGTCATCAAAAAACTTGCTAATTTAAGACACAGAATGTTTGTTAAGGAGTATGATAATAAATACACCGTTTTGTACGAAAAGTGCATTACCTTTTAAACGTCTAAAAGACGCAAACAATTTTATGTACAGCGAGATAATTGTGAAGTGCATAATTAAGTTTGCACACCTATATATTTATCATTTACCCTCTTATAGCTGACTTAAGTAGTAACAGAAGGGAGTGAATTATAGCTTCGTGTTCAGAAAGTTAATTGCGATTTCTCGTAAAAACTGCTTCCACACCCTCCATTCGAAAATCTAATGGTAAATCGGCACGCACACATAAGGCTGTTGCAAATATATTTGCTATGTATGGTTAGGAGACATAGATACGAAATAGTAGCTTTCCTATAGTATTAAACTCTAAAACAATCATAACCTATAAATTAAAGTAACTTAAATTTTGAAAAAATTAAACTTGAATTTTGACACTCGCTTGTTTAAGTTTTAGTAATACTCAATAATCCAGCGGGTTTATAGAATAACTAATTAAAAGTAAAAAAAGAAATTTCATAATACAAACGTCTTCCAAACGTTCTGCAATTGATATTTAGAACACCTTTACAAGTTAAAAACAAATTATTTCTAATCTTACGCAAACGACAAAAATTTAATGAGCTATAGAACTGCCAGTCCAATTTTTATTATATCTAGTAGGAAAGTGTACTTGAACCGTGCTAATTCATTCTTCTAGTTCCTGCGAGGCTTGTTAATACCTTTTCAGAAAGGAGTTTCTCTGTTACCCCCATTAAACGTCTCATCCATCTTACTCTCTGTGCATTCACAGTGCTGTTTAACTCTAGTTCTATGTTTTACTTTAGTTCTTTATTAGTTCTTCTGTCCATAGCTTTGTTTTTGTTAGATATTTCCCTTATTATTTAACTTTTTTTATATGCCCAATACTTTCTGGTTTTGTAAATTCGCATAACAATTTATTGTGACATCACCTTACTTGTTATAATTTGGCTTAACGCACATTTTTTAAAACCTTTTATTGTTGCTATGATTTTGCTCCGTTGGGGTAGATCTTGTTCTTTTCTCGGGTACTCCTGTGACTAATTGAGTTTGTGCTTTTCTTTGTTCAGCAGTTCTTCAAAATACTCGACCTATATTTCTCTTATTTTGTTTGTCACTCCTATTTTGGCTTTGAAATATATTTGTTTCTTTGTATATTCTCCCTTTGTCCTCCTCATTCCCTCCTCTCGCCTGTTTTATATTGTCTCTCTTTTTTTCTTCTATATTTTTCTCACTGCTTTTTGTATCGACTTATCGTACGTTGTTTTTGACTTTGCTCGCGTTTGCTTCAGAAAATATTGTGGTCTGTTGGGTTTTGTAACTTGCCTTTTCAGTCGTACTTAAATTCCATCGAACTCCTTCGATTGTTGGATTGTGTGACCCACTTTCACCTCTCCTGTTTACATAAATTCTTTCATGCCCCACCTTTAGCTCTTTTCTATATTCATTTTGTTTTTGCTATTTTTCTTAAATTTCCTTAAAATTTTCTTTTTTCTGTCGCTAAGTCGTCTTTGCTGCATCTATTTATGTCACTTAATTTATTTTTACTTTTATCATCTCTAATTTCTATTTCCCCTTTTCCATTTTAGCTATTACAAAAGGCGCTTTTTCGGTTTTTTCCTACTCCTTTCTGGTTCTTTCTTTTTTTCTTTCTATGAGATTAATTTCCAATGTTTTAATCCGTTTTACGAATTTTTAGTTGTTTTCCTTTACAGCTTAAGTTTCTTATGATCTTGTTCATTTTTTCTAATTTTCCTTACATCAAGAATTATGTGTTTTATCATTATTTTTAAATCTTCTTAGTCATCCTTTTTTTGTTATCTAGTTCCTTATTTGATTGTTTCTTTAATTCTAATATTGTCTTCAGTTAGTGATTCCTCGCTGGAGTAACGTAATCCTAGCAGGTTTGGTCTATTGAATTATTTGGCCTTTGTTATCTACTTAAAAGTGTTTATGCTTTTTTATAACTTTTAAATATTTGACACTGCTTTGTTGTTTTATGCCTCACTTTGTTTTATCACTCGTCTTATTTAATTATTTTGTTACTTTACCTGAACACGTTATGACAACACTTAACACAATATATTTCAATTTTTTGACTTCTATGTTTTGGAGTACAATAGATGGAAAAAGAATCAAGCAAAATCAGTGTTTATTACACTTACCAACTGGTACACAATATCTTGGACTTATTTAAAATAATATATACATCTCGAAAAACACTTCAAACAAAAAGCTTGTTAAGATTATCAGTTAAAAATCCAATTTTTTTTAAAGCTATAATTAAGTATGCATATACGTATATAGTCAAAGGAATGCGCTAATCAACAAACTTGATAATTATTTTAACTGTTCTGGTTCAAATAGCTTAGAATTAATAAATGGTGCATTAGTAATCAGGTGCTTTATAAAAATTTAAAAATTCCTACTATCACAGACAGGATTTAGCCATTCAGAAATAACCAACCCACCACGGAAGGTTTGCAGTATTAGAAGTTTACTCAGAACCTTTCTCTAATATTTGAGATAACAAATAAGAAATATTCAATAAGGAGGAATATCAGTGGATGCTTCTGTGGAAATTTGGTACATAAATTCTGCAGGGGCAGAAAATATATACACATATTAAAAAAGATACATAATTTTCCAAATCTAAGATACGTATAGCATTCAAAAATTTTATCTCCTAATTTTTTATTAAGAAGAAGTGAATAGACATTTTATTGTAAGTGATTTCCTTCTGTATTTATCCACTTTTGATATCGTTCCGGATTTTTTTTAAATGTTGCACATTCTTTTTTTATTGTATAAAACATAATGTAGTCCCTCGGTCCAAGACCTGAAAGCCGGTATGGTAACAATGGTACAACGACTAATATGTTGCTGAATACGTTAGCGTAATCGCTTTAGCGACCCTTACTACCTCTCACTGGCAATGTTTTCACAAGAGCCAATTTACTAGCAGAATTCCTTCCTAATTGCAAAAGGTAATTGTCATTTGTTTTAAAAGTAACATTTCCAGGCGTAGCTTTTCGGACTGAGACTTGCCAATGTGTTATCATTCCATAAACTGTAGTTTCTTTTAAAAAATTCTATGCCAGAACGTCTACTGTGATCAGATATTCAAAAAACCGGAAACATGCTGTACAGCTGCTTCTGTTAAATTTTGGAGTATGGGAAACTCATTGTAAATAGACCATTTACATTTTCAAATTCTTATTAGTACACAAATGTACATAAATCCCCTGTTTGTCTTTATTAAGTCGTATAGGATACTGAAAATTTTTTTCTTGTGCGTCCTTATTTTTGCATTTTAAATTAATTTAATTTTTAATGATTTAATAGTAAAGTTTAAATACCTGAATTTAATAAAACAGGGAACACAAGTACAACAAAAATAAGCATTAATTGAAAACCGTAAAGTTTCTTTAAAGTTTCTTTAGGAATTTTACAAAAATCTCTAAAAAACTATCTTGGTCTCATGTGTGAAAGTGAGTATTACAAATTCTATAGTTGCTTTGTTGAATATGAAATTACCAATAATTTTCACTAAAACACAACATTAATATTTATAGAGTTCTGTGAGACTCAATTGGTAATATTGAGGCTCTCAAAACTATTTTATTTATAAAAATTGCCACAAATTGTCACACCTTACATTGTTAGAGAAAAAACATCAGTGTTAATGAGTTAGAGAATTATTTAAAATTTCTTTTTCCTTAAACGTATCGAAGATTATATATATTTTTAATGTCTTTAGGGTCGGTCACTGCAGACTGCAATTAGCTCGCGCCAAATTAATTGAGCATTTTGTTTCTTTTGCCTGCCGAAACGACAGGAAATATTTACCTTTATTGTCCTCAAGATGGACAAGTTTCAACCCTTACCTGCGACCGGTTTATGAACGAAAAAACAGTCAGTTAGCATTCAGCTGTTGCAAAAGTTACATCGGCCTGTACCGGGGTAGACCAGCGAGCTTTAGCCAGGTGCACGTCTGCCCACTGAAAAATACGCCAGTTATTTTTAGTTTGTCTGCTACGGTACCGCGTACATTAGAATGTACGTTTCGCAGATAGATTGTATTATTATTTACAATTTTCACCTACTCACGTCTAGTATATCTGGTATATCTAGTATATCTAGTATATCTGGTATATCTAGTATATCTGGTATATCTAGTATATCTAGTATATCTAGTATATCTAGTATATATATCTGGTATATCTGGTATATCTAGTATATCTAGTATATCTAGTATATAATATCTGTATATCTGTATATCTAGTATATCTAGTATATCTAGTATATCTAGTATATCTAGTATATCTAGTATATCTAGTATATCTAGTATATCTAGTATATCTAGTATATCTAGTATATCTAGTATATCTAGTATATCTAGTATATTTAGTATATCATTTAACATAAAAAGCTTAAATATTCTTCTGAACATAAATTAATCTATATAAAATTATCGAATTAGTACTACTGTATTTTAGAAATTTTAAATTCTTAGTGACTTGACAAACGGATTGACCGTTATGTTCTGTTTTGTTTACTGATAGTAAAATTAAAGTTTAGACCAAATAAAACTTTTTTCTCAGTTGTTTCCTTCTTATTACAAAATTGTTTGTATCAGTGACAAACATAAACATATTTTCTACTTACAATTATAGTCTCGCATATTTGAATCAACATTTTATGTGTCTTCGCCGCCGTTTTCTGCAATTAGTAACTAAACTTAATGTTCGCTCATTGATCTAGTGCACTGTAATTCTACCTCTCAAAATATCTTTAGAAACTCACATGTTAGTGTTTTGATAGCTCACCGTTTACTAAACTTTTTAGATATGCCTTATATTTAGTTGTAAAATAAAGAAAAATAAAATTGTATTATCAAATATTATGTAAAATTTTAATTGGTGATTTCAGTTAGCAATTTTCAGACAATGCCTCCAAAATACTTCTAGTTTCGCAGCGACTGCATCTGTGCGGACCCGCACTACATTAGCAGCTCCGAATCTTATAGTGCATTTGCTTGCGAACCCTCCCACCTGAACCTACATATTAGCAGCTGCTGCTAGACCCGATATTGGTCCTTGGGGGTGCACGCATAAAAACACTGCCTAGAGACGTTTAGTGTTTCTCCCCTCCGTGTGGCCACACCTTTTCCCGCTTCACCTCGGCGAATTTCCCTCGATGCATTTTAACGGACCCTCTTTGTGCCACGGTTTGTATCTAATCAACTGCAGTTGACAGCCTACTTAATTTGAAGCACCGAAGTTTTATTACGCCGAAATTGCAACGCCATGGAGACGCCATAAATTGGAATTTATTAACGCGGACGCCGCCCCACATCGCAGAAGGAATCAGGATGTTGTGTTAGCTAGCTAATTAATTGGTGTTATGGGGGTAACTTAGACGGAAAAGTTTATATTTGCTGGGAGTGTCGGTTACTTAAAATTATTTTATGTAAAGAATAAAAAGTGCAGTCATAGTTAATTGCTATTACTCTACATAAAAATATAAACTAGTTGATTATGTTCAAAGTTCTTGTATTCAAGATTGTAGTTCAAAGTATTTTGTTTCTAGTACTTTATTAAAAGTAATTTTATTTTAGTTTATTTTCACTTAGTGTTATAAAGAATTGCGAACAGCTGAAATGTAAAAAGGACGCAACAGTTTTTGAAGAGAAAAAAGCATGTATAAAATAATAATTATGATAGGCATGTGCACTCTTGTTAGTTAAAAAAAACAAGTATTGAAAAGGAGCAGATGTCGTCATTGTTCAAAAAGCTTTGCTAAAAGTTGTACTTCCTTCTTATTCTTTTTGGTCTTTCTTCGTTATATTTTGAACATGATTACTACGTCACCATTAAATTTTCTATATTTGCTCTTTTCACCTTTTTCTTGCTTGTCTTGTACTTTGTGTTCTTTTGTTCTATATTTCTAGTAGATCCTAGGAAATTTTCTCGTTACACTCTTCTGTTGATAATATTGAATATATTAAGTTCTTCTCTTAGATCGTAATTTATTTCCACATCCCTTCTACCGTATCCAACAGTTATCGTAAAAACCTTATTTTTACTGTTACAGTTCTACTTCTTGCTACCATATGTAAAACTTGGAATAACTGTGGCTACCTAAAATTTCATCACTCTTTTATAATGCACTATACTTATAAGTATTCTTTTCATTGTGTTATTATAACAGATGTATTTTTCTATTTTTTCTATGAATACACATTTCTCCGAGATACGATATTGAGCGACCCAGAAATGTACAACATTTTATATGTCAGTTTGACCTCTGCTGAAGCATATTCAGCAAGCTCGCTTTTTTTATTTTAATTTTAACACTCTCCAGTTTATCGTTTAATTCTTCAATTTCTAGTGGACCTATTTCTGATTTTACGGTTTCTTTTTGATCTGCGCCTTCTAGTTCTTAAAAAACTAAAGATTTTTGTAATAGTTTAGCCATTAGAAGGTGTTATTGTCACGTATGCTTATTTAAATATCGCATAGTCTTCGAGTCCATATATTGCCCTCCATGTTATTTTATATTTAGGATAAAAAGGTATTTCATCTACTTTATTGTGTTTGCCGATTCAAAGTGTTTACCATTTGCTTTGTTTTGTTTATTTCTATTTTATTCTGTAACCATTTATGATAAGCTGCATTTTTGCCTTTAACTGGATATTTGTTTTCTTCTAATCTTGATAAATTAGCTTTTTTATAATGTATTTTCTTCTGCTCCTTTTTCTAATATATATGTTTTTGTCAGCTCTTTATCTATATTATTACTTTATATTAGTTTTGTTAGTCGAATTTGGTTTAAGTGTTCTGGCAGATTTTTCTAATAGCTCTCCTTCACATTTTTCTTACCTTCTACTTTTGGTTTTTAATCTTAACTTATTTTGCAAACATTTTCTTTAAGCATTCAAAAAGTAGTGACTTGTATTTGCATCTATTCCTCTGAAAGCTTGTGTCCATTAAACGGTTTCACGTTCAGTTATAATAGGCAAACTCTCTAAAAAGTTTGTTTTTTTGATATAAATGTTTGTATTTATTATTCTGAAGTTTCGCCTTCAAATTTGGCAACTAATATTTGCAATTATTTTGTTGAATCATGCAATTTCATTATCTCTTTTTATGTTTTAGTGTTCTGTCTCACTTTTCTCTAAATTAGTGTGCATTTCTCTATATTACCTGACCTTTTAATTTTTCTATGTTTCTGTTAAGAAGCTATGTTTACTTTTCTTTCTTATAAATTCTCTTATAACTTTTGTATATTAATCCACCCTATATATTAATAGTCTTTTATTTCATATCGGTTATTCTTATTCCGTTTTAGGTTTTATCGTATTTGTGTATCAATTATTCCTTTTTTGTAATCTATAAAGTTTCTGTTAGCAAAAAGTTTTTATGTTACTCATCATATTATCCATTTTATTACATAGTTTGTAATGAAAATAAAAAGAAGAGCATTTTGTCGTTTGTTGCCAATCTTATTTACCACTGGGGTTGATTAGCCAACCTTCCACAAAGTTCTTAGAGTTCCAAAATGTAATACTTGAAAATGAAATCGGTATTTGGCATAAAAGGCTAAACTCGTGATAGTTTGAAGCTCCCCGCTTTAGTAACCCTTTGAAGCCTTATAGTTGTACACTCTTTATGCTTTTAGTTATTAAAAAAGAGAGTGTTATCGCTAAAATAAAAAATGAGATAATTATAACTTTAAGCCGCGATTGGGCGAAGAAGTGCAACTGTGCCAATATTCTTCAATCCGACAGTTTAACATGATATTTAATATCTTCTTTTTTTTGCGTCAAGCTCTCGAGTTGAATTTTAATAAAATAAGTAATAATAAATAATAATAAATAATAATAAATAAATTAGGTAGCAGATAGGTACTCCTATGCGATCCCGGCATGGAACAGACCTATTACAGGGATGCGACCCTGCCTTATGCGAGCAATGATTTGCCCCTACCTCCACTTCTGGGGGAAAATCATTTCCTACCCTTTACACCTACCCATCTCCCCTACCTACCCCATCCCTTATCAAACTCGCCATCACGCAATGGCAAGCGTGGCGTTTTTTTAATGCCAAATACCCCTCATTCTCTTTATTTGGGGGACACCTATGCCCAATACTGGGCGCAATGAGGGTTAAAGAAGAAGAAGAAGTAATAATAAAATTATTTGTGTATTTTACAATGTATTTAGTAAATGTATGATTCTACATAATTACATGCAGTAATTATAAAGACTACAATTGATATTTCCTCACGGATACGAACAGTAACAAAAATATAAAAAAATGTAAAGATTATAAAGTCATAATAAGCCAGAAAAGTACCGTCGCGAATAGCAAAGTAAAAAATTGAAAAGTGAAAGAAGTTTTCTTTATTGGTCCGTCTAATTTCTGGAAGATCGTTGGAAGAGTGAAGCTTTTTCGGTTACAAGATCGGTGAAACATGTAGTGGATTATAACAATTACACAATTTTAAATTTTTTTATCAAAGCAAAAATTAAATTTTTGAACCAGGTTTAAAGTAATGGTCTTGACAAAATATTTGTTTTGAAATTTCAATATTTGATGAAAACTACTTTAATATAAACAGAAGAGTTTTCAAAACTGATATTTTGATAAAACATGTCTCTTCTCGGCCTATTCGGCCGTGTTCAGAGGAAGGAAATTATGTTTTTTCCTATAACGTCTGCTATTGATTTCAATGTCCTAATAACCAACAGATGTAATGGATATATTTATATATTACTATAAACCAACAGATGTAATACTATAACGTGAAAGGAGCATATTGCCCAAAGGCGGTACCTTATATTTCTTAATCAGTAATTAACAAGATCTAAAGTTTTTTGTCTATTTAAGGGCCAGATAATTTTTTATCTTCTAGTAAATTTATTACTGACACACTAGGATATAAATAAACATTTCTTGCTTGAAGCCGTTTATTTTTGTGTGATGGTAGGTTAGCTGTAAATATTTAATACAAAATTTGACCCGCGACGTTTCCCTGAGGAACGCCCGCTTTCATTAGGTGTAGACCAAATTGGCTGCTTCTATATTTGATTTGATATTACTTCTCGGTCATAATTTTATGAGTAGGTAGTTCTGGTGAATTAAAGACTAATTTATGCTGAGGTATTTCTAGTTATTATTTTAAAATTATTCTCTCAAATTTCCACTATAATCTTAATAATGTTTTAAATATGTGCGTAATAGACATGGTTCTAGTTATAAGCAAATCTTTTTACGATTTGGCAATAATTAGATGGCACCGTCTTATCGTTGAGATTTCTAATTGCTGATAGTATTTCTTTAAATGTAAATGGTTATAGTGGTAGATTTAATTGTGGAGCATGTAAATACTCGCCAATTTCTTTTATTTTTTAGGTTGCTATTGAAGGATGTGGTTGAAGGATATTAGAGAAGTATTCAACGAACAACTCCACCTCTTATTCTTCTGTTCTTGCCCATGTGCCCCCAAATTTTCGAATTGGTGTGATAGAATTTCTGAGGTTTTTAATTTTTTTCTATGCTTTCACAAAACATAATTGTGGGGTACTTATATATTTACTGAATGTTTTATATTGTCGATTCCATAGTAAGTTTCTCACTTCTTTAATTAACTTATATTCAATCTGTCTAGTTTGCTGCTAAATTCTTCTGGGTTTTTGTTCTGATTTTTCCAAGATTGGTATTAAATACGGGGATGTTTGTTGTGTTTTTAAACTGCAATATTAATGCACTTATTGTATTAGCTGTCAAGTATTCCCTAAGCATTTCCCAATTAGTGCGACTGTTATAATGTAAAGGTCTTATTTGTTTTTTTTTAGTAATGCTGATTGTAACTACTAGGGTCGAATAATCCAAAAATAGATCAAAACGAGTGCCTATTTTGAAATAATTTGCAGACAATCCTTTTATAACAAAGAAATCTGTAACATTGGGCATTCTGTTTAAATCTAATTGCCACAGATTAAATCTTACGCATAAATTGACTCTACTTTTTTTAAATATTTTATGTTGGTGTTGCTAATGGAGTTGATGATCTGATGAAACTGTTGATTTGGATAATACACAATTGCGTTGTTATTTTTAACTTATTATTAATGCAGAATTTACAAATTTTTAGTAATAATTTTATTATGCAACATATTGTGTTTAATAAAATGTTCTCTCTGCTTCGGGTCACTTCAAGCTCTTTAACAATAAACTCGCAACAACATATTTCCAATTGCAGAGTATTTTGCACAATAAAGTCGAAAAAGCAGCATTGTTTCGCATAAATTGTTAGATTTTATTAGATATTGCATTTTACATTGTTAGTTTTGATTGAATATTAAATTTTTAGCTTAAAATTAATTTGGAGGTGCTCTATATGTTCCAAGTGACATCTTATTATATATTTATATACTTCTGCTCTATTTATATTGCAACGGGCGACTCCAGGAAGCCACATCTCCCTGTAAGAGCTATGTGCAAATAAATAGCTACTGGAATGCTTGCATTACCGAAAATGTCGTAAAATTTGGATTATAACAATTCGCCATAGTTCTAAAACCATGTGCACAAATAGTTGAGTACGTACAAACAATAAATCCCAGAATGCAACTGCAAGTAGTTGTAGTGAAGTACAGTGCTAGTAAATTAGTTGCTAACTATTTCTGTATACTTTTTAATAATTTCTATAAAATAAGTTTTTAAAATTGCCATCAAAAGTGAAATTCATCTCAAATCAAATTAATATTAAATAAAGTATCATAAAGATAAAAACAACTGTGTTAAAAGAATGATTATGGTAAGTCGCGATGGCGGAAAGTGAGAATCCAGAACCCAATCCGTTTAAAGCGTCTTATAATTCAGTATACTTAGAAAGTAATAAAAGACTTAAAATACACAAGAAAAAATTGCAAAATGTAAAAGTAGACGCAGAAAACAATCCAGAAGATTGAGCAAAGCAGGAATAGCATAACAAAAATAAAAGACATTTCAAAAAGTTTGGTGAAAAGTTAAAGGTGAACCTAAAAAAAGAACTAAAGATAAACACAAAAATATTTTAGAGGTTTTAGAAAAGATTTGAAAGAAGAAGGTTATTTCTAAAATGTTAATAAGATATTAAAAGAGCCAGAGGTAGAAGTAGATGTCTTGTTGATGCAGTCGTGCAGTAAACTGCTATGCTTAAAAATCGCTGCTTGACATAGAATATCGACTCTTAATTGAAGGTGGCACTAAAATGAAAACTCCAGGAGGTTAGACATACAAAAGAAATAAGTCAGCGCAATGAATCCACTAATGAAGGTTTAGTAAGCACTATACTACTTTTCGAAGTTAAAAATTTTCTGGGGAAATTTTGGGACAACATCAATGGTGCTCAATCCAGGTCATGATTATTAGTCCCGAGTGTCGGAAGTTGTATGTTACATACAGGATGTAGTATCATAAGAAAAATTTAAAAACAACAAAACGTTGAGAAAGATCTAGAACAATTCGAGAGTGGTGAACTTGCGTAAAGTTGACTAAAATGTAAATAAAACATAAATTATTGGTGTGGAAAGTGAAAATTGTCGAAAAATGATTTCCTTAAAAAAATTCAACGCAGAAAAAAAAAAGGTCAGACGCCATTTCTGGTCTATTTCCCGAGACGGTCGATGGTAACAAAGATATCCCCGTTGCTAATGATTATTTTACTATCCATGGTTTATGTTGTAAAAGTCCTTCCATAGCAATTTCTATAATTAGCGTAGCCTATTGCGGTTCGCGGATAGGACAACCTCAAAGGGGTAGCAGTGCAACAATCAACCTACCTGGAAGGATTGTGGGCAAGCACGGTAGTTGTCGGAAGTTTTGTGACGCTTCTCAAGAGCTCGACGCGGCTCTAAAAAAATATTACAACTGCTGGGAGCGCTGGCGCACAGACACAAAGCAGCAAAGTTTTTGGAATTACGTGCAGATAGGTTTAAGTGTATGAGAATCCAGTTGCGGTTAGGTACAGAAATAAATAAATAGCGATATTATTAATGCCCTGATGTAGTAACCTATGTATTCTTAAATTGTTGTTAAGCTAATACAAATAATTTAATTTATAAACAAAGTTTCTTACAGTTTTCATCTGTCACACAGTCTTCTGATATTGCTTTGCCCCGTTAATGTAAAATAATTTTAATTTTTATGTTTGAAGTTTTATTTTGACTACTTAACAAATTTATCGTTGGTTGTATGAGCGTTTTTGTGTCTACATGCTTCATTCGTGTACAATATATGACATACAGTTATTATAATTTTCAACAGAGTTGTTCATACATCGGTGAAACATTTAAAAAGTTGCCCGAAGAAATCACATGTTTTATGAAAGTGAGATACAGATAATCTCATAGAGTGCCTTTTACATATTCTACACCTTTAATTTATACGCAAGTTTGGTTCTGGACGTCCTGAGCGAGGAGTTATGCGCAGGTAGCTTTTATGCCAGATCACTTCTTGATACCGTTAAAAACAGGTGCTGCTTTCTAAAAGTTTGTTAGAATTTGTCGTTCTACAGTATGAACGGATGAGATTCTTACACATTGCAAAACATAAAATGAATGCTCACGTTTATTAAACCCCATATTTATTTTTATTGCTTTTTAGCGGCAAAACCAAAACAGCTCTACAAACGGACGTTCTCTCAAAAATACTTGAGTATATCTTTTCTATTGGCGTAAAGATTGTCATGACTTATTATGTAGTGTATTTATTGCAATTTTGTGGGGTTACAAATAACTTTGTGGTTCTGTTACTTAAAATTCTAAGTGCAATATTTTTAACAATTTAAAAAGTAAATTGCGGGCAAGGCAGGATCATATAAAGATTTGATATATACCTTGTCTAATTTTAGTAGACTTCATACATATTTTAGTTTACATATAAGGAATATTGTTTTTTAATTAATTATAGCAAATTCGTAAAATAGGGTTTATCTTATAAATTCTCAATACATGCACAGTCAAGTATGTGACACATGGTCTACGTTTGTGATAATGGCGGTCTCGTGTTTTAATATAAGCTGAATCTATTAACGATTTTTTGCAGCTTATATATTTTCGACTGTCACCATTTTTCTTTGGTTATTGTATATGTTTCCTGTGCGTCAGTTTATTTTGGTTAAAATATCAAGTGATGGATCGATACTACGATGGAATTATGTATCACTTAGGAATTTCTAGCATAGAACAGGCATAAAGTATTTGTTTTTGTGTATTACCCTTTGTAACTAATGTGCTGAGAATATCGTATAAAATTATTAACCTTTTTTACCAAAAAGTGTAAATTATGTTTATCCCAATTATCAGAGTTTCATTATAATAAGTCATTTCATTCTAAGGTAGAGCTGTTCAAAGTTTATGTTTTTTAAGTGTAATAAATATAAGCATAAAAATTCCACATCTAAACATAGTCCTTTATGTTCGCAAACAAGTTACCGACGTGCTGTCTATATCCCAACAGCCCTTCAATGAACGTTCGTAAATATTGTTGAATTTTCAATTTGATGTTATCAACGAACCGATATCAATTCGCGAATCAAATATCCATTAGCCTAGACCTTATTGGACGAAAACAATTTAAATCATGTAGATAACAAGGATAATTCTACATTTCGTGCATATGTACAGAATGATGTACGTAATTATAATGTGTAACCACAACAAAAATAGAAGACAGTGTATAAAAAGATTTACATAAATACGACAATTTTTAAAATATTTTATTGTAAATATGTGATATGATTTTTTTTATTAATTGCAGTTTTACAATCTAGTCTACAGTAAATATATAGATATAAACATATATACAGAGCAATAAAAAAAAGGTTTGAGCGCTGCTAGATATAAGGTGGGTACCATCCATTGATAGTTCAAGTTTTCCTAGTTAATGAGGTTTTCTGGACATTTTTCTTTCTGGGTGTGGTTGGTAGAGTACTTCTATGAGCTGATTTGTGTGATCGGTACTGCGGAGTTTAGATTTGTTGGCATGGGTGCTGATTACATTTTTGATATACTGAATTCCTCATGGAGAGTCTGGTTGGGCACATACCAGGAGCATTCGTTATCATTCAGAGTGTCTTCGACTGGAATGTTTGTAGAATTTTAGTATTTGGACGGTTTACCACATCCCCAAAGCTCAATACCGTACGTCCAAATAAGTTTTATGATGGTTTTGTATATGGTTAGTTTATTTTGAAGGAATATTTGAGGTTTTTTACCGAGTAACCAGTGCATTTTCGGGTAGCGGATAGACACTCTCTACGACCCTGGTAGAGATAGGTGTGTCTCAGGGAAGCGACCCTGCCTACGAGAGCCTTGGTTCTCCCTCAACTCCCAATACCGAGGGAAATCATGTCCTAACCTTGTAATCATAACCACACCACATTCAATCCTACCCATATCCTATCCAACTCGCCAAGACGCCTGGCAAGCGTGGCGTTTTACTGCCAATTACTCCCTAATGATAATGATAATGTCGAACTCCAGAACGAAATTACCCCAGGATAGTAGAGCGAACAGCTCACAATCTAACCCTGATGCGTTAGGCTGCCCCAAGGATTCTGGGGGGGCAAGATTTCGACTTTGAAATGTAACCACAAATCAATACAGATAAGCAAACTATGGATTGCAACGTACAATGCTCGTACACTCAGAACGGATGATATAATTATAGAGATGGAAGAGGAACTAACAAAAATCAATTGGGATATTGTTGGAATAAGTGAAATCCGAAGAAAAGGAGAAGAATGGATTAAGCTCAAGTCAGGAAACACGCTAATACACAAAGGCGGAATAGATGGAACCACGGCAGGAATCGGACTGTTCGTTAACAAAAAATGGACACCATATATAAAAACCTTTAAATCAGTATCAGAAAGAGTTGCTTATATAATTCTAAAAATTACGGCAACAATAAAGATCAAAGTTATACAGGTATACGCCCCTACTTCCTCCCACACGGACGAAGAGATGGAATTGTTCTACGAACATCTAAAAATAGCTATGTAAACGGATCCCTCAGGTTGGACCATCGTTATCGGGAGCTTTAATGCCAAATTAGGCAAAAAACAAGAACCCGATGAAGAATACATGGGTAATTTTGGAATAGACCAAAGAAATGAAAGAGGAGACAAGGCAAATGAATTTCATGAACGAGCATAAACTATATGCTATGAATTCCTTCTTTAAAAAAAGACCCAGTCGAAAATGGACCTGGATATCACCATCCCGAAATACAAAAAACGAAATAGATAATATTTTGACAAACAAAAAACAAAAAATAAATGACGTTACCGTACTAAACCTATTTAATACGGGGAGTGACCACAGACTGGTAAGAGCTGTACTGACTATTAATAAAAGAACAGAAATAAAACAATTAATAGGGAAAAATTCAATTAAACTGACAGCAGAAGAAATAAAAAGAAAGGGAGAGGCGTATAGAGAAATAATAAACAAACAGTTAGCTAATGATGATATTGATGACAAAATACTCACAATAGATGAAGTAAATAATAAAATAACTACAATAATTAACACTTCGATAAAAGAACTACGGAGAATTATACCACGCAAAAGAACAGAGATATTATTAATGCAGATATCAAGAGTCTAATGGAAAACGCAGACGACTAGCAAAGGAAAATAAAAGAATAACAGAAGAATTTAAGCAAGTGAATAAACAAATAAGAAAACAGATAAGAGTACATAGAAGACAAATACAAGAACAACAAATTAATGAAGTAATAAAGAAAACCAAGGAATGAAAATACTTCAACAAAAATGAGAAAGAAAGAAACGTACGCATTACGTAACAAAGATGGTATAATAATCCACGACAGAGATGAAATTCAAAAAATTATAGAAGAGCTTTACACCGAATTATATGAATCCAAAGTACATCAAGAAATAGAAGACAATGCCATTAGAACTAGAAAGATTCAAAACGTGGTATCCGAAGAACAACCCGATATAACCATAGAAGAAGTGAAGAGCACTATGAGAGAATTCAAATTTAATAAAGCTACAGGAGATGACGAAATATCAATAGACATGATCAGAGAGGCTGGGGATAATTTAATATCAAAAATAGCAAAACTATTAAACACATGCTTAAAAACAACTCAAATACCCAAAACCTGGAAAAACTCAAACGTCATATTATTATACAAAAAGGAGAAAACACAAAACTTGAAAATTATAGACCCATCAGTTTGTCACATTTGTACAAATTGCTAACAAAGATTATTACCAACAGACTAGGAAGAAAGCTGGATGAGTATCAACCCCGGGAATAGGCGGGATTCAGGAAGGAGTACAGCACCAGAGACCACCTATTAACAATAAAAATAATCATCGAAAAATCAAACGAATATGGATTCCCCGTATGCATGGCCTTTGTAGATTATGAAAAGGCGTTTGATACCATTGAACACTGGGCAATATATATAGCATTAGCAAACAGTCGAATAGATCAAAGATACGTACAACTCATACAACAACTAAACGAGGGAGTCATAGCAACATATACATTACACGCGAAAACTAACCCAGTACCACTTGCAAGAGGAGTGCGATAGGGTGATACACTGTCGCCGAAACTCTTTACCCTAACACTGGAGGACGTGTTCAAGAAGATAGAATGGCCAGATAAAGGAATAAATGTAAACGGAGAGCGACTTACTAACCTACGCTATGCTGATGATATCATACTACTCGCGGAAAATTTGGAAGACTTAAAAGAAATGATCATTGATCTAAATAGAGAGTCAAACAAAATAGGATTAAAAATGAATTTAAGAAAAACAAAAGTAATGCACCCTGGTCCAGATGTAGAAATTAGAATTGACGATTCTCAAATTGAACGAGTAGAAGAATATATATATACCTAGGCCAAAGAATAGAACTAGGACGAAGCAGTGAAAAGAAGGAAATAAAAAGACGAATAAAAAGTGGATGGATCGCATTTGGAAGACTATCCTTCATTTTGAAAAACACAAAAATAGATCAACGCCTGAAAACAAAAGTATTCGAACAATGTATTTTACCGGCCATGACATATGGAGTAGAGAATTGGGCAACAACAAAAAGCAACATAGAATCAATGAGAATAGCACAAAGGGGAATGGAGAGAGCAATGTTAAATATAACAAGGAGAGATAAAGTTAGGAATGACAGAATAAGATCAATTACAAAAGTGACAGACATTGGTATTAAGATTGCCCAATTAAAATGGAGTTACGCAGGACACGTGGCGAGAAGTGACAAAAATAGATGGAACCGTAAAATAACTGAATGGAGACCGTACGAGCATAAGAGAGGAAGAGGACGACCACCTATGCGTTGGTATGATGATTTTAAACGTACAGCTGGACTAAATTGGATCCAAATCGCACAAAATCGTGATAGGTGGAAGGAGTTAGGGAAGGCCTACATCCAAAAATGGATTTAATTAATTACATAATTAATTGGGCTTAGGAGAGAGACCAGTGCATTTGTTTCACTTTAAGGTTTAGTTGGGTTTTTTGGCCTGTATGTGTTCTCTCCAGGTATGTTTCTGTAGTAAGTAAAGTGCCAAGTATTTAGCGACCGGTTTTTCATTAATAGGAGTGTCATTGAGGTAGACCTGGGGGCATGTAATTCGCCTCAAGGTGAAAGTGATCTGTGTCGACTTCTCGTTATTAACTGTAATTTTCCAACATCGTAGCCAATTGTCTAAATAGCTCAGGTGGTTTTGGAGCTTATCAGAAGCTGTGTCTGGATTTGTATCAGTTGCCATGATTGCTGTATCGTCAACAAATGTGTCGTAGGTGTATTCGCAGTGAAAATTAAGTACAGGAGCGGTCCGAGGGCACTCCAGATTTTATAGGATGGTAGCCGTATAATACATTGTTAACCTTCACTTGGTAGAATCGCTTGCTGAGGTAGGACTTTAGAATAAGATGTATTCGACTAGGTAGGTGTTTCTTTAGCTTAAATAATAATCCTTCGTACCACACCTTGTTGAAGGCCTACTGTATGTTCAGGAATACGACGGTGCACATTTTCTTCTCTTCTAAGTTCTTTTTGATTTTATTTACTATCCGATGGCACTGCTGGGTGGTTAAATGTTTTTGCGGGAAACCAAATTAGTGTTCAGGTGATAAGCCGTTTGTATTGATTCTAGATAAGAGAAGCCTTTAAAATATTTTGGACATTAAGGACAATAAACTTAGGGAACAATAAGAAGTGGGTTTCATGGTAGGTTTCTTAGGTTTAGCAATCATTATAATTTGGGCATGTTTCTATGCTACTAAAGATTGTGGTTAAGAGAACGATTGCTTTTCTGGGCAGGTGTTTTAATATTTCGCCGCCCACCAGATCATTTCCAGTCGCTTTAAACGAGTTTGTCGTTTTAATTATTCGACGGACTTCATCTTGTGAAAATGGATTTACAGGTAGTGAAAGTTGGCATAAAGTGCTAAGAGGTTTTCTATTTCTTTTGTTCAATATTGTTATTAGGAAATAGAGTAAACACGTTTGCCGGGTGTTTAGCAAAGATATCCGCTTTTTCTTCGTCTGATTGTGCCCAGTTGCAATCTGGTTTCCGTGTTGGTGGTACAGCTACTACGGGTCTTTTAAATTTCTTAGTGGCCTTCCTTAATGCGTAATAAATAATCTTGTGGTGCTAGTTTGGTGATGTAGTGTTTGAATTTCTAGCCTGTTCAAATTGGTTCATATGAATTTTTTGTTCTGTGCCATTTACCACGCGCCCTTCTTTTTTTGATTCTTTTATATGTAAGGGTATGTTACGGTTGTGCGGTTGAATATATTTTTTTAAACTGCGTGTTGTATTGTGTCTGTTAGATAGTTAACAACTTTTTCCGAGATCCGGATAGTTTTTAGGTTGATGTTTTCATGAATTGACTCTTAGAAAAGGCCCTAGTTAGTTGCTTTCGAACATAATTTCGGTATTATATATTATATTTATACTTAATGTTATTAAGCCGCTGTATTCACCACTTAGGTCAAAGTTGGACTCTATTGTGGAGCATATGACAGATATGCCTTTGGTTATGCCAAAGTCGAGTAAATCACCAGATGGTGCATTTCTGCCTGTAGACCAATTTGTTGGTTCCCCTGCAGATAAGAAGTTTAAATGGTTTTGTTGTGATGAATAGAGTAGATTACGTCTTTTTGGTGTGTTGAGTCTAGATCACCATACTGTGTGTTTGGTGTTCCAATCTTCAGCTACTAGGAAGTGGGATCCTAGAGTACGGAAAAAGGTGTACTATTCAGAAGAGATGTGCCGAGGGAAGAATAGATGGCTGCTATAGTTAGAGGCATGTTAAGTGCATCTAATTTTATTAATGTGGCTTGAATTTTATCTTTAGTATAGGGTTGTGTAGCGTAGTGGCTCATTGTTATTCTAATAATGATAGCCGATTCAGCATGCGCAGCTCCATCTGGCGATGAACACAAGATATTGAATAGTAAGGAATTTTAATATGTGTTCCTTCTGTTGAATGGGATTAGAAATTAGTATGATATATATTTTGTTGCAATTCAAAAATAAAATAATTTTTTGTATGTGGTTCGATAGCTCGTTTGCGTTCCAAACTGTTATACGTGTTGATGGAGCTATTATCAGGTTAATTTACCTATAAGCGTGGTGGTCAAAATCACATTATTTTGATCAAACGTCATGTTATCTTGATTTCCGCAGTTATGGTTCTAGAGTGTGTTTATTCTGCTGCATTCTACTGTGTTTTAAACATAATTAGGTGTTGTATTGTGTTGAGAATTTTGTATGACAGATTGTTTTTGGGTTGAACGCGTGTTTCGTTTGATTGGTTAGTAAAGTTTGTTCTTCTACTGGGAGTATCTTTAAATCTTATTTTTGTTAAGTCTGGATAAAGTGTGAATACTTTGTAATTAGCGGTGTAGTTTCCATTACATAGCACACATGTTGCAGCTAAGTATTTTGACTTGGTACACGTTTTTGAGTCATGTGGTTTGCCGCATTTGACACAATAGTATGGTTTTGTACAACATGTGTCCATACTCCTGGAGTTTTGTACATTGTATGATAATTTTCTTTGGTCTAGGTGGTTTAACTTGGATTTTAGTATACTGCAAGAACTTGTATGACTCTTTGTTGTTATATTGTGGTTCCAAGTCCATAAAGAATAAGGGAAGAGAAAGTTTAATTGATCTGTATCGGGCATTTATAATATTTTTGACCTTAAGCCCCATTTTTTCCAACTCTCGTAATATTCCATCTGTTAGTATGGAGTGATGGAGGTTGCGCATGATCACTTTGTATGCTCTCTCGTTGGTTGTGGTACACAATGTTTTCCTCGTGTAGGTAATGAAATAATTTTCTATAGGTCTTTATAGTTTGGGGGTTTATTTTAGCGGTGTTGTTTGTCAGATGTAGTATGTTTAGTCATCAGCGGTTTAGCCAGATTGTCTGTCATATTTTTGTAATTTGTTACCCCATATATACAGATAGGTGTTAATTTAGGGGCTTGTGCTTGTTGATTTGTAATTTCATTGTTTGATTCTGCATTAGTTTGGACAGGATCTGTTTGAAACTTCGGTTTACGAAGTTTGTATTTGTGTTGCAGTTAATCTTTTTCCTTTTTTGCTACTTTCCATTTACGTTTTCTTACTGGTGAGTCTGTTTTATTAGTAGTTGATTCGTGTTCATAGAGGGATGCGTAAGAATGTGTTTCCATAGTCGTATTACGTTTGTTGTTAATATTTGAGTGTGATAAAGTTTGTTGAGCATTTTGATTTTTAAAGGCTGCAATTTGTTCCGCTTGACCTTGGTATATTTGTGGGAACTGCATGTTTAATCCTGGATAATTTATTTGATTTAGAAGCGAAGTTTGCGTATGTTTGTTAGCTGCGTATGTGCTTGATAAATCGAATTGTTGTGGTTATTTGAGCCGGGCTGATTAAAAGTTGGCGGCCCCGGCCCATGATAAGTTCTGTAATAAAACATGTTCATTATAGTTATTTGTACGTACAGTTCTGATGAGATAATCACAGATATTTGCAGCTCTACACTCAACTGACAACTGTGCGGAGTTAGAACGTCTTTACTCATTAAAAGCCAGACATGGACTCGTAATACTGAATTAGCAGGCGTCCTGTGTGTGAATAGCTATCGAAGTACGTATTGAAATTATAAAATATTGTTTTTTGTAAAAATGGTGCGTTAGATAGAATGTTTCATTCTTCGGTAAAAAAATCACGTAAAAACATAGAAACATAAATAAAAACTCGTACGTACTTCGAAAGAAAATGTTATTGTGTAGCTTTAGTAGAAATTTCAAATTGATCGGATAAAAATTGTTTCCGCCTAGTTTGAAAAATGCGGCTTCGAGGAAATCGCATTTAAAGTTGATTATTCACAGATGAAATATTTTGATTTTCCTTTATTTTGCTATATTTGAAACGTACATTTGGTCCTCTACATTGATAATCTTTTCCTCTTCTATCTTTTTAGTTTGTTAAACTTGTGTTGCAACTGTACTCACCAATCCCTCGGAAAAATTAATGAGGTAATTATACATAGCAGTTCGGTCTAATTGCAATGTCTAATATTTGCATCATGTCTATTACACTTATCAGTCCATCATTACAATTACATATTTAAATATCTGCTTATATATCAATGATGATTGTCTTGTTAGATAGCGATCGACCAAACTTTCGCATTGAAAGACGCTTTACTTTGTATAAAGTCCCGAAGATCGCCGCTTCTTAGCTCTTAGTAAATTAGCGTTATTTCATTGAAAACTTTTTCTGTAGGAACTGGCTTATGTTTGCATCGGGAAAAGATATTTGTGGCTCTGGTCTATTTGCCATGTTCATCAGTATTTTTATTGCAGGTGCTCGAAGTGGGTTTCGAGCGCGCTGGGAGGGGCCGCAAGCCGACCAAAAAAGAATAATGTGATTTTTCCGCTCTGAAACTAATTTTATCTTCTTTCTAAGACATTAAGAGATTGTTTAAAGCAATTAAAAATGGATTCTTGAAAATTCTAGAACTATCGCTTATTGTGTCTGTTGTAATTCTTATTAGCAACTGAAGTATTTGGTGCTCTAATAAATTTTTTATGACAACCATCTCTAAACGTTTCTTTCGATGTTAAGGTTAGAGAAGAGTCTATGTGGTGTTCTTGAAACTAACAGCAAACGCTGTGCGCGAAATAAATACTAACGTTTTCTTATTGAAAGGTAAATGGTTGACCTGCCAGAAGATTTGCCTTTTGCTTATTCTAGAAGCTGTATGTATTGGACCACCAATTAAGAGTCTCGATAACTCTTTATAAATTTAGTCATACATTCATTCAAACATCTTGGTAATTTTTAAGAACATTCACTGTTCTTTGTTTATCACTAAAAAATTAAGATCCTTTTGTACACATTAATCAAAATGATAATTATGAGTTTAATTACATTAAGATATGTTTCGATTACAATCGTGCAAAATTATCTAAAAAAATTCTAATTTCGTTTATATACATTTTTGATTTAAGAATATTTAAGAACCTTTAATTGCAATTATTTCTTAATGCACAATATGAATACGACGTCCCTCCAAATTGAAGTCCCAATCGTGGTGCCGATGTTATTTATAAATAGTTGAGAGTGAAGCAAGGCATTACAGTACGTGCCGCAGTACGTATATATACAACAAGCAATAATCCTGCCGATTGTTCCTCTCCCACAGCGTGTCCGCCGTAATCCACAATCATAAATTACACGTCGACGTCAAAATTGCGCTGCATGCATTTCGCAATAAATTACGACTTGAAAGCTTGCCGCTGTGCGGGTTAAATTGATACTAGAATGCGGAATGCAAAAAATCCGGCCCCGCGCCGGCTCATAAAAGAGCCTGTAAAATCGCGGGCTTGTACATATCTCCTCCGCTAATTGCGACAGATATGGTTAAATAAAGCAAACGGCCGCCGTTTCCAGAAATTGTTGACTTTGGAACGGAATAAAAAGCCGGTCGTGCTGCGCGCTGCTAGGCTGGGATTTGCAACGACATCCGAAAATTCTATTAAAACGTGATAAATAGTAAATATTGGTAAAATTTCTTTACAAGAGACTTTATAAATTTCAATCTCGCCTTCTTTCCTTCAATTGCAAATTTAGGGAGCAATCTGAGTCCTCTTTTCCCATTTTCTTCAAAATGCTATACTCGCCTAATCTGGACCTGGTGATTTTCCTTCCTTGCTCATTTTTATTGCCTTTTATACTTCTAAAATTAAAATTTTTGAATTTTTGGATGAACCGTTACCATTGTTTTTCTTGTTTTTTCTTCTCTTTAATTGGTAGCAAAAATTGATTATATTTCTTTGGTTTCTCTTATTTTATTTTTAATTGTTATAGTTGTGCCGGTATTTTTTTTATTCGTATTGCCATTAGTTCCAGTATCTCTTTTGTGATCCATACTGTGTTCCCACATTTTATGTTTTACTAGTCTTAGTTATATTGAATTGTTTCTCTAAGTGTTGTTATAGTTGGTAAGCTTTAGTCAGTATTTTTAGTTCCCTTATATTTTTATCTTTCTTTTTATTATTATTTAGTTATGATAATCTAACATCCGTGTTCCAAAATTTTTGGTTGATAAGAACAAAATATATTTGGTTTCTTCCTATTTGTGTTATGTTGTGGGAAGTCCAGGAAGTTCATGCATTAGTTAGTCATTTTTTTGTGAGAAGATACAACTAAATTTTTCGCCTTGCTTGTTCCTAAATCCCAATCCGTAATTTCATTTATTCTCTAATTTTTGCGTAGAAATCACCTTACATAATAATGATATCATGTTGTTTTATATTTTTGTATAACGTTTATGTCTATTGGTGCTTCTTTAAGTTGTAACATTATTATTGTTTCATATTGGTATATATTGTTTTACGGATGTTCCTACTTCTTTTGATTCTTGTATAGCAACGTGTAACTTAATGTTGTTTTGGTTACCAGAACAGTAAACTGCGACATCGTTCGTGAATTTAAATATCGCCATTATTTTTCCATTTGTGCTATTAATTCCTAATATTCCCACTTGGTACTTGACAGCCTTCCGGCTTTATGCCAGGTTTGGGCATTCCATATTTCTATCTATACCGGGTACAGAAAGCCATTTGATTCATTAGGTCTGCCATTTTTTTGTTTCGGTAATATAATGTGTTGGTTTTCCTTATCTTATACATCTCAGACTTATGGCCAAGACAATACTTTGCCTTCGCACATAACTATTTGGTATGTAGCTGATGTCCATTTGCTGATAATTTTGATTAGCTTCAGGTATTTTATTTCTCTCATACCCACAATATCTGGTGAAATTTGTCAAATGTCAATCGATCGTAAATTTTCCGTAGAACACGAATTTCGTACCAATTTGACGTTATTTCATGACTTTCTCATCGAAAAATCGATAAAGGTGCATGGCAATTTCATTGAACTGGTTTTTTTTGGTATTTCAATTTTCTTAGTGACCAGAAATGGTTTTCTTGTTGCAAAAAATTCCCTGTATTCAATACACGGCGTTTGAAGTTTTGCCATGGTACGTTGACATATATACATATATGAAGACCTACAATTTGTAAAAAAAATTGAGCGTTTAAAGACGATTTTCCCATGTTAATTAAATGGGAAATTTGATTTGTCTGCAGGCACGCGAAAATAAGGGTTACCAATGAGTTTTTTATTTCAAAATAGTTATTTTTGAGATATGGGAAATAACGGACACCCTAATATATTTCGTAAATGACGGTGCGGGGTGATGAGGGATTTCTATATGACGGGTAATCATTGGTTCTTGTGTTCGGCTGGATATTTGCCAATTTGTTTGACATATATAGGTCCTTTGGTAGTCTCCATAAGGTATTTTTTAAATACCTTGGGATTCATTGGGGCAGTGATTCTTTGTTGGGCGAATATTTGGTTATTGGTCTTAAAGAACGTACGTATGTTTTGCCTCATTTAACGGTGATGCCTCTGATATAAGGTAGGAATCCTTTTTGTTGGTCAGGAGATTTGTGGAATTGGGAGTTAATGTTTCTCTTTATATTTTTGATTATATGGGATAAGGATTTATTGGAATACCCATTTTGTATTAGGGTGGTGGTAATGGTTGTAACTTTTGTTTGTCGGTTTTCATGTCGAAAAATCTGATGGGTCTGGTGATAAAGGATTTTGCAACTGGATGAATTTGGACAGGGTTGTGTTGGTATTTGGCATTGAGGTATCGGTTAGTGGGTTTTCTATAGACAGTCTAGTAAAAGCTGCCATTAGAAAGATTTCTTATTATAAGAGTATTTAGGAAGGAAACGAAATTGTTATGTCCGGCTTCCATGATAAATTGATATTGGTATAGTTTTTGTTTAGGTAGAAAGAAAATTTTAGAAGGGTGTCATATCCATAAAGCCAGATAACAAAAGTGTCATTGATGTATCGTATCCAGCATGTAGGTTTAAGGTAAAAGGTAAATGCCTTTTGTTTCAAAATCGGTCACAAAAAGGTTAGCGATAATAGGTGAAAGTAGAGAACATATGGTTTAGTGGTTTTGACGGTTTCCCATCGAAATGATGATTTAGAAGTAAATGCAAACAACATAAGCAGTTGTTAGCGTTATAAAAGTATCAAGATAACCCTTTGGATAAATGCGTCTAAACCGTTAAGAACGTGATAAAAGTACAAATAGTAGCACATGAAAGTCATACACGTGCATTAGAAAGAAAATAAGTAAATCGACAGTGTTTAGTAATTTTGAATTTGGCGCGATCATTGGGTGTCATCATTGCAATAAATAGGGTCGTAAAATATTGGCCTTGATATAGATGTTACTATAAAATAGAAACGTGGTAGACTGCGTAAAAGTAATGAGCGTAGGCGTCAAACTTTAAAGAGAGTAGTGACGAAAAATTAAATGTCCTCGGTAATAGCATAACCTGGCGATGTCGTTAAGAGCTCGACTATTTGCCGACAACTGAAAAACATGTATTTTCATGGTTGTGTTACCACTGATAAGTCTAACACAAGTACGATCGATGCCAAACGTCTCTTGTAATGGTTCAAGCTTATCGTCGTTGGGTTGAAAAGAAACGGAAACAAGTTCTGTGGAATGATATATTTCTGGTTTGGTTTTGACGAATGCAAGAAGAGCAACTGTTATTTGGGTGCATTATGCTAACAGTTAAGTTTAGTAGCGGAGGTATCATAGTTTGGGAATGTTTTTTGTAGTTTGACATGTATTTTGATATTGTTGACTACTCTGTGCTTGCATCTCTTTGAAAACAGTTACGGGAAGGACCTTTTCTGTACCAACAGAATAACTATTTTGTTTCAGACAACGAACGTGACTCTATCATAGTTTGTAGAGACGGGTGTTGAAAACTTTAATTTCGATTTCAATATTATCGTACACCTTTGAGAAGAATTAATCTTTAGTGGCTGAACTCACTGCAGCTCTCATAGAGGAATGCAAGGTAATTACTACAAACGTATAAAAAGCTATTGGAAAATCTTCTCGGCCGAGTACAACCTGCAAGTGATGCTAAAAGTGGACCAACATCCTACTAATACATACCACATCAGTCTCTCACTTTATAATAGCGGGTTTCCAGATGGTTTGGCCATATAATGTAGCAAATTAAAGCGAATTAAATGAAGTTTACCAACTGATTTCCGTAAGCTTAAGCTACGCGAATTCTTTTTATTTAGTTGAACTGTGGGAGATAGACAAAGCATTACAAAATAAGAGGGTAGGTCACCGATATTCTCAAATTATTTATGTAATGGTAATATGGCTACAAAAAAACACCAACATTTTTATCGTCGTGAGGTGAAACAGAGAAACTCGATAAATGGCAAGATCTTCAATTACTTAACATATGCGGATGATGAAGTAGTCATATCAGATTTATTTGAAGATCTGCAAATTATGTTAGAAGAACTAACAGTTGAATCAAAAAATAAATAACCAAAAAACAAAAGTTATAACTAACTAACTAAGAAACCGAGTCATCATAACTGACCACCAACATAAAGACACTATAAGAATATATTTATTTAAAACAAAATAAAATCCTTAAAAACCAAAAAATGCATTTAAAACTGAGAAAATCTATATGTAACCAATGTGTACTTCCACTGCTTACTTACGTTGCGTAGACATGGGTTTTAACATGACCATTAACGGAAAATTACAGAATTAGAAAAAAAATAAAATTAATAGATGTTAAAAGACATGTAGCAGTGCTGGTCATACCATGAGACAGAAATACGAACGATGGAACAACGAAACACAACAATAAAAACCATAGACTGGTAGAAAAAGGCTGGGCCACCCGCAAACCAAATGGAAAGATAACTTGAAGATAACAGAAACTTTAGTATGGACCGGTGTAGCTCAAAACAGAGTCATATGGAAAAATAAATAAGAATCCTATGTCGAACATTGGATGGCAACAGGTTAATGAAGAAGGCTTAAGAAGAAAAAGTATAAGTTTATTATTTTTATTTGTAAGTGTTATTTCATACTAATAAGAATTATTATATATACGTATTTTAAAATTTGTCAAACTGAAGTTAATTTTTGATTACTTGTAGACGCATATATCTGCATATAATTTTATATTTTATATATTACAAAACTTTTCGAGAACAAACAGGGGGGGTGATCCGAAACAAATAGCATGTGTAACTGCACCATATATAACAAAGGACGAAGTACGTGCAACAATAAATATTATGAAAGATGGAAAAATGGCAGGCCCGGATGAAATCCAGTCCGAAATTCTAAAAAGCATCTTTAATCAAATATATGACTCAGTAAAAATACCCAAAGAATGGCTCAAATCAACTTTCACTGCCATACCAAAAAGACCAAGCGCGAAATACTGTGCCGATTACCGTACGATTAGCATTATGTCACGTCTTCTTAAAATCTTTTTAAAAATAATACATAGACGAATATATAAGCTCTGTGAAGAACAACTAAGTGAAACTCAATTTGGATTCCGTAACGCCTTGGGCACTAGGGAAGCTCTTTTTGCTGTACAAGTTATGTTTCAACGATGCAGAGATGTGAATGTCGATATTTACGCTTGCTTTATAGATTGTCATAAAGCATTTGATAGAGTTAAGTATGATAAACTTATTAATGTTTTGGAAAATATTGGGATAGATGACAAAGATCTTCAAATCATAACTAACCGCTATTGGAATCAATCTGCATACATTACAATAGATGGAAATAATTCAGACGAGATAGAGATGTGTTCTGTCGCCCCTGTTATTCAACATTTATTCTGAGCAAATATTTAACGAATCTCTGCAAGGTATATATGCTGGTATATTATTAAACGGAACTAGAATGAATAACATTAGACATGCGGACGATACGATTATATTTGCGGACAGCTTCGAAGGTTTAAAAGAACTCATGTCAAACATTGAAATGGTCAGTCGACGATATGGACTTGAAATGAATATACAAAAAACAAAATACATGGTTATAAGTAAGAATACAATTCCACCCGAACCCTTAATAGCTAACTCTCAACCAATTGAAAGAGTAACATCAATAAATTACCTAGGTACGACGTTAAATAGTCAATGGGACCACTCTAAAGAAATAAAGTGCAGGATTGAGAAAGCCAGATCAACATTTGTAAACATGCAGAAAGTGTGTAAGTCTCGAGATCTAAACTTGAATACAAAAATTAGACTATTAAAATGTTATGTGTTCTCTGTCCTGTTACATGGAGCTGAGACTTGGACGCTGACGGAAGCATCAATGAAGAAACTTGAGGCTTTTGAGATGTGGACGTACAGGAGAATATTGAGAATATCTTGGGTCGACCATGTGACGAATGTTGAAGTACTACTAAATATGAATAAAACAACTGAAATCGTAAAAACTATAAAAATCAGAAAACTACAGTATTTCGGACATATTATGAGGAATGAACAACTTTATGGGATACTTCAACAGATTCTACAAGGTAAAGTGCTAGGAAAGAGAGGACCCGGACGCAGGCGCATCTTCTGGCTAAGGAATTTAAGATCTTGGTTCTCAATGACAACGGCAGACCTCTTTCGAACAGCCGTCAACAAAGTTAAGATTGCCATATTGATCGCGAACACCCGGAACGGATAACGCACATGAAGAAGAAAATGTTGCAAACTTCTTATAAGATGGTAAATATCCGCTAATTCGTAAGGGTTGCTAATCTAGCACAACTTTTGAGAACTTCTAAAGGTCACATGGGTCGATCGGGCAACTTTTGAAAATGGAAATTTTTTTTTAGTTCAAAAAACTAACTTTTTGTTGAAAAGAGTTTTTGAAACTAGAGTCCGCGTTTCTGGCAGTTTTCTTATAAGAAGTTTGTGGCATTAATTTGTGGGGAAAGAAATCACCCTAATTAGTTACTTTACGAAGGCAAATATTATTATTAATAAATATTATTCTACCGTAACAATATACCAGGGCATTTAAACCTTGCCACTGAGCAAAAATTCACTAAACTGAGTTTTGAAATTCCTACGTAACCACACTATTCTAATTCAGAAACTTAAAACCAAAACTTGCTTTAACGAAGCAGTACTACAGGGCATAAAGTAATACAAACCCACTTAATAAAATGCCTAGATGAATACAAAACTGCGCTACTAATTCCTTAATATCACACTTTTAAATATAAATTCCAATAGGTTTGTTTGGATTTGTAAACTTTTTGGCTAATATTCTCCGAGTTTATACTACCGAATATAAAACTGTTCCCTCTTAGATGCTGCAAACTATAGCTTACCAATATACTTCAACAAAACCAATTAACAAACTTGATAATTATTTTGGTGTGAACTGAGTAATTACTTTTAACAGCATCATCATGTATTTACAATGTAACAAACAATATGAAAAGTTTTCACATTACAAATTTCTTAAATGTGTTAGGGTCGCAGGCTTTAAATCTGATAAACGCGCACTGATTTTCGTAACCATATTACCGCAGAACGAGCATTTCATTTGTAGTTAGTTTGTTTCCAGTATAATCAGATACGTGTCTATAACTAAACGTGAATAGCGAATAACTTTGTAAATAGGCTGCTGCCGAGTTGCGTCAAGTTCAGGCATTTACATCCAGAGAGTTTGATAAAGGATACGTGCATATTTTAAAAAGACATTTGTAGCGAAACATAACACACTGCTGTTTATTTAAAAAAATTATTTAAACTATTTTAGGCATAATTAAGTTAGAGGAATTATGTACTGGAGAATGGGCTTCTTTTAATGGAGTTATCACAGATAAGTATTTTATGAACATATCTACATTAGCTCATAAGATGGCGTTGTAAAAGGCTGCATTTTGCAGACTATATGTTTTGTGCAACATAAACAGTTCTGTCTGAAGATTTCGCAAACAAGCTGCTAGGTGAAATGCACTTTTAAAAATAGTTGCTGCACACGATGGGATTTTAGCAATTAAAATAATATCCGATTCTTTTCAACAGTCAAAATGGGAGAAAATCTATTCGGTAAGATTTTTAATAATTTGCATGTCATTACTTTTAAATATTAAAAGCACATGAACCATCATAAAAATGCTTTATGTCCTTAAAAATTATATTACTACAAATATTAGATTTATTAAACCTTTTGTTGTAGTACAAACATATAACATATAGTGTGGTTAATGTACTGCTATTAAAAGTCAGATACTATATTCTTTACGACAACGCACACTGTCGTATAGCAAAACTACTCTAGGGATTCTTTAAATAAATTCCGGCAAACGACAAGTCATAAACTACTTCTCTAGATAAAATAATTTATATCAAAGACCTGTAGCTGATTCAGATGACGATTTGGCTTCCGCTCCACCAGATCCTTCCACTTTTAAAATACATCATCAACAACACAAAGAAGCAACTATCTGACAGTAGTCCAAAATCAGAAAAAAGTTGACCTATCGGCAATAAGGCAAACTTAATAACTGTGGAAACGTAAACGAAAATTTTATAGTCAGATGCTGGCATATAATAGCATGGATACGCGGACACTAATAATTGTGGAGTCTGTACAGCATACTCGTGGAACGCATCATTATTGACCTCGTATTCACATGAAATGCTTTGCAGAATAACTACAAATTTTATAATAATTATTTCATTGATATCAGTGATTGAAGCCGATGTAGTTATGTTCTCAAAAAGTTTTCTTATCATATTCTCATCGTTTGTTGTGCCACTACCTCCACTTTTAGGTTGATCAACTAGCAGACCGATTCTAGTCCTAAATTTATTTTGTTTTAACCTTTTCCTTCTATTACACTATGTTTATCTTCAGCACGTGCTTGTCACTTTTTAATATCTAAGCGATAGGATACATGAAGCAAACATTCGAAGTATCTAATCCAGGCATTGATAGTCCAAATTTAAAAGCTTCCCCGTTCTCCTCCTTTTCGACAACTTTCTCTTTATTGTTTATTTCTGTTGGCGTGGCCTTGCAAATGCAGCATGTTTGTGAAGACAAAGTATTGGTAACAGCGTTACAGATTTTTTCATCATATACATAATGCAAGTATGGAATATAGAAAATTTAAGATCTTCTTCTTTAGATGACCATTTCGTTGATTGAAGCTTGTCAATCTGATTTTGTATATAGGTCATTTCGCGCTGTGAAATGTCAGTACTTTTTTGCAAGAATTGAATTCGAACAGGCCCCCATTTTATTGACACTACTAAACTTCTTACTGTTCCAAGAGAAAGAGATAACATTACGAGTTTTTACATGTACAGGATTAGGAAAACCGTATGATCTAAAAGGGCTTGCACTTGAACTTCCGGTGTAATCTTCTTCAAAGTGGTTACGGCTTTCGATAAAATATGGCATCATAACTGTGGATTCTACAGTTACTTTGGTACGAATAGTTCAACTTGTTTAGTAGTTTCTCTTAGAAAGAAAATATTTGATCAAATTCGTTGGCTCAAGGATGAACTAAGAATCGGTAACCTCTAAGCCTCTGTCTTGTTCCCGATATTCTACAACTTTATATCTCCATAACGCAAATATTCTGAAAGAAACAGACTCCTACCTTGGAATGACTCTAGATTAGTAGTTGACCTGAGGAGGCTTGTGCAGATAAATCGATTACTAGGAAAAATATGGCTAGATCGACATTTGATTACCCATTTTATTCCGGAAGACGATTATGTACCAGAAACTTATAATATATAATAATATATAATATAAGATAATCATCCGCCTGATCATAATGTATGCGGCTACAGTTTGGGGTTGGGCCTGAAAGTAATCCATCAATAAGTTCCAGGTCATTTAGAATCGGACCCTACTTTGTGTCTTTGGCACTATATAGTTTTTGAGATTTACAAAGATCAGGATCTTTACGAGTAGGTACAGAAGCAGCTTCTACAGCCAACCGATATCCAATAGCAGGTCGCAGCAAAAGAGCGTTCTTAATCAGTACTCAGTTGGGAGTATCCATCATTTATATAAAATATTCTGCAGCTCAAATATGTTGATAATATCAAATCCACTTAGAAACTTTTCTTTCATAAAATGCATCTACTCTTATGCTTAAATTGTGGATATTGCGCATTTGGACGTTGACAAATATTGTAATCCTAACTTTAAATTTGTACACAAAATAAATTTTATACAAAAAGCATTTAGTGCCATGAACAAAAAATTCTATTTCTTAATAGAAGGTGAGATTATTATTACAAACTGTGTACTATAAAAGCTCTTTTTTATTATTGGGTTAAAAAGTGTATTGCTATTCGAATGCTTTGCTTTGAAATATTGTTTGCTATTTCCAGAACTTAAATTTATTCTGATAGGAATGGGGATTCGATCGATGGAGCAAGTTGGAACAAGTTTTCGCAATAATAAAATATAATTCTAAACGAAACCTTTCGCAACGTTTTCTGAACTAAAAGTTTGTTGTATTTTTAAACTTTTATATATAAATTATGTTTCAAAAAAACATCTACCGTTAAGAAAATACATTCCTAGAATACTTAGATGGTAAAAAACACTGTCAAATATATTTTCATTTTTTCATTGCAGTCGTTACAGTAAGCAGCAGTTATGACTTCTACATAATATTTAAATGCCATAATTTCTTTAAGGGCTAATGTAATCGTTTAAGATTGAAGATATTGAATCTTTGGCAAGGAAGGTCAAATTTTTGCTCTTAAATGCACTTTTAAATAACGTCTTGCCTCTGTTTTGGAAGATTTGAATCGTTATCGTTAAATACAAAAACACATTTCTGCCTACGTTTATATAAGCTGTCTCTCGGTTGCAGAGTAATTAGTATAAAAATAATAATCCTCCCCGTCCTCAGTCTTAATTCCCAGTAGAAAATGTAGTGGCCACTGTAGTATCTTGAATTTCTTCTCTCCATTTTGCTCGGTCTTGTGCTTTGATTGTGAGTGTATGCATGGATTTTCCGGTTAGCTATGTGATTTGATCCATCCATTTGGTAGGTGGACGACTTCTGGATTTTGTTCTTTTACCTTCCCCTGTATTACTAATTTTTTTATGTTGTCAGATTTTTGCCTGATAATATGTCCAAAGTACCTTAGTGTCTTAAGTTGTATTTAGCTCGACAGTCGCCTCTTAGAGTTAAGCTTTTAGAGTATTTATATATTTGTTCGATGTTCTGCATTCTTCGACAACAAAACATTTTTGCGGCATCAATTTTCTTCCTCTCTTTCTGTCTGAGAATCCAGAATTCGCTGCCTTATGTTAGTATAGGGAAGATTAAACATTGTATCAGTTTGAATTTTATTTTCTTCGATATGTTGCTGTTTTTCTATATTTTTGTTAATTTTTTCATAGTCGTTCTAGTCATTTCACAACTCTTTATGATTTCTTTTTCTATTGAACCGTCATTTGTTATTAGTGACTCCAGGTATGTGTATTGTTGTAGTACTTCGTAATTACTTATTTGTTGTATGTTGGGTCTGTTGTTACGTGGTCTATCTATAATCAAGGTCTTTGTTTTAGATATATTTAGTTCCAGTCCTAATTTAGAGCTTTCTCTTTGTACCCGTTCTATGACGTCTTGTAGTTCTTCTTTGTTGCTTGCGAGCAGAGCCGTATCATCGCCGAGTCTTAAGTTATCTACTTTTTGTCCGTTGAATGAGAAACCATCTTTAAAGTTTTCTGTAGCTGTTCTCATTATGAATTCTCCATATATGTTAAAGAACTGCGGCGATAGAATGCAGCTTTGCCTCACCCCACATTGTGGATGGAATTTGTCAGATAGCATTTCGTTCACTTTGGCTCTGCTTGTGCTATTTTTATATAACATGTTTATGAGAGATAGTATATGTTGATGTACTCTCTAATACTTCCCATAGTTTGTAGCATTTAACTTTTTCGAATGCCTTACGATAGTCAATGAAGCAAATGTATAGGGGGATGTTGAATTTCCTGGCTTTTTTATTAGTTGTCTCAGTTTTATTATATAATATCTAGAGCCTCTTCCTGCCATGAAACCTGCTTGTTACGCTGGTATTTTGGATTCTAGATAGGTTTTGAGTTTTTCGTTAATTATGTAAAAGAGGATCTTGCTATTGTGTGATATTAATGCGATTGTTAGGTAGTTTTCGCATTTAGTGGATCGTTATAAACCTAGGTTCAGTCCATTCTTTAGGCCATTGTTGAGTGTACCATATCTTGTTGCATAAGGTGTGCAGCTCTTCAATTCCTATTTGGTCTGCTTTGATTATCTCAGTTGTTATTGCATTTAAGCTAGGGGCTTTTCTTAATCTCAGTTTTTTTTATAGCAGATGCTATTTTACTTTTTAATATATCGGGTTCTTCATTGTAGTTGTCCATTTTGAGTGTGAGTTTTGTTGGCTTAGATTTCTAGAGTATAATTGTTCACAGTATTGTTTCCATGTTATGTCATGTGTCTGTTTTTGTTTGCCCCTTTTGATATTTGGTCGCCCAGGTTTGAAATCGCGCGTTAAAAATTTTATTTTTTGGAAGAGGTCTGCAGGTTGATTTGTAATTGCATGGTTTTCGGTTTCTTTACATATCTCAGAGTAGTAGTTGTCTTTGACTAGTTTTCATGCTCTTTTTATTTCGCGGTTTAGTCTTTGCCAGTTGTTCTTGTCTTCTGTGTAATCCGATTTTTGCTGTTTCTTTACGTTCTTCTATTAGTTTGAGGGTGTTGTCAGATATCCAGTGTTTTCGTCTGGGTTGTGCTTTGGATATGTTCGTATTGGCTGCTTCAATAGCCTGTTCTTAATATTGTGCCATATTTCTTCGGTGTATTAGTTGGTATTATATTTTGGCTAACTTTGTTTTAATTGATCTCTCTATCCTTAAAACTTTCTTATATTGCTGTTCAATAGTATTTCTAAGTTTAATACATATCGTTTCTATTAGTAGTTGGTGGTATGAGCCACAAATTGCACCCGGATATGTTTTTGCGTTGATGCAGGAGGACCTCCATCGAGTTAGCCAATCTGCTTTTTTGTTCTATCTCCTGGGCTTTTCCATATGTACAATCTTCTGATGTTGTGATTAAATACAGTGTTCATAATAGTATAGCTGCTTTCCGCTGCGAATTCTAGTACGCGTTATCCTCTGTCGTTCCTCTGCCCGATGCCCAATTTACCTATTATATGTCTAATGTGATCATCTTGTTTTGTTTCTCCTACCTTGGTGTTGAAATTGCCGGATATTATGGCGAGGTTTTTGCTAGGAATGCTTTAGATGGTTGCTTCGAGTTTTTCATAGAAGTCTTTAATTTTAGCATCTATAATTGCGCCGTAGGTGCGTATATCTGAATTATGTATATGTTTTGTGGCTTGGCATTTAGTTTTATCCGGATGACCCAGTTGTTTCCATCTGAACAGTATATGTAGTTGTTGCTCGTTTTGAAGTATTCACTTCATGTCCAATGTGTCTCTGCGAGGCCTGGTATTCCAATTTTGTATTTCGATATTTCTCTTTTTATGATGGCTAGCTTTCCGGTGTGAGTTATTAAGCCTTGTATGTTCCAAGTGCCTACGCGTATTTCTTTTCTGAGTTGTATAGACGAAGGTATATTAGTTCCAGTAGCATAGTTTCCACCCGTTCTCGCTGTTCAACCCGGACTTGGAGCAGCGCCGATTGTCAGCCAGGTTGCATGACGTTGACCGAGGCAATTCTGTTGTGACCTCATCATGCGCAGTGGTTCTCATGAGAAGTAATGCAGTGGATTCCCGTGCTCTTCTGTATCGCAGTATTATAGCCGTGCCTAGAATATTTATATATCGCCCACAATAATATGTCAATAGACCGTTCTAAGCCCATCCTTCTGGTGGTCTATTTCAGTATTAATGGTTGCTGCTGCTCTTTATCGAGCCTGTTGGTCCGCGGAAGCTATTTATTTTCCTCCTACTTGTGTACTTAATATGCTTTGAAGTGTAAACAACATATGCACTTTAAGTATAATCGGCTTATGATACAGCGCGAAGAGAAATTATCTGGGAATGTTTAGAACTATTTGAAGTACCTAGACATTAACAAGTGCAGCAAAAAACATGTAAAACTGTGATAAACAAAATACAAACAAACGAAGAAAAACTTGAAGAATTTTAAATTAAGGAAGGAGTTAAATAAAGCGACAGCGTAAGTCCTTTGTTGCTTATAATATTAATGTATAAAAGTAAAAAGTTTATTGTATGCACTGATATTGTATTCATAGCAGATTCACTAACAGAATTAAAAGAACTATTTAATATATGGAATAATAAAACCGAAAACTGAAAATAAAAATTAATCAATGAATAAGAAATATAAAAAACCTGCAAAGGTCAAAATTTAGAAATGGTGACAGAACATAAATATTACGGAAGTATACTAATGACAAAATACATAGTAAAATTGTAAGGCGCAAAATAAGGTTAAAAACATACATTTTGCAATAAATAAAATAATAATTGAAAAATAAAATAGAGTTACCTATACGTATAAAAGAGAAAGCCCTCACTCACTGACTGATTGATTCATCAACCCCAGCGTAAACCGCCGAACCTAGAACCTTGAAAATTTAGGATTTATTCTTTGTATGACTTAGCGACGTACTAAAAAATATTTTTTGAAATTCGCCCCCAAGGGAATCTAATGGGGAACCAAAGTTTTAGTCTTAATCAAAAACGGCTGGAGTTAGAAATATGAAACTGGTAGAAATGATCTTCGGTTAATTTGAAAGGAGCTGTTTCAAAAATTTTTGATACGATCCCCACAGGGGCTAAACTGAGGGTCAAGAGTTTTAAATAGACGCTCATTTATTACCAAACAAATAAAAATAAACTTTGATATTTGGCATAAATAACCTTTGGTTAAAATTAGAGAACCTTTGTTTCGGGAATTTTTACTGGGCCAATCAACGGGGCTAAATTGGGGTCCAAAATTTTACTTTGAAACCAGTAAAGATAAGCTTTTGATATTTGGCAGAAATAATTCATATTTAAAACAAGAGAACCCTTATTTCAACAAATTTTGATTCGACCCCTCCGAAGTGGTAAATTAGAGGTTCAAAATTTATACTTATATAATGGGCTCAAAACTCAAACTATGGATGTGTATTGAGTTGGGTGTCGTTGAACGTGTTTTAAAATGTTATTAAGGGGTGCACTTCTTTAAATGAAAACGCAGCCCTCCAGGGCTTGACGGGGAAGGGGAGCCGAAAGCGACCCAAGCCGGCCGGTGTGGTGTTAGATGGATTTTTCCGTTGTAGTTTGATATCTCATTGGACGGGGCGTATCCGTAGTATGTGGAATTCTTGAGGAACAGGGGAGGAATTTTAGTGGGTGCAAATCCCACGTTGCTCTGTGAATTATTTTTGAGCAGCAGAGCGTACGTTAGGCATTTCCCCTCCTCTATAAAAAAAATGGCAGTATCTGGGTTTGTTGTAACCTTCTAAGTCGTGACATTTCATCTTTTAACTCGTATAATTATTTAAATTTTTTAAACAAAGGGATATTCTCCATCTATATACTTATTACAGATATTTGGCAGAAATTATCTATAGTTAAAATTAGAGAATCCGGAAATTTATTAATTGCGGGTTTATGTTATTAATTGGTGCACTTGCGTAAATGAAAACGCAGCCCCGTAAGGCTAGACGGGGAAGGGGAGCCAAACGAGATCCGAGCCGTAGCTCCACCTACACTTATTCATGGATCTTGGGTATTTGAAAAAACACATGAAACTAAAATAAGTGTTATAGAAGTGAAATACTTAAAAACACGTAGAAAAACAAAATGAGACTACATAACAACACAAGCTAATTAGGAATATAGTAGAATAAGAATCAGTAATAAAGAAAGTTGAAGAAATTAGAACGACTATGACATGTAATTAGAATAAAGGAAAACACCCCTCCTAAAAAGAGTAATGGATGTTGGTAGAGACATAAAAAGATGAGAGAGATTAAGAAAGACTTGGCTAGAAAGAATAGCACAGATAGGAAACAAATGAGAATAAACAATAAGATAAAGAAATTAGTTATAAAGAGATTGGAGTGGAAGGAATCGATCCATAGATAAGAGAAAAATAAATAACATATATTTCACGCTTTACAAAGGCATAAGTAATAAGTGAAGAAAAAGAAGAAATATTTAGATTATGAGTATCCTGTCAAAAAATATACTTCATGTTTGTAGAAAGAGAAATAAAAAGTTGGAAAACTTATTTTTTATATGTCTTTCTGTCAACAATGACAAAACTAAATAATTTAAAATAGATAGCATTCAAATTTGCAACAAGATGTGTTATGTCTAAGTTAAGGTTATTGGAATTTTGCCAGAAAACTCTCAAGTGTAGTAGCAGCGAGGAAAACGATGAATATTTGTTTATAACTCAAACAAAACGTAATTTATGTATAGGCATCGCGGCAGTTGCAAGCGATAAACTGGCTGATCAAGATATAGCAGAGCCGAGTTTACCCAACTCGCTATCGGCTGCGCTCCCCTACCTGCAATTACCTTCGATCGGCTTAGTTCTTGCAAGCCACATTTATCACTAGACCTACGTTGCGATGTCAATTTTCGGCAGCCTCCATCAAATTTATATGTGCTCCTTTGAACCGGATAAACGTAATCTATCCGGCAACCGTTTATTTATTTCTTCGCGGGGAATTATGCTTCTGACGTTTGGCGTCTAGAATTTATTATTCCCAGACAATTTGAATCCGCTCCGATACATTTTGAACCGAGCCGCAATCTACCTTCCAAGATGATTAATATACACCCGCTTTTTATTCCTCGGCTCCATTATTAAGCGGAACATCGTTAAATCACGATTAATTCTAAAAGGCCTTCCGAACTGACGTCCCCGTTATTGACTATGTAATATCGCTTTGAATTCTGCGACACCATTCATCGTCCCTAACATACTGAATAAATACACTTTTTATTAATGCTCTGGCTGCGCAACTTATATTAAACGAGCTTCTAAAGGAGTTCATAAAGCAGCCGTTCCTCGGATCGATCCCTCCATTATTACCGTTTTGACAACGCGGCCCGCGAGCGGCGCCTGCGACCCCCAATAATTTTATCGTCGGTTTACAAATGAATGAACTCTTGTCTTTCCGCGCACATGTTTATCGAAATGTTCCGATTTTCGCCCCTGTCTTATTGGGTTGCGAAGTGATTTGCTCGTTTGCAGATGAACGCAGACGTGTACTGTCGGTTTGCCTGCTCAAAGGAAAAAATGCGCTGTCAGCTGGCAAGCAGCCGTAATATTTGAGTTCCGTGTTTATATGTGTTTCGATTTGCTCGTTCGCAGGCTTCGGCGCGGTTGTTCGTTGACGGAGGATAATTGAAAAGTGGTGGTGATTTAAATCATGGGACTGTGCGGTCCTGTAAGAGTAAATAAAGTTACAATATGACAACAAAAAGCAGTGGAGTTAATTCTTTTTTCAAAATATATATAAATGATGAGCTTTGATTAACTATGGTTATGTACTGAATCGGCGAGTTTGTAGATTTCTTCTTGGTCGCCTCATAACGATTGATGTTGAAGGAAATCATTTGATTTAGATTTTGATTACTTAGCAATTATTATAAACGCAGCCCAACTTACTCTTGTTAAAAAATTTACAAATTTGATATTGAGCTTTACAGTAGCATCAACCTGAATACTAAACTGAGGAAAACTGAAAACCTACAGGTAAAAACTGATAAATATATCAAGATTGTTCAAAAAGCTGTATATAACAATACAAAACAACTTGCTCATCTAACCAAATGTGTTAATTATACGACTTAAATGCGAGAACTCTTCAAAGAAAAAAAAGGAGAAGATAGCAGCAGTTTCGAGATCCTACACATAAGACTATATTGAACAGCAAAATACAAAAACTAAGTAGAGAAACACGAAAATAAGATTCTCTTAATTCGTAATCACAAAACCTCACAGATGATACAGAGACTAATTACTCTCTTTGGAAAGCTACTAGAAAAATTACAAGACTCATTACCACGATTCATCCCATCAGAAACAGTGGGCGAAACGTGGGCTAGAGATAATAAACAGAAAGCAAACTTGTCTGCAGAATATTTGGCAGACACCTTCACACCTAATCAAATACAAGGGAAAATAATTTACCTCTAATAGACCTATAATAAATAAAAAATATCACCCCCATTACACCAAAAGAAGTAATTCCGGTAATAAAAAATAGCCTCAACCCGAAAAAAGCTCAGGCTTTGATTTATTTACTAGCGATTTTTAAAACAATTGCCTAGAAAAGGTGTTTTTATGCTCACTTACCTTTTCAATGCAGCGTACAGATTAAAACACATTCCTGCGTGCTAGCAATTTGTTGAAGTCATGATACAGAAGCGAGACAAACCGCTAACTGATGGTAAGTCCTACCGCCCTATTTCTCTCCCACTAACTATATAAAAATTATTTGAAAAACTATTACTTTTTTTATTGACAATAACGTTATTCTACTTCACAAAAGTATTTAGTAAATGTGATGATAGGAAAGGTAGTGATAGGAGAAATCATCCATTGATGATACTCCCAATGAGATTCATTTACGGCAGGTTGATGAGGTCTTCAGGTTATGTTTTCTTCAGTCGTCGTATTGGTACTTTTAATTTCATCGGCAATGAATGGGTCGTCTAGGTCTTCATGGATTGTTTGATTGGTTACAAACAAGGACGCGTCAACAATTGCGCGGAGTTTTTGATTGAAACTGTTGCCATGTTTTTATTTTGGTCGGTTTGGCACACCCCCAAAGCTGTATGCTAAATGTCCAAATTGGTTTTAGCATCGTTTTGTAGAGCAACAGTTTGTTTCGGATCGATAGCTTTGACTTTCTACCGAGGAGCCAGTAAATTTCACGGTATTTTAGGTTTAACTGTTTGCGCTTAGTTTGTATGTGTTAAGATACAGTCCCAAATATTTCACATTGATTTTTACCGGTACTGGGGTATTGTTAATGTTAACAGGCGGGCAATCACTGGTTTTCATAATAAATGTTACTTGGGCTAACTTTGATTGATTAACTTTTATTCGCCATTTATCTAACCATGCTGATTTTATTGAGGTGCTGTTGGAGGTTGGAAGTTGCAGTATTCGCATTTTCATGAGTAGAAAGTATTGGCATGTTGTCAGCGAAGGTAGCAGTCACAGTGTTGTAAGTTTCTGGCAGGTCAGCAGTATAAACAAGGTAGAGAAGAAAGCCCAGGAAGCTACCCTGCGGAACACCGGATTTGATGGGGTGATATGAGGATAGTTTGTTATCACAATTGACGGAATAATAACGGTCGGTTAAGTAGGACTTCATGCGCAAATAATATTAGTTCGGAAATAACTCTTTTAGTTTAAATAGCAATCCTGTGTGCCAAACTTTGCTAAACGCCTAGGACACGTCCAGGAACACAGCGACACAATACTTCTCTTCCCCTAGGAGAGATAAGGTTTCATTTACTATTCTGTGCGTGTGATGTGTTGTTGAGTGAATTTTTCTAAATCCGAACTGGTGTTCTCTGCGAAAAATTTCTCAAATAATTTGCTCATTGTCGGGTTTGGATATCATTAATATATGTGCATACTTCTAAGTGATCGGGTAATAGGAGAGATTTAGCTTGCTGTTGAAAATCGTAGTTCGTAGCAGTATAGTTTTTTGGGCAGCATTTTTAGTATTTTTCCAGTTATTAAATCATGACCTAGCACCTTAAACTGGTGCAGCTTTTTAATTTCAAATATAACTTCGACAGGAGAAAACGGTTTTATTGGAAGTGACATTTGACACGGGACGTCTAGAAATGCTTGTATTTCGTTGTCTCCATGGGCTGTTGTTGCTTCAAAGGAAGTGAAAATTTCGGATAAATGCTGCAAAGATGGCCGCTTTATCTAGCTGCTCTCCTGATAGGTCGCTTGTACACTTGAGGCCTTTTAAAGTTCCTCGTGGCTCTCCAGATAGAATGGTCCTCTTGTTTCAGGTTTGTTAAATATTCAGTAAAATAATCATTTCGTATCTCCCTTAACAGGTTATGAAGTTTACGTGTTAGATGATTGTAGATAATTTTATTAGCAGGATTGTGTGTTCTCTGCCATTTCCTCTGGCTCTCCTTTTTTCTGCAATCAGATGTTTAATTATTAGAGGTATACAAGCAGTAGGTTTCTAATGATTTACTTAGGTAGGTGTTGATTCCCAGGCGGCCTTTTGGTTATGATAGTTGTTAACAGGTTAAGTATAGTGTTGTTTTGATTCATTAGTTGAGCAAACATATTTTTAAATTCGGTTAGAGACGTGGTTAGTTGTTCTCCTAAGTTGGCTTGCTCATTGAAACTTTTTTGACCATTTGTAAGTTCTGCATGTGGTTTATATTTAGCATAAGGTTGGGTTGGGTGGAGTGGCTAGGACAGGATTAAATGATGGTGTTGATATCAATCTTCTATTTGATATTGTGTGATTAGATGCTTTGTTACGCCTATTTACTAAGTTTTTGTATGTTAAACACTCTTTATAATTAGCAGTATGGGTGTCCTCACATAGAGCGCACTTGGCTGACGAGCTTCTTGGCTTTGTACAAGAAAAAGTATCTTACCATGACTTGACGCTAAGCTAAGATGTAAATAAGAAAAGAGTTGAATTAGATCTGAAAAATAAATAATACTACTGGCTTCTTGGTACAATAAAAATCTAATTTACAACTAAGTCTTAAAACTGGTATGGCTTTCCGGTATCCAATTATAGAGATGCACCAGTAGTAGTAACATTAAGACAATTCAAACTTTTCAAAATAAAACATCGCGCAACATGATAAATACCTGCCTGGTACATGTGCAACGCTGATTTTCATCGAGATTTGGTTATTCTGACTGTTGAAGAAGAAATAGAACGGTTTGTTGGTAAGCATTTACTCGGGGACGCGGTGGCTCAGCAGGTTCAAGCAGTTGCCTCTGCCCTCTAGCCGGCGCGCGCGAGTTCAAGGCTCGCTCAACCCATGGGTGTGTGTGAATGTCCTAGAATAAGTGCATGTTAGTGGACAGAATAAGCCCTTGAGGCTGCAGTGCCCGTAAGTGCGCAAAAAAGCATGAACTCAGGCTACACCTTTATGTCAACGCAGAAGCTCTACAGCTACTGTCCGAAGTCACGTCCGAAGACTGAACAGAACTGTACAATAACAAAGCAATGAGCGGGTGACGTGTATCTAGTTAACCGAACAATCTAAAGGAGATCATTTGTCACACTTTAGTAGATAAGTATTTAGTTTGAAGCCGTTATTAGAGTAAAATTAACTATTAGTCTTTTAGGCTAGTTTTAATAGTTAGGCACCTATAAATGTAACAAAATAATAATAAAAAAAAAACATTTGAAGCAATTAGTTTTGTATTCTAGTATATACAAATTCATAGAGGCACTATCTATGCAATAGTCTTCCTTATTTAAGTGTAGTCAAAAGTAAATACCATACATTGCGACTTAATCTATGTTGCACTTTTAACTGGCATCAATATTCTCCAAATGCATATTTAGGCAATTCTCGCCTGAGAAAAACAAATGTTTGCATGGAAGACAAATTGTTTATTCTCTATTTTTTTTTATAACCAAAACTTTATCTATCCTCAGAGTCTTTATGTAGCAGTACTATCAGACACATTTCTTATTGTCTTAAAATATAACTACTTTTCTTTGTGTGGATACCATCTACCATCTAACAAGGTTTAATTTACTTTTGTTATTTTGCATCCCAATTAAGTACATTGCCGTTGTCGGCGTCGTATTGTCTTTAAGATTTATGTGTTGCACCCGATCTTCTTCACCAACACTCTAATGGCCGTGCCACACTTCGTAGACCTTTGAAATTAAATCTTCTTAGTATCTTTATGGTAAAGGTCCATCCACCTTGTTAATACTTTTTTTATTTTGGTTTGTAACTTTCTTATTTTTCTTATAATATTTATTTCTTCTTTTTGTATTTTATCTGCGCTTATTATTGCTTTCATACTTCTTAAAAATCTATTTTTTTGTGTTTTCGATGCTTGAGTTTTGGCTGCTATACTACATATTGACTGATATTTTTTAATTTTCTTCTTATCACGGATATCATTATTAAAGTTATAGTTATAAGTTATAAAACACACCAGCTAATTAATATGATTAATATTTAACTTTCTTAGTACAAAAATTTTGTTCAAGGTGTGTCAACTATAAACTAACAGGCTGTTCGCAGCTAAACCAGTAATTTTTTAAATATCGAACACTATCACTGACAATATGGGTAGCGGGTAGATACTCCTCTGTGATCCCAATGGAGGATAGATCTACTTAGGAAAGCGACCCTGCCCACGCGAGCCTCGATTTTTCTCCATCTCCTAACACTGGGGAAAAGTCGTGTCCCAACCTTACTACTACACAAAATCTATATACTCTTATCCTCCATACATCCTATCCACTCACCAACTTGCCAGGCAAGCATAGCGTTGAATTGCTAAATTCCCCTTGAATTTAAGAGAGGTCTATGTCCTGCAGTGGACTTTAATGGCTGTGTGATTACTGACGATAACTTTTAAATAGAAATTTAAAAGTTAAATAAATTTTCTAACGCCAACTTTAATCGACGATCAAAAACGTTGTATGTAGACACTACCACAGCTATCACAAAATAAATTCTACTTAACAACTCATATTGAAGATAGGTAAAATGGTGGCTAGAATGACCAAACTAACAACAATTTAGGTACTATAACCACAAAAATATAAGTTCCACTCATTTATCTTTAAAATTATGTGAACCATAAAGAACTGTCTTTTAATATTAAGCCTAGCAATAGGTACGAATTTACCACACACTACGAATTAATTTAACAGAACAGGAAGATTACAAAAATTTATCAAAATGTTTTAGTAAACAAGTATGAGACTTCTCAAAATCCTAGCAGCAAGCCGCTTGCATTTTAACCAAAAACGTCCCAATTTCACTTAAAATACAGGAAATTGAGAACGAGTTTAAATCACTGCTCGTTATTAAAATAATGCAACTAATCTTTAAAAATAAAAAAGCTGTCAAAATAAGCCTAACAGATAATGAAGCAGAAAATATGTATTTTCACTAATATTACTATATTATTGCCGTGGAGATAAAAAAAAGTTAACAAATATTCCTCAATGCTATCGTTGAAAACAATATTTTCATACTAAAAAACTAAAGTACACTTAAACCCCGTTGCATAAAATAAGTAGGAAAACATCTTTATAGTTGATTTTTAAAGAAACCAAACAAGCTATCTACCTACGCTAACAAGGGAGAAGGGCAATCATGCAGCGAGCTACTGTGAATGTTATTATGTTGAGTTACCTCAGAAATGCTTAGTCAACCAAATACTAATAGACTGCTACAAATATAAGACCTATAAGAAACCTGCATAAAACAATCACAAAATCAGTTATAACAAAATATCTCTTTAATCCCCAACCCCCAATACATCTAATATGTCCCATATATCACCACAACAACCGCCCAACAACATAGAGCCAAGAAATCTAATTAACATCCCAATTGCAACCTCTTCTATCAAGTAAAAAAAAAAACGAAACCCTGAAAAGGAGACAGGAAGAGAGGGTTAACCATAATTATCAAAAAGCAGATTAAAAGCAGCATGATACACGATTTGTTTACATCTAATACAAAAACCAGTCATCAAAATATAATTAAACAATCAAAGTCACATCTTAATTAGCGTGCATAAGCAACCTACCAAAAAACTAAAAGAAATAAATATGTAAGAAATATTCACTTCATACTAGCAATAACTGACTCAAACTAGAATAATACACCATGGGGGTGCAAAACGTCTCATCCTAAAGGTATCAAACTTGAACAACGTTCCACTGAAATTGGCTTCTAAATATAACACCACCAAAACTTAGTTACTCTCTATATCGCCAAGATCACTAGCTTGACATCTTAGTTTTAGTAAAAAACTTTAAAAAATAGAATAAACCAAAAAGTTATTAGTGATTTTGATCATTTACTAATTTTATATTCATCCATATGTAACACACAAATAAAACTACTGATTCCTCGTCTAATAACCGTACTAATCAACCGGGAAAAATTAATACATAATTACAATGCCTTACTGAACTGAAAACGTCTGGATGCATAGATAGCACAATATCCATTGTGAATAGTGTACACAAAACAAAATTAAACTAAAAATTATTTTACAAAACTACGCATTACTATTTTAATTACATAACTGATTTCATTAAATTCAAGAGCCGAGCAAGACGAGAATGGCGGCAAAGCAAAAGCCCTGTGGTAAGATGAACACTGAGTTAACTAACTCACCAACTTAAAAAAAAAGTTAGACGCGGTAAGTATAGTTTTATACAATAAATATATAGAAGCTCGAAACCAAAAGAATGCTAAAGCAACATGAAAAAATTCTACAAATAACCAAGGGCAGCAATAACTATTTCACAGACATGCATATTTAACCCAAAAATTACAGACGGCTCAACACTAAACGCATCATACCATCACTTAACAAACTCCAAGCTTCAATTGCTACACTTCCTAAAAGCAAAAGTCTTGGAAACTACCTCATCCCAAAAGTTGTATTAATACAGCTAACAAACCCCGCAACAATATTAAATGGCTGATAGAATGGAAACACGCACACATTACTATTCTTTAAAACAGGAAGAGACAAGAATTCCATAGTAAACCATAAACTGATAACCCTCTGAGCATCATTATCCAAACTACTAGAATATATTATCCACTTTCGCTTAATTGATGAAGTGACTTTCCTTAACATCCTTCCTCTACACCAGTTTGGCTTTAGAAGAGCTTACTCTACTACTCATCAGCTCTAGAGAGTATAAATAATAGGGGGTTGAAAATAAATAATACACCGTTGCAGTCTTTTATGATGTAGCTCAGGTTTATTTACAAGTTCTAAATAACAAAATACTTAGCCTGGATGTATGTGATTATCTCATGACAATAAGAAAAGAAATATATTAGCCGGAATCCCGCAAGGTAGTATTTTATAACCATCACTTTTCGATATTTATGTCTTTTATACCCTAAAATGCTTTACAATACTTTAACAATATTCACCGACGATCCGGCCATATTAACTCAAAGTAATAACCACACAGAAAAAACTTTCGTGCTGCAGATTACAATTGACAAAATGTGTTCGTGGTTTAGCAAATGGGATATCTAAACCAATCGGAGCAAATGCAGACCTAAAATATTTATGCCAAAAAGAATTTTCAATCCAACTAACATCCACACTAATAACAGTAAACTAAGGCACTTGTCATAAGGTTTATAATGTAATTTCTTTTATAAAAAACTCTTCCGCCTGGGAATAAAGCCACCTACATCTTGAAATATAAAGTTATTTTCAAAACAGTGCAACATAAGCCACTGTTTTATCTGCATAACGGACCTGTTTATCAATTTCCTGCACAAATTTATCACTGACTACAAATGAGTACTCACTCTTTGATTCATCGTGCACGTTAAACGTGCAACACTTTCTTTCATCAGATTTGGTTTGTAAAAATTTCACAGATCGCAACGAGTCGCAGCTACTAAAAGTTTTTTTGAAGACAGAAATCGTATTACTGCACCCACTGCACATTTGACGCAATTTTCTATGGTAGTGTTCATTTTTAATTGATCTACTAGACGAGTAAACTGCTCTACGTTTTTCTCCTACTCTGCATTGTCTACTAAACTACTGCATACGACACCATAGGGCGAGCGTTGTTACTCCCGCCTATTTTTCTGAATTGACCTTGTCTAATCAGCATCTACTTAACACACTGATCTGCTTCTATGTTAACAGTTAATTTATAACTGCAAGGTGCATAAAATATATGAAATAAATATCTTTAACAAGTATAAAACTATTTTGATATTCTATTATGTTGTGATATATCATTACTGTGTTTTATTAAATTATGTACATTAATTACATCTTTTGTTTTCCAGGTACGTTTACGTAGTTTGGTTACCACTTCTGTGCATGTAAGTATTAATGCTCTTAATATTACTGACACTACATTATAAACAGGCGCAGAAAACTAAGAGTTACTTGGGGTGTTCACAAATGGCTAGTATCACAATTGCCTTCTCCTCACTAATATTTTATTAGAAAAAAGTTAGTACACATTCAATTACAGCTACTTCCATTCAACGTTTTTGTATTTTTCTTATTATTCCGACTGTTTCTTTAAAGCTGCTATCAACAGTTCTCTGAATCTAGAACGGCACTATTTGTAGACAGCCTATTGAAGCTTGTTATTAGAAGAAAATGTGTATGTATATGTAAGGTAGCAGGGTGTATTTAAGTACCTGCAGGGTAGTAATGGTATAGCAACTGACAGATGGTTGCTCAATATTTTGTTAAAGAAATGCACTGGTTCAGCATCGCTCACTGATAATGTTTTCTTGAGTAGGCAGCCAATCTATCACCAGTCGCCATTTGTTTTAGAATAAACAATTCCGATCATGGTTTCTTGGCATAAAGCTTCTAACGTGATGCGACTACAGAAACTAGCGTCTTATTTTAGAACAATGATTCATCTATTGAAACTAGATGCTCAACGATCGTTTCCGGATCTACGTTGCACAACTGCAGTGATTGTTGGTACACCCTTAAATGGTTCTGCTGAGTGGTAAGTGCCACTTTCAAGGTACAAAAATTTGTGAAGCAGATTTATTGTGTCTGTCACTTAATCAATTGCGATTGGGCTGCTTGCCCTTATCAAGTCGCATACACACTAGATTATGTATGGTTTGAACGCATGTATCTGACGCCCGATGTTTTTGCCTTTTCAGCACTGTTCTTTAACCTCCTTTAAACTCCAATATCGAGCGAATTCTGAACTTCAATGCCGCAGTTTCATATTCGGATGTTGAAAGTAATTACTTTCTTCTTCCAAAGAAATCACGCTGTCTGTCGCTCCTATGATTGTTTGCTTCCATAGTTTTCCGCAAGTGGACGCGCACTTAAATCTACGACACAACCAGAGTTTCCAACGAGTGCTAATCATTTTTGAGCACCCTAAGTAAAAATTTACTTGTGATATTGAAACGGCCAGTATTTATTTTTATATTTGTCAATCTTATAATTCTACGAGTACTTTAGAGTTAGCCAAAAATTAGCATCGTATTACAAATAAAAATAAAAAGCAAATTTTTTTTATAAATTTGCTTTAAACCATGTTTATTCTGAAGCTGTTTATTAACACTTTCCTTTAACAATAACAAATAAAATCAATTTTAAATCATTATTTTAAATTTGAGTGGAAGGTTATACAATATCAGAACTTTGTTTTACTTTAAATAAAATATTAATTGTGATAGTAGAGTAAATTTTAAATTACCATAAGAGTTAAGTGTTCAAGCTTTTATAAGCTGTGCAGTTATTTTTCTAGTTGCATTGATATTATAATATCCCTTGTACTAGCAAATATTTAGGCAAAATTTTGACTTCACATTTCTATTATGACATAAATAAATAACTTTTTAAGCTCAAAGAAAGAATATTTTCGCATATCAAAGAAGGTATATGCATATTGTTTTCTTTACAACGGAACGACAACTATGAAAGTACAAAAAGCATAACGTGTTATGACGGCTTATTACGAAGAAGTATTACATCCTTAAGTAGTAGTGATATAAAGTATAATTCTAGGTTTTTACTTGTTTGTTATTACAATATCTGTTATGTAAAAAAAGTAATGCAATAGTCTAGAATCCAAATAAACCCGGTTCGCTTGCGCTCCAACTTATTTTTATGTTGATCTGTCCACTTTTACGAAAAAGTTATTTGAAGAGCACGAACTACGAAAGTCGTATATTTAGTAAACGTGCCATTATTTAGGAAGCAAACTTTATACTTGTTTTCGGACAAGAAAATAGGACATTTTTTTCGCCTTTTTAATTACATGAAAACGTTGAGAAAATTTGCGAATGTCTAGCTTCAGGACGCATTAACGGCAACTTCCATGTCAAGTTTTATCTTCATCGGTTTATTACAGAATTCTGCGCTATAACTTATTTGGGTAACAATTTCATTGAAACATGTGCAATTAATGTTTCGTTTTCTTTGTAAAGAAGGAATCGTACCTGGTATGCCGTTTCATTTTACATGAAACAGGAGCGTTGAAATAAAAAAGCTATAAAATCGCCTTATTACGTTATTATTTTTCTTTGCATAAGGTACATAATTTTGCATTATTTTATATACAGTTAAAGCATTCACAACAGAGGGTTGTACAACGTAGCCGCAGATACATTTTATTTCCATTCTTTTTGAAAGTGGCAAGTTTTATTTATACATCGGAGGGAATTTTTAAAATAACGCTACATAGAAACTCAAAACAACAATAATGTTTTCGACCGGCAACGAGTAAAGCTATGAGTCAGCGAATTTCAAAAATATTAGTTTTACAGCAACAACTTCCTTTATCGCATTCCCAACTTTTAGTTAATTGAAAAATACGGAAGTGCGGTATCCATTTCAACCTCCATACCATATCCGAAATTATTTTACCTCTCTAGCAGAATTCCAAAAATGTGATCAAATAAATGATCATATCGACGTAAATAAATCCGATGATCCAGAAATTGGAAAACTATACGACTAGTTGACAATTCAATAAAAGCTCTATTTTAGTACTCAATTATAGCTTCTATATGAATGAGATGCGTTCAAGTTCTAAGGTCTCTAAATTTTTTTCTGGAAAAGTACTTGCCCAAGACAGTTATAACTTCTGTTGCTTCTCACCCTAATCTCCGTCTATACGTGCACATATTTTACATCATCGCCATGATTCCATGGCTACCGAGAGTTTTACTTACTAGAAAATCGCTGATGCAACAGCGGCTCGATTGAAAAATAAGCGGCCACGGAGAGTGTCCCATCACGTGTCAACGTGTTCTGAGATATTGCCACCCTCACAGTCTTGTGTTCAACCAACCTTGAAGGAACTTTCCGCATTTTTAGATTATCATGCAAAATGGACTCCACAGATCCTACGAAAATGCCAAGTTTAGAGGCGATATCACGCACACTTAATTGAAGGTTTTCTGTAACGCTTAATCATGGTTTCGGTCAGGCACACGAACGCACATTTTTAACTTTTATAATGCCTTCGCCGCGTGTCTCACTCAATTGGCGATTAATTTCGATGAGCGTTTCGCCCTGCAAGAAGAGAAAACGGATGATTATATGAACTACTCGCTATTATAAGTATACAAAACAACACACTGCAATTACGGTAATTCGATCTGTGTACGTTGTGTGGTGCTGCTATCTACAAATTCAGATATATTTCCAGCGTTTTTTAAATTAACTGTATCTTTCGACTTACTCTCACCAAATGAGAAAAAAAATGGAGACCTTAGAACTTGAACGTACCTGATATGAGGCAATCTTAAAAACCATCTAGACGTATGGTATTCAATTATGGAAGACTGTCAGTAATTCTAATATCAAAAACTTACAGATTTTAGAACGAAGTACTAGCGGATGAAATAAAATAAAATACTTCAATTCTAAAGGACTGCTCAAGTAATTGGCTCGTTCAAACATAGTTTTGTGTTAGTTCTACAATAATTTAAATAAACTTTAACATATTTTGGAGTTAAAATTTACGAACAGTTGTCCTCTTTTACATAAACGAATTGTCACGTGACGTAAAATATATATATGTAAAGTTTTGCAATATACTAAAACATGTCACCGAATCAAAAAAATTGTGTATACTTCAATTTGCTACAAGAGTAACTCACCATGTCACACAAAAGAAAACTCAATAGTAACAACACTTTGCAAATTACTTTCGCCGATCAGTATTTCATATACGCCTAAATGTTACCAGCTTCTTACCACTGTAATTGAAAGATGAATATCTTAGAATACAAATTGTGGTTAAATATTAAAGCCTAAAGAAAACCACTATACTTTACAACTGCTGCTCGGAAATAGTGATAATTGTTTTTTACAATAGAATTCTGTTTTATAAAATTGTATTGCATCCAAGGTGATCATACTGCATGCAGGGTTGCTCAAAATTATATTTGTACAAATAATTGTTGATATCTTTTAATATCCCATATACGAAGGCTTGTGCAATAACAAGAGTACCACACATAAAGCAGTAAACTAAATCGCAATTCTATTGTACATTCATATTTACTTTTTTAACAATAAACAGTTCCAACAATATTGATCAATATTAGAGTTAATATTCTAATTAGTATAGAGACGGGCGTCCTCTGTCATGTCGACTCATGCTAACTGTAAATATACACATGAATAAACTAAAACATGCCTTTTTAGAAATAGGTAAGGATATTATTTTTAAAAGTGATATTCAAATGGCGACTTTCTATTTTGTACATTTGGATAAATATGCAGTCGTTTTCTCTAAAAAATATAGTTTTTGCATTCTTCGTTACATGCACCGGGTAGAAAAGATGGCCATTAAAACATTATCTATTACAAAATAAATAAAATAAAATTTGGTATTGCATCCCATTGGTCGTTATCTTCTTAGGCCGTGGTCGTAGAAAAGAATCGCTTGATGTTTTGCTGGAGTTCAAATTTTTTTTTTTTTTTTAATTTTTATTGACACTAGTCATTTCTGACTAACCTTCAATTTTTCTCTACAGTGGCTTAAAACTAAATCCTTGTCTAAAAAGTCCCTTCGGTCTTAACTTAGTCTCTTAAGAGGATTACACAATTTTCACGTGTTTTTAGCACTTTACTCTGCTTTTGCACTATTTTCACTTCACTGCACGAGCTCGAAGGGCTTGATTCTTCTAAGCCTTCGTTCCAGATCAGCATTGTTCAGAAGTTGCAGTACTTCGGTGTTCACGTGTGAGTGGAGTCTCTCTTCATGTTTTCCTGCAAACTTTTTGATCTCATCCATGACTGTAGGGATTTGTAAGTCCCTATGTAGATGGTCATTCCGGAAGTACCATGGTGCATCCACGATGCTTCTGAGAACTTTGTTCTGAAAAACTTGTATTTTATTTATATGATTTTTGCGGCACATCCCCAAAGCTCGATCCCGTAGGTCCATATGGGCTTTAATACTTGTTTATACAGTAGTATCTTGTTATGTATGGATAGTTGGGATTTTCTTCCAATTAACCAATACATTTTCCTGTATTTTAGGTCAAGCTCTATTCTTTTCTTTTCACGTGTTCCTTCCACCGGAGTTGTGCGTCCAGGGTCATCCCAAGGTACTTTGCATTATTGCTGTATGGTATATTGGTATTGTTTATTGTTATTGGTATATGTTCACGGTGCTTATAAGCAAAATCAACATGTACCGATTTACTTTCATTGATTGTTATTCGCCACTTTTTAGTCCAAGTATTTATGCTGTTACTTGCTTGCTGTATTTTCCTAGCTGCCTCTTCACTGTTGTCGCCGATAGCTAATATCGCCGTATCGTCCGCAAATGTGGCGATGGTGACGTCTTCTGTTTGTGGGATGTCGTAGGTATATAGCAGGTAGAGAATTGGTCCCAATACGCTACCTTGGGGTACCCTGCTTTGATTTCTCTCATGCTGGAATATTCGTCTTCTTGTTTAACCTGAAACATTCTTCCTGAAATATAGGATTCTAGTATTTCCGCGAATTTTTAGGTAATAACTTTTAAGTTTATATATTAAGCCTTCATACCAAACTTTGTCGAATGCTTGGGCTATGTCTAAAAATATGGCCGAGCATATCTTTTTCCCTTCATAGGCTTTCTCGATTATGTCGGTAATTCTGTGGACTTGATCGATCGTTGAATGGTTGTTCCTAAACCCGAATTGATGTGTAGGTATTAGGTTTTACTTTCAATTATTGGCTTTAGTCTTTTTAATATCAGTTTTTCAAATAGTTTAGAAATTACCGGCAACAGTGAGATTGGTCGGTATGATTTCACTTCATTTGGTGGTTTTCCCGGTTTTGGAATCATAATGACTTCAGCCATTTTCCAAGCGTCCGGTACATGCTTTAATCTAATCGCTGCGTTGATCAAGTTGGTGAGCTTAACAATTCCTTTTCTAGGAAGATGTTTGAGAATTTCCCCAGTAATCAGGTCATAGCCTGGAGCTTTCTTTGGGTTGATGTCAGTCTTGATTGTCTTCGTAGTTTCCCTGGGTGTTACCAAATCTATCATGCTATCTTCGCCTTCATTTTCTGGCAAATCTTGGTTAATCTGAGTTTCGTTTGATTGAAAGGTTTGTTCAAGGTGGTTGGCGAACGCTTCAGCTTTTGTTGGTTATCGCGTGCCCAGCTACCATTTGCAGTTCTTATTGGCGGACTATGTATACATGGTCGTTTCAGTTTTTAGTGGACTTCAAAGAGAATAGTCCGTTTCTTTGTTATTGGTTAGCTCTCGTAAATAATGGTTTATGGATTCGTTCTTGATTTCCAAAATTTCTCTTCTCAGTCTTTGAGTTATATTGTTTAGTCTATTTTGTTGGCAGGTGTTCTAGTCTGTTGCCACTTTTTCTAAGTTTTCGTTTTCAGCTACCAACTCCTTGATTTCTCTAGGGTAGTTAATTCCTGTGTTTTTCTCTTGATTTCTGGGGTATTATTCCAGGCAGACTGTTGTATGTTAGTGACAAATCTTTCAGCTTCCTGTTCCAGTTGATTTATTGTTCTGAGTGGTACATTTAACTGAATGCGATTGCTCAGTTCTTCCTTAAATCCATTCCAGTCTGTTCTTTTATTGACCAGTGTTGGATTATGTTCTTTTCTAATTATGTTTTCACTCAGAGTTAGAACTACTGGCGAATGGTCAGAGTCCAAGTCAAAATTTTCTTCTATTGTTACGTAGTTGATCGATACTTTCCTTGATATAAAGAAATCCAGCAAGTCTGGAATCTTATCTGGATCGGCAGGCCAATATGTTGGTTTACCTGTTGTCAAGTAGTTGCACCCCAGTTTAGCAGCTGCTTCGTGTAACTCCTTGCCTTTGGTAGTGGTCAATCTCGATCCCCATCTTGTGTTTTTGGCTTTAAAATCGCCACCTATTATAAACCTTTCCCCTAGACTGTTTAACACGTTGAGGTAGCTTTCTTTTTTCTGATTATGTCTCGGAGGACAATATATTGCAGCTAGGGTAATCTTTTGCCCTCTAGGGTTAATTGTTACAGCTGTTACTTGGTTTTCTTCTAGTTCAAGACCCATTTCTTCATAGTGAGTAATGTTATCCCTAATTATATTGGATAGTGTGATAAAACTTGTATCCTCTGAAATTAATAAAAGAATCTCTAACAAGGTGGGTTTCAGATATGAGGCACACATCTATTTTTTGTTGTTCTAAGAATGCTTGCAGGTCAGGTTGCTGCTGCCTGATTCCATTAGCATTCCAAGTTGCAATCCTAATATCTTTGTTGGTAATTTTGCTGGTTGAGGCAGCTGCTCTGTTGCTATTCTCTAGCTTCTGAAGTCTTCCCGAAAACGATTCAAGCATCTTTTCTTGCCGGTCTAGTTTTGCTATGAGCGTGAGGAGCAATTGGTTAGTGGAGGCTTCTGGAGTTCTCAGTTCGGTCTGTTGTTCGGGTTTTTTAACGCTTTGGGCGTATGTTTTCTCACTGTTGACTTGTGGGTAGGATTTAACAGGTTTCGTTATATTCGGCTCCTTATGTTTTCCTTGTGTTGTTTTATTTCTTCGTTCTTGGAACGTTTTCGCTACGACACATCCTCGATAGCTAGCCGGGTGCTCCTCGCTGCAATTTGCACATTTTGGCTTTGTTTCTTTTAGTTTACTACATTCTGCAGTTATGTGTTTTCCTGCGCATTTCACGCATCTCGGCTCTCTGCGGCAGAACTTTTGCGTATGTCCGTGTAATTGACACCGCTTACATTGTGGTACCAGTTTCGTTTTTTTGAGGGGTTCAATTCTCACTTTTGCTCCTAATATGCTTTTGATTCCGTATATAACTTTGATATCTGCTTCGTGGTGGAAGGATAGCATGAATAGTGGGAGCGGCTTCTTCCTCACTTCATTTTCGCCATTTTTGTTCTCAAATTTTTCTTTTTAGTATGTTTGTGGCGCTAACACACTTTAGTTTGCAGTTATTCAGCTCTGCAATAATTTTTCTGGGGAGAACTTGCTGGTAGTCCTCTTGCCATTACTTTTATGTCTCTGCTTTGTTTGTCCTCATATGAATGCCACTGTAGGTTCAAATCTACAAGACATTGTAATGTTTTGCTAAACTCTTCACGATTTTCAGCATTGATTTTTATTTGATCATTATTCAGAGCTGTTACCTTGAACAGTATTTTATTACTTTGTAATTGGTTGTAAAGTAAGTCATAATTTGTGACATTGCTTACAATAATTGGTGGTGGGTTGGGTGTTTTCTTTTCTTTATTTTGTTGTATCGGTTTGCTGGTTGTTGGCTGGTCTTGAGTAGAACCTGGTGAGTCGCTTGCTTTTCTTTTCTTGTTTTTCTTTTTAGTGGCTGTTATCCAGCCAACTTCTTGGCTAATTCCTCTTCATCAGTTTCGTAATTTATTGAGACAGATGGCTTATTCTTGCTGGCGTTGTTTTCGTCGCCCTGGTTAAATACTTCTTGTTGCTTATTATTTTGTCTGCTCTGCATTGATAATTGCTCCCGGAGCATGTTTATCTGGCCTTGCATATTATTTAAGGCAGCTGAAAGTTTTTCTCTTTCTGTACGTTCACAAATCCAGGCATTGTATAATGCTTGTTCATTCTGACTTCTAGATTGATTTTCCTGAAATAAGGCTTGATTTTGTTGTGCCAGTAGTGCTTCTCCTGGTGTCGCTGGTCGCGTATACGGATCCATGTCGATTATTTCTCGGGTTTCGTATTTACAATTTAATATTTAATATTTTAATTTTATTTTTACCTTGTCTTATCACAACCGGCCTCGCATGTTCGCGACGACCGGTTATCACGTTTGGCTTGTGCACTTTCTTATTTACGAGCTCGATCGCAACACGTCTTTACTCCGCAAAAATCAAACACACACTGGAGTTCAAATATGAAGAAAATCGAGCGCCACAATTAAAAGTGAAAGAGTATTTAGAAACTTGTCATAACTAGTATTACACATGCAAACATGCTCGTATTAATTTAAAATTTAAAGCGTAGTTATAAATAAGGGCCCTGAGACTGAATAATGAAGAATTTAGAGAGATGCTATTCAACGGACGATAGAAAACTGAAGAAAAACATGTACAAAGAAAAAGGCAAGAATTCCCGGAAAACCTCAAACGGATCAACAGGCAAATAAGGAGAAAATAGTGGATACGCTACAAAAACGAACACAAAAAGCCAAAGAACTAAGAAAAGACCAGAAGGAATTTAAAAATAAAAACATTACAAAGAAAAACGTAAAACGTAAAAAAGGCGAAATAGTGTAGTCCTGTGGACGTGTTTAATAGGACTTAAAAATATAAGTGAAAAACAAATACAAACTAAAAAGTAAAGGAGGAATGACAGTTTATATCAATGACAATATGACAAAGAAAACAAGAAATCCAAGGAAGAAAGCTGAGGAAATTAAAAAGAAGGGAAGTATAGTAAAAATGGGTTTTTAAAAATTAATCTTGAATAATGAAGAATAAAGATGGAACACGGAGACTAACAACTAATTATAAAAAAAAAAACGGACACAAAATAGCGATATGGTGGAAAACAGAAAACGAAATGAAGTGACAAATAAAAGAAAAAGTGAAATAGAAATTATTATAAAAAAATGAACAACATGGGAGGCTGGAAGATAAGAAGCACAAACGGAAAAAATAAAATTAAGCAAGAAATTTGATAGGCCAAGTTTATATATGTTAATAATTACAGAGACAAAGAAACAGGAAAAATAAATTGTGCAGTTTGAAAATGGATACATATTAATTTGGAGTAGAGTGAAGAAAAAAGAACGGACAGCAGTAGAATGGTTGTTGATTAATAATTTAAAAAAATTAATGAACAATTGGGAAGCAATGTCTGAAAGAATGCTAACGGTGAAACTAAAATGTAAAACATATCGGGACAGTAATGCGATTCAGAAACTGTTTTTTCAAAGTACTGAAAAATCTTAGAAGTAAAAAAAACTTAAGAACGATAACTATTTAAAATGAAAAGAAGAAATCATTACAGAAGAAAGAATAATTATGGAACGATGGAAGGAATATTTTGAAAAATTGCTCAATGCAGGATATTAAATAGAAGAAGAAAAACAAGACAGAAAAGAAGATAAGGACAATGGAAAAAGAAATACTGAGAAAAAATAAAAAATGGAGTAAGGAAGCAATCCAAAGATTTAAAAATAAGAAAGCTTCAGGAATCGACAAAATAACTTCAGCAATGGTCAAGAATATGGAACAAGATGGAAAGCAGGTACTACTAGAAACTATTCTTCAGGCATGGAAAGAAGAAAAATATTTAAAGAGTGGGAAATAAATTTTAATATGGAGATAATAAGGAGTGTCACAATTATAGAGAAATTACATTGTTGGGTACAATACCAAAAATATATGAAAATATAATAGAGAAAAGACTAAGACGAGTAACAGAGTCAATGCTGTTAGAAACCCAGGGTGGATTTGGCAAAGGCAGGAGTACACAAGATCACATATTTACAAAAAAAGAAATTATAAGTCACTATTATATGAAAAAGCTGTATATCTGGGATTTTTAGATATAAAAAAAGCGTTCCACAAAGTCTGTAGGGGAAAAATATAAGAAATCATATAGAAAATAATTATAAACAACAAAATACTTTTTGTAATTAGCTGTTAAAAGGGTGTAAAATGAAACAATTAACTACATAATTAATAATAATATGAAATCTGACAGCTTTGCTACTAAAATAGGAGTGAGATAAAAAGAGCCAAGGCCATTATTGTTTATAATTTTTACGGATGAAATTATTCGAGAAACCAGACATAGAACAAAATCAATGTATATAGAATATTTAAAATTACCAACGATACATATTACTAAATACTTCAAGATTTGCTTATATGGAGACCTTAATAAAATATGGACTGAAAATAAATAAAAGTAAAACTAAGGGAAAATGAAGAACTGCATACCTATTCAGCTAGAAAGAGAGAAGCTACAGCAAGTTCGCGAATTTTAATATTTAAGAGTAACAATCGACGAAACAGGAAAACATAGCATAAAGATAAATAATTTATAAATAAAAAGGAGGTATCTAAACAGACGAAAATGATGATATATAAAGTAATACACATACTATTCAATGCACTGGCAGAACATAACACAGTAAAACTGTTATGGGCACTTGGGCATTGCGGTATCTGCGGCAACGAGAAAGCCGATGAACTGGCCAGGCAGGGATCTAGTGAGGCTTATATCAGCCCAGAACCTGCATTAGGAACCTCATGAAGTGCTGCCCGAAGCTCTATTAAGAAGAGGACACGCACTCATCATCGAATGCACTGGAAGAACCGACCAGGACATTATTTCAGCAAAACATTCAATAAGGAACCTTGTCAAAAGAGAGCTGCAGAACTCCTTAACCTAAGTAGGCTACAGCTAAAGATAACCATAGGGTTTCTCAAAGGACATGCGACTGTAAAAGAACATATATTCAGGAAACCAATCCTGGAACCGGAATATTTCCAGACACACCCTGTAAAGGACCTGCATCTGTTGATTCAGGGGACATCAATTACAGATTGGTTGTGAATTTATTTAATTAGGATAATCACAATAACCCATAGGCTGCAGTGAACATGGATCCATTAAGGAAGACATAACATAAGCGCAAAAATACACATAGCAATTCTAACGTATGGGTGCACAACATGGGTAATGACACAACGAGAAGAGATTAAAATGCAAGCAAGTGAAACAAAAAAAAAGACTTTAGAAAAGTAAAAGGAGTCACAAGAAAAGAAAGACCAAATAAGGGAAGAACAGAAAATACAATCTACAGTCGAGTTTATAGAATGGCGACAACTAGGATGGTGGGATCACTTACAGAAAATAAAAGATAACACTCCAGTTAAAAGGATATGGAAAGCTAAGGCACCGAGAAAAAAAGAGAAGAGGGCGACCTAGGGAGACCTGAGACAATATTATTAGAAAAATCCTAACAAAAAAAGTAAAGATGTGGAAAAAGCAAAGAAGTTAGCCTGAACAGAAAGGACTGGATAAAATTTGTAAAAGTGCAGTGAATTAGTACTTTATCTCATTTCCTACACCCTTTATACTTGTATGCGTGTGGTGGATATGGAGGTGGAGAACCGCAGTTTGACGTCACATGTTCCCTGCTGACATAAACGAGTTAGTGGCTGACGTAAATAAATTTGCTACAGACAATACCTCGTTGTTACTTAAGAGCGGTGAACGAAGATTTAGGTAAATAACATTTGTTACTTTTATACATATAAAACTAAAAGCCTATAGTACGGTCTGTGCGTCCATCTGGTCTGTCTGTTTGTCCGTAATTTATATGTCTAAACGATATCTGTGGCATTAGTCCTAATGGTATAAGTATATCCCTGGTGCATCAGAGATATTTGTGACAGATCTTGAGTGATCATACGAATTCAATTTTGGTGGTAGTAGTGTAGGTGGTTTCTATCCTGCCGATAATTCTGTTAATAGTAAGGTTTGCCCACCAATTTGTGATGCTTGTTCATCTATTAGATTGCAATGCTTTTTTATCCTCATATTTGAGCAATCATTCCCTTGTAAAGCTTATTTCAGATGTTTTAATTACTCGACCAAGAGCTAAGGTTGGCATATTCGCCATGACCTAATTGCTAATGTTTTCACAACCTTTTTAGGCATAGATGGTGATTTGACTGCTTCGTGAAGGTATCGGCCCGTATGTGTGAGTTGTGTTGGAATGGTTCATTCTCCATCTCAATACCTGTAAGATCAGGAAAACATTCCTACTGTTGGATTTCAGTTTTATGCCGAACGGTATACACGGATGTATCGAATTTAGGTGTTCATGGAACTGCGGTAGTGTATCCTTGTTGTATTTCCTGATCACAAACGTGTCATCGACGTATCCATATTGGTGTTTGTCGATTGTTTAATTTGAAGATTAATAAAAAATATTTTATGCTAATTGTTGTCTTTATTTTTGTTAGGAATTTTTGCTTTGTGCTGTGACTTCTTATCAATCTGTTAATAGTCAAAAGTGTGACAGTTGGCGCTCCCAGTGCATTCAAATGGACAAGCGGGACAGGCGCTGTCGCCACGGAGGTACAAAGCCCTTTACAGACGAGATAATTAAATACCTGCCCCTTTGTGCGAGCAGAGTATCGCAGCAACTCTCATCGCGCCGCCTTTAAACTATTTCGCAACTAATACAATCTCCATTTCTCCAACTTGGATTCCATTTTCGCTGTGAACCCGCCGCTTTGTGCCGCAATATGATATCGCGTCCCGCGCGCAAAGGGACAAAAACTTCCTGTGTGCGTCTCGGTGTTTCCCGGTGCTTGCGACTAACATGTCAGATGTAGTTTCGAAGTTGTCGCGAAACTATGTTGCCGCGTTTCGGGGAGTTATTGAGGCGCGTATTTCACGTTGTAATGGAACCCATTAAATCGTTTTATTATCAAGCCGGTTTGCAAAGACACATAAGGGAAATTTAATTGGGAACGCCCGAGGGAGCTGCAAAGCTACAGTTCCGCGCGATCTGCGCGCCGCGCCGCGCTCGGCTCCGGATGATAAGTCAACACGAGCCCCGAGCCCGATGAGAGCCGCAGGGGGCGGAAAAATCCGCCCGGAAACCGAGTCACGGGCCGAGGCGGAGAGCGATCGGCGTGCTGTCTAAATGGATTATTAAGATTGTATCAGATAAGGCAAACAGTGTCGCTCGCGAGGGGACAAAAACGTCACGTACTTGATCACGCAATCAGCGTAATTTATAAGCTGCGGAATTTATTGGTGTATTCCAGATTACGGCGGAACGAGCCGCAATTGGCTACAAATAGAATTCAGGTTTTACGACGCCACGGAAAACTGCGGCAGATAAAAAATACTGGGTGAATTATAAAGTTTTATGTGAATTAGATCTAAGTTATCTGAAAAACTTTATTTAAAGGAGAGGATGTTGTTGCATCAATATTTTAAGTTTTTATTTATAATACAGATTTATGTACTTATAGAAAAGTGAAAATTACACTCTACCTACAGCTTCCTTGTGGTAAGCCATCACCGTTGATTTTGGTATCATTCTCTTCAAACAAAAGTATATTTAACAAAGGGAGGTCTCTTCAAAATATCAAAACCTCGTTAAGGACCATTAATTACATGAATTTTTCATTCAGGTTCCATCTGTCTGTCTCCAGAATCACCTTAGTCATGATGACTTAGTATGCTTGTCCTAATAATTATTCACACCTGTAGAAAAGTAAAATCTCGCAAAAATATTTCCTACGATAATATTTTTAATTGCTACTCACGTTGTCGATGTGTGCTACTAAATATTTTGCCATATTTGTACATCTAAAGTGTTATTTACAAGTCATCTCCCTAATACTTCCTCTTTTGGTATCTTCTCAATAACTAAGGTTTGTGATAACCAAATTTTCCTATTTCCTGCATTTTCGGTTAGGTTTTCGACGTTCAAACCAATTCATTCTCTGATAATTTTTATCTAAGATGTTTTCTTGGACCTATTTTCTATTCGTCCCTTGACTCTTAGTTGGGGCAATTCGTATTTGTTATTGTGCAGTATGTGGCCTAGATAAGTTGTTTTCCGCTTGGCTGCGAGATACTGTAATACGACATATATACACTTGTATAAAAAATGATCTGGCCTTTCTTATAATCGCAACATGAAGAGAAGTCAGATCTAGAAGAGTCTCCATTACAGCGTTGTCTTTATAATTGTGCTAAGCAAGTTTTTGAATTTTGTTCAATTTTATCTTAATGTTCTCTTGCTTGATCTTGAGCTACCACAACAGGGCTGTATATGTTACAGCTGACCTATCCACCATAGAGTACATTCAAAGTAGCATTCTTAGTCTTAATCCTCATGGTTTGCCACAAGTTCCTCCAACTATTAATAGAGTAATATTTATTTTTGTGATTTTATCTATATGCTCTAAATAAATTTGAATCTAAGGTAACCAACAAATACTTTACTTACCTAACAAATGCATGTATGTCTCTTGGCGGCTAACCATCAGGATTTCTACTTTAGTTTACTTAGTTGCCGCATTCTTCTACGTAACCCAGAAATGCGAGTTCTTTATTACTAAGGATTTTCAATAGCCTGCCCATGGGAATAATTTACACAAAAGGCGAAGAGAGGTCTTTGAGGTCACTCTCTTACCATCCAAACCACCAATGGCTCGTGTAATAGCGATATATACACACATTTCCTCTAAGGATGCAGTAAATCCATGTGCAGCAAGTATTCTCCACTCTAACTTCTAGCAGCTGAGGTGATTGAGCTACAAAATGTATAATCGAAGATCTTTTTTATATTCAAAAAGCACATAAAGGGACACCTTTTTTATTTAGCGCTTCTATACCTTATAAGTGTAGCGTCACTTCAGTTGTTGACCCTGATCTATAGTCACGAGGTTTTTCTAAAGATTTTAGTATGACATAAAACTGATAGATCAATAAATTATTGTTTGAGAATAATTTAATTTATTAGTTTGTAGCATAAATACTTCATATGCTTGGTAAGTGTTAAGGACTAAGCTTTTTCTTAGAACCCAACTAAATCTTCTAAGTAGAAAGCCCGATCTCTTCTGTAGCGTGGCCAGAAGCAGTCCTATCCACTCCTGGTAATTTAAATAGCTCAAATGGGTTTACCACCCACTTGGCCTTAAATGGTGGTTGTACTTTTCTGAAAATTTTGTTTTTGTTGCGTTGTACACAAATGCATCAGAAATTAGATTTCGCTAAGCAACCATGCCAAGCAAGCATTGGCTAGTAGGTCTATTCTTGTTTCTATATGCCCTCAAATGCTGATTATTAGAATGCTTATTTAGTCCTTTAAAATTTTGAAGAGTAGCTGTCAAATCCTTCGATATCCTTATTTTTATCCTGCATGATATTCTTCGAGATCTTCTCACTGCCTTTTTATATTAATTTAGAGATCTATTGTATTTCTTCCCATTTTTTGAAACTATCGCCTTATTAAGTAATTTTCTTACGTGTTTACTTAACCTCATGAGTTCTTTGCTCCATCAGAAAATCTTTCGCTTAGGCGTTTTTACAACTGGGAGTTAGTTATTCTCTTAAACATGAACAATAGCGTTTTTCAACTTAAATATCTACTAAGTTACAATCTTGTTTATAAGATTCCCAGGATTGCGATAGTGTGATTGATGTCTCGTGGTTTAAGCTTGCGATCGTGGTACATTCTTCTCATCAGACATATGCCAAATTTTTACAAATCTATTTACGTATGAAATGCGTAGTATAATCTTCCTTGGTCCTTCTCCTTTCGAAATGATTTGAACTGCCACCAAATCTTAAAAAATAAAATCTGTTTGTGGTTGTGTTTTAACAGTTCTTTGACTACTATACAGGTCTTAAGTCTATTAGTGGACTTACTGCAAATTAAATCTTTAGTCATCATCTCAAGATCCTTTATTATGTTCCTATTTACTCGCAGTTCCATCCAACATCTAATATAAGAAGTCTGGGTATTGTCTATTGCCTATTGGACGTTTACTGGTATCTCTTCTATTTTTTATATCTTGACCATTCTGAAGTTATCTGAAAATTATTGAAGAAAGCTTGTAATAAATGTGAACTTGGCCTGTTCAAGAAACCTGTAGGAAGCTACGTCTACTAAGTAGGCCAGAATCTCCCTCCTTGTTAATCTCGTGGCTTAGCATCATCAGTATTCCGCTATAAGCCTGGATTTTAAAATCCGAACCGGTTCCTGACGCCTTTCCTTGTTTGCCCCTCCTTAGAATTCTTTAAGTGTGTTCACTGTCTGTCTCAGCCATTGCCTGCGTGTACTATGTGGTTTGGAATCCTGGAAACATTTACCACCCAAGGAAGTTCTGTCAACGTCTATATTAATTTGCTTTGAATTAGGTACTCTTTTCGCTTATACAAAACAATATTTGTGTGCCATCTTTCTGTTAATTCCGTCCGTATGATTTTTCTAGTTTCTGTAAAACTTAATCTACATTTGTCTTTAGATTTCTTAGATTGATGCTGCTACTGAGAGGAAAAGGTAAAAGAATAGGAGCTATGTGTTTTTTTTTCTTTTCCTCTTCCTTAATATTTTAATGAGAAGTTGGCTGGTCTACGTACCAACGTCTAATTTCTTAATTTTCTCGATTGTCTCTCTCTCTCTAATCCGTTTGAGCTGTAGCTTTATTTTATAACTATCTATCACTTCAGCTCCTACGTTTGGTTTTGTGATTTCAAGTCCGGTAGGTAACATTGTATTATCAAGAAAACTAAAGAATTTGTTTATCTTTTTTGAAGTCTTTCATCTAAATCTCAGAAGTATAGAAGAAGAAATTAAATCACCATGCCAGAAGACGTATTAACGTGGAAGAAATTTATACATCGGAGCTTTCTTCAGTGCACGCAATAGCTTGATAATTGAAAATTTTTTATTGTGGATTTATTTATGGGATTCAAGTGACTAGGTCCAGACTCTCGTGGCTATGCGGGTGCTGCTCCCCCAGTACAAGAATTCTTGCACTACTCATACTGGTTTATCCCAATATAATTTGTTGCTCGACTATGAACATCATTTTTCTTTGCGTGATCTATAGCTATTATATGCAACATTGCAATATAATTGTTAGATCATATGAACATAATTTCTTGTATGCTAAGTTTGTAACCTTGCAAATGTTGACATATAAATCGATTTAAGCAATAATATTCAAGTGATTAGGTGAGTCATCTGCTGACTTAAAGTTATTAAATTCAAAAAGTGTATTTAATTAATCGGAAAGTTGTAAGAAAATAACAACTTAGAGATCAAAAGGTAAATTTATTTACTGGATAGTTTGTTATTACTGTAAAATCTATCAGCTTTTTTTTATAAATCACAATTTTTCTGTGGTTTAAATTTAAACAGCACTTTTGGAGCACACAACATTTTTTTTACTTCCAGAGGTACTTTGGGGTATTTAAAAAATACAGTCAAGCTGGTAGTACTAGGAGTATTTCCTATAAAGTAGTAATAATTGAAAATATAAGAAACTTATTTTTGGGAACTGTGAGGTGACGCATACATCATTGAAATATCACATTGCATTTTAATTATTAGTAAGGGTGAAACATATATGTTCTGCGATACATTACTCAGCTGGCGTTTTGTAGTCTGAAACCTTAGTGAGGATAGAATTTATAGTGCTGTAAATTCCAAGAAATGCTATTTAAAGAGTTAGACAAATAAAGGAAAAATGCAATAAAGGTTCACATGTAAGTACTGATCAAAAATTCCCATAGTTTACAGATAATATTTTCTTTAAACTTGTCAATAAATATAAAGTGCTTTAAGGAGAACAATCACCCACAAATCTTAATTTATGACTATGCTTAATATATTCTAAACGTTCTTTTATTGTATGGGTATTTTACGTAGCATATTGGTATAAATAAATGTCTCTAGACAATTTGATTTCTATATTTATGATTGAAGGAAATAAGAAAAATTTATAGATTGTATTTTTTGTAAATGATATTTAAACTATTTAAATAATAATTTTAAATTTTATTATATGAATTGTTTTTAATTTTTATTTGAGTGTTAAGTTTTAGTTAAGTAAATTAAAACACGAAAATGTGCGAAACGAGAGAATGTACACGAAAAATGACATAATTTATAACAAGCATGTGCATTACATTGTAAACAACGCCATTTGGTTAGGTGAATCAATCGATAAATAATTTCCGAAAGAACGGCCGCGCCGCAGTTTGCAAAGTACTCAACAATAATCCTGTTGTGATTTATGCGAACATTTTTCTTCTGAACCCCTGTCACGGAGCAATGAAGCAGCATTCATGTTCTATGATATACTGTAAATGCGGATTAACTAGAATGATTGTTCAACGAAGGAAACGTGATTTACGAACTTCAGCAAATAGGCCATCCATCTTTGTAACTGATGACATAAAATATGGCTACCTTTTCCTGTTTGCAGATGCATTAGTGGAAATTATTCAAACTTAACAGGAACATTAAAACCTAAAACTACAAATGTGCCAAATAAAAGTAAGACACATGTAGTAACAGTTTGATTGAATTTAAATTTTTTCTTACTACCTACTTGTTTCTCGTGTTTCTGCTTTTTCTAGATAGTGCCTCTTTCATCTAAAATGTTTCCAATCTGCTGATTCTCAGATTGGTTAGGTCTACTTTCTTTTTTTTCTAGCGAGTCAGCCCGTCATATCTTCTTAGCTATTGCATCTTCCTTTGTTCTAACAACAAGTCTAAACCATGATATTTACCTTTTTTTCATATAGTTCTAAAGTACATTTACTTAAAATATTAATCTTATTTTAATACTTCTTATTCTATTAATCTTTCTCACATCTTCAAAGACCCCAAAATGTTTCAGGCTTGTAGTTTGTTCGTGATTTTTGATTAATCTGTATAAGTAAAGGTCAGAACTATTGTTGCTTTGTTAATTTTAGTTTTTTCGGTAATTCCTCTTTTCCTAAAGAACGAGTTATACAATATTCTATACATTCTTGTGGAGCTGTTAATTTTGCAGTTAACTTTTGATATTCCCTCTTTCAGTTATAAAAGACCTTTGGTTTTAATTCTATTTACTTGTTTTTTCTTTTTTTATTGCTATGGTTATATTTTCATTGTCTCTAGACATCGGCACAAGTTTCGATTTGAGCATATTTACCTTCATTAATATTGCGTTTCGTACGCTTAAATTCTCGCGTAGAGCACTTCATATATTTTAAAAACGTATAAGATTAGTATAAGCATATAGACAATCCCTAATCTTGATTGACTGAAGTACTTTTTAACCAATTAACAACTTTTTTATGTTCTCATATGCGTTTTCTGAAAATATATCCATCACTATAATAAGCAACAATCTTATTGTTGAACCCAAGCGTTTTCTTTAAAATCTTCCTGAATTCAAATATCCATTTGTTTTTAAGACGCAATCCAACCTGGTTTCTGCTTACGGAGCTCGTAGCTTGCTCTGTAAAATCCTTCATAAAGATTGCATACGACAAAAAGTAAGGACGTACTACTAGTTTAGTACAGTAACTTTAAGTATGTGTTCTAAGACTTTGTTGAATAAGATCATTCGTTCTGCACTTGATTTTTTGAATAATAATGGGTAATATAACCTCTGCAACAGTTGAAATGACCGTGATTAAACTGAATAGTGGAATTAAAATTACAGATGAAAAAAATAAAAGAATTTAGAGATTCTATAGTTAAAATAGAAGAAATAATAAATTGGCAATTAGTGAATTTTAAGAAGAAATGGAAAAACTTGGATAGCTTGGGGTTAATCTTAATACTATTTTAAATTACTTGTACTATGCTGGCTTCAACAAGTTTCTACTAAAGGTGTATCTCAATTTGAGCTAATTAAAAAAGCAGAATAAGAGAATGACTATATTCTCAGTGACGAGAGTTATTTTAAATTTTATAGTCTTAAAGCTCTGGGCCTTCACTTTGGTTAATCTTTTTTGATGATTTAGGGCGCAATTAGCTCGACAGGAAAATCTAAGTTAACTTTCAATCGCCAATAGCAACAAAATAAATAAGTTTTTTATTTTCCTATCTTAGTTTTCACACTCAAATAGTTCTATATCAAAACCAAAAGTATCGTGTTAACCAACTAATTTAGAGAAACTTAATTAAATAATTTAGTATTTGCATAAAGTAAGATATTTTTAAATGTAGTATTTCTTAAGACTCATTTAAGTTTGTTCGAACCATACTTGTAGGAATATCTTTATTACAATGATTTGCGTGTTTTGTAGCATCAGAGATTACTACAGTAATAATATTCCTTGAGTTTTTTTCGATCAATGACTCTCTGGAACAATTTCTCAACTTCCAGGCCTGACCATTATCTAATGTTACATACTTACATTCTGTTTTTCAATTTTGCTTTGAATAATAGGTCAAAGTAGTACTTATTTTTGTTTTTTTATTAATATGGCTATGGTGTCACCGATTACTCACTTGAGGTATGATACGTCCATACAATATTTAGTAATCTAAAATAATAGCATCATTTAAGAGCTTTTAATTTATTTATTGTTTTTATTGTTAATGTCTACAACTTGCAACCATAAATCAAGAAGAATCATACGTATCATTGTAAGATTCTAATATAAACATTCATATAAATGTTTGCTGTCGCATAAAGCTGTTTCTCCTTCACAAAGGTTATGTGTGAGATTCGAATACGTGCTATTATTTCTTCATCTGAACACTTCTCACTATTTACATATTGAAAATGCAATACTTTCTTTTATAGAATATTTAATATTAGTTCTGTATTACTATCGTTTATTTTTCCAACTGCTATTCATTTTACATTTGAGATGTCTGATGTCCATATAATTCATCTGCTAAAGTTACTAAAGTATAAAAACCCTCAAAGTTTTCAACTACTATTGCGGTGACATTGTTGAACCTAATATTACCAGATATTTAACAATGTAATTTTTGCTTCTTCCCTTCTGTCGCTTAAAGCCTCTTTAAATTTTTTTTTCATGAGTACTTTGAATACTGTTGGTTACACTCGTTTTAATAGAGATATTTCTCATTAGCCTATTTCTTCTTTGGCAGTGACAGTTTGGTCTAAATACAAATTATTCAGTAACTTAATGTTTTTGAGCACTCAAATAACAGTGTGTTGTATTCGAGCGAATACTTTCTTAAAGTCTGTAAAACACATAACGACAATCTTTTGAATTTGGCAACTTTTGTAGACGAACTTGCATATAAACTAATGCTTCTCGCTTGTCCGAGCTACCCCAAAAACTAAATTACTCGTTTTCCAATCTTCTTTTACCTAAAGAGTGTATACAGTATTCTAATAAGGAAATTCCAACAGTCTAATATAAAAATAATACTAATAATTATTTTGCTTTCTTTATCTAAAAGTTTGATAAACTCAGTTGAGATATTGTCAATTTAAGGAGTCTCTTCGTTTTTGATTTGTCTTATAATTGTTGAACTTCTGATTTTAAAATTGTTGGACCTTGTTTAGTTTACAATTTCGAGAATAATTTTGGTCCACATATATCAATATTATTAAAAAGACTAAAATAGAATGTTCCTATTCTCGGTAGCACTGTTTGTAAATTTCCATTGAAGCTATTAGTAACCTCATCTTTTTAGCTGACAGATTCCTGCAATTTCTTCGATTTTTCCTGTAGACTAAAAATATTGAACTTTTTGCCTAATTTCTCGGCATGATTTTTTCAATCCATGCGTTTTTGCATACTTATGATATAGTAAAGGTTTAAGTACTTATTGTTTTTATTTTTATATGAGAGAGCACGTCTTAACTGCCATTCCATTTTTAGGAAATAGTGCTTGATTATACAATTATATTTTGATGCCCGTACAAAAGCTATTGTAAATATTTCTCTTCGATAATTTAAATCAGTTGTTGTAAAACTGATTTTGGTAGCTATAGCTGAAAGATCAGTTCCCAATACAAATATTATTATCAACTGCGACTTCAAAGTGCGGGCTGCACCATGTGGTTAAACTAAGCATCTGTTAGATTTTTATATATACAAGGAAAATCGGCTAATTATAAGAATTATAATATGCTGCGAGAGAGTATCGTACTTAATATTTGTAAATACTTTGAAAGGAAGAGTTATAATGTTTACTTTGACAATTTTTGTGCTAGGATATCTTTTCCTGGAAAGCTACTTAGACAAACAATATTTGTCTGCAGAATTATAGATAAACCGAAGCGGTTATTTATGTGCTGATAATAAACCAAAACTGGCTGCTGTTTAGGGGGAAATTGACTACATACAAATAGAAGACAGAGGTATCAAGTGCGTAACCATTGCAAGGAATATGTATGCAGTACCGATAGAACTGGATTTAGACAAATGTATCTTGTTTTGTTGCAATTGTCTATTACAACCGGTATTATGGAAAGGGTTAATTTATTCGACCAATATTATTTATTTATTCAGTTAGTTGAGAATCAAGAAGATGGTGAATGAAAATATTTTTTATTTATTAGATATGACTACAATAATCAATTATTTTTTACATAGAAAAGACAAAAATAAAAAAAAATTGAAAGCCTAAGTATCACTTAAATTTCAGAAGTATGTTAGTTAGAAGCATTGCTCCCAGTAACTTTAATAGAAAGTCCAAGTCCACAAAAGACAGCTACAGTAGATAGTACTGGAATTCCCTGGTAGCGTTACTATATATTTAAAAGAAAACAAACTTAAATAAATTTTTTTAATTATTTTTTCGGTTTTTTCATGCATCATATAACAACATGTTATAATATTTTTATCTTAAAATAAAAAAAATAATACGGGATTATAATAAAATGTTTTAATTTTATTTATTTTTTGTTTAGTTTGCGTTTTCCACCCAGGATTCTTACCACACCCATTTCATCTAAAAGACTCTCAATACTAGGAGACTTTGCTTATATTTGATGAAGATACTAGGGAAATTTATTTTTTTAAAGAAAATGTAAATAATGAGGACAGCCTTTTTTATCGCAAAATGAAAGTTAGTTTGGCTCGTGGTTTCAAATAGAGTGGACATGTTGCGTGTCGCATTATCAGTTCGCTTTTTCAGTTACGAGTGGGCGAATTATCTTGGCCTAGTTCGACTGACTTCCAGTTCCTCGCCGCCGTTTCTGTCGCCGTCACAGTTGCTATTTGCCGAAGAATAGCGTTGCAATAACAGAACCCCCGTTGTTTTAAATGCACCAGCAACCATTTAGTGGCCTAATGTCAACGGAAAGAAAGAACCTCCAATGTTAAATGTTTGAATTGCAGTGGAAACCACCCTGAAAATTATAAGGGATGTCTTGTCCACCAGAAATTACAGCAAAAATTGTTTCCCCCGCTAGGAAGTAGATGATGTGTATCTCGTCAATGCGCATTACAACGCACTGGGTTAAACATTCGTTATGCTAAAGCAACAAATGGAACTTAATACAACACCGGCCCAACCAACGTCTGTAACTGAATCAAGTAAAAACAATTTAAAAAACTTAAAGCAACAAATGGGCAATATAATAACTCTTACGACTACCGTAATGGGCCAGCACCTTAAATTAGCAATATAAAATGCTAATGGATTAGCACAACACAAAGACGAGCTTACAAGCATCCCATCAAATCACTGCATAGACATTATGCTCATCTCATTATACAAGCCTAATTTACCTACAAATCCCAAAATATGTGATGTACGCAACACAGTATTCAGATTAATGCTGGTACTGCGATAATTGTCAAAAACGTAATCAAACACTACAAACTTTAAAAATATAACTTGGAACGTCTTCAAACCACTACTATATGATTCGAAGATGGGAAAGTGTTTTAGTGATCTCAAAAGCTTGCTCTCCGGCCAAGCACAACAATAAATTAGAACACTACAAACGTTTTTTTCAAACACCGGGAAATAGATTTATCTCTGGCGGTGACTACAATGCAAAACATGTTCAGTGGGGTTTGCGACTTACCATCACTAAAGGCAAAGAACTATTAAAAACAATAACCAATAATGGATTGCACTATGTATTCACAGGCGAACCAACATATTGGCCGTCAGACTTGATAAAAATACCAGATTTACTCGACTCGTGCATTATAAAAGATATTAACCCAAATTATTTTAAAGCAGCATGTTGCTTCGGTCTTTTGACCCAAGTGATGTCTGAAATAAAATTTGCTAGCCTCTGCAATAAACAAATTGGAATCACTTCAGAACGACAAATGATGAGATAGTAACAATTGACGTATTTTTAAAATCGAAAGAGTAATTAATCTCCGTTGTTGAAATATTTGATAAATTTTTTCAACAAGCCATATAGCTAGGAACACCTTCAAAGCACAAAAATATAAACCACCAATTGTCCTATTCTGAAAAAAATGCCGAAAAACGTAAGTTACGCTGAAAATGACAAACAACAAAGCATCGCTATGATGTGAAGGGTTAATCGTGCGGCTGCAGAGCTTAAGAAACTTCTCTACGATATCAAAAACACATTAGTGCAAACTTACATGACGCTCCTGCGTCTCGAAAATAATACTTGGGCCAGAGGTAACTCGGAAAAAGATCTTGCTTTTACAAAATATTTGAAATACCTATTTCGCCCAATTGGGGAGAGAAGAATAAAAAGAAACTATTCAATTTCTTGAAGCTCCTTTCCAGATGTGCTTACTAACTAATAACTTTCGATTCGACGAGATCAAAGTTATAATTATGGATCTAAATTTACGCGTCATCCGGTTATGACTTAATTACGGTTATAGTGTTACGTGAATTGCTAGAAGTAGGTTTTAGGTTCCACTACCTAATAAAAGCTGTTTTAAGAGTGAGATATTTTCCCGAACAGTTATATTAATACCTAAACCTGGAAAACCAACTACAGATATAAGTTCTTACAGAGCAATTAGTCGACTGCCAATTGTTTCAAAAATGTTGAGGAACTATTATTACGAAAATTAACACCAATATTTGAAGACAATCATCTATTACCAAACCTTCAATTTAGGTACTAAAATAACCATGCCACAGTTGAGCAGGTGCTCGTATGACACATAGAATTTCGCAAGATTTCGAAGGTAAACGCTACTGTTCGGCTGTCTTTCTTGATATCACGCAAACATTCAACAAAGTATGGTATAAGGGTTTAGTATTTAAAATAAATAACGCACCGTCCTTAGATTGTTATGTGATTGTAAGGTCACATCAACTGACAAACATTTTCTTCTAAAATGCGGAGATAGTCATACATGAATGTGTCACATTCGCCGACGATAAGACTCTCGTCGCACGTAGACCCCAACATATCCTTTTAACGTTTTCAAGCCAATTTACAAAAAAATAAGAAACCTGGACTAATACATGGCGCATGAAGGTAAACGAAGGTAAATCGGTGCATGTGTATCTGCTTACCTGTATTACACAATAATAAACAAATACTGCAAAATGTGTTAAATACCTAGGCATGTATTGGACATGAAAAAAGCATATTTGGGTGAAAATAAATCAACTTGGTCTCAAAATACAAAAATGTACTGGGTCCTAGGAACAAAGTCGTAGTTATCTACAAAAAGTAGAATTCTATTATACAAGGCCATCGTCAAACCGATCTGGCCATATGGCATGCAACTCTGAAGCATAGCTAGCAATTTTAATATAGATATTTTAAGACGATTTTAGTCATCAAAAGTATTAAGGTCTATAGTAGTCTATGGTTTGATCCAAATGATGTTATCCAGCGAGACTTACATATCCCTTTAGTTAGCAAAGAAATTTAAAAATACAGTGTTCGTTATGAAGATCGACTCGGTACCAATCTAAATATGTTAGTGGGATCCTTACTATAAAATGATGATGATCACCCAAGACTTAAAAGATTTAAGCCCTCTGACTTACCAAATCGCTTTGAGTAATTACATATCGACCTATATTATTATTAGTATTGTTAACTGTCAATATGTTTTATTAGTGGAAATATTTATTGGTTTATCTCCAACGCGCCTTAGTTGTGTACTGTTAGAATATTTACTGAGACAGATTGTAAATTTTGAATAAATATATTTAAAAAAATTAAATACGATCTGAGTATCTATCATTAAGCTGTAACATCCTTTTCACCTTAATATAGTATTGCTATTATCCAGTACCACCTGGTTGCGGGTACTTCATTTTCCCCGGTACCCACCATGTTGAGCTGATATTTTCCTATCCGCCATCTAGAAAGAAGCCCGATGAGGAAGTAACAACCTCACACAGGAAAATAGTCAGTTAATCAATGCACACCAAAAATAAAGTACAGGAATTGTTCTATTATAAACAATTTTAATTCTACAATCATAAAAGTTATTTTCGCTCATATTTCAAATCTGACAAATAATAAGTCTCTGGTAAGATTTTTCCTTTTGACAACTAGCAGTTGACAATAAAGTCTTAAGGCGCAGTTCCAGCTTGTTTGCCACAGCCATTAGATCCTGATAATAGAGCTTTGCGGAACATGCAGCTTCTGGTACAATGCCAGCTGCAGACCCACATTTTATAATTCTCAGCGTGCTACTTGGCATATGACGTGCTTCTAGTTCGCTAGAGCAACAGTTAGCTCTTTAATATTGTAGTACTTGCATATTATACGTGTATTTAGTCTTCCTATAATTTAGAGTTATTCTGTACGATTGTATACTTGCTGTCTTATGTGATATTTAACATGTAACTTGGCAGAGTCAACCACACTAAAGAAGCAAGTGATTCTTTGTAAGAAACTTAATAAAAATGATATATGCTAAAAATACAAATTTAACCAATTAAATTAGTGCAAGGGCACGTAATTACCGTAAAGTATTATATTCATTATTTTCGCGGCAAAGCGTTTTAGCAACGTTATCGCGCAATTCAAGCTTAGGAGGCCCATTAATTGTAGTCATTTTAATAAGCTTTTCTGTCAAGTAATAAAAAGAAAAGCTTCAAAAGGCAGTTATTTATTATAAACGGTTTCTTAATGTACTAAATACAGTTAACCGTAAATTATGTTAAATTATTAAATATCCATTGCAATTGTGTATTTTTAAAAGTCAACTATTCTCTATACATGAATTTATTATTTATTTTTTAGATATATGATGATATTACCAATTTTGCAAATTTGTTTACATAGTTATTATTTATTATTCTGTAGACCTCTTGTTAGTCTTCTTTGAAAGTGCGATAGAATTAAGTTTCTAAATGTAAATATTAGAGATAATCTTCTTTGTCCGTTGCTGTTTTAGTTTGGCTTTAAATTTATTTACACGACATGTGCTGCTACACCAATTACATATAAGAGGTTCATAAATAATGTAGGGTGCGTATTTTTTCTACGTCTATTCATGTACGAAGGTGCATCGGAAAGTAAAGGCAATTTTAAAATTGTCCGGTCAAAACAGAGGAATTCAGAAACGATGACGAGTAGCTAGCTGCATATAGCAGACAACAACGGTGGTGGAAGTACATTCGTTCCACTCGTTCCACGTGATTGCACGATCAAGGAGCAACTGGCCGTAATGCGTTTTCTATGGGCAAAAGAAGGTAAATCTACAGAAATCTGTCATAGAACGCTTTAAAAAAGAAAGAACAAGTATAACGGATGAAAGCCAACCTAGTCGTCCATCGACATCACGCATGGATTAACATCCAGAAGGTTTATTCCTTGATCTAGTACCGTTTGATTACCATTTTTCGACCCTTAAGGGGTAACACCACTGTAACAACCCACAATAAAACACCTTTTTGACGATTTTTTTTGGGATTGAAGAAAAGGTAGTAAGAAAAAACGCTTTATGGGTGTTATTGGTCATGTATAATAAAGTACACAAAATTTTTTCATGCATTAATATTGCAAAATGGCGGCTCTAAAGTCATTCTCCGCAGACACGTTGTCGTCGAGGCGCTCCGCGCACGCAGCAGCAAATGTTGATGTGGAAAAAAATTTCTCTTAATCTACATGAATATAGCTATATAGATTTTTGTGTAATTAAAGAAAACAGTCAATTTTTTGACAAAAAAGGGCAATTATTTGTTTACAAAAATTGTTTAAATTAACTTATCAAAAAATCCGTAAGTGTTTTACGTTAAAATGTTTTAAAGATGTGGTAAAAATTTCAAATAAAAATAATAAAATTTTGAGAAGAACGCCTTTAAAGTTTGGAAATTTTATTTCGGCTTTTTTGACTAATGCCATGTCGGGTACAGTTGTTTTGTATCTTTTTTACTCTCGTACACTTTTTTGCCTTCAATTTTCACTTGTACGAACTTTCAATTTCAAAAAAAATAGTTTTACACAAAAACTTCTATTACGAATTATTACGTTCAATGAATAATTTTTTTCACTTATAAAACTTTTTGCTACATATTCTACAAGGTTCACAGTATCTTTTAAACCAACAAGTAATCGATTTTTTGAAAATTCTACTGCGATGTTACCCCTTAAAGGAAGCACTACGCAATTACAAGTTTAGCTGGAATGATGAGGTTGAGCAAGCCGTAGAGACGTAGCTTCATCATCAACTCAAGAGCTTCTTTTAAAGTAATGAAGAAGCTCGTTAAACGATATCATAAGTGACACTTGCAATTTCTCTCAGAATTGTCATTACAATTTTGAGTACGGTGCGTTGTTGACAATACTATAATGCTATCCTCCTTAAGCACATATAACAAAATTATGTTTCTTCTTATAGTTTACTAGATTATAATGTAAAGGCCGCTTTGCGGCCATGTTAAAGTATACTTCTATGCATAAGCCTCTTCGAGTGGTGGGCGTTGAGGCGCTTTGCGCCTTGTAAGAAGTAGAAGCCTACCTTCTCCCCCACTTAAATGTAGTCACTGGTATATAAATGTAAAGGGAACTATTTTTTAGGCCACTTGCACTCTTTTTCTTGAATTGCTGATCGCGATTCGGATTCTACGTGAAATTTGGTTGTCTCTTTTGTTTCTTCCAGAGGAATGGCGGCTAGGGAATTTTATGTGCTATCCTTATTGTTTATAGAGGGATCTAGCAAAAACAATTTTAGCATACCAATGAACATCAGACTATTTGTCAACAATATTTATTATAATGATAAGTAATTATTAATCACCAAATTATAATGTGGTGGTACACTCTGCTGCACAAGATTGTCAGTGCATTAGCGACTGAACCTGAATCTTTTCCAATATAAAGAATTCCATTTAATACAAAGTGTGTCTGATTTTAAAGGTACAGAGGGCTGCTATACATATTTAGCATGCACAATATCGCCATCATATGCATAATAAGAGACCTTCATATATGTAGTAGTAGATTCTGAATCGTTGTTTTGTTTAAGACTCAATTTAGCTATTGGGGTGTAAAAAAACATGGCGGTGTAATCGCAAAGTATTTGAAGTGTAAAGTGCGTGAATCACATTTTCACCTAAGCCTAAGGAGTCAATCAGAGTGAAATTATCGCAGATTAGAGGATGTTTATGTCCCGAACGATTTAAGCCAAAGAAAGTCAACAATAGGTGAAAAAAAGTTAAATATGGACTGTCGAGACGCAAAGTATTTCCAAAAACCGGCAATTGGGGATGCAAGCCTCCCCAATCACGCTATCTTTTCTAGGAAAAGCCACTCTCTACGCACAATTCCTGGGAGATAAAACCGTGCCTTACGCCAGTCAGACAGTTCGTTGCTGCTATTCGAAAGTCTTCGAACTGGCCTTGTCGCTGTCTAAAAGCCTTGGCCCTTATCAAACCGTGTTTTCCGCTAGGCATGGGATCTTGCCGAATCGCGAGCCAACTCGGAAAACTACGTGACCGTGGCCAAGAGGACCAACACCAACATAGTCCGATCGACACTTCCGAAAAAAAAACTGTCGGAAGCGTTGTCACCCCAGAAGAGATCCGCCGAGGTATGCCGGGCATGGTTCCTGAAGAGCTGTTCGGCGAATCTCCATCCCCCGTGAAAACGGCTTCACCGACTGCAGAACGTTTTCAGCGCGTCCTGCAAACACTGTTCAGGCCGCCACCGGATTGCAAGAGCCAACCCTTAGCGTACGCTGACGTCAGGGACACGACCAAACTGCCGGCCAGGACCTCAGCATTCTCGTGGCCATAATAAACTTGTTATAATGTAAAAAAGCGTCTGTACATGAAAGCTATGTGAGGAATATTTATTGTACCGTCCCCACATGGACGAAGAGAGCTGAAGAAGAAAATTAAAGTTCATGAAATTTCTGAAATAACTGAAATTCCTAAGAGTTGTGTTTATGTAATCATAAGCGAGCTAAACTTCCCCAAAGTTTCGGCTCGCTATGTCTAAAATGAACAAAAAAGCAATAAAATGAGTGCTTTAGTTTAAAATCTCACCCGATACCAACAGATCGCGGATTCTTTCATTAAAAGCATATTTACCAGAAATTAAACCTGGATTTATTTGTTCACTCAAATATAAAACAGTCCATAATTTAGAAACGTCCAGTTTCCTCAGTTTAAAAAATTTATATATTAGAACTCGACCGTCTATCCGCAAAACTAAGGCCATCGGGTTCTGGGGTAGTAAACACCTACTGTTGTGTGAATTTCTCAAACCGCGCACAACTATTAACAACGACAGATACTGCAAAACTCTCCAAAAGTTGCATGCCATCCCTAGTAGGAAAAAACCGGAACGATTACACAGAGGAGTTTTGCACGATGGCGCAAGAGCTTACGTCAAATCAAACTAAACTGTGGTTGATACAGCGGAATTGGGAAGTCCTACATCATCTATTTAGTCCAAATTTAGCACCCTCGGATTTTTATTTATATGGACCTTTTTAGCGGAGAAATGCTTTGCGGATCAGGAGGAATTTCAAGTTGCAGACTACTCCAAGCAACTTGGCAAGCAGCAGTACCGTCAAGGGATGTTTAAACTACTGTTTCAACGTTTACAGCGATTTTTGTTTTTTTCCGAAGTGTCCCAACTATTTACTTTAAATATAGATGTTAGTGTAATTTTGGCTTGTATCTTTAATATTGGACACCCTTCGTAGATAATAAGTTTTAGTATCGCACGCTTATTAGTTTTTCCCCATACTTGTTTGCGGCCATTGTACAACAGCAAATTTGTCATTTTATCTTCTTTAAGAACATGGTTCCATCCTGTCAGATTGCAAAAAGCGTAAGAAACTTTTGAATTGTTTTAGTCGTATAATAAATTTTACAGGATATCTCAGCTGGTAGCATTTAAATGATTAATAACAATTAATAACAAACCAAAGAAATATCGGTGGATTAGCATGGTTCTCAAGGGCTGTTATTCAGCACTGTCTTGAGCTCTTTGTTATTGTAGAATACTATTTTGTGATTTATATACCATCTGATCAAATTTGACTCGGTCCATTTAAACCGCACGCGTAAACTAAATCGGTAGAATTTTTTCTAGATTGGCACATCCTTCTTTGACATTAGTGTGTGTTTGGCAGCCATTTATTTACAGCGCGAAAAGTTTTTCTGGCGACTTTTACTATGGAAACAACTAATTTGCTTAAAATGTTGTATTTTGTAATGGAATTACGGCTACGGAATCATTGAAAATGTTGTAAAACTGTTTGGGGAGTTATCGAGAATGCAAGTATTTGAGTGGCATAAAGCATTCAGTCAGGGTCTTGAGGTCGTAGAAAACTTCCCTCGGGCGAGTCGCCCATCCACCTCTGTTAACGACGATAACATCGAAAAAGTGAAGGAAATTATACTCGAAACTTGTCGTGTTGGCATTAGTAAGATAGCACAGGCTCTCGACATCTCTTATGCATCGATTCAACACATTTTGATTGATGTTTTGGGTATGAAGCGCATCGCTGCCAGACTCATACCGAAAAACCTGAATTTTTTGCAAAACAAACGTCGATAGAGGTCGCAAAAGAGATGCATGCCAGCTGATGATCCAACATTCATCAAATGTATGATTACTGATGGCGAGACGTGGGTTTATGAATATGACATGGAAACTACCCAACAATCTAGCGAATGGCGCGCCAAAAATGAGCCGAAACCGAAAAACCACGTCAAAGTCGGTCGAAAATCAAGGTGATGCTCATCATTTTCTTCGATTACCGTGGTGTGGTTTACCACGAATTTGTTCCAGAGGGTCAAACGGTCAATAGGAAATACTACTTGGCCGTTTTTAAACAATTACGTGAAGCAATTCGTCGTAAACGGCCGGATTTGTGGGCAGACAATTCATGAATTTTTCACCGTCATATTCCAGCCTGATTGTGACTGAACTTTTGGCCAAACACGAAACAAAAGTTATCGCTCAGCCTCCGTATTCGCCAGATTCGGCTCCCTGTGATTTTTTCTGTTTTCGAAACTCAAATATCCGCTCTGGGGGACGCGCCATGAGTCTATCGATGCGATAAAAAGAAATTCGCTGAAAGAACTAAGGGCCATCCCGACCGAGGCCTGCAGGAAGTGTATAGAAAATTGGATTAACCGTTGGCATACTTGTATTGGCTCAAAAGGAGCCTATTTTGAAGGCGATAATAAAGATTTGTGTTAAAATACATTAAAATGTTGGGTTTTTTAACCAGTCCTGAGTCAAATTTGATCAGAGTAGTGCAAATATAAAAAACGCAACAATAAAGTCTTCTATAATTGATAAATCATTCTTTCTAATTTTATAATGTGTAAATGAGTACGTTTTGTAGAAAAAAACTCGGGTTGTTTTGCCCTGTGGGATTATTAGCAACAAATTGCAAAATATTAGTTACAGAAGAATTTTACAATTTCGTGCATCTTATTCAGATGAATGATGACCTTATTTTCATAATAGATACTTAAATTAATAAACTACCTCTCGTTATCCAATAACTTTTCTAGTACTTCTGAAAGTTTCGAGTTTGACGAGCCACTACGTAATGTGCCATAACAGCACCTTCGCAAGGATATAAAAGTAACGAATAAAATATCTCTGTATATACATAACTTTCTGACATTGACAAATTTAAGACACATTTATTAATTAATAAATAAATAAACTAAAATAATTTTCAAAGTCCACTTACGTAAAAAAGTTATCAGAATTACCAACAATTGAGTAATTCTATAGCATTAAAGCGATCTGTTAAGCACCCCTCTTCAGTTAATCACTGCTTAAGTGTAATCGGCTTACTTGTGCAAAGTAAAGACAATACTTAAATATTTATCAATGAGAGAGCAGTAATTACCATTCCTCAGAAATTACAAAAATAATTAAAGCATACTGAACTTTATCATCCTTAACAACACATGAGTTTGAAAGGCTCTTCTTGCTCGGAACAAAAAACACTATACATATGTACTAATGGATTATGTTAAATTATAAATAACTATTGTTTCTGTTTGTATCGCTCCCTTCAAATCACTTTTACTTAAATTCATATATATTGTAAAATCTATATAATCAAATTTTTCATATTTTTAAAGAAATATACAAGAGATTGCGTTTTTAAGTATTTTTAAATTTGTTTTTTTGAGGCCTAAGTATTTTATTATAAATCAATATTTTAGAAATCAACGAAAAAAATGTTTGTTCTTGCATTTATAAAAAACAGGAGAAGAAAAGAACAGTGCGAACTGCGTTGAACTGCTAAGGTCTCTAAATTGTTTCTCAGCAGTGAGAGTAAATAGAAAGATGGGGTTAATTTTAAAAGACGCGGAAATTTGTAATATACACATGTCGAATTACCGCCATTGCAATGAGTGTTATTTTGTATACTTCAAATGGCGACGTTTAGTGTTCAAGAGTACGTGTAACCATCCATTTTCTCCTCTTGCGTGGTGAAATACCCATCGAAATTCATCGCCAATTGAGTGAGATATGTGGTGAGAGATCTTTAAAATGTGCGTTCGTGGCTTCAAAAGTTCGAGAGTTATGATAATGAACCGAAGCAGCCTCAGTCACGAACTAGCCGGACCGAAACCATGATTGCGCAAATGGAGGAAGTTGTTATGGAAGACATTTTTCTAGTATTGGTGCAGTCCATTTGGCATGATGACCTGAAAATGTAGAAAGTTTCTTTAAAAACACAAGGCTGTGCGGGTGGCAATATCTCAGGACGTATTGACACGTAATGCCCGCCATGAATTTTCGACCACGAAGAACACTCTGCGTGTCGCTTATTTTTCAAGCGAGTCGCTGTTGCAAACAGCGATTTTTCAATGGGTAAACACACACGTAAATGAATGTTCTCATCAGCCATAGAATTGTGTCGATGTTGTAAAAAATATGTCTAGATGGAGACCACGTTGAGAAGTAACAGAAGTTTCAACTTTCTTGGGTAAGTACTTTTTCAGAAAAAAAATTTTAATCACACCTTGTAATATCAGAATACAAATGGAAATATTAACATGAAAGAAATTACGATATGTAATGTTACATAATGCATTTTTTGTTTTTGAGAGGAAAAATAATAATTTCTTTGAAATATTAGATTTTTGTCGATTACCTATCATTGGTGTTCAAGTGTCAGTTTTTGTAAATTTGTAATGATGTTTGTTATTTTCTAATTATTCCTAAACATTAATGGTTAAATACAAAGAGCTTGAAAAATTGTTTGCCCCTTGTACTTGAACACTTATAACTACATGTTTTGTTTTTGTTAAAGCGTGGAAGTGCCTTCTCTTAATGGATTTTTTTAATAAATCACCTTGGTGCTTTCATACTGCTAAACATTTTACTGTTCAGAATTTTTGGAACAAGAAAACGAATGGATACTTATAAAAACGCGTAATTTATAGAATATTATCAATAAAAAGTAGTTTATGTTATCTATATGAAACATAAATTATTTCAACAAATATTTTTAACTTAAATATGAAAACTTTGGTTTTTTGTTGCTTATCAGTCCCTCCTCGTTTAACTTGCGCATACCAAATGTTACAAACTGTTTGCTTCCAAGACAGTTTGTTTATATAATTTTTTTTTTAAGAGTGAATTATTTAAGCTTTCACTTGACTATAAGAGCATTTAATAATAGAATAAATAGAGCGACTAATGAGAAATACTTTAGCTGTCATGGTTTAAGAGTAAAATATTTTTAGGTAAAGTACTATTTGTTCCCAATCAATTGAAGGTATAAAACAAATACAAAGGCTTTCTCAGACAGACATTGCAACATTACGTTGTGGAATTGGATTGGTTCTGTTCTTTTGAAAATATTTGTCGAAGCGAGATAAAGCATTAAAGTAATGTTATAAAATAAAGTACACATATGTGAAGTGTTGTTCAAGAAAACAAAAATATATATAAAACAGCTTGCACAAATTCTGTACAAAATAGAATTTTGGATTGAAGATTTGGGTAAGTTAAGTTCGTATGCTATAATGTAGTTTGTATATTATTTTCTTATCATAAGCTAATGATATATTTAAAATGCAATTAGGCCCATATAATTGTTAAGGCAATAAATTAAAAAGTAAAGAAAAATAAAGACATGCACTGGTTATAGCCCGTTGAGGGCTACTGTTATCTAATGGGCCGCTAGTATAGTGATCAAAAGCAAAACATCAAGTTAAATTTTAGAGACTCACCGACTATGTATTCCAAGTTCAATGAAAAACGCCCCTACTGTAGTCATAAAAATTTTAATAAGATAACGTCTACTGTCTATCTGTAAACTAAGATATAATTGACAATGGCAATCTATTGGACATACACTGCTGTAGTTAAACTCATGATAACATTTGCAGCTATGTTAGTGTAGACAAAATTACGCAAAGAACCTCTATTATTCTTGCGCTTATGTCTTTCTTTAGAGTCTATGCTTCTGAGTCGTACAGTAATATTGGCCATATGTAACAATTAACTATTCTCAGTCGTAGATCGATGCTCAATCACATAACATTACTTTCATCTTTCTAAATCCGTCTCTGGCCATTTCTATTTTTGTCTTAACTTCCATATCACTATCCCATTATTCTCTTGCCCATGTACTTAAATATCTATATTTCTGTACTCGCTCTATGTTACCTGCTACCATAAGTCTCATATTTAGGTCTCTTTTCTTGTTTACTACCATAAACTTCGTCTTCTGGATTGTCATATTGAGGTCTAACCTTTCACTTTCTTCATTCACTCTGTCTAACAAGACTTGCATATCTTCTTGAGTTGATGCAATGATAATGGTGTCGTCGGCATATCGAATATTATTTATTACTTCACCATTTACTTTAATTCCTTCTTCTCCCCCGTACAGCGCGTTCATCATTATACGCTCTGAGTATAAGTTGAACAGGGTCAGCGATAAAATGCGCCTCTGTCTCACTCTTCGTTTTATTGCTATTTCTTCTGTACTGTCGTTCTCAATTCTAACGGTTGCTGTTTGGCCCCAGTACAAGTTCTTAATTATTTGTATATCCTTTCCATCTAGGAATTCATGTCTTATTCTATCAAACGTCTTTTTGTAGTCAATGAAATTTATGATAACGTTATTCTGCATATCTCTACATTTCTGTATTAAGACTTTTAACGCAAATAAGGTTTCCCTTGTGCCTACACCAGCTCTAAATCCAAACTGGTTGTTACTTAGTGTTTCGTCGCACGTTTTCCTTGTTTTTTCATGAATGATGTTCAAGAACGCTTTGAATACCTGGCTTATGAGGTATATTGTGCGAAATTCCTTACACCTTTTAGCATTAGCTTTCTTCGAAAGAGTTATGAAGGTAGACTTCAACCATTCTTTCGGTATTATCCCTGCGTCGTAGATTTGGTTAAATATTTCCAGTAGAAAGTCCAAGTCTTCCTCTTCTAGAATTTTAAGGATGTCTATGTTTACCTAGTCAGGCTCTAAAGATTTCCTTTCTCTGCTTTCGTTAACGCTTTCTGAACTTCCTCTTTTAATATGGAAGGTCCTTTTTAAATTATTGTCTTGTGTCTCCACTCTGTTATCTAAGACTAGTGTTCTGTATACTTTCTCCATACGTTTTTATTTTCGCTTATTTCGGTGGCAATATTGCCCCCCTCGTCCATTAAAATGTTATGTTGTTTTCTTCTATTTATTCCTGTCGTCTCTTTTATTTTCCTATGAAGGTTGAAAATGTATCATCACATAATTTTTATGAAATTATTAAATCCTTCTAGGAAGTTAAATGGATTCTAGTTAAAGAATGGGAGGAGTTATTAGAACTGTATTCTACTGCCTATAAAGTTTTGCAGGGCAGTGTGTTAGGTTCAATTTTATATAATCTCTATACAGATGATACACGATTTACCAAATGCAGCCACATTTGATGATGATACGACTGACTATACTTGCTTTAGATACCAACTTTATTCAATCTGCCAACCTCAAATTCAACATAAGTCTAGTTGAAAATTGGGTGAGGTAGTAAAAGATTTAAGTTATACGCCTATATCTATTCTCAGTTTAGAACGTTTCTCTATGTTGTTTGATACTTATTTTCCATTCTTATTGGTTATTCCACTGTTCTTCTGTTAAATCTTATGGATTTCTCGCATTTCTTCCATCTATGTTTCTTTGGTCTTCCTTTTTTCCGTCTACCTTATAGGGTTGTAATTATTCCTCTTCTTGTATTATTTGTATTGAGATTTTCTCACTTTTATCTATTATTTTAGTTTTAATAAACCTCCATACCTTTGTAGTTTCTCTATCTCCTATATATGGGTTTGTTTCACTACATTTTTTAATCTACACAATATTTTTTTAATTCTTTACCATTTATCTAACTTCGTTTTTATTAGTGACATACCTTAATCCGTCTTCTTCCGCTTTCTAACTTAACGATTTTAAATATAACGTTTTTTTTTCTCGAACTAATTGTCGATTTCATCTGTTTATCACAAATTGTGCCTTTTTTCTGTTGCAACTAGCGCTTCTTTAGCCGCTGTGTGGATAATTTAATTATGCTGTTATTGTGTATTTTCTCGAATGATTAACTGTAATATCTACCAATTTTTTGTTTAGCCTTTTCTCATGTAAATATCTCACGCTGTTGGCACTAGATGGTCTAATTAATATTTTATATTTTCTCCACATTTTCTTCTTCTGTCTGTTGACATTTATTATGAGTGTATGGAAAGATTATAATGTAGTGTTCACTAAATGTCGGTCTGAATCACTTATTGGTTCTCTGGGCGTCCTCATATCACTTACCTTAATTGTTGTATGTTGTCTGGTAGTTGCATAATTAATTATAAATTTTAAGTTTTGAGTTGGTCATTCTCGACGATTTTGTTACGTTTAAAAATCTATTTGGTACTTTTAAGTTATGTTCATATATGTAATTGATTTTATATTTTCTTTATTGAGCTATAATTTTGTTGTTTTTTTATTTTTGGTTTCGCTGTTAAAGTCTCCTAACAATAGAATTTCCTGTAAGTTTACTGCCTCTTCGATATCGTTATTTTTATTAACGGGTTTATCATCGGATGGTGCATAAACCCCTATAATTGTTATTTTCTTTTGCATCTTTGAAGGTTCACACATTTTACATTTTTATCAATGTTTCTTTATTTCTCTCTTAATTAGGATAGATACCCCTCTTTTTGTTCGTTTGTCTTTGGGTACTCCACAATAAAAGGAAATAAAGTTTCCTATTATTTTTGACTGGTTTTCTTATTTTTTGTTTCTGTAAGTACAATTATTTCTATTTTTTAATTTTCCATATCTTTTACAATGAGTTTACGCTTCATTTTTAGTCGTTGTTTGTTCAAGTTCCACAGTGCATAGTACCTTTTTGTAGCCGTTTACGTTTACCGTCTGATCTGTTCGTTGCTCGGAGGCTTGGTATAGGCGGTTGTTCTTCAAAAAAAAATTAATCAGTGCATGTGGTTCCTAGCTCATTAAATAGATTGCTTGTTAGAACTGTTGAAATCTATTTTTCCGTCAGTGGGTGGTTCGTCCGCTTCCATTGTCGTTGAAGATTTCTATTTATCTATCTTCTGCCACTGCAACTGTTGTCCACTTTTCATTCATAACCCGGGCGTAGGACCCTAGGGCATGATTTGAGTATTACATTTTCTTAATTCTGATGAAACGGTTATACCGAAGGTGACCTAGGCTCAAGCAGGTGAAGTTGACATTTGGACTAGTATTTTACCTTGATTACCCTACACCACAGAAAAATTAAGTTAACAGCTCTATATAATCACATGTTAGCTTTACCATAAGAAAAGGAACATGCCTAGCTGTAACACTCAATAACACTGTGATTTCATAAACTGAAAATGTAAAATATGTGGACCAGCCGCTCTATGAAAAAAACATATTTTCACTAATATAAAGCACCTTCATATCAAATTTAGCCAAATGTATCGATTATAATACAGTAAGTCATAATTAAAAATGAAAAATCAGCTCTCACTTTAGAAAGCTATCATAACATTAATATTTAATTGTGGAAAACTGTCAGTAATTTTAACTTCTAAATCTTAAAGAATATCTTACAACAAATTAGGTGCATTGTTAATGCACCGTTGTAGGTATGCAATATAAAATGACCTTAACATCGAGTTAGTGGAAAAATTGTCAAAAAATTCTTTTGTTGAATACAAAAACAGACTGTGGGTATTCTAATAATATTACTAGAAGGATAAAAATGTTTAAATCTTTAGACCAGCTAGCAGGTTTGTTTAGCTAAATTCCTTGTAGGTATGAATGTAAAACTAATGTAAATATATAATCGAACAATTAGATAATTTGTTATGTAAAAGAATGATCAGGGGATCTTTATTGGCTAATTTACTTGTAGATTAATTTGTTATAATATTTACTTAAATATTATATAAAAACACGTTGAACCCTACTGCATTCTATAAAAAATATATAAAACTTGTAGAAATACACAGGAGATACTAAGGCATGGTTAGAAAACAAAAAACCCTAACATGTAAAATGCATTAAAGAGAAAGCTGTTATGCAAATACGCTAAAGCCAAATTACCATTTAAACAAATGGCGGTGTAACCGTACCTAAGTGAAAAGCCGTGTAACATTAATAAAAAATAGAAAATAGTAGGCAGAAAGGGAATAGTTCTGGAAAAACTCTTTTGATATTTTCTTTTTGTTAGTTGACATCAAGTCTACTTTAATATATTTCAAATCAGACAAAGTATTTTCTAAAATATTCCTACATTAAAATTACCAGTGCGGCTCGCCTTTTGTAAAATAGTCGACAGCAGTACTGTTAAATTTTTTATTTTGCGCCCTGCTATTGTTATTTTTGCCTTATTGAAAATGCAAAGCTGCGGCAGTTTCGCTAGGGTTATCCTGCAAACGGCCTTTTTGATTACAGCACATTGTTATCCCCTGTACGAATCGCTGCGGATTATCGACATTGCCCGCATGTGTAATTTACAAGATTTGTCCATATCTCGGCGGCTTCAAAACATCACAGCTAAATGGGTCGAGGCTGGGAGATTACCTTCTGTTTATCGAATTGCTGTACTAAGCTGAAAGCGTTATTTAGACTGCCAAAATGAAATAGAAATTATGTGTGTGTAACAATCAAGTACTACGTCATATAAAAGTTCTTTAACACTTGATTTTATGCGCAACTTTCAAAACAACATTAGGTGTTCTTCAAAATACGACTCATCATTAACAGTTTATTTATTACTTCGTAAACACATCCATTTTAAACCAATATCGCCAAACCGATGTCATGACTGTTTTGTCAAAACAATCCTGCCGAAGAATAGCAGGTGGATTTTGATCCTAAGGAACCAACCACTTGGAAGATTATAATTAAGAAGGACACTATTATTTATAACACGTAATGATGCACAAAGTCGAGTTGACATAAATGACCTAAAAATCATGTGCAAGACGCTAAGCTGCAAGTTTCCTTCATCAAAAGAAGATGGTCAACCGAATGGGGTTAATCTTCAAGCCTGAGTTTAGCAGAATCAAACTGCTTGAATTCTTTTCGAAATATTCACATGGCTCACAATTTCTTGTTCTTCGTCATCGCAAATATGCTTTGCAGTATCTCCTATTAACAATTTCAATTTCTGGAAATAGCAAATTAAAGCTCAAAGTTTAATTTATTTAATTTTTTGCAAACGTTAAGAAACTTTTTTACAACTTAGTATTTGTTATAACAATTGTTCTTATTTTAGTATAATTTTATAAATTTATTATTATTCCATTAAAAAATTATTCCACAGTTCCTTCACTATATTTTACCTTACAACTTCTTATCCTTCCTCATGTACCAGTAACACTAACGTTGATGTTTTATATTTCTTCTATTTCTTTTATTTACCTTCTCTAATTTTTTCATTACTTACAGTTTTTTGGACTTTGATACTTTTTATTTTACGTCTTATTTTGTCGTATTATTTCTTTTTTCTTCGGTTTTTGATAGTTTTAACCTTGTTATTTTTTGAGATACTTTATTTCATTTGCCTGTATTCTTCTTTTTATATTTTATTTAAACTATATTATTCTAAGTCGTATGTAAGTATTTTGGAACAGAGAATTTTAAATCATTACATCTGCTCCAGTTGTTAGTTCTTTTTTATTGTCATCTATAATGACCACGCTAGGATATTTAAAGTATTTATTATTCAATATGTTTCTGTTCTAATTTTATGTGTCTATTTTACATGTTTCTGACAATACAATTCTCTTTGTTTTATCTTTATTCATTTTAACTTATGTTAGTAAGCTCTTCACTTCAAACACTAACATTATGTTGTAGATCTTCTTCTTTCCTTGTAATTAAAACTGAATCATCAACTAATTTTAGATACATTACTGTATCTTTTGTACATTATTATATCGCTGTGTTGTATTTATTATTTATTTATGACGTTCTTTATTATTTATCTATTAAATTTACACTCAGAGAAGAGTTTAATGTACAGCTTCTTGTTATATACCTGATCTAGTTTTTAAGTAAAATTTATAGAGAAGAATTCTATATTTTAGTTTTCGTTTCCTTGGTACACTGCATATAATTTTCTTGATACCGAGTGAAAAGCTTTTTATGTCTATAACTCATAAATATGTTGCGTCATAATTTTAGATTCTTTTACGATAAGTAATTTCTTATTCTTTTACTTTGAATATCGTTCAGATAAATCTATTTTTTTTTAATATTCTGTCTAAATACTTATATAAATTTCTTCAGGTGCCTTAGTAGATCCTTTATAATTATTAGATTTTTGTGACTTTTCTTAACAATTGGACGGGTTTTTTATTTTCCCATCTGTAGGTATTTTTTTATTACATTTTTTACAAGTCTCAGTATCACATTTTTTCTTGTAATTTCTTTATTTTTATTTTTAATATTTTATGTTTAATTTCATTTTTCCTTCTTTTCTAATATTTAATAACTAGGTATTTTTGGCGTCCTAAGCTGGCACTTTTGCAAGGTAGGAACGTATACATTTTTAATTTAATTGGCTTTTTTCCTGAGGACCGTGAAACATCATACCTTACAATCAAGCTCCGCTCGGCGGAAGCAAACCAAATGGCCGTGGCGGAAGCGCTTTTTGCGTTCGGCAATGCAGTGGACCGATAACCCCGACCGCCTGGCCATTCAACAATGAGCAAGAACAGCCCCGATGTCGTGCAAAAACCTCCTCGTGTCAATTAAGCGCTTAGAGTTCAACCACGTCACATTTTGTGTCAGCGTCTTTGTTTACTTTCCGTTCAAATGTATAGGCTGTCTTTGTTTACTACGCACATACTTCGTCCTAAATCAAGAGCCGAGGACCATACCACATTACTTTGTTTACTTTCTGTTCAAATATATAGATAGATCCTTTAAAATATTCACTTCCTCTTTTATTTTTTATTTATTGCTTTACTTTTCTACAGTTCCTAATACTTTGTAAAATAGTTTTTGATTTAAAATAAAAGTTTTTTCTATTTTTGTTATATTCTTTTTGAATCCTTTTTCTATTTTTTATATTATTTGTATATATATTTTGAATTTGTTCACTTAAATATGTTCTTTATACTTATTTTATAGTTTCATTAGTTTGTCTGGCTACTGAGTTGTTTGTTTGCCGTAAATTCCATAAATTTTTTTACACTTTATAAAAAATTGTTTTTAAATTAACTTTATAATTTATGTATATTGTAATTATGTATTTTAAGTCTTTAATTTTATTCTAATATATCGTTATATTTCTCTTTCTCTTGTTTCATACATCCTTTATAATGCATTCAAAATTTTAGTAAATTTTTGCCATTATTATTATTATTAGTACATATTTCTTTACACTGTGTTCTACTCTTGCATTTAAGTCTCCTATGATTATTATTTCATTTTATGCTTCACCCATCGTCTATTGTATTATGTTATAAAAAATTTCTGTTAGTTCTATCTTTGTGTATTCATTTGGACCGTAAGCCACAATAAAATTCAGAAACATTTTCTCTTACATAGTTATTTACGATTTTACTATAATATTTTAAACTTATATATTTCCAATTTACTATTTTCTCTCCTGAACCTCTACATATTAGCTAGGCTACTCGCGCTCTTCTGCTCTTACTGCTGATAAACAGATGCTTTTTATTAGTTTAAGCGGTTGCATTTAATTTTTGTTTCTATTAATTCTACCATTTTTATTTTGAGATTCTTCTACGAATTATTCTTTATTTTTGTACTTCCATGATTACCGTGTAATCTTTCTTCTCTTCGCCTGTTTCGCCTATATTTTTATTTTTGTCATTGTCTTTGTCCGTTTTCATAGCCGTTGCCATCATCTTTATTTAATTTCTCTTTGCTTCTTAATTTTTTAGGTGTATGCCCTTTATTTTAGAACTCCTGTGTGCTTACTACATCGCTACATATTTTACATAATTGCCAACTTTCCTGTTTCTAATTGTTTCCTTGGTGTTTTTCTGTTTGTGATCTCAGCTTAATTTTGGTAATGAAGATGGGTTTGTTTATTATTTTCTGTATTTTTTTATTTGCATTACATTTTGTTTGTTTTACATATTCTGGAATTCTATTTAGAATGTTTTATTTCCTAATTTTCTTGATGCTTAAATAGTTATTTGAATTCCTAATTTCAGTTCCATAAACGAATTTGCTTTTTCTTTTAAGTGGCTCCAGGTATTTGTTTCTATATTCAGGCCTAATATGACAACGTTGTTTTTTTGGTCTTTTTATTATTTCTGTTTATCTTTGGTCTTTTTTCATCTCAATATTTTAATTTTGTAATTGTTCTTGTCGTTTTTTAGTTCTTGGTTTTCTATTCGTTAGTCTCTTATTCCTTTTCTTTCATATATCTATATGATCTTAATCTTTAATTTCTTTTTTTTTATTAACATATCCATTATTACCTTTATCTTTTCTTGGTTACAATAATTTTCTTACTCTTTCTTTTTGGTTACCATCTATTGTATAATTTAGCTTTGAATTTTTGTTAGCTCTGTTTCAATATAATAGAATAACTTCAGGGATATTATTAAGCTATCTTTGCATCATTAGCGTATTTTAAATATTTTAATTCTGTATTTTTGCTTCTTTCTACTCAATATACTTTTGTTGTTCAACATTGCTTCGATTTTTCTGTATGTACAAAATTATTTTATCATCGTTATTACTTCGTATCCATTTCTCGTTGTTTACTTTACGCCGTATCTACTTTTACTTGTTTTGTTGTCAAATTCACAAAGTCTGAGTGCGAAAAACTTTAGGCAGCTACGATTAATTGCAAACTTTGTAATGTTTGCAGATCAAACGTCAATGTCATTCGTGTCATATTTAATGATAGATGCATTAATGTACGTATGATGCAAGAAATGGTCATCTGTAAGCAGCGACAAACTAGTATATGAAATTGACGAAAAGATCTTTTATGCTCGTGAAACAGTGGTTTACGCCGCACCCCTGCGACAGTGAGATTGTGCTGGAAAATTCTATTATAATATGGCTTCAAGAGTTTTCTGTAGAAGGAATGGCAAACCTTGTAAGATTTTTTGACAAGCACTTCAATGGCAATTATGTCAAAACGTAATGTACTGTTGTAGTTTGGTAATGTGTCTAATAACAGCTACTGCATTTACTCTCTATCATTAATAACCAAATGGAGGTTTCTCTCCGAGTTTCCCTTGTATTCTCTCTCTACTAATATTTTATTAAAAAGAAGTAACTACATATTTTATAAGACGTACTTTCTTTCTATAGCTAGGCACTTTGATCATCGCTCCAACATTTTCCGTAAAGCTGCTGCAAACGTTTTTGTGAATGTAGCACAAAATCGCTTCTGAAGTGACTGAAACTAGTCGTTGAAGAAGAACTTATTACTGCACACTGTGGCCGTAAGTTTGCAGGATAGTGACTGAATTATGTGACCGTTCATTGTCATTTTGAAGCAACGCACCGCATTTATATTTTCCGCTGAAGCATTGTTGAATACGTTAGTGAAGTCGCTTTAGTAATTTACAGTATTGCTCTCCAATAATGCTCTTTCGAGAGAGTGAACCAAATTTCTTCGGAGCCACCCTTTACAGCTGAAGCAACTATTGACATATTTCCAAAAGCTTATGCCTCTGTTGAGTGGTGAGAAAATGGGGAACCCATTGTGAATAAATTTTTGTCATTTTCAAGTTTTTATGACAGACACATTGCGTCCATTAGTGCGTTGAATGTGATTTGTCTGCTTATCATTATCAATTCGGACACAAGCTGGATAATGTATGGATTTTGTCTTCCTTGCCGCTTTTGTCTAGCAAAACGCACTTCTGCGACTAGGTACTGCCTTTCTGTACGGCTATTAACCTATGGATATCCGAAGTAATCACTTTCTCACATAAAAGAAATCATATCGCCCACAATATTGTAGACAATGGTCTATGATTAACTGTTTCCACGTTTTCCTGTTTTGCCTATAACTGCACTCCCTGCATTATGCGGTAACTCGTTACCTTTTCTTCTGTGGACTTCAACAGTGCTATCTGGTGCCATCTTGTGGACTCATTTTAATCTGCGACACAAACCGAGATTTAAAAAGGAATGCTAATCATTTCTGTACGCCCTAAATAACAAATTTATTCGTGCATTAACGTTACGAAACAATACTATCCTTATATCTCAATAACCCTTGCCAGCAAATTCTTTACCTATTTCTATTTTCTAAAGGGAAAGTCCAAATAGGTCCCTTGTCATTTTTGGTTTTCACTCAGATGTAGATTGTTTTATAGATTTGTTTGCTAATATTTTGAACGAAGTCTATTGTTGAGGTCATTTACAAAATATGCATAAAAAACAAACAAAATAAAATTCGGTAATAAACAATCAAAACTGCTTTTGCGTTTTGATTTACGGCAAAATTGCCAATTTGCTAATTTTTAAATTGTTTGGAGTAAATAAATACCCACCGGTGAAAATAGGCGTTTCAATTCAATACAACTAAATCAGAAATAAGTTCTTAAATGCCATTTTAGTTTTAAATTTAATCTCTTAAAGGTATTCGTAAATTATAAAATGCTTATTTATAACAGAAAACTGTTAATAATGTTACATACTTTATTTATCTTAGTAACTTATAACTTATAGTATTGAGTATTAGTATTATATTATTTAACTAAGCTTAAGTTAATAGTTTTTTTAATTACACACGTATTAATATTACAGCAAACGTATTCTTTAAAATCTGAGCTGGAATTGAATTGAACGCTAATGAACGATAACGAGACCATTAAAGTAAAGTGCATTATGGACTATACGTAGAAATGTATTGTAAGGTATTGAACACGTGAAAGCAATTACCATATGTCTATAGGGATCAAGAACGCATCAGTGAACTACAACGTTGTTAGACCTGAGTGCATGAAAGCTCACAGGACCGTGTATAACTCAACTACAATGGAACTGTTTTACAGCAGTTCTTTGCTGTTGGTTATCGTATCTATTCTTATGTCGATGCTTCTATAAATTAAGGATTTTTGAATTGTTAATTTACTATTGAATGTCACATGTCTTTTAGTTTAATTTTAATATATTGAATACAATTTTTATCTTTTATCAACCAGATTTTCTCGTTCTGATGTTAAAGTGTTATGTGCCTTTCATAATTTGTTTTTTTATTGTTATGTTTTTATGAATTGCCATTTTAGGTTTCAATTCCAACACTTACAGTTAAAAAACTATTTTAGTGCCACATTTTTTTTTATTGAATACTTATTTTGTTATTATCTTTGCAAGAAATATATTGTGTTACGAAATTATTAACATCGCTATTTGTTCCTGCAACTCACTGCTGAGATGTACTACAGGCAGCACCTATATTAGAAATAGCGAAATTTGCTCTACAATCCGTAACGGCATGTTTAGCGCGCTATGACAGCATATACTTGTAGGTGGTCTTACCATTTACAAAATTCTATTTCTTACAAAATTTTCTCTTACTTTCATCGCATAGTTTGCGTCCTGTAATATTAAATCAATTTATTAATGCTCAGCTTGGGTTCACGGGTTTAACCGCGTCAATTTTTGAAAAAATTGCGGCGTTTCTACATTTATTTTGATGCCAATATCAAGAGACATTAGAGTTTTTTATTCGCAGTTTCAATCGGCCTACTTTTTAAAAAAACTATTGCCTGTTTTAAGTTTAGACGAGTTGTGTAACTAATGACATGGGATAATTGACGGTTTCCAAATAATTGGTAAACTTGATACCTCGTCTTGAGTATTAAGAGAATGAAGGTGTTTTTCTATTTCAGTTGCTTCATGAATAATTCGAGTGTGATGGAAACTGAGAGAAAGTGTCTTTGATTTACTAAAATTTGGTTTTCAGTTATCCTATTGTTGGTCGTAAAAACCACTTGTATATTTAATTTTTTTAGTATGTGGTCTATTCCGTTAATAATAAGTCTAACGTACGGTAAGAGCGCTCTTACTTAATCGAAAAGGTCGTAAACCTTTTAATTTATGTTTGTATTAATATTCTCGCTAATATCGACTAAGGATTTTATGCCCGTTTTGCATAAAGGTTTGGATAATGGTAATAGTGCCGAAAAGTTTGACAGACTTGGTAATAAGGAATTTTGCAACGTAGTGAACTTGTGCAGAATAATGATTGGATTTAGCATTTAAGTAACCGTTTTTATGGATAGGTTTCTGTAAGCACCGTAATAGAAACTGTCGTTTGGAGGATTATTTATTACAAAGGTGTTTAGAAAAGGGAAGACATTGACTTGTTTGGCTTTCGTTGTAAACTTGATATTTATATAAAGTTTGGCCAGATAACAAAAATATCGTTATGTATTCAACAAATAGGTTTCTAGGAGAAGTAAGAAAGGGCTTTTATTTCAAAAAAGTTGCTAAGATAGATGAAAGTACCCATAGTAGCATATTTTTCTAAGATAAAATAGGTACTAAATAGGCAATGGTTAATTAATGTGAGGATGTCGTCTTCTAAATTATGTTGTCTTACAGATGGGAATATTGGTAAACACAGGAATAATAAAACTGACCACACATCAAACACACAAAATGGTAAATAAAATCTTATCTTCCCTAGAAGAAAAGAAGTATTGTGCCGTTGTATTCCTGGACGTGTCCCAAGCGTTCGACAAAGTTTGGCACACAGGATTGATATTTAAACGAAAAGAGTTGTTAAGGAACATTATTTGCTTATTAAGTCCTACCTAACGAACCGTTATTATTCCGTCAATTGTGATAACAAACTATCCTCATATCACCCCATCAAATCCGGTGATCCGCAGGATAGCGTCATGGGCCCTCACCTCTACCTTGTCTATACTGCTGACCTACCAGAAACTGACAACACTGTGACTGCTACCTTCGCTGACGACACCGCAATACTTTCTACTCATGAAAATTCAGATACTGCAACTTCCAACCTCCAACAGAGAATAAAAGTTAATTAATCAAAGTCAGCCCAAGTAACATTTACTATGAAAACCAGTGTTTGCCTATCTGTTGACATTGACAATAGCGCACTACCGGTAAAAACCAATATGAAATATCTGGGACTGCATTTTGATTAACGACTCAGGTGGAACAAACACATACAAACTAAGCGCAAACAGTTAAACCTGAAATACCGTAAAATGTACTGACTCCTCGGTAGCAAGTCAAAGCTATCGATCTGAAACAAACCGTTGCTCTATAAAACGATGCTAAAACCAATTTGGACATTTAGTATACAGCTTTGGGGGTGTGCTAAACCGACCAGAATAAAAAAACTGCAACAGTTTCAATGAAAACACTCCGCGCAATTATTGACGCGCCCTGGTTTGTAACAAATCAAACAATCCATGAAGACCTAGACTTCCCACTCGTTGTTGATCATTAAAAAAAGATTTGCAATTAATTACCACCAGAAGTTGAATGGACGGACACAGCAATTCATTAATTTACTAGTTTTTCATGTATCATCCACCAGTAGTACGACTGAAAAAAAACATGTCCTGAAGACCTCATCAACTTGCCGTAAATGGATTTTATTGGGAGTATTTCTCCTATCACTACATCCTCTATCATCATATTCACTGAATACTTTTGTTAAGTAGATTGTAAATAACGTTATTGTCAATTTAAAAAAATAAAAAAGGGTCTCTAGTGCATGTAGTAAATAATATGAGTATTTTTAGGAAGTGCTAGAAGTTTTGGATATATGATTACGCTAAAATTATGTGAAGAGCTAAAGATATTTAGCTAAATTGTGGATAAAGAAACTAAAGTCACTAACAATGGGTCGCAAGGAAGATTTTACGTTTTCAATTTTTTGAAAGCGATATAATTTTGGTATTCTTGAAGATTTTTCTCGGAGTATAAGATATTTGTTTTATATCAGGGAATAGGTTTGAGCTGAGAATGAGAGCCTTATTTTTCTTTTCGATGTATATTGTTGAGTTGCTGGGTACTTAACGATAGTCCGATAATTTTAGTAAATTACTTACTTTAGCGGTATAGTGTAAGTTGTTGAGAATAACTGTAAATTTACCCTTTCCTACTAGTAGGATTATATCGTTTTTTTCTGGTCTTAAAATTTTTAGGGCATGTAATTTGGAAGGCTTTATATTGGATGTAGGGATTTCGCTGTGCTAGGCACTTGGGTTAAAATTTTCCAGCTCCTGTTGGCTGTTTTTGGGGATATTGATAATAAAACATGATTTGTTTAGTGGGGATATAATTTAGAATAACGGAAAACGTTTAAATAATAGGAATGTTATAGACAGCGACATTGGCTAGTGAAGGAAGGGTTGGTTTTGGCACCGTTTAGAAAACTTATATAATTTCAATTTTGGTTTCTTCTTCAGGTATATATTATACTAAATGTCTGAATGCGCTCCATAGTATTAAGCTCATGGAGACATATGTGGCTAAGGGTTCTTTTTTGTTGCGCCTCGTCATCTTTGGCCGTCGACACAATGCGTTCTAGGAATCCAGCTGCCGTTGAATGCGCGGCGAATATTTTAGGTGTCTTCGTTAGCGGTGTTTTAAGATATTTTTGATTTGGTTCTGGAATGATACCAAGGAGGCATAAATATTGCGCAGCGAAACGCATCCAAGTGCGGAAGCTGAGCGCGTTGACATAAATACTATATAATTTTATGTGTCTGTTGTACGTGTTGTATGCATAAATAGTGTTTTGATTCTGAATCCTTGTGAGTAAAATAAATAAGTATCATTAGTAAATTTGGACGAGTTATTCGTCACTGTAAAGAGTAGAAACTACAATATGATAGTATATCGTACAATACTGGCTAAATGTTTTTGCGTTTTTTTGAAGGTGCAGGTAATAAGTGGCTATACAACAATAACAACAAACAAACTTAATACTTTGTCATATAATCTTTGGGATCAATGACTGTCTGGCATCTCCGAGGCATGGAATCCACCAAAGTGTTGATTGGGGGATGCTTTTCTAGGCAGTCTTTAGCTGGGCGAACTTTTCCTCCGCCTTCTGCCCCACCAAACGACGCTTCAGCTCATCTCAAAGATGTTCGATAATATTGAGGTCCGGGCTCTAGCTGCGCCAGTCAAGCAAGTCGATCCGATGACTTTTGAACTAATCCATAACCATCTTACTCTTGTGTTTGGGTTGAGGGTATCCTTGTAGACAAATCTACCCATTATACCTCAAATTCAGACAATAGGGCCTATTTTACCAAAAGAGGTATACCCCCAGACGAACACCGACCTCCGCCGTGCGTTTGTGCTGGTATCATTTACTTAGGATCAATCTGAAGCCCACGGGACATCAAAGACCTTGACTTTATCAGTCCCAAACAGAGTGTATTTTGACTCATCGCTCAAAATGATCCTATTTCAATCCGAATTAGTCTAGTTTAAATACAAGCGTGCCCAGGAGACTCTGGCCTCTTGATTCTTCGCAGGGGCGGCGGGAGTTCAACGGCGGATAGTGCGGGTTGTCTCTTAAGATATATAGGGTATTCCTATTGGTCAGTCGAGTGGTGATCTTTGGTATACCATAAATGTACTACCTTTTCTTGACTCTTCCATTGATCCTCCAGCGGCGCAATATCTAGGATACGGCTAGCTTGTCGAGTTATACGATGGTGATCCCGATTTACCTGCCTCTGCATATGGCCCCCTGGTCTCGACCAATCATGTTACAGCTTGCTCGACGGCATGCATGTTTCTGCGAAAAATGAAAAAGTAAAAAATTATGAAAGTCGAAAAACACGGTATTTGGTCATTTTTGGTATTTTTCGTCCAGCTCCGTCTGTTGTAAAAGAATGCTCTTGTTGGTGTCGTAGGAAGTTTTAAAGTAAATTATAACGACGAATGCTCGTATGAGTGGGAATTCCTGGTATAATTTTACTAGAACCACATAATTTCAAGAGTGTTATAATGCACATGGCAAAAAAAGCATTAAAATTAGTGCATTAAAATTAATATTTATTAATTGCAGCTCTAAATATTGATAACGCTATGGTTACTCGCAAATTATGGAAGAAGTTTATGTAAAGAAGCTATAAATTCAAATTAAACTAATTACAAAAAAAGTATGTCTACTGTATTTTACTGTATAAAATAAAATGTTATTTACGATTTAATAACAAAACCATGTAATTGTTTCACAAGTAAAGTATATCTTTAGATTATTATGCAGCTTTCTTTATTTTGTTATTGTTTTAATGGCATTTTATCTGAGCAAGCATTAAAATAGTTTATTTCCCGGATAAAACAGCAAGTCAAGGGACACTATTACTGTTTTCGATTTTTGTGCAACTTCTTTGATGTGACGCGTTGAGGTACTTAAAGTTCTCTTGACAGGATGGTCAAAAATGGCAAGTGGACTAATTCTTGCTTTAAGACTTCTCGTAAATTGCACCACCAAACTCTTCTCAGAATTTATTTGGGTTTGCTAGTAATCGAAGCAATTCTTAATATTTTATTTTAAAGAATTTTTACTGTCAGGTTAGATGTGACACATGCATTGAACAAAGTCGGGAACAGCATAGATTTTTCTAGTATTTCTGTATGAAATTATCATTTTAATAATGCCACGCTGTCAATATCCTGGTTAAAGGCCTTGATCACGTCGAGAAATGCAGAACCGGTGACTTATTTTTATTGTATTCTTTAGCGATGCATTTCACTACCCTAGCCGAATTCAAATTGATTATGGCTCAAAACCTTTAACTGTTGTCTCTAGATAGTGAGAGATGACTCTTTTCAATTATTTTCAAGGACTGAAGGAGGCTAATAAATTGAAGTCCTAGGGATCTATAATTTTAATATTATAGAAAAGGAAGTATTACAACCTGAAAATAGGCAGCGAGCGGCGTAATCAACGGAAAGAATTTGATGCACACCTACCATGCTTTGGGGTGAGTTGTTATTTCCTGAAGTAGCATTTTTAATGTTTACAACAAGTCTATATGCGTAGTTGTCTTTGAAATGTCTGGTTTGTTCTTCAGTTTTTTGAGCAAATACGGATTGTTATGGATGGCAATTTCAAGACTTTGGGTAGCCATTTTCAAAATCCACAAATGGAGACTGATTCCATCATCTGACTTGGATGAGTGGTAAACGCTAACCAAGGGGCTGACGTCTTCGTTTCAGTTTAGAGGACCCGATGTGGATGGTTGTAGTCCGAATCCAAGTCGCTATGATTATCTAGTATGTATTGAATAGGAATGTATCTGGAAATAGGGATGTTCAAAACATAAGGTTACACCAAGTGGAATCTATGGGTTCTTCTATTACTAGGTTGTGGGGTTTGACGTACCTATATAATATCAAGTCGTTTGGGTTGGCCACTCGATTGTTCCATGCAAGATTGTGGCAATGCTTTTTTAAGAAGCTGAAGTCCAGGTGTTTTAGGAATCGCACCAAGCACTATGCCATATCTATAATTGTCCAGAAAAAACATATTGTTGCTTAAATTTAGATTATTTATAAAACTCTATTAACTAACTGTTTTTTGCCATCTTTAAATTTATTACTTTGTACTGTTGCTGGTTATTCCCTAATACGTTACAACAATTTTTCATGGTCTTTGATGTAAAGAAACTTAAACAAATATCTGTTTTAGCTACTCCAAATAATCTTGGAAAGACAAAAAGTGATTGTAATGTCGTACACTAAAGTTGAATAACCCACAAACACCTATAGGCTTGTAAATGCGTAGATTAAGACCTAGAAAATGCAAGTGGATACGCGCCTCCGTGGCATGTAAAGACTTATCTGTCTAAGTGTTATTGGAATAATGAAGGCAACTCTAGAGATATTATATATTTTTTCAAGATATTTATCACCATGACACTCAATTATAGATCTAAAAAAATAATGCAAAGTAAAGAAAACTGAAACAAATGTCTACTAGTCAATGCAAACGCCATCTGATTTATAAACGACCCCAAAACCCAACACGGTATATACAAGAATAGATTAAAAAGCTTCTATATTGAAACTAAAACAAAATATATTTAATTCAAGTTGTATCTTCTTCAATATAATACCCTTAAAGTTCAATAAGTGATTTAACAATGCCCCAATTATTCGATTTTTCTTTGGCATTTCCACAGCAACAATTTACAGTCTTAACCATCCCGTTATTTATATTTGTAAATTTTTAAAATAGTTTCGGCTTAATATAAAGAGAAACTTTATATCTGATCTGTCAGCTTTTGGTGGGCGATAGAACTTAATTGGGTGAAACGGGTTGATGTAAAACAACGATTTTTTTATCATTTAAAATTGCCGAATTGCTGATTTCTGCTGTCCCAGTACACTTTGTTTGTTTTTGAAAACGTCTCTACGTATAAAATTCATTACTTTGATTAATTTTAGTTTTTGGCGTGTAACAGTACATCTAGATCTTTATCTATGGTCACAAATTTGACCTTGAAATGTTCCGAGTTTCTTTTAAACATTTTCAAATAATTAGCTCTTGCTCAAATGAGTTGGTGCTTTGGATTGAGGATGAAACAGCTATTTTGGAAAGAATCCTTTTAGGACCAGTTAGTCATAAAAAGTATGAACTGCTATTTTATAAGGAATATCCATAGCTTCAATATTATGTGATTTTGTTTGGTGATATCTGAAGTAATTGGAGTTTTTGAACATTCGAAACGTGATTTAACAATCATTTTTAGATATTTTATCTATTGCAATTTACAATATCATCATCAGCAATCAATCCTATAATTACAAAGAGCAAATAGCGCCTTGTGAGCGTTTTAGTAGCAGGGGTAGATGGCCGGATTGCTAATCCCACGAGTCATGGGTTGAGTCTATTGCTGTTGCTATGTCATTTACTATTTCTCTCGATTTGATTTTATCCTACACTATATTTTTGGCTCATCTCCATGTTAAATTTGGTAGCTCTAAATCTTTTATAACATTTCTTTTAAATGTATCTTTTGGTCTGCCTGGTTTTGTTTTCCATGTGCATAGAAGTCTACTGCTTGTTTTGTAATATTATTGTGTGGGTTTCTCAATCTATTCCCATTGTCTACTTTTAATTTTTGTTTGGATTTTTTTTATTACAGATTTTTTTATAGCCTACAGTTTAATATTTTTTCTGGCAAAAATATTTGATTTATATGTCCTAAGCGTTTGTTTACAAAACTTTGTAGTTTTTGGCGTATTGTTTATTAATAGTATGTTCTTCTATACCGTATAAGAACACACTTTTAACGTTGATATTGAATAAGCGTAATTTTGTTTTACTAGTATTGTTTTCTTTAACTTAATGAACGGTGTTTGTGTTAACACAATTCTTCTACATATGTCTTTTTGTTTTCCTACGCTTATATCCAGCATACTGCCCAAGTAACAAAAATGTCTATTCTTCTACATGCGTTGCTCATGTATTATTTCTGTGTTTCTTTTCGTGTTTGAATGGATTTTTGTCTTCTTTATATTTACTTTAATATCTACCATTTTTGTTGCCATATTTAGATTGTCTAGTTTTTTTGTGCTAGCTTTTCATTAGAGTCTATTAAGCAAATACTTATAATTTATTAAAAATTCAGTTTATTCGACATTTTTTTTGTTTTCTGTATTTATCATGATCCAATCTACGACGATAAGAGAGAGCGTTGAAGACATAATACAGATTTGCTGGGCTCCTCTCTGTATGTTGATTTTCCTTGTTAATTTTCCTAGGTGTTCGATTCTTTCGAAGAAATTGTCATATGGGTTTTATCATTCACATTGGTTCAAATCCGGCTCGCTAGAACCAAATGTTGCAGTCGAAAAGTGGACTGTATGGTAATTTTAAATTTAAACAAAGAAACTTCAAACAAAAGCTAAAACTAAAAAAACACAACCTGTGGAAACGGCGCTTTCCCGCAGAAATCGGTTACCTGTGCTGTTAGTCCTGGGGGATCCGGGAAAAGGAAATAAGGGTGTGGGTAAAAAGATAGGAGGTTACCCCAATATTCACAGCGGAGCCGATCGGCAGCGTCTTTCCTGGTGCAAAAGTTCCTTCTTTGTTCCCTGCCGAGTCAGAGCAAAGAAAGAAATACCTAGTTTTACCAGCAAAATTTCAACACCGAAATGCAATCGAAAAACAAAAGGACCTCCGGGAAGAGGTTAATCTGGTCGGAAAAACATCGAATTTTGCCACAAAATCAGCTTTCAACAAAACGGTCTCGCAGAATTAAAAACTTCTGCTGCCAATCAAACACGCCAGCGAACTCTTGGTCAAAATGCTCTCGGCTTACGAAAAATTTAAAGGCGGTCGCCCGCTTTCTAAACTATCACAAAGTAAATTCAAAAACGAAACAGATGGGCCGAAAGCAAAGGCAAAGGCGGACGCGAACGCGGCCCGCTGCCCGCTGCCCAAACCGCGGCCTATGTACCAGCGCTACGCGTGATCGTGCAAATTCGCGGCCGAATATACAGGAGGAAACCAAGGTACGACCGACCCTAATTTAAAATTAAAAGTAAGGTAATTGGAGATTGGCGCAAACACATATATATTTGTGAAATAGTTCATAGTGTTACAATATTTCCTACGTCTTGAGATTAAATCAAATGCTTTCTCAGGGTCTATAAAATTTACCCAACTGTTTCCTCTTTCTTTTGTTGTCTGTTCTAGAATTGCTCTTAAGAGTACATATGTAGTATATACATAATCGTCTTTCTCTAAACCCTGCTTGGATATTTCTCAGCTTATTATCTATGGCAGACTTTATCCTATTCAATAATGTTTTCGTCATAATTTTGCATGTTGTCGATTCAAGTATAACAGGCTTATAATTTTCGCCTAGGGTTAAATGTCCTTTTTTAGAAAATTTTATTAAAATCTCCTTTGCCAGTCCTCTGGACGGTCTTATCAGATCATACTTTGTTTAATAAGATGTACATTACTACAATTGTACTCTTAGTTTATTTTTAATAACGTAATAGGGAGACCTGGAGATTTTCCATTTATCATCCCCCCATGTGTTTCTGACTTATATTTAGTTGTATTTCCATAATCTTGTTGCTTCCTAGTTAATTTTCTTTTTGTTTAGATTTCTGTAAAGTATCTCTACCATCTTCCTATTATTTCTCTATCAGATGTATATATCTGTCCATTTTTATCTATCTTATATTTCCTTCCGTTCTGTCTTGACTCGTTTTTTCTTCACCAATTTATTTTTGACCCAGTAGTCCCTCTTGAGTTTCGTGGTTAGTATTTTTATTTTTATTTTTGTCTTTCTTTAACTGTGTTCAGAATTTATGTTTCCTATTTTTGTATCAATAGTTAGTTTCTTTGGCCGACGTCTTTATGTATGTGTCATATATTTTTTACTATTAGTTCTGTAAGTTGTTTGGTGTCTCTCAAGTTTTCTCTTATTTTTTTCCTGGTATTTACTAATCTCCTAGGCGTTGTTTAATTTATCAATATTGTATTTCAATTATAATGGTACATGTTTATTAAACTTTAAACTTATTCTTTGTTTTTTGAAAACGATTTTATGTATCCAAATCATTACTTTGATTAAATTGTAGTTTTTGCTAAATGGTCACAAATATGAGCTTAAAATTTGCCGAGTTTTTGTAACACTTTCAAATAATTAGCTGAAGTTGCTGCTTTAGATTGAGGAAATACAACTCCCTTTTAGGACCAATTAGTCATAAAAATCATGAACTGCTATTTTATAAGGAATATTCATAGCGTCAATGTTACGTGCTTTTGTTAGGTGGTGTCTGGTGTTTTTGGAGTTTTTCAACGACCTGCACGTGGTTGATCAATCATTTTTACGTATTTCATCCATTACGATTTACAATTTAGTATTTGCAAACTTTCTCCCTAGCAAAGAAACCCCAAAATGACAGATTACTAACATCGAAAGTTGCGCAGCATCTGCGACACGTAGAACAAAGAAATTGCACCGCCAATGGCATCAAAATTGTCACCGCAACCGCTTTGGGAGTTTCGCGCCGCCCGAATTACGTATTACACTTGTTATCGGCGCAAAACAGCACAAACTTTCAGGGACCGCAAAAGCTCCGGAGAAGTCTCAAAGCGCCCCCAAATTAGCTGCCTCGTCCTCGTTATACTAATACCGACTTTTTGCCACGTGGCAATTTGCCCGGAATTATTCCGAGATTAAATTCCGGGTCCGCGGGCAGGCGACAGTGGGCAAAGCGATGCGATCCAGCTCGAGCAGAGCATTACATCATTAAAACTAATCGCGATATTTACCCGGAGCGGCTCAAGTGCGCTCGCGAGCACCGCGGGCCCAGCAATTATTTTTTCGGATCAAAGCACTTGAGCCGGCATCGCATCAATTTGTTGTGCCCCAATTTATGCTTGTATCGGCAAGTTCTGCGCCGGTGATCCGCGGGCGCGCCGCGCCGCCCTCATTAATAAGGGCTCGGCGTTTTGTTCTTCCCGTTGCGTTTGTTTTCAGTAGGTTTCTGTCACACACGTCGGCTAGACCGTTATTGTTGGAATAATGAGCAATTTGCTTCTAGCCGACGGATAAAATAAATACCGGCGGGAGCTGCAGCTGCGAAAAATAATTGGAGTGCAGGACAAGGAGCGGGATGAAATATTTATTCGGGTTGAAGCTTGCAGTGCCGTGGCGTTGTAAAAACAAAGCTTAATTAAGAATGCAAACTGGTAACGAATGTTTGAGTGAAAAAGCATTTGGAAGATCATTCCTTTATTTGGAAAAAATAGGCTATTTTTCAATTTTATAATTTTTTTAAAGTTAAACTGTACATTCAGCGATTGGTGTAAAATCAACATATACTAATACAAGCTGTAGTGTGCTTTACAATTGTGTTATGATTTGCTGGACTTTTAGGTTTCAAGAAATGTATGAGGCTAGTTCATTAAGGTTGAAGAAAGTTTTGAGATTAAGCGAGAAGATAATTAAAAAAGGGACCCTACCTGTATTGGTAAACAAAACTACTAATTGCCAAAATTTTAGACTTGATCTTTATGAAAGAATTAACTTTAAATGTCAGTTTGAAAACAACGGTACAACTAGAATCAAAATGTGAAAAATTCACCAGTCTCATCCAGGCAGCTTATTACAACACACAGAAAATTAATCATATGACCAAAGAAGTAAACTAGCTATAAGCAATCAAGGAACTTGTCAAAGAGAAAAGAGCAGTAGAAAATAGCAACAAACAAAAGACCCTTCTGACAAAACCATCTTAAATAATAAGCTATTAAAAAAAAATACAAAAACTCAAGAAAGAATCAATCAACTTGTGACATTTAACCGCAAATAAAGAAATTGATTACTCTCTTTAGAAAATAACTATGAAGATTGAAAGGTCTATCAGAAAGATTATTGATCTACAGGTTAAAGATAATAAAAAAAATCTGACTTGTTTGCTAAAAATTGGCTTAATAAAATCTAATGGAATAATATTTTGACTATTTTGGTAATCCAAGAACTGAAAATATCAGCCCTGCTACTGCAAAAGAGAGAAAGAGAGAAAAAAGCATCAGGATATAATTTGATCACCAGGAAAATCTTAAAGCATTGATTAGAAAAGGGATAGTTATGCTTGCCTACCTTTTCAATTCAGCCTTTAAATTAAAACATGTTCCTATCAGCTGAAAAATCGCGTAAGTGAAGAAGTTAATTAAACCAGATAAGCCGCCTAATGATGTTAAGTCCTATAGGCGTATCTTACTGTTACCAATCTTTTCAAAATTATTTAAAAAATTACTACCACTAATAAAAAACAGATTTTTAATTTGACTTTAGGTAAAAGCATTCAAAGATCGATCAAGTATATTACGGGTATAAAAGAGCGTGCTCTTAAAGAAGAGCAAATGTAGCTCAGATTTTCGATAAAGTATAGTACACAAATTCAAACAATATGTAGGAATACTAACATCATACATCTCGCACAGACTTTTATTATTAAACAAGAAGATTAATATTTTAACCTAAGTAAAAGTTGGTGTGCATCAGGGGAGTGTCTTTGACCCTATCCTATACTTGTTATATACCAGTGATGTATCCGCATTGGAACCGACCAGATGACACTGCACTCCTTGTAGTAGATGAAGATCAAGATACATCTACTAGAAGACTACAAGCAGCTAGTGACATGATAGTGATTAAACCAAATAATGCAGGATTAAGCTAAACGAACCCAAATCCATTCAAGTTAATTTCACCAACAAAAAGCTAGTTAACCCCCGTCTTTAGATATTAATAGTACAATCGTACCCTAAGAGAGTAATGCTAAATATCTGTGCATGACTCTGAATGCAAAGTTCCCGTGGAAAGAAGTTATGAAGAAGAAAAGAACCAAACTTGGGTTGAAATAAAAAGAGGATTATTAACTTGTTGGAAAAAACTTTAAGCTGTCAATATATAATAAGATCTTAATATACAATCAGATCATGGAACTGGTACGTATATAGTATTTAGCTTTAAGACTATGCTAGAGATAGCAATATGAAATCCACACACACTTTCCACAATAAAGTATTGCGTAAAATAGTAAGTAAGAAGTTCTAACTTACATCGAAACCTTGTTATCCAATTATGAAAAATGAGATCAAAAGGTTTTCTGGTAAATATAAAGCCAGATTTCACGTTTATGAAAATTCAGATGCTTTTATGCTGCCGGACAACCAAAATTTTGTCCGAAGACTAGAGAGGACCAAACTATTCAAGTTTGTGCAGTGTTGTGTGTAAGAGCAAAGCCAACTGCCGCCTGAACCATCTGGACCTTTTTTGCTCGAACGAACAGCAAAGATTACTCGCAGCTGCAACCACCGAAATGTGTCTTCCAAAGGTCTTCTGGTTTGAACAAACAGTACAAATGCTGACAGTATAAATGTATTAATAGTAAAAGCAGGTGTTAATCCTAATTTATAAAAAAGTAATTTTGGCGCCGTTTATGTTATTAGTAGTAAGTTAATTAAAAGTTTGGTTGTTGTTTTTAGCTGCTAGTCGTAGCTTTCTTATTTATATTATTCTTTGGTTTATTAAATATACCATATAGTTGGATTTTTTTTGTTATAAATGTGATTTTTCTTAATATCCACTGAAATAATATGTGGAACTTGTGGTAAAGGATTTTTAACTTTTACAGATGAATAAGGACAATTCGAACATGGACATTACCGAGACAGAAAAACGCTTCTTCACCCTAAAGAAACGCTATAAAATAATCGCTTAAATATAGGACATAAAAGCATTCTGCAATAAAAAGAATATGCTGTCGCTTTTGAAGATATGCTAATAGAATTATTAGATGGACGGAAAAGAGCTGCTAGTTCAATCACGATTAACATAACAGAAATTAGCAGTTCTTATTTTAAGGAGCGAAATTTCTATCTACATGCCAATTAACGATTGAACGCAGAGTAATTAAAATCTTTAGGCTTCACAGATTTTGTTTCGCCCTGCTCTGTAAAGAATGGCTGGTCTATTCTTTTTAAAGCTGTTTACCTAGAAATATAAAATAAACCTTATAGAACTGCTCATAAGGGTTAATATTTTCAATAACCTTCGTAAGGAGCTCGAGCAGCAATATCAACAAGAAGAAGTACACCTCACCATGCGATGTGCAAAAAATGTATCGATAATTGTAGAAACTCACCTTTGAGAAAACTTAAGTCATTAGTAATCTTATATCAAGATGTAAAGAGTATTAGGTTTTAATTAGTGGTAATTGAATTAACATATCTGTGATAAATTCTAGTATTCCTACCTGAATATTGCTGAAACTGAATTAGGGTTTTCTAATAATGTTGTGATCGTTTTTAGTAGATTGATATTTTCTAATTCAACTGAAGGTAGAGAATACAATCAGTAATTACATTTAGCGTTTGTTCTTAACTAGATTAATTGAGTGTAAGTATCGAAACGGTACATGTGCAACGTAGAGAAGAACTAAATCTAAATGTTCGCTCAAAAACCTTATGAAGATAGGTGAAGTTTTGCCAGATTTATCGACATACTTAAGCAGAGAGCACATAAAGCCTCACCACAATTGTAAGGCCAAAAAGAATTTAGACCAATGGAAATTAACACACATCGCAGAAAAAAGGACAAGAGCAAGATGTTAATGTATTCAATTTTCCTCAAACACAATTACATTGAATCGCACAAATAATCAACTAAAGGCCAAAATCAGAAATTTATCTGAAAGTCATTTTATGATTAGCTCCTCAATATACAATTCACAAATTTCTTCTACACGTAACCTAGAACTTCTTTATGCAAAATGAGCCAAAGTTGTAAAGAAAACGCAAGCCTCTTTGATGAGTATGTTTCTGAAGTTTATACATTAAACGACCAAGAGGACCACGAGATCGATAGACAAGTTTCCAGCATTCTACAGAACGTTATTAAAGAGCTTACTCTGAACAAAATTCATTGGATAATTCATCTCTTAAACATCAAGAAAGCTTCAAATATACATATATGGAATAACAGAAAGAATGTTATGTAAACTACCTAAAAAAGAATATTGACACATATAAAATGGAATACTTCGACCTAAGTGCGGCTCAAGTAGCTAAAAAATGGTCAAATTTTACCGATTTTAAGGTTAAAAAAAGATCCGATAGAAGTCTTTCCTTAGAAATCTTTTGCCTATTAAATCAAGGGAACTTGGAAGACTTTTATTTATGCAACTTAGCTCTGATTCGCCCCCAGAAAAATAGATTTGGACAATTACACTTAATAACGTAGCACACTCATTATGTAATTTACATAAAATATCATATTTTAGTTTTTTTAAATGCTAGCTAAGCATTTCACAAGCTTCCTATCACTAATTTAATACTTATTTTGGTAATTATGAATTTAGAGTCGAAGTAAATAGAGATGTGTGAAAATTTTTTGATCAAATCTGGAGTTTCACAAGGGAGCGTTTTAGGGTTAATGTAGCTGATGTATAAACTAAGAAAGATACTGTTGCTGAAACTTTTGTGCATTACACCACCATTTTTGCCACCCAAGTAGATTCAGTAAGGAATCTCACATATCCTACAAAATAATTTGGATTAGTTAAAAAGTTCTTTAGGGTGCAGCAAGGTTAGAGTTGATTAAAAATTAAGACATCAATGCGGCGAATCTTCCACTACAAAATATCTAGTATTCCATTAGAACTTTTTATTTACTTGGAAAGAATACAACCAAATAGAAAACGAAAATCGAGTTGACAATTAATGAAATGTGTTGGTTGTTTCGTAGGAGATTCAATTTGTTCTTATTATAAAAGAAAATAACAACCCCTATCCGGAGGTATAAAATAAAATTACGATGATGTGCTAGCAAATCCAGTATAACCGTAATACAAAGAAGTCAATCTAATTGTTTTTACATGTTGGCTAATTTATTTTGGTATGTGTAACTAGACCCTATATGAAGATTTATGAGTGACGACGTCATTGAAGTCAGAAGCAGAAACATTTTCATCTTTTAGATGTTATACGAAACTATATAAATTTTTTCTTACAGCTGCAGCTACTTAATTTTTTCTGTCTAATCAATTTCAACCTTTATAAATTACCTTCATTTAACGCAAATATATAATATTATTAATTTATGTTGCGAGATACTTGTTTTTTCGTAATTATTGTTTGATTATTGATTTGTCCAGGAGGATTTCTCAAGTAGTAAAATTGATGCTTTCCATCCCTCGCGACTATTTTGGTCAAAGTTGAATCTAAATCATTATTTGATGCAAAATTGTATTTGATTTTTCTAGAGGAGGTTACATAAACTTTTTTATTTCATCAGGCCCAAGATAAAGATGGTGACAGGTTGTAGTGACCTTGTTCTCTATGTATTTTATTAATGGGTATAAAAATAAAGTCACTATACAAATTTCTTTAGGTTGCAGTTATAATTATGATACTTCACTCAGTCTTGTGATGAAATATATAAAGGTTCGAATAAGTTAAAAGGCATTCCCAATATTCTGCCCTCATTAATGGTTTAATGTGTTAACAGTATTGTTTTCCATTGTACGTTTCTTTAGCTTCATTTAAAGAAATCATTTTCCATTCTACTATAAGCACAGAAAATATTACCCGCATCCTGCAAAAATTAACACGTTAGGCAGCTCCTTAATGGACTAATAAAATATGTACGGTGTTGCATAAAGAATTAAATTTCCGCCCGTGGAAGCCCCATTACGTGCAGAATTAAACTTAAATACTGCCCTAAATTGTTTAAACACATACTCTGGAGTGACTAACTTATATTTTATATTTGCGGTTTTGTTACTTTGTCATTACTGGGCGTTAAGCAACAGAGATTTTCAAAATGATAGTTAAGAAGATGAACACTCAACTAAAAGTAACTGTGTTGTGTGTGGCACCATTAATGCAGGCCGCTGCATTCAAATGCTTGAATATTACGTGTAGCTTACGGTATCACACTGGGCTAACATTAGTCACCTTATTTTCATCCAGGATGGCACACCACTCCATTTTGTTCGTACTATGCGTATGTGATTAAACCAGCATTTTCCGGGACGTTGGTTGGGATGATGCGGACCTTACGATTGGCCTTCAAGGAATCAAAATCTCATTCCATGTGATTTTTATTTGTCGGGTCACACAAAGAAGAAGACGTCCAAGACAAAGTTTTGCACACTGGAAGACTTAGGTGCACAGATTCAGATAGTTCTTTACAATATCACTTCCTAAGCTGCATTTCATTTCAAACCGTTAATGTAACTTGTTGACGCCACCGGTGCCTACGTTGAAATTTAAAGTTTTCTTTCATTTTCCTACATAATAAGGTAGATGTATAATTTGTTTAATTAAATAAAATTTGTATTTAAACTATGAATTTTATTACCAATTTTTAATGATTTGTTAATTACTTTTCACCCACTCTTTTTTTAATTGGATCTTTATGGAAAACCCAAGTAGATTAAAAATAAAGCATGTTATTATTATATATTTGAATAATCTTTTTTCATATTCTGTTTAAGGTTATTAGTGTTTATTATTTTTGTTAACGATTTAAATTATATAATTACATAATTATATAATAAAAAGTTAAAGAGATCTCTAACTCACATAGATAAACCAAATATAATAAGAATTCCTTTTTTATGCATTGTGAGGTGACTGAAGAAAATATTCGCAGTGTTTCATGAGAAGGAATGCCAATTAGCGGTTGCTAAAATTGCTTCTAACATCGAAATAAACTACAATAACACTTAGGACTTATTGGGCTTCGAAAAATCAGATATTTAAGAACAATGTTGGTGTCGAGCGTTCATGTGCAATTAACTGGTGGGGCAATCAATTTTATTTTACGATAGTGAGTTCAAAAAGTTACCCGTCCTTTGGAAAAAATGTATGTCTAACTTATGAGATTATGTAACATAGAAAGATAACTTTATTTTTATTATTTTTTTCAATAAATAAAAGAAGTAATTTTAGTTTATATTTGGTCAACCCACATATTAAAATCTTTAAAATGTATTCAACATAGTTGATGTAAAAATAACTCGCGTGTCAAATAAGATTTTTCATCGGACACATGTAGATTGTCTTTCACTCATCTCAAGTGTATGCTATGCTATTACTTTTCCTCAAATAAGAGTATATTTCATCGTAATCAACTTTAAGTAACAACATACTGAAAAAATTGCGTTATTTGTGCGCTAAGTGTACCCTTTGATTATCATATTTCCTTTAGCTCTCTTTTAAAACTTTCGTATCCATTTCACCTAACACAAGAAATTTTTACTCAGCTGACTATTTTAAAAAAACTTTACAGCGTTAGGACAACCGCCATTTAAAATTATCTTCCATTATTTAGCGTTTCTGTTATGCTGTACACTTCAGCAAATTAGAAGTTGTTCAAAGAGCTGTTTAAAAAAATGATTTCTATTGAACTACCCAAAGAGTTAAACATGATATGGTTCCTAATATCAGCAAGATAGTGAATTTGAGAAAACATATTGTTGGCTTGCATAAAGGGCATAAAGATCGCCATAGCAGTACTAATATGCAATGAGTGGGTTGAATAAGGTACACAAAGTATACAACTCCAACTATAGGTATTATGGTGTTAGATACCTCTCAGACTTAATAGCAGGTTCTCTAGTCGGAGTTGCAGGCAGCATTATCAGTGAAATCTATATTAGCGCGGTTTAACAGTCTGTGGTAGTTTCTTTCCTTCAGAGGTTGTCCCAAGTAATCTTTAGACAAGATAATGCTCAACCACATGTGATTCTTTCACAAAACAAAGTAAACACTCTTATATGGCCAGTCCGATAACATGGTCTTTCACCAATTGGAAATGTCTGGAATATCATTATGCGAAGGATTCACCGATATCCACGACCTCCAAGGAATTTAGTTAAATTATGGGATATCGTTTATTGTTTGACATTATCGAATGAATGTAAATGTTTATGGACAAATGCTTTCTAAATTTAATTTCGTCGTACAAACGCCATGTGGTGACGACTGAACTATATAGTGGTGATAGGCAAGCACCAAAAAAACACGCGGTATTTTTTAACAATCGCAAGATGGTGTTCTTTTAAGCTGGATTTGAGTTTACCAGAAATCGATAAACGAGTTTTTTTTTGTTTGTAAGTCAAAATCTTAGAATTTAGCAAACAATTTTCACATCTGTATTTCCATCGTAACTATTTCATACATAATGGAAGTCGCAGTACATTTGCTATCAATCTAACACTCAGATGTCCACCAGAATTCAAAGCTGTTTTGGTCTTAGCCGCATTGTCCGAAATGTAAGACGTTGACGGGCGTCTTGTGCGTTACTAATTGTTTCTTTCTTCTGAGAATGTTTTGTGCCACCTGCGCACTTGTGCTTTCAATAAAATATCCTTATGTGTCATAGCAAACGTGTCGGTGTCAGATTTTTAGTTTAATGCAAAATTTTACCGTATACAGCTGTCCACGTTGCAAGCGATTGGCACTCTGTAAAAACAAACGAGCTGGGTAGGACTATTTATGTGATTTTTCTCACCAACCAGTCATTCCAAAGAGTCTGCTTGCCGCCCCCTTTATTTAGACCAATAAAATTAGTACACAGTATAGTGTAGACCTTCTAATAGTTGTATCATCTGAAGCTATTTGAATAAGAAAAACGCTAAGAAATTACAAACGACAAGGAAATTTTAAATATATTTTTTAAAGGGTAGGAATAAAATCTAAATGCAATTTTATAGAATGTAAGTAAATTAGATATTTTACGTAATACTCCTTAGGTAGATAAATATCTAAATATAATCTAAAATGAAGGTGATCGGATGAAGGGTTGAGAAGATATGACTATGAGTATGTATGAATTATACCTTTCACTCATGTGGAATTCCAATTAAATTTATATTACAGTAATCTAAAAAAAAGTTTTTTTTAATTTAGTTTCTAATAGTTTTAGTTACATTGCAATCTAAGTTTTTAAAATAGTATAAAAAAGCATTTTAGCAAATATTTTGTTTTTAATAGTTAAAAAAGAATTTTGATTTGGAATAGACATACTCTTCTAATGGCCAAATTTATTCAGTACATATTAGTTATATTTTGATTTTTGGTTGTGCCTTCTCTATATTTTCGTACAACATTCTCATCATATCTCTTATCTGTCGTCGGAACGTACACTTGTAAAATGTTTATATTAAAGAGCTTTTGGTAGTTGTAGTAACATAAGTCTAAAATTGAAATAAAATTTCTGAGTAATGCAGCTTTCCACTACGTCACATCTTCCTGTTCCTGGCCATTTTAATTCGCTTATTCCTAATATGTTAATATTAAGTCTGTTTATTTATATATCGTTTAAGCGTCATGTCGCACGTTTCATGCCGCAATTTGTAGTTTGGATTTCACTACTTTGAATCGGGAGATTCTTCGCACCCCTTGTCCATCTAAGGACTATCCGAGATTAAGGGCCTACATATCTTGGTGTCTTAATAGCAATATTCTGGGGAAATAATTATCCAGAGTGGCTTCCCGTTGCCTTCTCTAGTGGTAGTAAAGATTACTACTGCATCATAACACGAAAAATAACAATAAAGATATAAAAATATGATTTTTATCAAGCGTTAAGCGCCGTCTGTACATTGCTCTGCTGTTTATAGAATGAAAAAGGTAAATCTGAAACGTTAAGAGCCGTTTGTGCATCGCTGCTGTTTATAGGATGAAAAAAGTAAATCTTAGAATATTAGTACTCAATATTCTCAAGCATAAAGCTATTCAATTATATTTCATTTCTAGGAAAATAATTTCGGTTTAACAGCTATACATAAAATCTACCAATGAAATTTGCAAGAGTTGTTTTAGTAGCGGGGATAATTAGGTCCAATCGTTAGCATTGTAATTAGGTACATAAGTTATGCTCATTTGATATTGAGTTTTGCAGCGTCTATAATGAAGCCTGTAATGGGCAATTCTTTATTAAACAACTTCAAATCTGGACTGAAAATAACATAATAAAATTTCCACATAAATACCGTCTTTATCAAATATACTGCCAAGAAACGCATAACGCAACTTTGATAGTTTATTTTTACATTTGCGATTTTGACTTGGATAGTCAATTTCGCCCAGGGCAATTCTGGACCGTTAATAGTTAAAGAAAGTCTGTATACAAAATGCAGATAGTCTTGGAATAAACTGTAGCGACGTGCATAAACGCATGTAAGTATTTATTTTTGTGACTAATAGGAATTCTACTTTCTGTTAATTAACCACCAGAAAGAAAACCATCATCACCATCTTTACAAATGACAGGACCAGTTTTATCCTCAAAAGCTACAATTATTCTAACCATTAAGACTTAGTTTAAATATTGCTACATAAAATAAATGATGCAGTTTACACAAATCACTTTTAGTAAACTTAGAATAATATGTCTGCTAGTTATCCTTAATGGAACTTTAATACCAAAAAATAATAAAATTAAATACTCAGGTACGCATTTAGACAAATGACTTACCTAGAAAAATACATTTCGAAGAACGTAAACAACTAAACTGGAAACTTGGTAAAAACTATTGGCTTTCCCAGTTTTTCTTATGTAAGAAATTGCTGATCCATGAAGTAATATTCAAACCAGTGTGGGTGTGTATACGTTTTGGTTGTGGAGAACGGCCTCAAACTCTAACATTGGTGTATTAGAAGGATCTTAATGCAAGTTGCTGCATATTTTCACCTCTTCATCGAGCAAATGCAGATATACTTCAATACTAAATTTTTTACACCAAACTTACTAGATAATAGGGTTGTGTAAATAATTTTAATTTTACCTAACTGCTATAGGTGCAATTAAACAAATTATTTAAACTTGTACATAAAGTAACCTTGACAATAAAGAAAAATAACAACCCCCTGTGCCATTTGAAAGCTACCGTTCCACTGCTATCCTCTTGCTGCTACAACATCTGATAGATTTCATTGTTACGGGAGATAAAAAGTGGTATCTGTATGTCACAACTAAGTGAAAAACGTCATGGATAAAACAAAGCAGACAGCCACAGCTTCAACTAGAACAAGAACTGCCCCGCAAGAAGTCAAGTTTAACATTTAAAAGGACTTCGCTGCGCTTTAAAAAATTCAGAAATATGCTCTTGGTGAAATCAAGTTTATTTCCCAAATTACACCGCCGAGCAACAGGTAGTTCGGATAACTTCGAAAATCTTGATTAGAAGATCTCTTATTCACTGTGGAGATTCAGTTCTGTGTTAATAAATGTTCGTGTTTTCTGAACACTAAGCAACACCCTTCAAAAATAGGAATTTAATGACAAACTGGAGCTATATTAGCAAATAATTGTTTTTTTGTAAAAAATTCGATAATATTCTGCAATGACAGGATTACCATTAATGCTAATGGAGTGTGTTTTGTTTAAAGTGGATAAATGCAAAGGCTTTTACGACCCATGTTATGGTGCATTGTGTGATTGGTTCTCGGGTTGTTAGGCCTAAGTTTTTTTTAGATTTTTTCTGAAGATGCCCACCGCAGTTCACGAAACGTCAAAAATTTCCGAACTTCGACCACGGCTTAACAACCCAGAACAAACCACACGATACATCGTTTAAAGTGATTTTAAATTTTTAGAATATATAATACAAATTAATAAAAAGAAATTTGCTTGGCAAATGTCTTATCAATAATTCACAAATAGTTATATGTTAAATTAAAGAAAATTTTATGTGCTATGTTATAAGAGGAAAAAACATATTTAAATATTTTTTTACTTATATAAACTATTGGCGTTTTAATGTAAAAAAATACTAAGAAGTTGTCTTTCAATTTATTCCCGTATATAACAAATTAACGGTTCTATGAGAAAATTATTATAAAAATTAAATTTTTTTGCTAATGCATACTTTTACTGTCATTAATATAACATATAATCAAAACATGTTCTTAAGCAAACTTTAAAGAATATCAAAACGCTCTAATGTTTGGACATTAAAAAGAAAAGTTCGGGAAAACTGTCAGAGTTACAATAACGTATGTTTGTTTCCACTTATTAGTTAGGCTGGAGTTGTGGCAACTCTTGCTTTTTGTTAGATTTATGGTCCGAGCGTAAATATTCCTCCGCCTGAAAGCTCTTCGTGTCATTTTAGCATGAAGCTTTTTTGTGGAAATTAATGGAAGGTGAATTTTTGCTCAACAATTAGCGAGCAATAAAAATATGTAGCTGTAGCTGTTGTGTATGGTAATTTTCACTTAATATTAAAAGAAATTAAAACGCCATTTTAGCTGTTATTGTAAACGTGTTCCAATGCGATTTGGATTTCCAGGAGAAAAAACATTCTATTAACAGGTGTGTTATTTGGCGGTCTCGTATTACCGGGAGCGATTTTATGCATTAGTTAAGCTGCAACCAGAAATCAATTAAATCCACATGCTGTTATGGCCTGCCGCTGGTCGCCTGGGGGATTTCACGTTCATAACTAACCGCAACTCCAGTGGCCTTACCTATACCAATGGTAATGTCCCAGAGTTACAACACTCCGTTTCAAAATGCAAATGCTAGGAACTATTTTTACAATGACAACAAAATATGCTGTACTCTAAGCCTCTTCAACAACCCCAATACCATTTTTAAGCTTTGTGTTTTTATTTGAACCAAAAACTAGCAACATTCCAGTTACATATAAAAAAAAGTAGAAATACTCAAGATGATTTCAAACTATAAATCAAATATTTGAATAGAACATGTGTTGGCTTCTACATCTAGTAGTCTCATACTAGTAAAAGAACAACAGAATAAGAATTAATGAAATACAAGTTTTGAAAAATGTGCAAATCCTCTCAAACTTTTATAAACGGCATTTTACCACAAATTTCAACCCAAAATTATATTGTTATAAAAACCTGGAAACCAAAAGAAGGTAGTACCAATATATATGTATTACTCAATTAGCACTTAGGGAATCTAAACAAAAATTGAGAAGAAATGGCTTCAACAATAGTTCCATTTAAGATTAGGATGCGTTAAATTTGTAGGCTTAACTTTACAGACTAATGTCGATGCAAAAAATGACCGTTTGAGATGTGCGATATGCCCTGTTTGGAGAACATCATCTTGGTAACTATAAAGGATATATAATGTGCAAAGAATTTCAAAAGAAAAAATTTACCGCTTCGCTCAGAACAATATACTTTGTTTGTACTAATTAACAAATTAAGCAACTTTCTTACACCCCCCTATGTAGCACATCTTGCAAACTCAAACCAACCTAATTAGTAATCCAATGACTTGAAATGCCTAAGAAACAAAAAATATTTTTGATCAAACAGGAACGCCTTAAACTTTTTACACCTGTGCTATCTCAGTGGGTGAAAATTTACAATTTCTTCATGGAATATAAATAATCTGATACATAACACGAAAATCTAAAATATATTTTAAATCATAATATTTGAAACTCGCTTCACCCAAAGAAATTATCAAAAAATTTCCAGTTGCTCAGTTTATGAGACTCAGTCAGAACTTTCTGAGGTGTAATTGCTATAGCTATAAATAATTAAATAAACTATTACTATATGAAGCAATTGATAGAAGACTCAATTAGTTTTTAATTTTTGCTGTGTATTTTTCCCTTATATTCATGGTCAACCAAAAGCATTTTAAGGACGCTTGTAGTAGTCTAAAACATCGATTTGTTGCTGAAGGTGGTTGTACTGCACAACACATTGATTGGAGACTCAAACTTATAACAAAGTGCATGAATATTTATAACTAAAAACCATTTGGGACTTATCTGTATGGGTGGACCCACATATTGTCCTATTGACAGGCACAACTATCTGATTTTGTTGCCCTATAAAAAATATTTTTTAAAACTTTATTGTGTCGTAATTCTACAGTCTTGATCTCACTATCGATAAAAGTGTTAATTAAATTGAAACAATAAAGATTAAGTAATACCCACACAAATTTAAATAGATAACAACGTTAACTGCATCTAAAAATTGAAGAAGACATTAAAAGTCCTACACCTACTGAAACTACCGACTATTTGTTTTGGAAGGTGACAAGCAAGTTAAAGTAGGTTCAAGGTTTTCTCAGCTCAGAAGGACATCCGAAGGTTTGTTGACAAGAAATGATGCTGAAAAATTACATTTATTAATGAAAACGGCCAGGTCTATAATGAGCTAATAGTCACAAATATGGCCTCAGGTGGGTACACCACACAATAGAGCATATATATGTGGTTATCTAAAAGATTAGTGACGCTGCCGACTATCTAGAAACTCTGATGGCCTAGCATTCGGTGGTAATCCAATCTGACAAAAAATAGAGAATAAAACTTTATAACCCAAAACATGTTTACATATTTTTCAACAAATGCAGAACCAATTTTTTTTCTGTTTGTAAATTTCCTCAAAGATATGAATTTATTTACTTGAATTACACTTTGACCGAAGACTTACCTGGTGCAAACAAATCTTTATTCAAAAGCAATTAGCACTGATCCTAATTAATATATACTAATTACTTGGGTAGATATCTAAATTATATACACAATGAACTTTTAGTTTAGAAAGCAATAATCAAACCAACTTAGTTTTATAGCATTTATCTGTAGGGATTGCTTCCATTAACAAAATTGTAAAGTGATTCCAAACAAAATTTTTGTCAAATAAGGTTATAGTAAATGATATATCATCTCAACAGTTAAGAAAAAGTTCTTCACCACAGATTCTAGTGTAGTACTCGACTTATAACCCATCTAAACATCTTCCTGGCAGAATTTATGAATCAACTCAGTAACAATAGACAATTCCGCCGATGTGTGCCAAATATCTCGCTTATCAGATTGTAAATATTTTGTTTATATTAAGTTTAAAATTTCAGTTTGTAAGCATTTTTCCGGTAGTCTATTTGATATGCAGGGTCCGACAGAACGGTATTACGTTTTTGAAACGGGTATAACATTGATAATAGGAAAACTACACATACATATTTTCTTCGCGTGTTTGGGGGTTTCTGAGTTTTTAGCCTCTAACCCCCATCTCTTCGGTAACCTGGCTAGGTTGTTGGTTGGCCTGCTTCTCAGAGGACTCAAGATCTGCGGGCGCTTGTGGCGGGCGTCTCTATCAACTTCGTAGTTGTAAAGGCCACGGATTACTAAAATTTCCAAGGCTTTGGAGGCTGTCGTGAAGTTATTAAGCGCACTGGGAGATATACTTCTGGATGATTGGCACGCTGCATCGGTGTGGTATGTGCAAACATACCACGGAGCTCCAAAAATGTTCCCAAGGACCCGGTTCTAGATCACCTGAAGTTTATTTACGTAGGTCTTCCCTGCATATCTCTAAGCGGCACACGCGAACATCATGGTTGGTCTGATAATCGTCTTGTAAAGTCTTGTTTTGTAGTGACATCTTGCTGTTTGGATGCAATAAGCTGCCTAAGGTTTGGTGTACTACCATGCTCTTCACGTAAATTTTCAAGAGTCACTCCGAAGTACCGCGCCTCTTGAATCTAGTGTGTATCTTGTCCGAAAATCTTGATGTTGCCCAGGTTACCGCGCCATATTGTCTTCTTCTTAGTGGAGCACAGGACTGCCACGCTTTTCTTGGGGTTGATCCTCATTCTCCACCTGTCGCACCATTCTTCTACGTTGTCTAGTTGGACACGCCATATTGCCAAGGAGGGCTTCAGCGAGTTTGATATTACTGCCGTGTCGTCTACCAATTGAGCCATCTTCGTAAAGAGCGTCGTCGGAATGTCCCTCACGTAAATATTGAAAAACCGAAATCTCCTGCCAGACAGGAAAGATCGAACCAGCTAGATCATTAGTATCGGGATGCCTAGGTCACGCAAAGGAAGGCTGCAGCGGTGTACTGCTTCTTGGTGAAGCTTTCCGTGATCTGTTCCACCACCTAAAGGAGTTGGTGGATGGTGAAGTGGCCAGGGTGAAAACCGAACTGGTTATCTGTAAGGAGTTCGAGCTCTTTGATTGCTGTCCTCGGGCGGTGATGGATAATGCGTTCTACCAATTTCCCCAAGTTCGATAGTAAGCTGGTCCGGCGATAATCCTGGGAAAATGTACCTGACTTCCCAGGATTGGGAAGCACCACGATGTCCGCTATCTTCTACTGGCTCGGGAAGAGGTGGAATTTTAGGATAGTGGTCCGGGAGCTCTTAGGAATGGCAGCACCCTGATCATTTGGTGGATTTTTTCGAGAGACGCTTGCTGCAGGTATTTGGTATAGTTGAGGTACCGAAGGCGTCTCACCATGCGATTGACGATGGCAAGATGGTTAAGATCGACGTCTGCATAATTAATATCGCACTGGTAAGAAAACTAGCGCTTACGCAATGGTTGATATATACTGGTTATTAGTTGCCATTTCAGTAGCCATGGAGCCGTAGACTATTGGACAACGCGTGTTTGATACCTTTGTTGTAACCGCTCATTCGGTGATGCAGATTTTGAACTCACTTTAATGTTGGTCCCTCGAGCACCGGATCTTTCACCGTGTGACTCTTTCTGATGAAGCTACTTGAAAACTTAGGTTTACGTTAAAAAATCATGGGCTGTTAAAGCTCATTTAGAAATCGTAACTCAAGAAATTCAAGCTTGAAAGGTGTTTGGGCAATTTTCCACTCGCCTACAACAATGCCTGGACAAAACGGCCGTCACTTGGATGTGACCTTATTTACAACTGAATTACATTATTTTTGTTTGAGCTTCATATTTAGCACTTATGTATATCGCTTTGACGACCGGAGTCACGCATACGTGATTTCAGTTTGCTAGCGGTTATGGGCCGGAATTACGTTTCTGTTGCCTCAGCTAACCATACATTATCAGTTGAAGTCCCGTTAATTCACATAACCTGTACCATTTATATTTGCAAATTATCTGCAGTTTAAACTAAATTGCATTTTTGGAGAACATTTGTTTTTGTGGTGATTAATCTTGGAAAGTATTTCTCTACTAGAGTCATTCATAGAATTTCCCAGTCTGTTTTAATATTTTTCAAAGGTTAGTTCTGTTTTAAAATTAAGTGAAAACACCGCCTAAAATGTACTAACATAAAGATAAGATGTACGCTGACGACCTATCAGATATTAGCGATGTGTAAGATAGTAGGGATAAAGAATCAGACAGTGAAAGTGAGGTTGTAGTCAGAAGCATGGTTAATCTACTCAGATTTGTTAAAGATAACAGTTCTGATGAAGTGGAAAACTAATTTATGCATATATAAAACTGTATAAAACACTTTGGCGTGCAAATAACATTAAATGATTGCAATATTACGTATATTGTGGAACTGCACTTTAGAAACTAATCGCTACCACCAGCAACAAAGAAAACGATATTTAAAAAATCAAAATTAATAAGTGGGTGGATGCATAATTCAATGAAATGGAAAGATAACGATACAGGTGCATATCCAGATATTTAGCAGTGTTTTGTTGCTGTGTCTGATGGCCATTTAACTTGGCTGAGGGGGCAGATTTATCATCTAAGTGAAAATGTGATGTGAATAGATTTTGTCCTTAACCAACTCTAAATTTTCGTAAGGTAAATTTGCAGATGTGGTGCCGTTACAGGATCTTGATGGGTTGACAATATACCTGTATCGTCCGCAAATGTCGCTATAGTAATTAATCTTTTTTTAGGTAAGTTGGCGGTATAGATTAAGTAGAGTAGGAGACCCAAGACGTTGCCCTATGGAACTTTTGCTTTAATAGGGAATAAAGTAGTAGTCTCACTTTATATCTTGATTGGGAAATGCCAGTTAGACAAGTACGACCTAAGTACTTGATAAAGATCAATTGGGAAAATTGTTTACAGTTTGTACAGTTATCCGTCATGTCAGACCTTGTTAAAGACTTGGTGAGGTCAATAAATGTTGCAGAACAGTAGTTTTTGGTTTTTAAAGCTTTGTTTATTTGGTTTACAATCCTACGGATCTATTCTATTGTAAAATGTTTTCCCGAAAACCATGCTGATAGTGCGAGACTAGATTGTTGGTTGCAATTATTGGTTTAAGTTTTAACAGAAACAGTTTTTCGAACGCTTTGAAATCGAGAGGAAGGCGGCTTACGATCCTGTAAGAATTCGCTTGTTTAGCTGGTTTTCCAAGTTCCTGAATAAGATTTCCATTGTTCTTCAAGACCTGATCTACTCTTTTCATAAATGTTCTTTATTTGTCATATGACGATTCCATTTATAGAGAAGTCATCTCCAAATTACTTGTAACAAACTATTGGTTTAATGGTTATTATTTTATTTTTCTACTCTTTATGTTATTTCTGTTTTATGTATAATAATAAACCAAAGCGGCAGTATCAAAACCTTTACACGAAAATTTATTAAAGGCTACCCTTCAGCAATAATTAGAACTGAAGATAATTTATGATTTCGAAACTGACGTTTGTAGACTTGCTGCGTAGGATAACATCAATTTAACTATTGTAAGATAGACTTTATGCCGTCGTCAAAAGCTATGTAATTACTAGTTTAATAGGATTAGCAAATTTTGTTAGTGATGCAAGATTACTTATATGATTTAAAGGTAGTTACTAGTATACTAATTTCAACTGATTTTAATACAGTGGGTGTTTAAAACTAAACAAAAATCGACTAAATTGCAGTTGTTTACCTTCAAATATGATCAAATAGAACTTTAACAAAAGCAAAATATTTTTAGATATATTTTAGGAATTATAACAAATCGATCTTGTTAATAATTAATGCATTTGGTATTTAGTATCAAAACAATTAAAAACATAAATAACTATAGGCCTATAGTATAAAGCAAGGTTTTTCAACTGTTTGTTTAGGGATTGCTAACTATTTGCAAAAATTTATTATTGGTTTCCAAAAAGAAATATTTAATTTATTGACGGTTAAACAGTCAACTAAAATAATGGTACTTTGGTGGCACTTTCATATAACATAATTCAAATGGAAGCGAATTTAATAAATTATATATTGTGCTCTAAAAGGAGGAATGAACATAAATACTACACTGCTTTGGAAACTACCAATACTATAAATTATGCCTTTCGAAGAGAAATTAAATGTAGAAAGACAGATGCACCTTAATTTTACCGATTAAACAAACGATCGTAATTAGTGGACTTAAAGGACAATTGTTTTTGCAAGAGGTTAGTAGTCAAGTCAACGGAGGCCGTAAAAGTAGTAAAGAATGGTTACTAAACAAATACGTGCAATAAATGCACATAGGTATAAAATGCATCTGTAAAAAGAAATGAAGTTATAGTAGTTTCAGCTCTTTCTAAGACTTAAATGCAAACCATTCTACTGAAAGCTAAAATTATAAAAATAATTAAAAAACATTAAAATAGATAAGTTGTAGAAATTAATGATGCATAAATAGTCGAATCATTTTATAATTTTGAATGTGACGTTACTATATAAATACAAGATGTTCTACTCGTAATTTCCCGACATTTCCTTGGTTGATCTTCTCAACTTTGCAATTTTTCAGTGCTAAAATTGCTCGTTCACACAACCATTCGCTCTCTTCCTAATGCTATTGAATTGAGGAAAATACTTTTTTGCTTTTCTGGGATGGTGACAATCGACTCTTCATCTGATTCAATTTTACTCTCGCCAACCCGCAGAAAATTATTAGCGAATATCTCAGAACTACAATTTTTGTCAGACGTGCTCTCATATTCTTGGTAAGTTAGCCAATATTCTGAAGATTGTAGGCAAGCTTGTAGTTCATCTGCCAATGTTTCTCATGACAGGAAGTATTTGACAACAATGTGAGTTCACCCATTAACTCGCTAGATCTTCTAATGTCTCTGAAAGCTTGTTCGAAGGCTTTCAGGCATTTTTTGTTGGACATGGTGCATTCATCCTAGATGATAATTTCTGTACGACTCAACAACATACAATTGCCTGATTCTTTTCTAATGTTCTACATAGGATTCTCTATGTAGTTTGAAGGCTGAATGAACTGTTCTGCCTCCTTCAAGTAGTGTAGCCGCAATACTGATGGTGCGACAGCAAGGGCAATTTTTCCTTCACTTCTGATGCGGGAATATATATATTCTCTATGTTTTCTGTTAACTCTGAGTAGTATTTTTGATAAACAATACGTTGCTCGGCAGAAGTTTAAATTCGTTTCGGCTACTATAATTTCCAGACTTTTCCTACCGTAATCAAATTTTCAAAGCACTTCATGCGCAAATATGTTCATGTCGCTTCTGACTGGGAATGTCACGCCAAAATCTTCCAGTTTTTTGCCTGTCATTTTTAACACAATATTTTCAAGATCGACTAAAGCATTGAAATGACGTTTATTTATTTTGATATTGGCATATGGGTTACGTTGTTGTTCATCTCTTAGGTAATCCTCAACAATGGCGCATTTTTGATTTTCCCATAACTGTTTCGGATCGAAATATGACACACTGTCAAGATGATAGCAAATAAGTGTCCGATTTGTCTAGAAATGTCTGTAGTAGATGCTTCGGTCAGTGTTTGATTCCACTGATTATCATCTTCACGCAAGCCTCTTTCTCAACACTCTTCTTGATATGTTACAAACATTGTTCCATCATGTTTTCCAAATTTTTGAAGCATGTGGGTCCTTTTACATGATGCAAGAGAAGACAAAAATAAAAACATTCTTGTTGGTTTGGATGAACCGTGTAGGGCCTTCGCCCGTTTTACTTCTGGAAATCGCTCAACTTGTTCACCCTGCTTTTTTTACTGAAAGGTTTTACGACTTGCATTCCACGTATAATATTTGGGCACATCGCAATAAAACAGGGTTTTTGCAAAGTCATCAGTCTGACAAAATTTGAAAAGGGCCATCAAAGTTGTGTTTCCTAGATATTCGACTGCTTCACAAAAATTTCTTTTTTAAATTGTAATCTTTTATCTATTTTATAGATGAACTGCCAAAAGCAGAACGGTAAGATCTCGCTTATGAATAGGAAGCAATTTTCCAAACGGTTTCATTGCTGCTGGTGTAACGTCCGGTCTGGTAGCGCTGTACTTCATCCAACATGGTTTCCGGATTGTTGGCCTGCACACTGAATACAACTTAATCACTACCTTTGTGTGATATACTTACAAATATATTTGATTACCTTGACAAACTGGCAAAACTCCACATTAATATGAGCTTGGTAATTTTGCTCAACAGAGGATTGAACGGTACAACCTATCTGTTGTCGATTTAAATTTCTTCATTTCTATTGCCCTAATTTCGTCGTAAAACCACCATTTTTAAGACTCCTTTTTCGGTACGTTCAGCTTCACCGATCTGCATCTCTCTCACAAGAGATCTAAGATACTTTTTGGTGCATTTATGTTTGCTTATGCAGGGGAAGTTTCTATTTAAAACGCCTCATGGTCCATGTATCACATTTTTTGCAATGACTTTAAACAATAAAAGATTTGGTATTTCAGCAGATATTTGTTTGTTGATGCCTTAAAGGTAAATTTTGTTTTTTAACCATAGAGGAAATGTGCATAAGGCAAGCCACGTTTCTGCCATTAGATCATATACATCCATTCAACTGCCTTTCCAAATATCTTTTCTTTAGACAATAAGCCCATCCGATTATCGACCTTTAAAAGAAAGACTCTTTCTGTAATATCAAGCTTGTCCGGTGGCGATTGGCCAGGAAGAAGATTTTCTTTTATTTCTGGCCACAAAGGGTTGCATGTAAACGTAATGAAAAGTGAGGGACATCCATAATTTCGCACATACGTCATTGCCTTCTAAGAGAATTCATGCATATATCTTGAGCTTAATGTAAAGGTTGAAGAAAGGATAACAATTCGACCAACGTTTTGAAAACCTCATCTCGTAATTGAACATATTCTTCAGATCTAAGTTTCGTTTGATTCACTTTGATGTAGAATAGCCTTTAACTTTCAATTTTAGCATATATGTCTACCAAATAATGTTGGAACACCCTTTTGCATCTTAGAATATGATTGTCCCCTGCTCTGGCCATTAGCCAATAGGAATAGAAGTCCATGGCAGTTACTTTCCTAGAAGTTTCCTGTCTGGTCAAAAAATCTACTCTTATGGTATTGAAGACTATCGTATGAACGATTTGTCTTAGCTATTTCCTTTTTTTTCTTAGGATATTTTCTCAATCATAATATTTCTTGGTTTAAAGTCTTCGCCTACTATCACAATACCTATATTGTTAACTAATGGAGCTTTGCAGAGTCTCTCGTGATTGCTTTTAGGTCTTTTTGGCTCGAATTACCACTTTGTGAGTATTAGAGTCCATTTTTTCATTGCTGTTTTAAAAAACGAATATATTTGTTATTTGTGTGAAGCATCCTTTGTAGTTCTCGAATTATATAACTTGAAAGATCTGGAATGCTGTTTTGTTTTAAAGCAACTTCTTTATTCTCGTCCCCAGCGAAGTATATTTGCAAAAATTTCTCGGGTTTGCCGATAGGAATAATCCTAGAAGGTGATAAATTTGCCTTTGAACTTTAAAGGTTGGGCTAAACTCTTTATCTCGACTCAATTACCCAGAAACACCAAAGGACGTTATTGGAAAAGGAAAGCTTTAGAGCACTAATGAGAACTGTTGAGCAGAGAGAATACGGGTTCTGGTAGCATACTATTGCCATTAGCCCAACAAAGTCCGGGAGGTTCGCCTTTCCATTTGCGTGCTTGGCAGTGATTGCAGATGTTTGTCATTCCCTGAATGTTAAAAACTGTTGATGCATTGTAGTTGATAGTCGGATCATAAGAATATGCAGCAATCTCGAAGTCTTTCCAATTGTGTAAGCGAAAACGCCTAGATCTCAATCTATTAACTTCCAATCTCTCCTGGTGATGGTTCTCTGTATCTGGTGCTCTCTGTTCTGCATTTTGCAAAGCTTTTAATTTTTGGGATTTCTTCTTCTTCTCGCGGCAAAGAGTTTTGAGTACTATTTGCCTTTCTTGTTTTAATTCCTATGTTTGATTTCCTTCTAAGACAACTTTTTAACACGCATAAAAAATTAGAGGAAAAAATATGAAGTAAACGTAAAATGCGCCAAGAAAAAGACAAATAGTGCTAAACATCAAGAAAATTAATAAATTAGCTAAAATATGTGAAGGTAAGACAAAAAGTGAATAATATATTTGATAATTGCTAATTGATAATAATCATACGGCGTGTGCGAGTTCCCAACGATGAAGTACGTATTCCAATTGCAATTTAATGGACACTTTGATGGTCAATTATCTCAACACTTTTAATAAGTGCGAATAGCAAATATTTTTTCAGAATATACTGTTACATTTTTACACGTGCATACAATTGAAAGAAAAGCATTAGAGACATGCTAACTTGCGGGATGTGGACTTTTTTTAGTTTTACACACGTGGTTGTTTAAAAAACAAACAAACTTTCACTTTTATGTAGCTTTGTATGTAAATTGTTAAGGACATAGATAGGATGACAAAGGCATCTTTGTAAAATAAAAATTTCTTTGAGGTGTGATGACAAATAGATAAAATAACACAATTGCCAAGAAAACGTAAAACGAAGAAAGCAAAATAAATAATAGTTTGATCGACTATCATGTTGGTACTTCTGAAATTGATACCCAAGAAAACAAACAGTATATCCCCTTCTGTTTCTAGCTCTAGAGTGTTGGCACATTTACATCAAGTACTTTTAAAATTGCGAAACAGAATCATTCTTTTCTCTATTGTCAAAGAAAAGAAACTTTGTGGTACCTCAAATACTGGTTTTTTCAGCTACAAAAGAAGGTTTTCATTTTTTTGTTATCAGCAAAATCAAATCGTCTTCTTTGTCATTATCTTTAGACAAAGACAAATTTTCATCCCCAAAAATTCTTAAATTCAAGTAGAGATTTTTTGTCGGTAAAAGCAGAATTGTTTTTATTTTAGTTAAGTATCTGTAGACAGTGTTTAAATATTCTTCTTTCAATGTAGAAGTGAAAATTTCTGAAATTTTTGAGGTAGGGATAAAGAATTAACAGAAACATTGTTTTCTTGTTTATCAGAATATTACCAAATAAAGTATAATATTAAATCATGTTTAAGAGGGATGAAAGAAGCATCTACTTCAGCAGCTTGCTCGATGGAGTGTTGGAGGTAAAAACATATCCCTAAAACTTGCACAAACATTATTTTTAATTGACATTATACTAGACAACCAAAATGAATGAAACTTTATAACAAGGAGTGGAATTTTGACTGTTTTCCAATAATAGCTTCTCATCTTTGCAATAAGTTCCTTATGACCTGAATATTGCTTTAGAATAATTTTTTGTTGGCGGTTTTTAAATGATCTACTAAAAATGTTGTTAGTTGCTAAATGAGTTACGCATATTAAAATTTACAATTGATATGTAGCAGATTAAGAGAGCAAAGTTATTGAATGTAGGTGCTAAATTTAGATTCTCTCAAATACTCTCTGACCAACCAAGAGACATGCGGCTTGGTATTGCCATGGGCGAGGGTTACTCAGGACACTGTATGTTTTATATTGAGAAAGTCTCTAAATGGTTTAGCAGTCGCAGTCTTCTTTTTTGCCAATTCTTTGCCATTATAGTTACTTTCTCTTTTTTGGGTCCTACATTAACTATAAAAAAGTATCTTAAAAAACTTAAAATATTAGGTTTTTATTAAAAAATTTTTAAATCATGAATATACAAACAAAGAATATCTTGTGACCAATAATAAAAAATAGTTTTATGGAAATTATGATAAAATTGAGGACCTACGGTTCGAATTTTTTTTTATACAATATTCTTCTACCGCAGAGCTTTTTCATGTTCTTTCAAATAACCCCCAAAAAATAGAGAGCGCCAAATCGGGCGCATCGTCGTCTTTGAAATTATGACTTTGCCAAAAAGTTTTGTAAAAATTCTATAGTCAACTTTCACGTACGAATTGTATCGGCACTTTGTTGAAACTATGGACGATTATGAAGATCTGGTTTCAAAAATATTAGGTGTTATACTGTATTAAGTAATACATAAAAATGAATAAGGCCCTTTAATGTTTTCTTCATGTCAAACAGTACACTTGGTCAGCTATTATTCTCGTTAATAAAATATTTCTTGTAGCCTATATTTCATAGCTTTATCAATTCACGAAACCACCGAAATGTAAATGTACTTGTCATTTATTATCAGATTGTGAATAAATTCATATTTTTCTTCTGCTTGTTGGCAACAACAAATTGCATTTTTAAAGCCATGTTTAGAATAACTTTCCCACAACTTACGCTTCGTATGGAAATATGTAGTATGACCAAACCTGGTTAGGATAATTTTTTAAACATAATTTAATGTTTCTTGATGTTTGTTGAGCATAATAACAACCGAACGGGAGTATCGCTATTCTGGATAATCATCAGCGCCACCTAGTTCAAAAATTTAAAAAGTCTTTAATAAGCTCTCCACGTTTAAATATTGGAATCCTAATTTGTTGCTCGATTTTATGTATCGGAACGTTTTTGCTCTTTATAGTGGCGAATAACTCGTTACAATTTACTAAAATTACTTATGGGACAAAATTCGTGAAGTGGACCACTCAAAAATCAATGGTTGGAATAAATTAAAATAATTTACATATCTTGTTAGTACTTTAAAAACTAAGATATTTTTTTTAAATTTCAATTTTTTTAAAAGTTATTAAAAATAACGATTTTCACAACTATTCACAAAAAAATTGTTTTCTTTTGGTTGGTTCAACAAATCTGTATGATTTTTGGTAAGTACATCGATAAATAATAGATCTTTGTAAATATAGTTTTAGAATTCATCTAAGGTGTAATTTGTTTAAACAAATCGATAATTTTAAAAAAATAAGAATTATTAAACTTCTCAATTAGTTATAACAATCAGCGTCACAAATTTCGATACTTTGTTTAATTTAGAATACACGAGAAAAATAAAAAGTTGAACTTGCATTTGGTTGCACTACGTTGTTTTGTTTACATCGTTCTTTGACGCGCAGGCGTGACTTATGCACGGTGCGTCCGAATTTGAGTTTAAAGAACGTGCATATACTCATATGCAGATCTTAGCGTTTTATCAGTAGTGTTCAGTAAATTGTTATTTTAAAATGCCGAAAGCGAATTCTTGTTGTAATCCTATAAAAAGGCCCGTATGTTTAAAAAAACGTCGTTCAAATCGGCGAAAAAAATTTAAAAACTAATTTGGATTTTATATTTATCAGTCTAAAAATTTCTGCCGTCTATAGACCCTCCAAACACTCAACAAAAAAACACTTACTCACATTTCTTCCAAAGTCTTGGAAACAGATTCTTCGCAGCCGGCGACTTTAATGCGAAACATCAGGACTGGGGATCTCGTATTACAAGAACTGACGGACGCGAGCTACTGGCAGCTATAAATGCAAACAATCTACAATACCTATCAACTGGCGAGCCAACCTATTGACCAACAGATCGCCGAAAGATTCCAGGCTTAATTGACTTCTGTATAACTAAAGGGCTAAATACAAGACAATTTACAATAAAATCTTGCTTTGAACTTTTAGCTGATCACTACTCCATTCTAATTACACTCCACTCAGAACTAACACAAATACAAACACGACCAGTCCTTCACAACACTAAAACGGACTGGAACCTATTCCAAACAATAATAACTGAACAATTGAGCCTGGGAGTTCCGTTGAAAACCAAATATGATATTGAAGAAGCTGTGCTACAATTAACTAGTACAATCCAACAATCAGCATGGAAAGCCACCCCTGTGATGAAAACTACTTATACCATCAGCTACCCAACACTATTAAAAGACAAGGTAATGGAAAAAAGACGTCTAAGAAAACGCTGGGAAATTACCCGTCTAGAAGCAGACAAACAAGCACTAAACCGGGCAACAAAGAAGCTAAAGAAACTTCAACAACAACTTAAAAACGAAGTCACACTACACTACCTTGCGAACCTTACAGCCACTTAAACCACCGACTATTCTCTGTGGAAAGCAGTTACAAAACTCAAAAGGCCAATAGCTCACATACCACCTATCACCAAATCAAACTGCCAATTAGCTCGTACTAGTAAGGATAAAGCTGAAACGTTTGCTGACCACCTAGTCAACTCAGTCTAACCATACCCTAGCCAGTGTCCGGAGGAAGATACTAAAATAAACAACTTTCTGGAATCTCCATTCCAAATGAGCCTACCGATTAAACCATTCAAGCGCTGGGAAGTACAAGAAGTAATTAGAAAAGAAATCAACATCAAGAAAGCACCAGGCTTTGACCTTGTCACTGGAAAAATTCTCCAGCAGCTACCTGAAACCGCACTACGAGCAATCACTCAACTATACAATGCTATCCTCTCCAACAGATACTATCCAAGCGCTTGGAAAGTAGCACAGGTCACAATGATTCAGAAACCTGGAAAGTCACCCACTGATCCTGCTTCCTATCGTCCCATCAGCCTCCTACCTATCTTATCAAGAGTCTTTGAAAAATTGTTCTTAAAACGCCTTCAACCAATCCTAGATGATTTAGAATTGATACCCAAGCACCAGTTCGGTTTTCGACACTCACATGCAACTATCGAACAAATACATCGACTTGTAGATCAAATTCATACCGACCTATATGAATATCGATATTGCCCCACTGCGTTTCTAGATATTTCACAAGCGTTCGATAAAGTATGGCACTTGGGCCTCTTCTATAAATTAAAAAAATATCTACCATACCAATACTATGAAATACTGAAGTCTTACTTAACACATCGACATTACTTCGCTAATTATCAAGATGAACACACGAACCTCCACCCAATACTATCGGGAGTCCTCCAAGACAGCGTGCTAGGACCTATCCTCTACTTACTCTTCACAGCTGACTTACTAACTACAAGCCTAACTACAACCGCCACTTTTGCTAACGATACGGCAATTCTAGCTTCGCACCTAAATCCGAATACTGCAACTTCCAACCTGCAAACCGCTCTGAATAAATTGCAGCAATGGCTCAAGGTATGGAGAATCTCGGTAAACGAAACCAAATCCCAACATGTAACGTTCACCATGAACCGTGATAACTGTCCACCGATCTCACTTAACGAACAACAAATAAAACACACAGACTCCGCAAAATATTTAGGACTCCATCTAGATCGACGCTTGACCTGCAGAACCCACATATTTAATAAACGCAAACAGCTAGAGATACAATACAGGAAACTATACTGGATGATTGGAAGAAACTCTGTACTCCCGCTATAAAATAAGCTATTGCTCTATAAGGTGATACTGAAACCAATATGGATCTACGGTCTCTCACTTTGGGGAACTGCTAGCAACACCAACCTGGCTATCATCGAGAGGTTCCAGAATAAAGTGCTTCGGGCTGTAGTTAATGCGCCGTGGTATGTGCTGAACAAAGTGATTTTGAGTGACTTAAGTGTTCCAACCATTAAAGAAGAAATAGGGAAAATTGCCCAAAAATACAAAGACCGATTAACAGCACACCCTAACGACCTTGTACATTCTCTAATGAACGAACCAGATCGCCCAAAACGCCTAAAGCGTTTTAAACCAAACGAACTACCCACACGTTTCAATACTGTTCTAGAACATTAAGCTATTCCAGTGCCATTTCATTAGTTTATAAATTAGTTAATTACTTAAAGTACCTTCAATTCAAATCATTCGCTAGCAGTATAGAATAGTGTATTAATTATAGGGGGGCTTACTGGAGCCTGACCCTGCATGTCCATTAGCATGTTTTTGCTCATTGCTTATAATATATACACACCAACTACTTATTGTCCATAGTATAATTAGGACAGATTGTAAATAAAGGGGTTAAATTAAAAAAAAAATATTTATCAGTCTTGCAAAAGTCAAGTAACCAGACAAACCAACATTATTTTACCATTATAAGTCTCTAGCAACAGTATAGTGAAAAAAAATCTCCAATTCTTAAGACAGATAGTGACAGTGACCTGAATGATGACATTAATAAAGATCCCGATTTTAAAGACAAGGTAATTATAATGTTACATAGTTTTTATTTTATTGTTTGTAAGGGTATAATTCTTTACAGTTTATTAAACTTAGATCAGCTAAGATGTAGGCAACGCAATCATTGTGCTCGTAAAAATATTTAATTCTTATAAAATTATTACAGGAGTATCACTCGCCAAAAAGTCACGTTACGACTCATCAGCTGGCAAAAAGAAATTCAGCACGTACATTTGAAGGGTTGAAAAACCAATTTATTCAAACAGGTTAAAATTTTAACTTTACGTATCGAAATGCACTGAAAGATATTATCTGAGAAAATCCAACACCAGACTATTATTTCAACAATTGCGAGAAATGCCCTGGTACGAGTATCATTGTTGATAAGTTGCAGACTTTGGTGGAACACTCTGAAATTTCGGAAATAAAATTTAATCAGTGGACAAGTACAGATAGAGCAAGCTGTTGTCAATGTCACAATCTACAGAATAATTCCTAATAAATTTAAAAAATGATTTTTCTGATTTGACAAAGCATAATTTTTGTAGCAACAACTCAAGCAGCATTCTTTCCAAACAAGAAAAATTTAATAAAGAAGAGGAATTGGTCGTATAACCTTAGACTTCGCTGAAAATTATACCTGTCAAGTACAAAATGCAGTTCAATCTTGGCACTGGGCTAATTTTGCATTCTTTTGTAGTTTATTTTAGGAACGACAACGTCATTAAACGCGAAAATTATGTAATAATTTTAAAATATCTCCACCATGATGCCAATTCAATATTTTTATTTAACTCTAAGTTGACAGCTTATTTGAAAAAAGTTCAGGTTCAAAAATATACAAATTTTTTTATTTTTTCGGGCCGTGCTTGAATTCAAGTATAAAAGTAAATTTAATAAAACACAAAAACGATTTTGGCATAAAAGCTCAGTGGAATCAGAGGGCGGCGAAAAGACACGCATATCGAGCTAATCTACAGTATGTTATTGATAAACACATCACTGCTCCAAAATTTCTTTATGAGTGGGCAAATAATTTTTTCAAAAATATTAATTTTAATTTTTGTTCTGAAGAAGATTATACAGTAAACGAAGAATTTTTAAAGCCTCGATATATTATGGCCAAAACACTAAAATACATTCGTCAATAACATTGCTTTACGCCAATCAGCAAAATCAACTATTATGTAAAAAAATTTAATAATCTGAAAAATCTGCCACTGAAATTGTTATTAAAACTAGGATAGCACGTAAAGCTTAATATAGATGATTAACTTTATAATTTTATTTAAAAATATATATTTTATAATGTTCTGTTTTAATAAATTTTAATATTTTAATATGCAGCTAATTAACATTCTGCTGACCTGTTACCAACTTTGATATATAATTTACTTTACTAACAGCGCACCGTGCATAAGTCGCGCTGCTGCGCGTCAAAGAACGATGTAAACAAAACAACGTAGTTGTTCATCAAATGCAAGTTTCCAGCTTTTTCTTCTTATCTTCTATTCTAAATTAAGCAAGAAATCGAAATTTGTGACGCTGACTGTTATAACTAATTGATGTATTTACTAAAAATTATAAAGATTCGTTAAATCAATCAAAAGAAAACAATTTTTTGTGAAATGTCGTGAAAAATGTTTTTTTTAATAATTTTTAAGAAAATTGAAATTTCAAAAAAAAAATACGTGTCTATTAGTTTTTAAAGTATTAACAAGATATGTGAATTATTTTAATTTATTCTAACCATTCATTTTTGAGTGTCCCACTTCACGAATTTTGTCCCTATATATTTTACTTAAAAACAATTAATATTACTTAACAATATTTATGTACACAATACGTAAAATTAACAAAACATTACACTGCATTTGTTTGCGACATTATATTCATGTTGCACGCACACAACTTCCACGCTTGAATTGGTTCACTTGCTGTGGCCACTCGTATATTTGGGGCCGTTTTACTAGGCAATATTCATGCCTATTTGGCACCTACCAGAAGGGACTCAAAACATATAGAAACACCGGTATGAAAACGCCTAGAATGTTCGCCTCACGCGTGTGCGGCAGCTAAATTTCTATAGGGCGTTATGTCGGCAGCTGAGCTTGACGAGGTGCAATAAAGAAAACCCTCGGCCGCATATGTTTACGCGATACTACTTCGTTACAATATCTTTTTATGGTAAATTTTTTAAGTTTTATCTATTAAATTATGGAAACTAAACTCTTAATAACAAAACTTTATTTGAAAACGTTATTAACAAATCGCTGACGTACAGGACCACTTTATTGTTTCTCTTTGTAACTCCTTCAAGCCTTATCATTAAAATTAAATAAATAAAATAATCTTCAAAGCGATGTCAAACTCAGTTAATAAATTAAAAAATTTAAAAAAAAATAGCCTAAAGGTGTAGAAAGTAATTTCATTATACGCAGATAGTCGGCAAGTTCTGTCTAGAGAACATATCATGGAGCAATAGAACAATGGCTTTGTTATCGCTGTAAAACTTTTCGGGCACCCTCAACTTGCGCTTCGAGCTTCCATTTCACTTCTGTTGTGGGTACGAACCTTTAAAAATACTGGTTCTGTAGTGAGAAGGAAGGAGAAACACCAAGGAGTGCGCGAACTCCAGAACACGTCGATGCAGTAAGTTCCAATTTTGCAATCTCTGAAGTGGTCTTGCCTCATTGTACTGCACGTTCTATAGGAACTTTCCGAGCGTGGTTGGCAAAATCGCTTGAAAACATTTTGGAAAACGTGTCACATGGCGCAGTTTTTCTTACTGATAAAGCAGATTTAGTGCTGTGATAAACAAAATTTTTGTTATCGTAGTGATAACATGCCCTAAGATTCCACTAATTGATATAATGTAAGTAAAGTTGGGATCATTGGCCTTCACATTTTTAAAGATAGATCAGTTATTGTCACTTTCAATTGGTATGTAGACACAATGTGACAATCCTTCGAATTGAATCTCCGATGCATGCTATTAGAAGGCGTTGGGTTGCAACAGAATGGAACTTCGCTCTAAGTGCTGTGTGAAATATTTCTTGAACATCTAATCTTTCGACTGGTTAGCATCGCTTGGCCAGCGCCGTGTGTCTTCTTCTTACTGAGGCCTTCTCAATGGCGAAGTACAGAAATATTGCTTTAGTACACTCCAAAGAAATGTAATACTTCAAGAAATCTCATATTGAAGGGAGCCATGAAGAGCTTCTGAATACAACTTTAATAGCACACCGAAAATGTGTATCACTTAATCGATATTTTCTTTAAAACTACTAGTTCTATAGTTTTACCTTGTAAAAATAAATTTTGTATGCCCCCTAAAGTTTTTTCTATATTAAACCTGAATGAGTTGGTGCACTCCATATAATTGCCAATTAATATTAATGTAGCGAGTATTAGAAGCAGTTTTACTTGCTCTATTTTTTATTATATTGTTATTTTATTAACAAATAGAATACAACAACTATAAGATGGGAGAAGATATATACAAATTTACTAATACAATTCTAAAGAAAAGGTGACGTTATTAAATTTAGAAGAAAGCATGTTTATAAAAATAAAATAATAATTTTGCCCATTTGATTATCCATATTTGAATGTTCGCCTCGGTGCCTTAAAATAAAATATAAAGCAATAGAGTAAGGAAAATATATGTCTTTTATTAAAAGATCAAGTGTCTGAATACAAATCACGATGAATATGATGACAAAAAATTCGTATTCTATTTTCCGGTATTAAATTTTCAAACTTCAAAATTGAAAAGTGTAAAGTGAATGACCTCCAGATATACCTTATATAAGTCGCGGCTAAACGAAGCATTTGTCAATCATAAAATCCAGAATTGTTGGTTTTCAAGTTACATCCCCCATTGGTCTCTGCAGCCCCCGCCGTTGTTCGCTTTTTGCTGCGTCTAGCAAGTTTTCTTTATGGCCGCGAACATGCATAATTTTCCTGCAGTTCATTTAGACATGATTTAATTGCGGTTTGTCCAGCTCCACTACACGGTTTCGCGTGTTGCTGCTGCGGGGGATGCTGTTGACGTGCTCCTTGCTGCATGTTTGCTTCCGTCTGGCGCGTATGCTTTAGTTGTAGTGCTTTCAGGTGAACTTGCAGCCATGTAGTTTGTCGGATGATCTCTCATGCTGAGGAGGCATTTGCTGCTTTGTATCATCCGCCAAGCACATGCAGCCGCATTGTTTTGCGCATTATATTATACGTGCTTGCATGTCTAACGTTGCCATTCCGATGTTTTTATGTCAATAATTCCAATTATTTTCTTACAAATGCATCAGTATTTCAGGGTGAGTTTGTTACTGAAGCTAGATGTATATTAGTTTATAAAATATAGGAAATGTATGCATATTTTATTATATACTTTATTAAGTCTTATTATTCAATAGAACTACCATTGTGTTTTACACAATTAGCGAAAATTGAACGGAATTCTGCTTTAGAAGCAGTTTTGTTATTTCATTTTACAAACTAAAATTCTATTTAATCAACTGAGAAATGTAAAAATACCAGAAATAATTTTCTCTGTAGAGCTCTTGGAGCTTAATACAAATAACTATTTCGATATAGGCAATACAATTAATACACTACATATTAAAAGTGATTAGATACAAAACACCTAGCATTCGAATGATAAAAGCCCACTGGTACAAAGTTAGGGTTTACTACAATAATCTCAATAAGGAACAATTTTTTTTAATTGTAACTTGCAGGAATAAATCGACATTTGTGATTTACACAAACCTCAAAACTACAAATGCGCTTTAACTTCAGTTTACTGAAACAAGCAAAAACGAAATTGTGTAAGTGTGCTACAAAATGAAATAAGGTCAACTAGGACTTTTTTGAAGATTTTGTGCTCAATAAAGATAAAATAATTTATCTAATATTTTTAACTGCAAATAAGGAATCGCTGAAAAGGACCAAAAGAGTACTATGAAGATTGAAAAATCTGCAGCATGAGCCAGAATTTAAAAGGTACTCTTTAAGTACTCTAGTAATCAACATTGGAGACTACACTTTCCTGGTTTAAATAAATATTATAAAAGATCCAGTATTTGTCTGGCAAAATCTAGATACTGATCAATCTTGATTCAAAGCAACAAAAGTATACTGGTAAATTTTTAAAAAAGTTGTAAATATATCTAAGGTCATGTAAGCAGTACACTCGTTTGAGTCAAGAAAACTATCGAGAACGGGTAAGATCTTTTCAGCTAAGTTGTAGAAGGGATTTAACTTTTCGCATAAAGGAATTTACCAATTAGAAGAGCAAACTTAGTCCGTAACTCTTATGGAATCTAACTAAAATGATGTTTATGTCAAATATTGGCAAGTCAGATTATATTTTCTACTCTTGACTTTGCCTTCCGTGATCAGTTTGATGAGCTTATAATTTTTGTCTCTGACTGTATCGCAAAGGTAGTCAAGTTTTTTCTTCTTCACTGCTTCTAGGAGTTCTTCGTTTCCTCTTATTTTTTGCAGTACTTCTGAGTTTGTTATGTGTTACATTTATGAAATTTTTTAGATTCTTCTATAATACTATATTTCAAAACTTTCTGTTTTTCCTGCTGTGTAAGGGTCAATATCTCTACATCATAAAGTAATACTGAAAATATCTAACATCTCAACACTCTACTTCTTATTTCTATACTTAGTTTGTTGTATAAGACATTTTTTATTTTATTAAAGCAGTTCATGCTTCAATCTTCGGTGTACGATTCCATTGCTCGCTTATAGAATAGCCTCGATTGGTTGTATATTCTTCTGTTTGACTTACTCTATCTACATTCCTGTTTTTGCTGGTAATCATTATTTTTGTCTTGTTGGTATTAATTCTCATCTTTCACATTCTTCTACAATTATGTCGATTAGGAAGTATAAACTTTCCTGAGTCGTCCCTTGACATTTAGCAGAACGTCTTTGAGAAGCTGTTCTGAGAATATGTTGAATAAAATAGGTGATAAGACACGCCCTTGTCGTACTACTCGCCTTTGTTTTGGGTGTTGGTAATCCATGCGTGTTATTGCTTGTTGCACATAGTATACATTAGCAATAATTCTGGACTCTTTATCATCTATGTCCATAAGTCTTCTGTGGTGAATGTCAAAAACTTTTCAAACTTAACTAAACATCTGTAGAAATCGCAGTTGGCATCTTTGCATCGTTTTATAAGAATTTTTAAATTAAACAAGACTTTTATAATTCCAAATTTTTATCAAAACTAAACTAGTTATTGAGTATTCTAAAGTCTGTATTTTTTGCATTCTTTGCTTTTTTTGTTATCGTGTTATTGAATAGATCCACTAGTATATTTAAATATTTTTCCAATATCAATTCGAGGATTTCTGTAAGTATTTCGTCAAGTTATACAGCTTTGGCGCCCTATATACTATATGAATTGCTTTTTGAGTCTCTTCTTTGCTTATTATGTATATATTGTCGTCTCTGTCTTTATCTTAAAAAAGTTTTCCTATAGAATTGCTCTTATCAGGGTATTTTGCCTTGAAACCTATCTGTACAAATTATGTTTCCTGTAAATTTCCGCTGACATTATTTTCTTCTAATTTCTCAAGGTCCTTATACTTCATAACTATATCCTTTGGATTCAATAATTGTTATTTAATAGTTTTATTTAGTATTCACTTCTTGATTGTTCCTTTGTTTTTATATTTTCTAATATTTAATTGTATTTGTTATTCATTACTTTTTAATCGACTTCAAAATAGGAAGAGGCTCTCAATTGGACTCTATATATTTTTTTATGAATGTTCGGGCATAACTGTTTTGTTTATGAACTGATTTAGTTGGAAAGGGGATAACACAAGGGTGCTCCCACTCTAATTTTATTGGCATTAGATCTTGTACTTTAAAAATACACCAGGGGACACCTCAAAATCAAATAGGAAATGTATAGTGATTGAGATATTGGTAGGTTTATCACAATCCAAAAACAAGGTAGGAACATAACTATGGTCAAGGACGTTCTGGACTAGATCTTGACTGCGAAGGCATGAAGGAACTCCTTAACAACAAACAGCACGAATGTGAAAATTAAAATTAAAATTTGCGGTTGGCTTTTTTTTGTTAAAAATTGTCTTGTATATTCTCAACTTAGCTTTTAGATTGGTGTTTATTTCCTGTTGACACGATTTTATTTGGTTATATCTACCTATTTCTTTTTATATTTGTCTATTTTCCGCTGTATTATATCTTTTCTCTTCTCGCGTCATAATTTTCGTCAATTTCATGATTGGTGGTAGAAAATTATGGTCGGTTCAAATGCCTGCTCCGGGTTACGTTTTTGTAGATAAACCAAGTTATTTGTGAGGATTTAGTAATTTGTTTTTTATGGTATTCTTACTCCAGATAACTTTTATGTATACAATATTCTAGGTGGTAGCTCCAATCAGAATTTTACAAAACTTGTTTCCTCTCTAGTTTCAAGTTCTTATACTACATTTTTCTACAGCGTCCTCATCTCTAACCGTTCTCTACCTTTCAATTAAAGTCTTCTTTATTATATTTATTGCTTGTTTTTCGCCCACTTTCAGTACCATATATAATTTGTGACCGGAGATTTGTATTTATTTTTGTGAGTTGGTTGAGGTTGGTGTATAAATCTAAATATTTATAATGCATGGCCGGAATCTATTAATATGCCGCCATTTTATTTTTTGTAGCAATAGTTACTCTATTACTATTTCATGTAGTGGCGTTTCCCAAATAGTGAAAGATGTGATTATTTCATTTGTCCTGCCTATTGACTAGCTATCCGAATTTTCTGAAATCAAGTATTTTTCTGTATTTTTGTGTATTAAATTATGAGCTTTGTTGGCTTGATATAAACAGAAACGGAAGCACATATGTACTGTTTTTGATTGCCTTCCTGGAGATGTTGCCTGGTTTTATAATCAGATTTTGGACTACAAATTTTATGATTAGTAAGAAATACTTTATCTTCACCGACCGTCGTGATTATACTACAAATAACTATAAGCATCTTTAATGCAGTGGTTTTCTGTTGCCTTTGGCACCTAGTTCACCCTTCTTTAGAAACGATTTCACATTTCAAGAGTAGGAAAGTGTTCTCGCTAGTTTTTCCATCTATAGTTGTTAATCAGCACGATAAAATTGCTTATTACGGCAGATTCTTGATAAAAACTTGTTAAAGAATATAATGTCAGAAATGTTCAAATAAAAAAAAATAATAAACTGGAACCAGATGACATACCAAATCTAAGGTCCTTAGATAAAGAAATAATTGCAGTATTCCAAACAATTATCCACGCTTTCCAATTTCAAAAGAGTGCTGAAGAATAATAATTTGACTTGTTAAATAATTAGGAAACATTTTAAGAAAAAAAATTATTTAACTATAATTCACAAAAAAATTAATATTTCTTTAAACAGAGACTTAACGTAGTGGCTATATATGTAATAAATGTGTAAATAAGTGTAAGTAATGCAATACATGGAGATAAAGCTTGTTTATTTTTGTTGAACGTCATCTATGTTTTTTCTTTTATCGAACTTTTTATGTGGATATATGAGAGCTATTTTTTCAGCCTCCGATGGGGCATTAAATAAAAACAATTTGAATAACAAAATGGTTTTACTGCCAGGAGTCAAGCACAATCAATGTTACTTTTCCACATATTCAACGTGAACATTGAGACATTTATTTGTCTTACCGGTGGACGAGTTTTTCAATACTCTCTTCAAAGAAAGTTCCGCCAGTGGCGTCTTGAAGCTCTTCGTTAGTACAAAAGCGCTCTCCACTCAGACCTCTCTTTATCTCTCGAAAATGGTAAAAGTCACTCAGCGCCAGCTCTGCACTACACACCTATTGGTTACAATGCAACTTCAATATTCGTAAAGTTGATGAGTTTCGTTACACGAATTGTGTTAAATTACGATTGGCAACATATTTGTGTGCAGCAATATTTTGGAAGTTACGAAATAAGTCTAGGTACTCGAATATTAAGTGACATTGTATTCCTGGACAGTACGATAATTGTATAAGCCCTAAATCTAAATATTATGAATTGAACAACTTCGCAGTTCAAGGCTACATATATGTCAGCGTAACTACAAATTCTTAAGTATTTTCTGACTCTGCTAGTCAAAAATTGCTTTCCACTGCAACTAATACATATAAAAGAAATGGTAGCGCAACTTATCTGATGAATTGTTTTTCGGCGTTTTTATGTAGCGGATGTGTATTTACTTGGAGGATGTTCAGCCAAAAAATTTAGCATAAACCGATTACAGCACAACCGTCGAGCGTGGTGGATCTTTTACCATGGGGCCTATAGTATAGACAGACTGCATGAATTTAAAAAAATTCTCATATTGCAAAAAAGGTCTTTTTCTTCCATCTTTACCAGTGCAATTTGACAAAAATACCATTTTGTCTATAAAAAATGGTCGCACATTTCCAAGGACACTAAAGAGCGGTAAGCAAACAGTCGCATTCGGAACCCTTTAAAGGCACTGAGTTTTGTGGCGTAAATCCCACAAAGGACACGTGGGTTACCCTCTAGTGAGGCGAGGTCCCTGAGAATTTGCTTAATGTAAAGAACTCCTAGAACGTTTACGATTCAAATGGGTCAACATTCTGGAGGCTTAGGTAGCTAAAATCATTGATATTATGTCTGACCAAGTTAAGCTTTGAAACTTTAAATATATAAATTTGGTTTTTGCATTAATTGAGTTGGGTATAAAGTAAAACAACATTAAAAATTAACTCTGTTTGTTTAGGTACGGATTGTATATGTATATTCCTACAAATATGACATAGATATGATAAGCTTCATCAAAATATACCTGTAAAAATTATCAGTTAATTAGCAAAGCACATGACACAAGGAGTACCGAGACGTTATAAAATATACAACAGTAAATTTAGTAATTCTCTTACAACATATTGTCTTGACATTAAAATTGCAAATGTTGTGTTACCAGCAGTGTTATTACAGCAAATTTATTTAGGTACGTGTATATGCCTTGCTTATTATCAGTACCGCAGAATAATTTAACACAGTTTTCTTAGTTAATGCGTTGGCTGAAGAACAATGTATTATTTATTACTTAAAACTTGACAAAATAAAAACCAAAAAACTTATAAGTTGGAAGAGATGCCAAAACTCAAATTTAAAGCAACCCATCTGAAATGTACAAGGTGCCTCTGCTAGCAAGAAATTTTAAAGCATTTAGAGTTATAATATTAAAAACAATTTATCAGACTTAAATATTTAAAACGCCAGGTCTTAACAGTGAAATTGTCTGGCACCTAAAGCTGAGCTCATTTTGGATGATGAAGGGCATGCCTAAGTTTTTTGTTGTAAGCAAAATATTTTATAAACTACGAAGTAAGGCATCTTTAAATTAAATTTGCATTTAAAATGCTTGTTTAAATATAATATAAGAAAAATTTATTATTAATTCATTAAAGGCTTACTATAAATATATTATTACGAATCTCAAGCTGCTTCCAACAAGTAAATTATAAGAATATAAATTTAAACACTTTGAATATTGTTTTGATATGTAAGTTTAGATAACAATTTTTACTTGTCTCTTGCTCGATGTACTGCTTTTTGTCAGAATACTCAAAAATCAAATTAATTATTAAAAGAAACTGTGTTGTATTGGGACAAGATATTTTTCAGTCACGTATTAATTTGTTACAATAATAAAGGTGCTTTCGATTGATTATTTTGAAAAGTAGATTCAATTTTAATTTTTCAAATTTTATTTTTATATTAGTCCAGGATATCCTCTTACACCTCCTAACACCGAAGAAAATCATATAAGTAAATTTTTTTAAATTTGTTTAAAATACATGAAAGATCAGAACTATGTATGTACATACATTAAGAATATAATACATATTGGTTCTATGAGCTGATTTAACCTATTGGTATTATCCTAGAGACGTTACTGGTTTCCTTATTGAGTCTTTTGAAGGCTGGAGCTTCAAGTACAAGTTCAACTAATTAGTCGGGATGAGCTAATAGACAGTCATGATGTTTCGGTACACGTTGGTGTATTTCTTCTTTCGCAGTTGGCATTTTTAAATCCGTATGTAGAGTGTCGTTGTTAACATACCACGGAGCATGTAATATTTCTGCGGTGTTAATGTAGATAAGATGACACAGTTGTGTTCCTAATGTGAAGGTCCTGGGGGTGGACTTGTCTTTACTAACTTTGATTCTTCATTGCTTCAGCCAATCTTACAAAAGTTTTAGATAGTTCTGCAGTTGCCTCGATGCAATAGCTGGATTTTCATGCGCCGTTAGGATTGATGTGTCGTCTGCGAACATTGCTACATCAACATAAGGGGCTGTAGTAAATTAAATATAACGGTGAGCCTAAAACGCTACTTTGAGGAACGCCTAAACTGATAGAATAGATCTGTGATAACTCCTCGCCATATTTGACTTGGTATGTACGGTATAGCAATTATGATCTTAGTAGTTCCTAGTAGTTATGCAAGAACACGCGACTGAGTTTAAATAAGAGGCCCTTAAGCCAAACTTTGTCGAACCCTTGCTTCACGTATGACTGGTAAGCAGTACTTCTTTTCTTCAAAAGTTATGTAAATAGTAATTGTCAAACGATTATACTGTTGTATGATTGAGTTACTATGGCAAAAACAAAACTCGTGTGCAACCCGATAGCAATTTGTCATCAATAATTTTTTTAAATAATAGGTTTTCTAAAATTTTTTGATGGTACCGGTAAAAGGCTTATAGGCCGCTAAAAAGCTACTTCTGTTTGCGTTTACCTGTCTTTGGTATTTAATATGATGTATACCTGTTTAAATTAAGTGGGTCAGTAGCTAACTTTCAGGATGAAATTGAATAACATTTTTATGAACAATAAACCGGAGTCTTGTATTTCTGGGTTTGAATTATTATTGTGCGGTTGAGAGACTTGTGAAAGATAATTCTCAAATGCTACAGCTTTTTCACAGTTAGATCTGGCTCACGTACCTTCAGGCTTTCGAAGTGGAGAAATGGTGGGGATGTGACGTTTAAATCCTTTTGTTGCTTTCCAGATCATATGGTTAGATTTTTGACATAGTGAAAGTTTCATTCTTGAACTTCCTTTATTTGGTCTTTAACTTGTTCATAAGTATATTATAGGTATTTTTATCAACAGGATGTCGGCTTCCTTTGCCATCTAGCTTATATATGGGAATAGCAGTTTGTTAAACGGTAGTGATAACAAAATTTGTTGGATGCTCTATATCTGCTTCTGGTATGAACCGAGGGTCGAGACATTTTTTGACCTATCATCTCTTTAAATAGTTTCCAGACATTGATCTTATTATACAGCAACGGTTTGCGTTTCTTTATAATTATCAATGTGCTGATGGTGGCAATAATAGTTGTGTAATCCAAAATTAGAACGAATTTCGGTCTTACATCAGTAAAGTTGACTGAAATTCCATTTAGAATATAGAAGTCCAGTAGATCAGGTACTTTATGCAGGTTTGTTGGCCAATAAGTTGATATCGTATGGATATCGTGCGATATCGTTTTTCGTTAATAAGTTTGAGAACTCTCGTCCCCTAGTCGTTGCAAGTCTTGATCCCCAGTTAACGTGCTTAGCATTGAAGTCCCCGCCACCAATAAACCATTGACCTAGAAATTCGAAGAACGGACGGGGGTAGTTCTTAGTGATATTGCCTAGGAGGACAGTATACGGCAGATATTGTTGTTGAAATGTTCTGCATAGTCACTTGGATCATAGTTGCTGGCAGAAAATCTCTGCCACATTTCGGTAGTTCATGATGGACAATATTTTCGCGAATGAGGATAGCTGTTTCCGTCTGGATGCTGGAAGTGATACAGTATATAATTAGGTATGTTTATATATAATTTATAGGTTTTCATTACCAGTACTATGTCTGTGTTGTGTAGTTTTAAAAATGTGTTGACTAGAGACCATTGCCATTCCATAAAACTATTATTAGAAACTTAGCCATTACGCACCAATTTTGTTATGACAGTAGACAACATGTTGTTTTGGTTAAGTACTTCATGAAACATTCCTTTAAATTCTTGTAGAAAGTGGAAAAGCGTTATATCTGTATTGTTTTGAGGTAATGTTGTATTATTTTTAGTCAATTGTGCGTAGATAAACTGGTTATTGTATTGTCTGTATTTAGTTGTGCGTTTTCTTGATTGACCTTGTCCCGTGAAATATTTATTTTGTAACTCACGGTATACCTGACACCTTTTATAGTTGATTGGATATGTGTCATCGCATATGGTGCATTTTGTTGGGGTATCAAGAGTTTTCTTGGAGGATTTTGTATCACGTGCGCTACCGCAGTTTATGTATGCGTATGGTTATTTTCCGATGGGTTCTAGATCTACAAAGACCATTTCCAAGTTTTTGGTAGTTTTTTGTATATATTATTATTAATTATATTCTTGACGGGAAACCCTTCACGTTCTAGATCTTTTTTTTATATTTTGAATTGGAGATAAGATGTTTCTCTTCTGTTATATCAGATAGAATTCTTAGCATGTGGTCAAGATTAATCACTGCGTGTTCGAAGACAAAAGGTAGTTTAGATAGTGACTGTTCACTACTGGCAGCGTTTTATTGAGTATTATTCTACTCTAATGCATATCTATTTCTTTGATTATCTGTAACAGTGTTGGGCTTTGCTGTTGGTACGCTTTCTTTTGTTGTTACATACAAATTTCCAGAAAACTTATTATTGCTTGCTTTTTTGTCGCTAATTTCAGGAAAGTAGGAGTTTTGAGGCTTATTAACTGCAGCAGCTATAATTTCTGGTTGCTGCTGAATTTGAGGAAATGGCGAAAATGTTGTTATATACCTGCATTGCAATAATGTTGCTGGACTAGTGGCTGATGTTGCTCTTGACGCAAAAAGTTGGAAGAACAAAGTTTGGCTGTGGTAGAGTGGCCCATATAAAAGACCAATTATTTGGAATGAGCGAAATGTGTTGAACTGGAATTGCAATTTGCAGATTTTATGGTACTATTCTACTAGAAATAATAATGAACATTATGGAGCTTTTATGATAAACAAGTCAATGCAAAAATCAGTAAGTAACTAAATTCTCCACATATTAGAAAAGATTGTTATTACTATAACTAAAGGAAATCTCAATTAATGTTTGTATTTTTTAAATTTATGCTAATTACATCAGAAAAAATAATGAAGAAAAAAATGTTTGCAGGTAGACACAAATTATGTTGAAAGAAGTTAGGCATGATATTGTAATATTGAGTAATTTCAAATCTAAATTTTGCAATTGTAAAATCTTAGAAATGAATATAATTTTAACCAGTACACAATATAAGCTGCTTGTGCGAAGGCTGTACGTGTACAAGATACAAGCGAGTCAGGAAACTAGTAAATAATGTTTCAGAATGGGTATTAAAATTATAAAGATGTTCTTCTGGGACAGACATGGACTCAAGTCAAACTCTATTGACAGCAAAGATAAAGTTTAAACTAATTTTAAATTAAAAATTAAAAAAGCAGTTCCAACCAACAAAATTTATATAATAAATTTTTGGAAACAAAAGAACAAGCTATAAGTAAAATAAATTGGTAATTAACAAATGAGATAGTGGTGAATGATGTAGAGGTTGACCGTAAAAATAAATGACCGAAGAAGAAATACTGATACTGATAGACGAAGGAAAAAGGATTCAAGAATAGAGATAACAAATATCTACAAATTAACAACATAATTAAAAAAATAATAAAATACGGGAAAAAGAAATGGTTAGCAGGAGCGTCTGCAAAAATAAAATAATTACAAAGTAAATATGGCGAACTCAATACACATAAAAATTAATTTATGTATATGTAATTAAAAGTAAAACTGCATACTCTTAGAGTTGACCAAAATAATATAATTACTGAAAACTTGTAGATGACATTCCTGAGAAACTTAAAATTTTACAATTAAAAGTAGAACATGCAATAAAAAATGTTAAGAATGGAAAAACCGTTGAATTAGACAAAATGGCGGCTGACATTTTAAAGTTAATAGACGATACCAACATAAATTTTTAACAAAATTTTTTATTCACGTTTATGATAAAGAATAATTTTCAGGTGATTGGTTAAAGACGATATTTATTTCACATCCTAAAAAATAATGCATAACGATTTTCTATTAATCAGTCTGGTGAGTTATATCTTAAGAGAACTATTAAAAATCATACAGAACTGAATTTAAAAAAATGTTATAATGATAATTCACTTTCCGGATTTAAAGTGAATTAGGAACCAAAGATGCTCTATTTAGCATACTATGAAAAGAGAAATGGAAAATTAGGTATTTGTACGTTTTATAAATTTTTAGAAAGATTTTGATAAGGTTTGATATTAGAAACTTATCAAAATATTCCAAGAGGATTAGTAGAAAACTTATATTGGAAATAGACTCTAAAGGTTCATGTGGAGGAAGAACAAATTAAAAAGAGGTAACACAAGATTGTGTCCTTTCACCGTGTCTGTTTCATGTACACTTTCAATACATATTTGAAAAGGCACTAATGGAGAAAAGAGAAGAAATTAAAACCAGTGGAGAAATAATAAATAATATAAGGTATGCAAATGGTTCTGCCTGGCTGAGAGCTAACTAAATACAAGGTTATTAGTGATCACACCAAAGAAATTGTATAACTGTTAATGGCAAATCTATTATAAAAATTAATGGATAATAATATTTGCATTTCTGGATAAATGACCAATTAAACCCAGACAGAGTTACAAATTTAGAATACAAATAGCGATAATATTATGAATTAAATAGAAATTTCTATGTGACAATTGCCTCAAACTCTCACTTAAAATAAAATTCTTTAAATGTTATATATGGCTAAACTACTGTACTGCATGGAGGCCTAGGCAAAAAAGAAAATATTGAGTAAATTGAAAAGTTCTAAATGTAGACATACCACAGAATTCCACGGACAGCCAGAACGAAATGGGATTTCGAGAAGAATAGGCACGGAGAAAGCACTAATTGGAAACATCAAAATGAGAAAAATGGCCTTTTTGGGCATATTCGCAGAAACGATAAATATAAAATACAAAAAACCAGTGCAAAAGAAATGAATGCTATGGCTGCGCAATACTCGTAAAATAAGCGAGACTGATTACAGGCCAACTGTTTAGAATAGCCGTAGACCGTTTGACCAAGTGGTAGTCAAACCCTGAAGAAGCAAAAGGCAGGCTAATATTCCTTAAAAATCTGTTTCCATTTGTGTTTTTCCATAACAGCTCTTTTTGTTTGTTGCACTTGTTTTGTCTGCATTTAATTTTATACATGCATACGTATTCCTATCCTCTTCATATCCTAGAATGTCGATGATGTTTTCTCTCACTTCTCTATCTTTTGCCATTTTTTTGCTCTCTGGCTATGTTTGCCCGTTTTCTCTAGTATCATTTCAACACTTTGAGTCCATGTTTATTTGGGTCGCCATTTCTTGTTTTTACCCATCGTTTTGACTTCCCACACATCTTAGTCTTTGTTCTTCTACCTCTTCAAGGATAGGCACTGTATTTAGTTGCTCTCTTATATGTTAATGTTTCGTATTTGGTCTATTCTTCTAACACCAATAATTCTGCTTAAAAATTTCATTTCATATGGTATCCGTTTTCAGATTCGTATATAAGAATTGGTGCATATATTGTTTTATAAACCATAGTCTTGTTCTTCTACTGATTTTGTTACGGTTTAAAAAATTTTATACAATGAGTAAAACAATTTTCCAGCGGATTTTATCCTGTTATTTATTTCATCATCGTCCATACCTTGTTGGTTTATTATGTTTCCTATGTATTTATAATTTTCTGTTTGTTCTATCTATTTATCATCTATCTTGATATATAATGTTTCTTCTTGTGTTGTAATTACCACTGTTTTGGTTTTCTCTATTTTAAGTTCTAGCCCATATTTTTTCACTTTATTGTTCCACATGTTCAGATTCACTGCCAATTAATATATTTCCTATTACTATTACCTTAAGGTTATTTATTTTTATTTTGGTTTCTGTTTTTAATTCTAATGATTTTTATATAAAATCCGAGAAGCATCAATTATATTGACAATTTTTCCCTAATATGGTTTGTAAATTTAAAAGTGGGATTTTTAACAGCTTTTTCACTGCTAGAGCTTTAGTTCTGACCATTTGCCAATAAGCACAAACTTATTAAAGATTTATTTCAGCAAAAATTTATAATATAAAATGCAATACTTAATATTCTATTTAGATTACGAAAAATTCTATAGAAATTTACTTTTAAAGAGAAAAAACACATTCACACCAGTAACTTATTATTACTTAAAGATTACTCAAAAATTTTAACTTCCTTTGACAAATCGCTGTGTTAAACCACAAATACATAAAAAACAAATTATGATTATACTGCAACTCATAAATTTGTCAGTAAAGAAATTAATAAACATAAAAATCGAGTTAACAAGATAAATCTAATAATTTGGTCAGGAACTGTATACATATACTACAAATTAAAAATCAAATTTAGAAAATTCTACAAATATAGAATAACGTTTCTTGTATTTTTAAAGGCTACCTTCCTATAGTTATATGTATGTGATCTATATAGAAAAGCACACAAAGCAATTATTTTCTACATAAAGAATAATCTAATCATTCTATAGCCAGAGAAATTTTACGATACAAATAATATGCTGCTGTTAGCATAAGTTATAATAAAAAAATAGTCACTCGATAATAATAAAATTTAGAAAAAGCAAAATATAATATAAATGAAGGAAAAGAGCTTTAGTAAACTACACAAATTACCAGAAAAGCATTGAAATATGTTTCAATGGCATGAAAGTTTGATAAGAAAATTACTTTAAGATGCTACAGAAGAACTGAAAAACATATTTATGATCTATAAACTTGTAAAATTGCACCACATTTTCCGCCATCATAGAAGTAATGAAATAAAAACCTTTACGGGGTGCTCGTTTATTATAAGCAACTGATAAATTTGTAATCCTTGCTGAACATTCCATTCAATATAAATAATACCAAAAAAATGTAGGAAATTTAAATATAGCACAAGTGACAACGTAAACACCCCACTATCTATATTAAAATAAATTGTACAAAACCCGTTATTTGCATAAATCATCTGATGATACAATTGCGTTACCGCGTTCTCTCCGTTGAGGAATTTATTATTCCTGTTACAAATACGGGCGATATTAGGCCGCACGTAAATATATTCCGAAGTTAAGTGCATAAAAGAGAAGAGCTTTAAAAATCTTCTAAGCACTGGAGGCGAGCCAAAAGCCTCGTATTTTACGAAAAGTATAGAAAACAACAGCTGAGCGCTGCGTTTCATATTTCTTTGCTAACAAGCTCCACATGAAAAGGCTTCAAGGAATATCCTAAGAATCGGCTTAGCGAAACCAGAATGAAACACTAAAAATTTTTGAGAGCTAACAAAACTTCAAGAATAAAATTTTTATGTGCCCTTAACGTGCTAAATTTATGAATTTGTTGTAGAATTGAGACTACATTTTTAATATAAACTAAAAAAAAGGACTCTAAGGAATTTAATATTTCTAAGTCGTAAATTAGTACAGCAACAATGTTACCAAATTTATACGTATTACACAACAACGTTGCAATGTTACATTTTTTACCATAAAATTGTTTTATTTAATATAAATAACGCCAAAGAAGAATTATAAACATTTATATTTATAATACATTGTGCTACACAAATTATTATAGAGAATATGTAATATAAAAAAGATGCCGTTGTGTGCAAGAACTTTGAGGACAACTTTGACCTACAGTACAATTATTGTTTGAAGGATCTGAGGTAAAGTTTGTTAAGGTTATATAATAACATATTCTTAAACAATTTGCAAAGCTCTGTGTCAGGCTACAGTAAGGTTGCCGTTTTGATAACTACAAATCTTATTGTAAATATTACTGTCAATAGGAATTGCTTTTTCAAAGTTTTTTCTTTGCACCTCTTATAGATTCAGTTTTTGTGATTTTAGAGTTGTTTTAGATATTTTATGGTACAAGAGGTCAAGCTTTTTACTCTACTAGTTTAATGTAAGGGTTTTAATTAGTGAATCAGTCAATAGATTACTTAGCTTATATATAGTATTCGGAAAGTAATAGAGCTCAGCTTAATTGCAGCTTTCTGGAATCAGATTGGACCAATTAAACAAATTTTTGATTTTAATGTTATAAAGTCTTAGACAAAATTTATCTTTTTTGGTATATTTTTAGACTAGCGTTATCAATATTTTTGAAAATTTGCTCTTCGTTTGATTCTTCTTCCTCTTCTTCTTTCTCATTTCCTATTTATGCCTCACGGCGTTGGGCCCCTTATCCATTCCCTATAAGGTTTCCTCTCTCTTGCCATTCTTTTTACCTCCTAAATATTTTCCCCCTTTTCTTAGCCGATAGCCTTAGATTGTCTTCCCATTGTACTCGGGGCCTGCTTTTAGTTCTTCCCTCGTTTTTGTTGGTTCCATCCTATTCCGAGGCTTCTCTTATTTGTATTATCCATTTTATTAATTTGTGAGGTAAATCTTCGCGTCTAATCCATCCACATCCATCTCGTATTTCTTAGTCCCGCATGTCGAAGTTCTCTGAATCTCATTAGCAAGTTATGTAGAGTGGGTGATTGGTCCAACGTCTCTCTTATGGTCCCTTCGGACCGACCTTTATCCGTATCCCTGAACGGGGCCCTTACAGGGTACTATCAGCCGGGTCAGCTGAACCCTGGTTTTTTCTAGGAGGTGTTACTCCTCCATCACTCCCCATTCATCCTGGCTTGTGACAGGCAGAGCCTGGGTCCATTCTTGGATCCAGGTTGGCTGGGTTTCTTCGTTTGATACAAGAGTAAAAGATTTGATGCAAAAATGCAATTCTACTAAAAAATTTCATAATTTCTAGTTCTTTATATTACTAATTTAAACGTAAACTAACGTAACTTGAACATTACGCTCTAAACTCGTATACATGTCTGTTGTTCCATTTATTTTTATGAATCTAAACCTATACCTGCTGCAAATTATAATTATAACTTACCTGTAAAATAATAAAAATTGCCGTTACAGTAAATATTTATAGTTACGTAACATGCTTTGAAGATTCTTTTAAAAGGTGTGCCCGTGCAAACAATTTATAAAGTAATAAAATCTTCTGGATGTGTATAAAATAGAAAATTCAGAACTAACAGAACGCCTCAAAGGAAGACAAACATTGTACTACCAACAATTCACGTTGTGTTGTATTTGCACTTTTGCAAAAAAGTAGGTCATAAATTATCCAGGGAGATTTCAACATTAAGGTATTGACAAATTCTATAAAAATTTCGAAAAGTTATTTTAACGGGGGCAAACTTATGGTATTTTTTCTAGAGGCGACGCAAAATGTATTGGAATACTAAAAAACAACTCATTGCCGTTTTGTGAAATTGTCAACATGTATGAATAAGTTAAATATAAACAAGATTTACGTAAGAATGTTCCACACGAAGCTACTTGTATTGCATTTGGTCCAACGGACGGACAACTTTTGATACCACTTTTGTAAAAAAATATGGATATTGAACTTGGAGCTATTAACGCACAAATTTCTTTACTTGATTATTACTTTAGAATTTTTATCTCCCCAAGGCGATCTTAACGACTCCAAACAGATGGTTACCACAGGCATTGAGAGCCAAATACGGACCCAAAGAATAGATACTTAGCAAAGCCTCAAAATAAAATAAATTGTATTAGTTTATATTTCATTAAAGAAACTTAGAGGATCCGATAAAATTGAATTTACATCCCCTTGATTTTAGGAAAGTAAATAGGTAATTTACTTTCCTATAATTAAGGGGATCCAGAGCCAACGCCTGGTCTGGGAAAATTTTTTGAGTAGTCTCCTAAAATGTTTAAGTTTTATTACTTATACTTCTCTTTTTGTTATCAATCTTTAGATTGGTTTTGTCGCAGACTTTTGGCGGTTTTCCGATAATCGCTTTAGCTCATTATAATTTTGGCAACCGGCATGGTTTATTTTCCGTTTTATATATTTTATTCTTAGTCTCCCTCTCGCATTTTTTCAGTATGGTTTTTAATATTCCTTTGTGTCTCAAAATATGCTCCACTAGTCTGTCTCCTTTTTTGTATCTGTGCCCTAAAACTTCTTTGTTCTTTAACCCTTCGGAGCACTTCTTTGTTAGAAGTTTCCACCGGTCCATGTTTCCCACCCATACAAAGCTGTGCTCCATGTTCGGGCGCTTTACTCCCGGGCGCTCGTGCGTCTTTACAAAAGATACTTAACTTAGCGCCACCACTGAATTAGAGGCGCTGGCCCTCTCTCGGATGCGCCGCCGCTGGGCCTTAGCGAGAATTGGGAGCGCGCGCTGGCGTGGTGCCGCGCGAGAGGTCAGCGCCAGACTTGACTCGAGTCAGTTGAGCCTTCAAGACGTTTCGCAAGTACGCTGATTTCAAGGAAAAGGGAATACATGACAAGGACAGCGTTCAGTGCGGCTTCGTGACTATTGTTGCGTATGCGTCCTCTTGTGTTGTAAGGGCGACTGTGTGTGGGCCTTGGGGAAGGAGTCACGGAGCGATCGTGACCCTTCTGCGGCGTAGCGCCTTTGCGCTCCCGAGCCCTCAGCGGTATGGGCGGTCTCGCTGGTCATCCTCCCAGGCGGTGCGGTGGCCGTGCGGGGTAGACGATGCGGCACACACACGTCCCGGTAAGAGAGCTCTCGTTGCGTGCGAAAAGGTACCTTGCGGATTCGCATAATTGCGTTCGCGCATCTATCGGCATTGCGACACCCTTTAGGTTTGTATTTTCATTTATTATTGTTCTTTTACTATAAGTTTTGTATCTAGTTTGAGTTTTGCAACTACGAATAAATACTCCTCTTGCCCCGGCTTTCCTCTCAACACGCGAGAGGTTTTATGCCTAGGCAAGTAGTAACTTTCCCGTAATCCTTTGTGTTTTATTGATTGGGCCTGCTCTCACTCAATCCTTTACTAAGTCTCACCCTTACCGTAATTCTAATTAACCATTTTAACTTTCACAGTATCTGGGTTGTGTGGTTATTATTACACCATACATATGTTTTTATTGGGTTGAGGAAAATGTTTGTGCCGTTTTGCTAGCAAATACATTTTATAAAACTTGTTTTTGGTCTTTTTGAGCTCATTTGAATGCTCTGCTTCTTGCGCATCAATTGACATATAATTTGTTCACATTTGTTTTAAGATGGAATTGGATTGGGAGCAAATTCGCTTGCTGCTTATGCACGAATGGCGGGTAGGAGAAAGTACTAGCGAAGCAGCGCAAAATATATAAGGCTTGGGGCGATGAAACAATTGCAGAGAGAATAGCTCGAAAGTGGTTTGCAAGGTTCAAATCTGGAGAAGAAACTTTGGAAGATCAACTACGCTTAGGTCGCCCAAAAGAAGTTACTGACAAGCAGCTCTAGCCGCCATTGAAAAAATTCCGTTGTTGACCACTCGAATGCTGGCCGAAGAGTTTGATTGCGACCAGAAGACTATTGTCAACATTTCTCCGGATCTTGCGCCGAGTGATTTCCATCTGTTTCTTTTTGAGCAGCAAAGAATTTGAGGATATTGAATAAATGCGTGAATCACTGCAAGAGTTTTTCAGTTCAAAAGATGCCAACTTTTACAGTCGGGGAATTGGAAAGTTATCGAAAAAGTGCCAGGAAGTGATTGATGTGGACGGCGAATTAGTTGCTAGCAGTTATTTTTGTTCGAAATTATTCAATAAAAATACAAAAAAAAGCAAAACGGCACGAACTTTTTCCTCAACCTAATATTAGTTGAAATCTTTTTGTTAGTTTAATATTATTTGATGTCAGCAGATGCTTTACTTTATTGAAAGTTATTTTTGCTTATATTATCCTGTCATTTATATATCTTTTATATCTTTCGTTCGTCGTTATAATGCCCCAGATAGCAGATATCGTTAACTTCTTCTATACTTTCACTCTCTACTCGTATCCCAGCCTGTCCATGCCTAGATACCATTATTTTTGACTTTGATTTATTTATTTTTATTTTACATTTTTATTTAAAAACTCGTTGCATTTTATTTAGGGCTTCATCTGGGTCTATTTCATTTTAAGTCATCACTGCAATGTTATCGGCGTAACGTAGCATCAAAGTTTTTCATTTTGTATTGTTATCTTCAAGTATTGTATTATTTAGTGTGTGTATATATACACCCCTGAAAAAAAGTGGAGATAGTAGTGCACAATGTTGTGTATCGTTCTTCTGTCTTTGTACTTTATTGCAATAGTCGTCGGCGTCTGAAATATTATATTATAAATTGTGCCAGTTTACTTTATCAAAAACTTTTTCCAAATCTATAAGACCTGTCTAGGTTTGTTTGTCTTTCCTAATTCTTTTTCCACAATTAGTCTGAGCACTAATATAGCTTCTCATGCTTCCGTGCCTTTTCTAACCTCGAATTGATATTTCTCTATTCTTTGTTCAATTCTTCTGTATATGATTCTGGTATTTTTAATGCATGTGTAGTCACACTTTTCACATTGATATGAGCTGCTTTTTTGGGTATTGAAATTACAATATTTTTGTGAAACCTAATGATAATTCCCCTGTTTTATATATATTCCAAATTAGCTCAAAGTGTTTCCGCAGGGTACGTTTGCCCAAGCACTTTAAAAAATTTGGCTGGTATTTTGTCTATTCCCGAGGCTTTAATGTCTTTCAAATATTGTACTGCTTTGCCAAATTCTGATATTAGTATTCTGTCTCCTTGTTCCTCTTTCTCAAGGTCTTCTATTTTTTTCAACTGCGGAACCCTCTTCATTATCTTTTTCATATAAACTTTCGATGTACCCTCTTCATCTGTTAGTTATGTCTTTGTAGTGTGATTCCTAGTCTTATTTTCGTTGAGCAGATTTTTTATATTCTTATATGCTCTTTCTATTCGTCCGCCTTCAAGATCCCTATTAATTTCATCGCATTTTCCTGATATGAAATGATCTTTAGCCTTTGTAGCTTCTCTACTCATTTTATTTCTTAATGTTCGGTACTTCTCTCTATCTTATTTTTTACGCGAGTTTTTATATTTTTATCTTTCTTCTATCATTTCTACCACTTGTTTTTGCAATCCAGGGTTTTCTATTCTAGCGTGCTCTTCTTATGACTATCCGCAGCTTAGACTCTATTTTTTTACCTTCTTCTTTCATTCTCGTATTTTAATTTGTATTCCAACCAGCTACTTATGTGTTTGAAATTTTTTAAAATTTTAATTTGGCCTTCGTCATAACCAAGTTATGATCGCTGTTCACGTCTGCATCTGGATAGCTTCTGCTGTCTTTTATTTGCTTTCTGAATCTTTGCTTTGTCAAGATGTACTCAATATGACTTTTTCATCCGACGGCATGGTACAAGTATACCTCCTTCGTTTATAATGTTGGAACAACGTGTTAGCTATGACTAGCTTGTGTCTTGTGCAAAATTCTACTAGTTTATCTCCTCCTTCATTCCTTCGTCCTAGTTTATATTTCACTGTAATTTTGTTTTCACTTATTTCTCCAACCACTGCGTTCTAGTCGCACAATATGATCAAGTTTTCCTCACCCCCCACTTGTTTTATCATTTCATGTAGCATTTCGTATACTTTTTCTACTTCATCATTTTTATGTTGTGAGGTAGACTTAACCATAATGATTCCTGCATTCTGCACAAGAGTATCCTTTACTCTTTTTCTAAATGTTTTATTTAGAACTATTGTGGCTGTGTTTATGATTCTGTAGTTTTTACTCCAGAAATCTCCTTGCTGTGATCAACGATGTTAGCTTATGTCTAAGATATCTATCTTTAGTCTCATCATTTCTAATTTTCCGTTTTTAAAAAGCGTTCTTGCATTTCACGCTTCCATATTTATGATGTTCTTGCTTCGTATTTTACTATTCAGATCTTTTCTAGTTGTCCCCGCCCCGGAAATCAGATTGGGGGACTGTTTTGACTCCGGAATATTTAACTCGAGAATTTCTGTTATTATTATTATTATTATTGTTGCTACTTTATCTTAGGATGTGTTGCCAGTTATATTGTGTAAACTAATTGTCTATGACAGCATTTTTTCTATCATTATTACTAGTATTGTGGTTATACCGCCATTACTCTATCGTCAGAGCCTTGATCGCGTGAAGCAGGGTACACCGGCGCAAAAATAAGGTTGACATTTAGATGAGAGGATATGACTTGCGCTTAACCATCCCTTATACCCCATTATTTACCCATATAAGAAATTAATTTAAATAATTACCGCCTTGTGGTTTGTTGCATGCAAATGCACAGGTAGTGAATATATGCGATCTATCCTTAAAGTATATAACTGATGTTAATATGGAAACAGTTCACACTGCCATTATGTAATCTGGCAGCCAATTGGGGCGGATGCGCATACATTAATAAAGACGATTTCACTAGCCAGGACAGTTGAAACTTAGACGCCTATGAATCACCACACTTGTGTATTATTGTTGTATTAGCAATTATTAAACAAATGAACAACAAATCTGAATCAAAATGTATGCAAAACTGGGCCAAAGAAACTATGGGTGATTCAAAAGGTTTTATGACTAGGTATAAGCGATTAAAGGATTGAATGTGATCTACGTCCTAAGAGAAAGGCAACGAGCAAAAAATGGAGAAAGTTAAGAAGTTAGAAGCTATAGTTAACAATTAACAATCCGAACTTGAGTGTTTCATATTATGATTCAGATTTGTTATCCTGGGGCTTTTAACTGTTCCCAAAACTTGTATCACATTTAAAAGAGAAGAAATTTTAGACTTCCCATGAGATTTAGGCCAATATGTTGAGGTAACTACTTCGTATTCAAAAAAAAAAATTCGAAACATCTGTCCCAAAAATATCTAACCAAGGTTAATACGACAATGACGAAAGTTGTAAATAATGGGCATATGAAAATAAAGACAACTTCACCGGTCGGGTCAGTTGAGAGTGATCACAATGGTTGAAAGAGTAGAGCAACAAATGTTTATCAAATTTTGTTGGAAAAACTGGAACTTTTGCCTACAGAAACTATTTTTATAAATTAGAAGACTATCGAAAATGATGCAATGGGTGCAACATAAACAAAATATAAACAATTCAGAGATGTTACTGTTTAAATGTTAAACATGTACCGAATACAATCGACAAGGATCACTAAAAACAGAAAATACGGTAGGAAATCGAAAAATTTTTAAACAAAGTTTAGCACCAGACATGTCAAAATTTAATTTACGGCTTCTACTAATTACCAGAGCATAAAAAAGATCGTTCTACAATTTATAATGATGATTTACTCCCGATTGCTACCAATAAAAGCATATTTCCTCAAAAACAATTATAAGCAGAAATAAAATTGCAGACTATAACTACGATCGGAAAACAAAAGTCCATTGTCTTAAAAAATAACTTGTACTATTTTTACTTATTTGATAAATTGTTACTTTATTATAAGGCTTGATAGTTTCGAGATAGGTCACTTGTGTTGCTTCGAGTATATTTATGTTTTTCTTTCGCAATGGTGTAAGGAAGAAGGATGCAAATGTGTATTGACATCAACCAGTTTTCTGAATTTGTATAGAACTGAATATTTATGCGGCATTATTTTAAAAATAGCAATTTTATTAATATAAAAAACAATGTTTTGAAGTGTGGCGGGCACGTAAGAAATAAGGGCGCACCAAATTCTACCCCTTCTCCCCTCCCTCTCAGCAAACCTGTCAGTCACTTAAAATGGGGCTGAAAGCGACCCACTGTCCTACGCTTTTATTCTAAATTCGCTCTAGTTAAGGCATCGATTTAGCGACAGGGTAGTCTTGAAAGGACGTTTGATTAAAGCATTGCATTTGGTTTTTGTAACACACGACTTTCACGTTCATTTAAAAGTTGCAGTAATATTGAACATCAGTTGAATGTTGTTCGGTTTCCTTTGTTTGCTATCTCACGCATGCTCGTGTAATAATGACCCAAGCTTTATTACATGTCAGTATTTAATGTAGAAATCTTCATTTTATTCCTCTTTAACGTATATAAGAAAAATACTTTCCATAATTTCGAGTTGTTTTTTATTATTTAATAGGCACTAATATCCACTTTAGGGCATATTTCGTCAAATATCAGCCGCTAGTTTTGCTCAACGAGCTTTAAAGTGTTTGTTTTAGCGTTGGTGGCGCTTTTTATTTTTGACCTTGCTTTATCTCACAGCAAACATACAATTTGAATATCCGGCTTCTTGATAAAGTATATATTTAATTTTCCTTCGTTAAAAACTTCATTATAACTTAAGTGTTGCTATCTAGTTACCTCAAATGCGATAAGATAACGACCCACGTCAAGATAACTACCAACTCGTTAACAATCACAGTGTTCCAGCGTCGCCATATTGGCAGTGGACTAAAATTCTCGTTTAAATTTGACTCATTTATAAATTTAGTCAAAAGAGTGCTTCAATATACTCAAGCAGATAAACAATACTATGGAATTTCTTTCTTAACAAAAATAGAATGATTCGAACACTTGATTAGATATATTTTTATAGCCCGTTTGAGGTTTTAATTTACTAATTTATAACTTCCAATTTGATAAATGATCAAGACAATATTATTTTCAAATACTTTAATGTTAAACTTTATTACTCATTGTTAAAGAGTTGTATGTAACCAAAATCGATTCAAGAAATGCAGCCGTTTATATTTGTACATATGTAATTGCTACATTTAAATAATGATACCAATTTAAATTTCTGAAAATTTGTAAAGAACGTTTTATTTACAACAATATTAAAAGTATTGCCTTAAGTATTTAATTGGCCACTGAGTTGAGCTTCAATCTCAAGCTCAAAAGCCTTTATTCTACGGTCCATTTCTAAACATAGGCTTCTCTCATACCTCTTAAATTTTCTTTATTCTGCGTTTGTTTCGTCCAGTTAAATTTTGCTGTTAATTTTAGGTTGTTTGTCTCGCGCATTGGTGGTAATCCTTTTGTTCTCTTTCATAGGTGTCCAATAGAGTACAATATTGGTCCATCTTTCGTCTTCCTATCTGGCTATATAGCCAGCATAGTTCCATTTTCCTGTGGCGACTACTTCGATTACATCTTTCACTTTTGTAGTATTTCGAGTCAAGATTTTTCTTTTCCTGTCTTTAAGAGATCTTAAGAGATCAGCATCTGCCTTTTTATAGACCTCTGCGTTATTGCTATTTTATTTACTAATACTTTTGTCATTGTCTATGTTTGGTATCCGTATGTCAGTACCGAGAGCATAAATTTCTTAAATGTTTTTGTTTTTAAGGACATTTCCATGCTAACCTTCTTCTACGATATATTTCAGCCGTTTTGCCACATCGCCTCCATTAGAAATGGTGAGCGACGACCGGGCACAGTGGCGAACACATAAGAGCCTTAACCTCTAATTTCCCAGACCGTGCTCTCACGCGGAGTGTTAGAGCCTTACCAGTACTGTTTACATGTTTAAAAGCTTCTTCGAAGACTAAGTTGAATAGTTTGGGCAATATTTTGTCACTTTCTCTGATCCCTCTTCCAATGTTAAATTTGTTTGACTATCGATGTTGCTTTGTCTTATATGTGTTTTATTACGTGCATTTTTAAGCTATTTATTATTACCAAATGCTCTATGGAGTCGAACGCTTTGTAAAAGTCTACGAAAACAAAGGTTATACTCTGTGGCTTTCTTAGTAAGTAGTCTTATTGTAAGGTGGTGGTCGCTTGTACTACATTTGGTATTTGTCTAATCTACTTGTAAGTCTGTTGGTTAGTATTTTTGTAAGAAGTTTATAGATTTGAGATAGCAGGCTGATGGGTCTGTAATTCTCCTTTTTTATACATTAGGACCCGATACAATAAAAATATGGTCAAAAAAATTATGACAAAAAATATTGTAGAATGTATTAATAGAATGTTGGCCCACCTTTAGCATCACTCACAGCTTAAATTTGTATGGGAAAACTTTATCTATATGTAACTGTAAAAATTAATTTTTTTGAGAGCTGCAGTGAGTCTAGCTACTGAAGGTGGCTGTTGTAATTTTTCCAAAGGTATTTGATAAGATTGAGAACTCGTTTTTCAACATCCGTCTCTTCAAATAACGGAATTATCTTTACTGTCTGAGGTTTTTTACTGAACTGTTAGCAGAAAGTTAAAGTACATAATTGTAAAGAACATCAAGATACATCTTAAGGTTTATCCTTCTGGCTACAGGAATTAAGGGACCCAACCACAAAAACAGTCACCGTCCCTAAACTTGACTGTTGGCATCTCTCAAATCTAGACACGTCCATCAGGTTGCTGCATCGCGTAACAAGACTCATCACTCCACATAATTTATTTCCATTGTTCCAGTAACGGTGAGGTTTGTACTATTGGTAACGAGGTTTCGCGTTAAGCGTGAATTGTGTAGGGCTTCTAACGTTTGTTTTTTAGCTTCCAAAGGAGAGTCCTAGTGCTCGCAACTACGTTAGAATCACCTTGAAGTCATGAGTGATTATTGTTAGCAAGGACATCCAATTTTTCATCACTACCCTCTTCAGAGTTCGAGGGTTGCAATAACTAAATTTATGCTGTCTACCCCATTCCTAATTTTAAAAAATAATTACTCGTAAGGTAAATAAAAGAATATCATCATTATTGAAACGGAATGGTAGATGTTACTTACTGCAATAATTTTTATTTTAATATTAAAAATTTAAAAGAGTTATATTATTTCCTTCAAAATTGGAGCACGAGATTGTATTTCAATATTTTTTCACTTGGGTGTGCTTTTACTTGAAGTCTAAGCATTTTAAGTATAGCATACTACTTACACTGTGACTGCATTTTCTTTATGGGAGCCTAAAACAAGGTAGCGTTTAATCAATAAAGTCGCAGACGTGCATTACCCTTGCGTGTCAAGGCGAAGCCTTGATCTTTGTTTAACTCGACTTACGCCTGCATTAAGATTAAGTGTATTCATAGTTATGAAGTTATTACGGAATTACAATTACATACTCTACTATAGAACAAGCACTTAAGAATATTACATTCAATCGAAACCGCTGCGCAAATATAATTACATGCTCGCGGAGGCCCCTCGAGACTAAATGCTTTTCTGTAGCAACACAAACTAACCCCGTGCACGGCTGAATTTGGTGACGCAGGACTGTTTGGTATTAATAAGCGCGTGCGGGATAGTTTGCTTGCCATGTTTTATTCGCGCTAAGGACGTCAACCAAATTACTTACTGCAGTACACTTTGCAGGGAATGTTGATACAAATTAAGCAACGAGAGTTGGTTTTATGGTAGAGTTAAATGTGACAGCTTAATTAAGTTGTGCCAGATATTTTTCTTCTAGTACATTAGTGCTAGTGTGGGTCACAGTGTTGGTTTGAATACATTACCTAATGTTAGCAGTATAAAACAATGAGCTGCAATACGCTTTAAGTTATTTTGTCTAACTTTAATAATAATGCCTAACAAATAGTTTTAAAATATTATAAGCAATATATTATTTAAGAAATTATCCATGTTGTGAATCAAAATATACCAACCAGACAATAATTTGATTAATTGAATTCCATTTCAAGTATTCATAAAAACAGACATATAAAATGTTCATCTAAAAATTATAGTAATTCTGTTTACAACAAAAATTTATTTTTTACATGACACTTAGTACTAGATCAATTAAATTAATAAAAATTAACTTTAATTAAATAAATGGAATTTGATTTATTTTTATGTTGTCTTTCTTTGTTTTACGCTTCTTACATCTTTTATTTTGACCTATATTATTAGCTTTAGTTATGAATACCTATGTGTGGCTTAAATACTCTAATTTTCTCTTTTCAATTGTGTATTTTACTTCACATTCCTTTTCTGTATTACCCAATACTTTTGTGCCAGTTATTTTTTCTGTTCGTGCTATTCTTCATATTTTTCTATAGCACCACATTTCAAAAGCTTGAAGGTTCTTAATATTTGTTTGTTTCAATGTCCACATATCTGAGTCGTATAGAAATGTGGAAAAAATATAGCATCTTAACATATGAATTCGAAGATAAGTTAATATTTCGGCAGCACAGGAATCTTTTTAACTTTATAAACACTTGTTTTGATATCTATATCCTTTAGTTTTGTGCATAACTATCGACACAAATTGCTCCCCTTAGAAAGCAACGAAAAAAATAAAAGCCCAAAGACAACATATTCCTCTATTAAAAAAAGAAAATTGACTATGGGGACATTCAGATTCAAAAAAGCTGAACTATTTGCTGCACACTTTTAGAGTATATTTCAACCAATGCCATCACAAATGACCATTGCAGAGGAAGCAAAAATACATCATTCTTGAGAACACTATATCAATTAACTTCACAGTAAAGGAAGTTAAACACATGATCAGATATAACTTAAACCCCTAAGCTTCAGGTTTTGATTAAATTACCGCACAAGGGCCTAGTGATGCTAACCATCTACTATACAGTTGAACAGAAAGTAAACAAAGACCGCTGATATAAAATGTGGCGTGACTGAGCTCTGAGTGTACGTTTGGTTGCCTATCTTCAAGATCGTTTTGCATATCTTACTTTCGTAATGATTTATCCCACTGTTATCATTTGTAAATCAATTATTTAATGTTCTTACTTTGGAAAAAATTGAGGAAAGGCGGGTGAAAAATTGTCAGTCTAGGTCTTTTTGCGGGCAACTCTTCGTACTATATAATGCAATCATGAGACAAGTTGCACAGGTAATAAAGATTCTCGAACCTGCCAAATTCCCAAACAAAGTTAGCTCCTACAGACCTTCTAGTCAATAAACTAACAACTATCCCAGATGGTAATAGCATAATTCCTAACAATAAATTTGGCTTTCGAAAAAATCACTTTACCGTACAACAGGCTCACCGCATTGTCGATAACACAAATGAAGCTTTTAAAGGAAAACAATACTGCACAACTGCCCTCGTCAAAAGCCAGGCTTTCGATAAAGCGTGGCATACTGGTCTTCTGTATAAACCTAAAAAAAATACTTTACACTCTCTTTATGGCATCCTTAAATCCTATTTATAGGAACGATACTTTCATGTAAAAATTGGCTAATATCAAACTGATCTACACACAATCAACTTAGGGGTGTCTCAGGGTAGTGTTCTTGATCCGATTCTATATCTCGTTTATACAGCAAACATTCCAACAAGTCCACACTTCCTCACTGCCATCTTTGCGGATGACAAGATCATTGTGATGAAACATAAAGATCTAATACTAGCTGGCCTTTTCCATTAACAAAGTTTAGATCAATTAATAAATGAAGCCAAGTTCTTTCATATCATACTCATCAAGTGCAGAGGAAATTTACCACTAGTCTTTATAAATAACATCCTCCTATCTGAAGTTAATAAAGTTAGATGTCTTGGCTTAGACCTAGACAAAAGCCTAACTTAGAAACATTACTTATGGAAGGAAAGAAAACAGCTAGGCATAATGTTTAGTAAGAACTACTGGTTACTAAGCAGAAAATTCAAATTATCCATAACAATATATAGAATATAGCTATATAGAATATAGAATATAGCAACTAACTCCAACATCCAAATCCTTAAGAGGTTCTAATCCAAAGTGTTAGTGTGATGTGCAATGCTCCTCTACTTTGTAACAAACAAAGACTCTAAGTGACTTAAAAATTGATACCGTAAAAGACGTGATGGTGAAGTTCAGTGTCAAGTACCTTTTTTTTTGGAGGAGGAAATCCTCATGGATACCGTCAGGCCCGTGCCTGCCGGCATGCCCGACTTCGCTGGGAATAGTGCCCAGTGACCTACGGACTAAACCTCCCCCCATTTCACCGGCTATCTCTCCGGAACCGCTTATGCATTTCATCGGGGAGATGGCTGCTTCTTAGGCTTCCTTTTTCTTTTCCTTTTTCCTCTCTCCTTCGTCATGTTCCCTTCTCTTCATTATTTTCCTTATTACTCCGGCATGTTCGTTTCACTGTTTTTAATTTCTGAGCATCCTACTTATTAAGTTTTCCGGTTCCACCGTCCTGTTTCTGTCAGCATTCAGTTTTTCCCACTCTTGTTTGGCCATTTCACATTCGAAGATTGCATGTTCGGGGTGTCGAGTACTCCACAGTACACACAGTTTTCCTCGGGTGCTTTGCCTATGGCGTGCAGATACGTATTATAGACCCCATGCCCACTCAAAGCCTGTGTTAGCCATCGATCCACTTCGCCATGTTTCCGTTGTATCCATTCTTTGATATTTCCCATTCGATTTGCCATTCTTTGATGGTAACAAGGCTTTCCTCTTCGGGTGTTTTAGGGTTCTCTTTTCTATGCGTCCTCAGCCGTTCTTTGGCTAGTCTTTCTATCGGTACCAGGCCCGCTATCACTTGTACCGCTTCCAGTGAGATGGTTCTATATGCACCGCATATACGTATTGCCGTCTACCTCTGGAGTTTTGTTAGCATCTGTTTGTATTTCGCCACTTTTAGGGAATGTTCCCATATTGGCGCGGCGTATAGCATGATTAAATGTGCTACGGCTGCTAGCAGTTTTCTTTTGCTTGCTCTGGGTCATCCTACGCTTGGCATGATTTGGCTTAGTGCTGTGATGGTGCGTTCCGTTTTTCCGACCACTTCTTGTAAATGTTTGTCAAATCGCAGACTTCTATCCAGCCAGACTCCGAGGTATTTTAGTTTGTCGCTCAGCTCGATCGTGACGCCCTACATGATGAAAGAAATTGGTGCATGTTTTTTCCTGCCGCTTAGAATGATGGCTTCTGTTTTTTCTGGAGCCAGTTGGAGTCGCTTGGTCTTTATCCACTCGCTTATTTGCCGGAGGACTTGGTTGGCGTTATGCATCAGATTGACTTCCTTTCGCGCTGTCACCACTAAGGCGATGTCGTCCGCAAATCCTACTAGTTGGACTTTGCCTCCTAGGTCTAGTTTGAAGATGTCGTCGTTAACTATGTTCCATAGAGTAGGGCCTAATATGGAGCCCTGCGGTACTCCACTGCTGACTTCGATATTTTCTGTATGCCCTTCGGCGTCTGTTGCGATGATATGCCTGTGTTTCAAGTAACTATTCAAAATGTTCTGTATATATTGGGGAAATCCTCTTATTTTGAACTCTTCAAGTATAACTTGCTATGGTGCTGAATTGAAGGCATATCTAACATCGAGGGCGATTAAAGCTCAGAGATTTCTTGTGCGATGTCTGCCTTGTTTTGCAGTTTCAGCTATCTTTACTACTTTTTCTATCGCCCCAATAGTCGACCTGCCTTTTCTGAATCCGAATTGTGCATCTGCTAGTCCCCCGTGGTGTGGTAGCAGCCCCTCAATTCGATTCAGAATTATTGACTCCAACAGTTTGCCGTAGCAGTCTAGCAGGCATAAAGGTCTGTATCATGTGGGATCTTCCGGTGGTTTGTTTGTCTTGCGTAGCAGAACAAGTCTTGCTGTTTTCCATATTAGAGGGAATTCATTAGAATTTAGCACATTGTTCATTACCTTTACGATTTTATCTGGCACATTTTCTACTGCCAGTTTTATCACCTCGTTTCAAGCACCTAAGTGAACTAAAATATCATCCTAATGGCTTGGCCCTCAACTTAATAAACAATAGTGAAAGTTTACTTAGACTGAAAGGACTAGATCTTTCGCATAGATTTGATTAATTAAAAACACAATACAGCATGTAGAAAAATACAAATTGTATATCGTTGGATTTCAAGCACCTCACGTATCACGTCCATTGTTCACTAATGTATGTCTTGTTTATTGTTGTATGCAGATGGCAAAAAGAAATTAAAATCGTTCTTATAGTTATATTTTTGGCTTTCGCTTTAGTAGCAGTATATTTTATAGTCTAACTCAGAGTTAAGATTTTTTAGCACTTTTGTCCAATGTTTAAACGTTCTATTAATGATACGAAAAACTTCAAAAACAAAAGATACAACTGAATTACTTTTATTAGTTTCAAAATAATTGCCGTCTTTCACAACACACTTATGACAATTTTCATAAAGCATCGAGAAGCTTTCAGCCTGTTTAGAAATTTATTTCAGAATCTTTGTCAAATGTTGTTGCACTGTTGTACTGTCCACAAAACGTACATGTTTCAGGACGCTGCTCAGACAGAAAAATATAAATACATCTACAAGTATCAAATCAGAAGAGAAGCCTGATTACACCCAATAATAAAATTATCAGAGTTTCTTTCGTTTTATTTACTATTTGTTTGACAATTTGTGCAACACAAATCGAGAACAAATCTTCCACTTGTTTTTATCTTCGCGGACGATGATGTCTTTATTAATGCCCTGTTGCTATGTCATCAATGGTACAGTCAGTCACAGGCTTGAATATGATTTTGCTTGTTGATAGTCCACCCCACGTGACTCACCCTCAGCCCTTTCCCGTTATGAAAGCAGCGTTTGAATCAAAAGCAAACATATTTTATGCTTACGATTTTTGTCTCGTACACCTTTATTAACAATTCAGGCATTTTTCTTAATTTGTAATAAAATTTGATGTTCACTTATTGCTCCATTACCCTAATAATTAAAGTAGTCTACACTAGATGAAGCATTTCTGGATAGTTATGTGCATACGCGAGGCACTGTCTCACATACTGTGGAAATGTCGAATAATTCATCTATATAATTAGACGCTTCGTAAATACGTTTCGCTGTTTCAAATCAATAACTGTAACAGCAAAATATAAATGCAAACATAAACATCATTTGCTTGTATAGTGTATGCATTCTTTTTCTAATGCAGCTCACATTTATACATAGATATGATGACATCCAATTTATGTTTAGTGTTAATTTGGCTCTCTGATAAACAACATAAAAAAGCTTTTAGTCAAACTTCTAACTGGTTTCCTAATTTTCTAATAACTAAAAAATTGTAAGTTGATAAAATACTAATTGCTTCAATAAACTTTTATTAGATCGTAAACAAAAACAAAATCAGGTATTAAAATGCATTAGAATAAGACCGTATTTGAGGTTATCCACTAATAATTAGTTAAAAAGTTTGTTCTCCATATACAGAAGTTGGAAAAATAAATCATATTTAAAAAAATAAAATAAGTGTGTACGAGTAACGCCATTAAAATCGCGTATACGATAATACCAAAATCAGTTGCAGATAAGTAAACTACCAGAAACAAATATCCTACTATCGGTCCTTTTCGCCTTGGCAAAATTTAATTTAGAGCGGCTCGCTGCTGCACGTGCAGATCTTTTCCTACATAAAGCATCTGTATGGGCCAAAGTGGGGCGTCGTTTCCCCAACTTCGCAGAACTTAGCTGGAACTCGTGTTCAGCAGTGAATCCTTTTTTAGATCTAACCAAGTGTGAACTCGGTCGGCGAGCTGTTTTTCAAAAGTTGACAAATATCTTCCTGGATCAACTTAAAAACTTGTTCGTAGCGTGCCAGGAATAGCTTATTTATGTGGGCGGCCGCTGCACGTTTAGTTTTAACGGCCGCTCAAACAGAAATAGGCTAGCTCGTAAATGGCCACAATGTAGGTGCTAAGTGTTGCCCTTGTCCCTAAAATTGCAGTAAAGCAGTAAATTTTAAAGATTGCAGATCAGGAGCTTGGCGCTAAACTTCATAAAACGCCCATTATTTATAAAATTAATTAAATAAATTTTTCAACTATTACGTAATATAAAAAAATAATTAAATGTGGACAACATTATTGTCTGTTCAAAATAATAATAATAGCAATAATCATAATAATACAAAAATAACAAAGCTATAGAGCCATACTAAATGGTTTTGTTCATTAACTTAAATACTAATTTACAATGTGCTCATATGGGTAGAGCAATAAGTAAATATGATGTATCTTATACAATGGTAGGGAAAACCATTTATCTGTAACCTTTATATTTAGAATTTGTCTAACTGTAGTAAGTGCACTACATTTGGAAGACTGACTAAGTCGGCGTCGTATTAGTTCACATGATTTAGCTGTCTTTGGTAGTACATTGATGGAAATTCTCTGATAGAAAAGGAATCCTTGAGCGTGTGTAAAGTTTATAATTCAAAACATACCAGCGTGCATTTTTTATTATTCGTAATAACTTCAGCTGATATCACCGAAGGATTTTGGAATTTGTCTGTTTTATACATCCTCACTGCTATATACTATAGGTACACATCGATTTTATGGCACATTTGTAGACAAAAATTTTGTTCTTTGAGGAGAGCTCAGAATTACTCCTCTTCAACCACCACAGTTGTCGGAGCCTTAGATTAAGCTGTTGGTGTCTAGCCTGTAAACGTTTTTACCAGTTAAGTCTCTGGTTGAGGTGACAGACCAACATATTTATCTTTGGTTTGGAGAAGGATTAGTGCATTTTTGATTTTCTATAGCAAGCTTATCGTAGAATAACTTACCAAAGGCTTGCACTACTCCAGAAGTACTGCTGTGCATGGTTTTATGCTCACGATTTATTTCATCTTGGTTAAAAACTGGTAAAGGTGGTATTTATATCGATTCTCCTGTAATTTAATCATATCCAGATGCTGTGTGTTGAGTAACTAGACTAACTTTTTGTGGGTATCTCGTAGGAAGTGTGATTTCATAGGTAAGCACATTTGGCAGAGCATATCTAGGAAAACTTTAATCTTGTAATCATTATTATCTGCGTAAGGTTTGAAGGGTGTGAAAACTTCCAAAAGATTCTCGGGAATACGTTTTCTTTCTTTTCTTCTGATTGGGCTCAAGTCCCATTTGGTTATCGGATAAGCGTTACCGGTGTTTAAGATGTTTTAACTTCCTTTGGTCCTTCCCAGAGAGAGCGGTTGTTCTTTGAAAGGTTAGTAGGTATAGTAGTGGACCTAATGCATGAATGGTATCTTTCTCGCGCTTTTTAGCATTCTTTCTGGTTTTTGTCACAATCTGAAGAATTTACTACAAGTGAAGGCTTACAAACCCCCTACTATTCGCTATATTTATGGATAACATTATAAAAATATGTGAACCATAAGCAGCTAAATTACATAGAGGATATAGAAATTTAGAAAGAATAAACATTTTCTAAATGTGCATTTGCAGATGATGTATTATTTGCACCAAACGAAAAGGAGCTTAGGGGGAACCTAGAAATTTGGAAAGAAATATTAAAAGATTATAACATGGTAGTAACAAAAACTAACACAATTTGCAGAAGCGTTGGGCGTTTTTTTCGTACACTAAGTGTTTGTGTATCCACGAAACTGACATTTAGTGCATTACACAATGCTTATTTTTAATCAGGGTGCTCCTAACTTTTAGGTGGCACAGCAGTTGCATTTTAAGTATGCCTTTGCTGTTTCCTTTAAGTTTAAGATCAATGAAAGATATCGAGAGCGGAAAGTTTTCCGTGTTTAGTAGGTATTAAGTGAAGAAGGTTCCTGATTACTCTTCTGTATGCTCTGTCCTCGTTCAGCTAATATATACGATGCAGGAATACAATTAATTTACAAGTTTTAATTATTAAAGCACTAAATTTTGTGGTCCTATTGAGCTGTACAGCAGTACTGTTTATTTTTAGCAACGATTGCGGTTCTATTTTTTCATAGTCGGTTAATTTGTAGAATAATGTTTTTAAAGAAACGATTTAAAATATATAAAAACATGTTTTTGTCAAAAAATCCACTTGTAGTACACGCTTGAATGTTGTCTTATATCACAAATTTTAGATATGCTCCTCATGTGTGGGACTTTTACTTGAAACCAGAGAACTTTTCAAAAATTGTTCCGTAAATGCTTCTCTGATTGATGATTTTCATGTTGCTAAATATTTGAGCATTTCTACTACCGGTTTTGTAAAACTGAATCGTTCTGTACCACTTCGGGTGAAGTGCACATCTCCACGTAAACACTAGAGTTCTTGAATATACCATAAATGTGAAGAACTATCACACTTCCTATATTTATAAGTAATCTAATCATTTAAAACCCAATATAATTTTAGGCGTGTGGAATTCTTCCATGGAGTGTAACATATTTCTAGTACATTTTTTTAGAGGCGAAGGAGTGTGAATACATAACAGTAAGATTTGGACAAAAAAATACTACGTTAACTCGCTGCTATTGTGGTCTTTTGTGTTAACTTTAGCCAAAAGCTGAGATATGTTTAAACGTTTCTGAAAAACTTATTTTTGTTAATACAGATATTTCCAATCTTTCATAAGTAATAGAATGCAGCTGTTTTTTTCTATTAGAATATATATCAAAGTAAAAAAAAATTACTTTTGCGGTAAACAAAGCTAAACTAAAGCTTAGAACTACTGTATGTTTCTATAAATAGATATTAGCCAAAATAACTACAATTAGTAAATTCTACTTTACTTGAACGAAGTAAACTTGTTTTACTAAAACTACAACTTTAACCTTTTTATTCTAATTTGAAGAATGAAGTTTGTAGAAAATAGGTAATAACACAGAAAAATGTTTATACAATGGAGGAAAAGGTAAATATAAGAGTATAAAATTTACAATTTAAACTGCTTTAAAATTGAGAAGAATTTCTTGATCCAATTTTCTAAATACCTAATTTTGGATTTTCAGTGCCTCCCGTATATATGTATAACAAGAACGAAATTGTTTCTAGGTAGAATCGGAAATACCCTCGTATTCAATTCAAGGATATAATTGGACAAAAAACTATTTTGATCGTTACTTTAGAAGTCAGAAGTCAATATAAAAGTGGTAACGTGAAACAAGATTTTCAAAGGGTTCCAGCTTTAAAAATTTGGAATTTTAACGAATCAGCAAATAGAATTTACGTTTTAAATACCCGGAAATAATTATTAACTTTTATGATTCATAGTGCGCAGAAGGACCAAATGACCCAAAGTATACATAAAAATCATTTTAAGGATACATATTTAGTCTTGTACTTTCTAAATTTAACAAATTAAAACAAAATGGCTCAAAATCGATATTTATAATAACTTAGCATCACATACTAATTTTATGACAATTTATGCCTACAGAGAAATTAACATCAGGCTTGTTTGTTTCCCACCTTACACAATTCATCCGATTCACTTTTACAGTTTTTTTTATTTCCGTGAATAACATTATTATAGAGAAAAATAAATTTAGGTAATAAGGTAATCAGTACAATCTGTAACACAAACTATAACTATATCAAATTGTTTCATCTTTAAAGAAAACTGGTAACAAAATTGATTGATATTTCCCAAAATCTAAAGATTATTTTTCTACATAATCTCCTGATTTAGAAACACATTTTTCCCAACGTGTAGCTAATTTTAAAATGCCTTCCTCGTAAAATGAGGTTGGTCGTGTTTCCAGCCAATTGCGCACATAGACCTCCTCATCGCTGTCGAATCTATGCCCTCCCATGGCTTCCTTGAGAGGACCGAATAGATGATAGTCGCAGGGCGATAGGTCAGGGCTGCAGGGAGGGTGTTCAACTGTCTCCCAGCCCAATTTCTTTAATTTTTCTCTTGTCAGGGCTGCTGTATGGAGACGAGCATTGTCATGGAGAAGTTTCACCTCTCTCATCGGTAGGTCACATCGTTTGCGGCGATATGCAAGTCTAACCTCGCTTAAAATGTCGCAGTAGTACGCCGCATTAATGGTCCTGCGATCATGCAAAAAATCGAGGTGCAACAAGCCACGCTGGTCAAAAAAAAAACCGTAGCCAAAACCTTGGTAATGCTGGTGCGAGGTCGGCGATCATGGCTCTCATTTTCAACATTCTCACGACCCTCCACGAACTTTTTGTGCTATGGGAACACTCTAGCTCGTGACAGTGTCCCCTTCTTGAATTGCGCAGTCAATTTCCTCAGGATTTCAGCCGGTTTTACACCTTCCGTGGCGAAAAATTTAATGATAATGCGCTGCCCAACTGACGACGGCACCTCCTGCTCAGACATTGTCACGACGGGTACTGACAGGAACGAACGAAATCGCCCGCCTGCTTCCCCCATTCCTGACAGCCCTACCCAACACCTGACCAAGCGAGAACTCTCGCGCGTTAATATTGCACGCCCGAGATGAAAAGTCTGGTTTATATTTGATTCACCCTCGTAAAAGCCAATATCAAGAAAATTTGCCATTTTACATTATAAATTACATGAACAAATTTAATCAATTTTCTTAGAAATCTCATTTTAGATACATTAATTTATCCTTTCCCTAAAATTTTAAGCAAATGAAAAATCTTTATTGTAAACGATTTTTTCTAATTTTTAGAAGATTTTTTCTGTGCTGAATATATCTGTCAAAGAATTTTATTTCCGGGCCTAGACAAACTTACCTTTAATACATCTGTCTTTATCAGAACTTTTGTTTCCGTTCCACGAACAAAATTATTTTAGAAGTATTTTGGCTTTAAGTCTTTTACTTTGCTCATTCAGGTAAATTTGTATTTTGAAAATGTAGCATCGTATTTATAAACGACTAGCTTACATACCACAATTATTTCGTACTAAAGGAGTAAACTAAAATGGTTTCCATTCTTCTAGACCAGCATATTTACGAAAACTTACAATGGGTCTTCATTAAGTAGTCGTTAGTTGATGTATTCAACATATAGTCCCTATAATGTTATATAAATAATGAAAAATTAGAGATTACCTTAAATAAGAAATACAAAAATGCTTCGTATTCTCTTTAATGTCCCTGGAAGCTAAAGAAAATACATGAAAGCCTTAATATTTTTTAGCTATATGTGTTTTTATGAAAACCATACTTTTTATATGCACTCTTTGCAAAACCTTCCAATTTTACAAAAGTCTCTCTCTAGAATCAAGAGTCGTACTATACTTATAGCAAATATAAATATGTCAATGAGGTGACTCACATATAGAAAATGAAAATATGCTTTTGTTTATAAATGATCGTCTCATTAATCTCTTAGTCTTTGGATGATATTCGCAAAGACGTCGAAAACGATGGCGATGCTAGTTGTAGAATTTTTATGTCACAATTTTGGTGTTGGATCCTGTTTTTATTTCTTTAAATGAAATATGTTAACTACGGTGCGAAACTGACGGAAGGATAACCTTTACTTTCTGCTCTATCTTACAATTTCAAAAATACTTAACATCTCATTGTTGGAAAATTTTTCAACACGACATTAGTCACTAAAAGCAAATATTTATTTTGTTCTATTAAGTGGTGACGAATAATAAGGATTGTATTTATAAAAATTGGAAATTTATTAGCTGCAGTTTGTTAAAATTTGAAAAATAACTTGATGGTAAACAATTTAAATAAGTTATACGTGGCAACATTGGCAGTATACCATTACACCTCCACTTTTCTGATTTATAGTAAAAAATCAACTTTGTTTTCTTTTGTACCACTAGAATTCGAAAGAAACAACGAAATAGAGTGGTAGGTAAGCAATATCTACGAGGACAAGACACTCAATAGCGATTCTTTACAATATCAGGTCCCTCTATTCCAGTGATTAAAATAACAAGTGACATATATTCGGTTGAAGAATCGTAGTATTATTGGGCTTCTAACGATTGAGGGTTGTACATCATTATTAACGAATGGATACCGTCTTTGTTGAAGCTTGTGCGAATGTTACACGATGGGACAAGAGGCGTAAAAGGAAACCATCCAGCCACAAACAATTTATATAACCAAGCCCCTAACTGTCATAAATCAACCGATTCATACTAATGGCCGTAAAGAAGAAGAATATCGTTGGAATTTTAGAATTTATCTATAATTTCTTCTCTAACAAAATGGAGATAATTAATTGTATCTCTTGACATTCCATGCTTATTAAAAATATGTAGCTTTTTTATATACTTGATTTAATAATATAATTATGGGCGTGGATGCAAAATTTTCCAAACCGTCCTGGTATGTAGAAAGTAATAACAATTTATTTATACCTAACTCTGTGAGAAATTTGTTTGTTTAAAAATATATCTCAATCCATTCATTTTTATGAATTTAATAGCACTGTTTATTACAGTTAAGTACCAATAAATTAACAAAAATGTTTCAAATTAACGGTTAGCCATACAAATTCTAAATTAAGTAGAAGTGTTGAGTTACATAATATAAAAAATTGTAATTAGAATAACATTAATTCTATATATTTAGTGAAATGGTATAAGATAAAAGAAATATTGTACATAACCTCAGTTCTATTTAAAGTAAGACCTTGGGATTTCATATACTTCTTTCGGTGTAATATTTACACTTCTACAAAGGCCTGTGTCTGAAATATTTTTTATTTTGAGCGATTTGATGTTTTGACAAAAAATTCTGTACGAGATGTGATGAATAGCAGTCAAGTTATCGTGATAATTGGATCGTTCTCAAAAATCTTTTAAAATTACCCGAATACTTTTTTTACTATTGCTAAAAAGAAAAAGACAACAATAAATGAAAAAGACCTGATTCTTTTCTATCAGTTTGGATTCAGAGAAAATCACTCGACCGTTGATTAAGTCTGTAGGATCGCAGACATCACTGAAAAGTGCTTAGACAAAAGAAGTTTGCTCCCCTATCTTCCTTGATGTAGCACAGTTTTTTTGACAAAGTATGACGTGAATATTTGTTCTACAAGCTACAGATGGTTATAGATAGGATAAATGAGTGAATTCGAACTGTAATTATTTATGTATAAATTGTCATATCTCACCAAAAAATGCATCAAACTACCCAAAGCAATGCCCCCTTTTATTATTAATTGAATTTATTCAAATCGAAGTAATGGGATTACACAAAGTTCATTCCAAACTTGAGGGGCGAGTTCAGCGTTTCTTGAGCTTAAGTGGTCAGAATCGAGGATAATTCATCACTTCAAGACCAAAAGTGGAAGAAATTCATCACAACGGATAAGCCTAGACTTCGGCCGGTTAAAGTCAAAAAAGAATTTAGTACGCCAAGTTCTGCAGAAAAGAATAGTCTGCAAAAGGATTTATGGTCTGGACGGGAGCGTCTTACAGTGGCAAGAATCATATTCATTTTGTTTAATCGAATTCTAAAGTCAATTTTGAAGATGCTCTTAGGCAGAAATGATGCTTGGCGGCTCTATTCAAATAGTAACTTCATCTTCTATCAGGATTCGGCTTCGAGCCAAACATCCAAGTGGACAATGGAATGGATGAAGTTTATCACACTTGATAAGTGGATCCCTAAGAGTCCGGATGCAGATCCAATTGATTATTTCGTTTCGGGGAATCTTAAAAACGTTTTTGGAATGTCTTAAAAGGGATTTAAAAAAGCTGAAAAGGAATTGCTTCAAGAACTCATCAATAAAGCACTCTAGAGTTGACCAAAGCATTTTTATAAAATCTACAAAAACAAAGGATCTCATATCTAGTATTTTTTTGTAAATAATTATTAAAGTTTGAATTCGTCCACTTATTATATTTGTAACCCTCTGTAAATAAGTTACTGCCACACTAGTACCCTTCTAGTACTCAGAACTATTAAAATACTATCCATTAGAAAAGTATTTCAGCACCTGGTCTATTCTACACTAGTTATATCCCTAAGTTTGAGCAAAATGCAATGATGACACTGCAATACTTGCATTTTAATAAAAGAAGCAGTCAAAAAATGTCCAACGTATACTGACCAGGTTAATACTCGGACCAAAAGATGGCACATTAAGTTGAATGAATATTATTCGATGCGTGTCATCTAAACGATGCGCATATTCGTTATGTTAACTCAGCAAAGTATCTGGGTATAATTTGAAAAGGACACTCGAAGAACTTGACATTAGATATAAAAAACATATTGCTTTTTTAATCAAAACTGAAAGGCTATCGACATATAAGGAACTGTTCCCATACAAGCAGATACTGAAACCTAAGTGGACATACGGTATCCAACTTTGGGGATGCGCCAATAGAAGCATTGTAAAAGTTATACAACGATTCTAAAATAAAGTGCTAAGGAACATCGTCGATGCACCCTGGCTTTGCCAAAACAGAGACTGCTATCGAAATCTCGAAATGGATACTGTTGATAAGACCATTTTAAGAACATTCCACTATGTAAATATCGAGACTGTCCAGCTCCTTGACAATCCAGAGATAGAAGACTAATGAAAACCAAGCCTTTCAGAGTTGATGCCCTAATACAAAGCAGAGTAATGTACACGTCAATGTCAGTTATACCTAGTTCAGTAAACATTTAAGGATTCTATTGAGTGAGACCTTAGATGTAACTTTCAAGTGTAGTAAATTAAGTCAGATAAAATTATCCATTGGTCATTAATTAAACAGATTGTAATGTATAATAAATAAATTATAAAAAATTGCTTGTGTAGACGCATGTAATTAATAAAGTAAAAGCAAAAAAATTACAACCAATAATTTTTGTATTTTTAATACTTTTGAAAAAGGATTTGTGTTTTTTATAATTAAACCCACAGAAGCTTCACTTTGCTGGCGAATAAAGTATGCAAAGAGTTAATTCTGCAGATTAAAAAGCAATGGTGTAGTATTTTGTACGAAAGCAAAATTCTCTTTTCGTGTTTTTTATAGAAAAAACAATTTTATTTTGAGTAGTGACCGCCTACTTCCAATTTAAATGTAGTCCATCCACGCAACAAATGTGACGTGCTGTCGTTTAATAAAAGTAAACGCCGAAAACGCCGTTTAGAGACAACAAAAACTTCGCAGCTTTATTAAAGCTATATTGCTGTTTCAACGGCGTGCTCGCTTTTACGAAATTGTAATATTATTTACAGGGCACCGGCTCGCAGCCGTAAATTTCGCAGGGCAAAAATGCCAAAGCTACAAACAGACTGCCCATAACTTGTCTAAGTTGTATTCGATGTTAATTCACGACCAACGAGCGCTCTTTGTAATGGTTTTCCGGTTTTCAAGCATTCCAGGTTGTATATAGCAGCTCCAGCGCTTCCATATCTAACTCCGGCTATTCCGTGATGTGACAGCAAACAACTCTTAACGGCCACGTTTCTATCGTTCTCATAAATTGCGAGAGTGTTTGCCCAATTTTATTTCTGCTCTACTCACGACTGCGCGAATGGAGTGAAAACATTATCGGGAAATTTAGTAAGATAGGTCTGCGCGCTGTGCATCATAATTAAAAATACTAAATTGAAAGTTCTCTTAATGGGTACTATACTTACATTTAGTTCATATCAAAAACAACAAAATTATCCAGAATTTCATTATTACTAAAAGCTTGTTTTTATAGAGGTTCTCTATACTATTTTTAATTTTTTTTATTAGCCATTGTGCCATATCAGCAGTTTATATGCTATACATGGCAGTATTATATGAGTAACATATCAATATAATAGAATAGCAGAGTGACTACTATCATCACTTATGAAATTAAAATTAATGTTAGTAGGTGTATTTTGATTTAACGCAATAGTTTATTTTGTCCAGCTTATCTAGTCGTCATTACTATCACTGCCACTTTGTGTTAGATAAATGTCTTGTGGTAGTTTTCGTTTTAGTCTTGTGTGTATTTGTCTTTGATCTAGTTGATAGAACACTGCACCAGCACAATTCCCAATGTTTGCGTAAAAGTTTATGGTCATTTTTTCATGTACTCCGAAATCGTGTATAATCCGAGTTCTGTGTGAAGTTGTTAGTTGATTGTGGCATTCACTGAGATTCTCAGAATTTTGTTTTGTAGTACTTGGATTTTTGTATACTAGTTTTGGGTGTATTTCCCCAAATTACACAGGCGTAATGTACTAATGGTCGTATTAGTGCTTTATATAGTAACATTGTACATTCTAATTTCAATGACTATTGCCTATTGATGCGAGGATATATCTGTGCCAGTCTTGCATGACCTTTATTTAATTGTTTAAGTACACGAAACCTCCAGCTAAGTATTTTAGAGCTTCCGTGGTTTGTGTCGACATAATTGGGTTGTTGTTGACTATTATTGGCGGTGGTTCGTTGAAATGTCTGAGGGTAAAAACTTTTGCTGTACACTTGTCGTAGTTTATCGCTAGATTTCAATCTTTGAACCATCTAGTCAGTTCATTTATCCCATGTTGTAATTGCACAATTTCATCTGATAAGTTGATGTCTTTAGTTAGTAATGCAGTATTATCTGCGAATAATGCTGTCTCCACTTGTATTAGGTATATCACTGGTATAGATGTTATATAATATAGGTCCTAGGATGCTTCCTGGGGAACTCCTGCTTTGATATGCCTTGTTGATGATACAGGTGCATAAATTTTAACTGCAAAGTTCTATTGCCAAAGATAAGAGAATAAGATAGCTTTAAGTATCCTGGGATGGTAGGTATAGCTTGCATTTTAGGCCCTTAGTCGAAGGCCTGTGCCAGATTCACAAATAGTATCGTATATTGTTTATTTTCGTAGCCTATTTCTATTGTTTCCACTATACCATGTAGTTGGTGACATGTTGGGTGGCCCTTTTTAAACCCAAACTAGAGGACTGGTAGTAATTGCAGCATTTCGATTTCTTTATTTAACTTTTTATGGATTACTTTCTCAATTAATTTGGATAATGTTGTTAATAGACTAATAGGTCTGTAGCTAGAGATGAGTTTTTTCCGGGTATGGAAAAGAGAACGATTAATGCGTGTTTTTATTTGTTTGGAAAATAGCCTCTTCTTAGGCATGCATTATAGATGGTAGCTAACTATGCCAATCCTTTCTGAAAAAATTGTTTAAGAATTTTGTTAGGTATTCTGTCTTCCCCATGAGTTTTGTTTAGTGGCAGAGTTTTAATTATTTAAGGCAGTTCTATCGGTGAAGTTAATTCTATTTCATCTCCGGCTAGTGGAAGGTATGTTTCTATTATATTTACAACGCATCTTGATGATTGTTGGAGGTAAATGTATTTTTCGAGGCGGTCGGCGAATGCTTCGCATTTTTCTTTGTCCGTGTTATAAGTTGCATTACCTGAAATTGTAAGATTTTAATTGTGGTTTTCCAGTTTCGGGTCCCTTGGTTCAAAGATGCTGATGTGCTTCTGGTATGACTTGATTCTCTGTTCATCCAGTTCCCTTTTAATTCTATGTGATAGGTTATTAACCGCATTTTTGTTACAGGGTTTCTGGTGCGTTGCCACTCCCTACGCAGCTGGATTTTTTTGCTTTATTAAATTTATTATTTGGTGTAATCGAATTTTGTAGTTAGTGGCTGTTATTGCTGGTGTGTAGTTAGATATTGTTTCGTCTATCTCTTTCGATGTATTTGATATTTTTATTTAGAACTTCATGGAAAAGCTTCTAATCTATTAGTCTATTTATTAATTTTGGTTTATTAAATTTTCTAGAAAGAGCTGTTACAAAATAGATTATTACTGGACGATAGTCCGAGTTAAGTTCTGCTGGAACTTGAAATATTTGTTTTTTAAATTTTTTTTTGACTATTATGTCCATGATATCCAACTCATGGTCCAATCGATATGGGTAATGTGTCGATTTTTCTGGGGTTATTATCTGTAGAGCGTGTGCAGTTGCGATTGTGTAGTGTTGTTCCTGGTGGATTACCTGCCTTACATCCCCATATAATATTTGTAGAGTTGGGATCACTACTTAAAATTGTAGGTTTACTCCCATTGAATATCTCGCATATGTTGCTTTGAAGTAATTGTTTTTTCGATTGCCTATATACACTAATTATTTTAATATAATTATTATTTTGTGTTTTTATTTTGACAGCTACTGTTTCTAGATTGGTTACATTGATTGTCCTATTTTCGTGATAAATAATTTTTTGTTTTATGAAAATTGGTAATCCAGCGGAAGCAAATCTTGCTGCTCTATTATTGCGATAAAAGGTATTTTGATTATATCATTGATGTGTCTCCGATATACATGCTGGATCAATGTTGTATCTTGTTAGAAAGGTCGCATACTGCGTTTGCTGGGTCTTTAGTCTATTGGCATTCCAGTTCAGGATGTTTGAATAGATAATTGTTTTGTTGGAGTTATGATCCACTAAGAAGAAATGGTAAAAAAATTAGTTAACAAAAATTGGTTTATTTGATCAAGATAGGGTTGAGTTACATTTAGTATTGATGTAAGAATTTTATTAGTTATGAGTTAAGTTTTCAAAGTGTTGTTTGTAGGTTTCCATGGTTAATTTTGTTTATTTAAATGTGTGGGGTTTTTGTCAAAACGTAAGAAATTTATGAGATTATTTCTGGTGCTGGTTGTGTGTTATTAGTAGCTTGTCCTTTTCTTGTGTATGTTCTACTCTTGGAGAATTTCGAGTCCTGGAAGTGCTTGCAGATTCTAAAGTTGGGTGATTTTCTCCGCAGTTAACGCAGATAGTAGGAGTATTTCTGTCTTTATTACAGTCAATTTACATATGGTTACCCAGACACTTCACACATCTTGGTTACAAGCAGCAATAGTTTTTAGTATAGCCACAGCGTTAGCACCTATGGCACTGAGGTGTGTTGTTCAATGGTTTTCGTGGTTCCACTCTGACTAGCATGTGGTAGATGTAATCGATTTTGAAGATTTAATTTGCTTTTTCGTTGGCCGTTAGTCGTATTTCACATACCGGTATTGGTATTTTGTCTTTATTGTGCAGTCTGGTGACACTAATTATGGGAAGGTTATGTACAGAAAGTTCATCTGCTAGATTCTTTTTCTTTAAGGAGACTGGGATATTCCTAATCACTACTAAGAGTGGTCATTCATTAGGGTGTTGAAAAGAGTGGAATGCAATCTTATTTGTTAGATAATATTTTGCTAAAGCCTTGTAGTCGTCGTCTGTTGAGAGTATAATTTTTAGTGAAGTGTTACTAAGGCTGGTAGAATATTTATCCTTGACAATGCTTTGAATATCTGCAAAAACTTTTTTGTGATCAACTGGCCCGTGTAAGAATATTGGAGGGATATTCTTGTTTACTTTGTTGGTTTCCGTAGATATAACGGTGCTCTTTGACGCTGTGTTTTGCTTGTCAAATTAAGGTGTTTTAGTAGGTAATATTTGTTCTTGCACGACTGTTCAGCAACAGAAATCACGCTGCACTCTTTCAAAATTTTACAATCCCCTCTATTATAAAGTGCACATATGCAGTTCTTTACAAGCATATTTTATATATTTTTAGTTATTAAAAGACCTGGGATAATAGTCATTTTGTTCATACTATAAATATTATATTTAAAGAATATACCATATTATTATATTATATTATATTTATTTATTATCCTAAGAAGTTACAGATTATCATACAAATTATGTTACAGATGATTATATAAACGACATTACAAACCACTTTACAGCCGAGGTTACAAATGTTACTCCTCTGCCACTTTTTGATAGACCTCCGCAGTATATTTAAAAAAGATGCAAATCAAGTAATCACTCCGTAACAAATTTAAAATATGGCTATAATGAAAAAAAAATACTTCAGTTTACACTTTCCGGATTCTGGATATAAAGTCCAAGGTAAGAAAGTCACGCGCACTCCGATCCACTAGATCATAACTCTGTTATGATGGTAGTAGTTACTTTTATCATAGAGGGCATCTCATGTGAGATTGTCGCAGCCATGTTACAGAAACTGCTGTTCTTAAGGTGGTTACCCTTGCATTTGAAGAGTATCCAAGGATGCACTTTCCTTCGTTAGCTATTTCTCTTCCTTGATTTTAATATTAAGGTCTTTGTTATTAATGACGGTTACTGCCGACCCACTTATACCAAACACTAAGAGGCTACCCATAGGTCCTTCCTTTTCGGCATTGTAGAAAATGCACCAGTTTTGAACCTTTGACCAAAGATTTGCACTGCCAGCTTTACGAATTACGGTTTCTGTAACCTCAGGTTTTCCTGAAATCCGCAGAGTCGCCTTCTTCAATCTAGGCAGCCTATCCACCCGCACAACGTTTAGACAGAGTTTATTCCAGGGGAGGAAATGTTGACAACTACTTGTTTTAGCCACTCGAAAACATGTTTATCTTCACAGGTGATTCTAAGAATCGCCCCGAAATACTTTCATCTTCTAAAAAGTGGGTACGGATTGATTTCTTGCTAGGGTAAACATATGAGTGTCAAAAACTTTTAGCATCGCTGCCTGTAGAGTTTCAACTTGACCACTGGTTATTTTTCCGTATGAGTTGGCTAGTTTTACAATAGCTACCCGAAGGTGGATTTTGAAAGCTTCTTTATAGCTTCCTGTATGAGGGTATTCTTGACCTAACTGCTGTCTTTCCTTCTTTTGGGGGTTGGAGGTAGCTGGTAATCTTACCTACGAACTACCCCTCTTGCTCTTTATATCTGAATAAGAAGCTTCCTAGAATTAGCCGCTTTTAGGTCAGTTGAAGCAGCTGGCTGTCGGAAACAGTAGTAGTGTGCAAACCTTTTTCTTCCAAGAAAGTTATGTTTGTCTCCTCTTACTTTCTTGTACAGAAGTAGTGGTGACAGTAATTACTCTTTTACTGATCTCTAGCACCTGCTTGAAGGGAGTATCAGTTAGATTAGTTTGGTTGGTGCTGCAAGGCAGGCTTTCCTACGCCTCTTGTGTTCAACCCCAGAAATCCTTTCCTTTTTTTGGATTAAATGTCTTGTTGTTGTTGCTGATGCTGCTGAATTGTAGGGGTATCCAAAGACACTCCCTGTGTTTTTATAAAAACTCATGTTGCATAAGTAAACTTCGTCTCTCTAGAAGCCCATTCGCCATAGAGCCTAACAAGCGGATGTCGAACTTTGATACCAAGAGATATAGCTTCCAAGAATGCATTGCACACAATGAGTCACCAAATTGTAGAGGCCCACTGCATGCCTTATCATTCTCAAAGAGCTCACCCCACCGGTGGTCTGGCCCGATGGTGCAGCCAATTGATTAAGGTGGGTTAGTCCCGATCTCCCGTCTAGATGAAATCCAGGCCGAAATAATGTATTGCTCTACTTCAGGAAACTCACCCGCCCTAGAGGTGGCTCAATCACCAGGTTGCTTTCATCCACCGACACGGCAAAAGCACGGGGGTGAAATCTACTGGACGATCACAATCCAGTAAAGAGGGGGATGGTTTGCAGTGGAACCTTTCAGTTCACCACGCAGGTTCTCATGCCTGGGGTTTCATTACTAAAGTGACCACTAGCTATCCCGACCACCGAGAATTTATACTTTAGTTAGTAGAGTGTAGCATACGCTACATGCGATAAGTAAAATATTATGACAAACTAATCAAGGTTTTATGCAAATACTAATGCCAAATAAGAGCCAACTTGAATACTGCTTAAAAAATTGTTTTATTTGTTCTTTTAAAAACATCATTTTATAAATCAGCAAAAGTGTCAGAATTATTGACATAGAAAATCCATAAATGTCTCAAGCATTTGCACAATTGTTTAAAACAATATTTTACATCACACCAAAAGTCGTATCTAGGACTTACTCGTTTACCTAATAGCCTTTGACAGTTTGTTAAGGATCATTGCCTCTCTTCCGAGCTTTGCAACTTTTAGTGTACCCGGAGCAGATCAGTCGAATCTTTGCCTGGTCTTGCACTAACGCTAGTTTCCAACATTTTCTGATTTCGTGATTAAGTCATCCAGGTGTTAACGCCAACCGCCTTTTAAGTTATGTTTAACCATGTCTAAATAATATATTATAGGTCTTTCTTTTAGTTGCTTTCCTAGTAGGACTCTTTTAAAATATATTTCTTCTCTTTTGTATGTGACCTAATAAACTCGCCCTCCTATTTTTGATCTTGATTTGGTACACTTTGCCTCTCTCCTATTGTGTAATTATATAGAAGCCCAAAAAATGTTTCACGCTATTTTTCGTTGACAGATATTCAATACACTAATTATTCTTTGACTAGTACTTTAAACGACTTTCTTCTTATTACTTTATCATAGACATTTATCTAATCTACAAGAAGATTGTATTTTGTTTGCGACTATACTTTAATATTACTAATAGTACTCCGTAATGTGCTTTCCTATAATTTTGAAATACACTTTTTTTACTTTTTTATGCAGGGGATAAATGAATCCCTTTTTTCCTAGGGTTCTTTTGTTTTTTGTAATATTGTTTTTATTAGTTTATACATTATCCTTTCTAAATCCTCTTGTTAAATTTCAACCTGGTGCTTTATTGTTTTTAAGACTGTGTATTGCTTGCTCTAAATAACTTACAGGAAACATTGATAAATTTTCTGAAGTGAAAAAAAGCATCAAAATAAATTAGTAAAGCTACCGTCAAAAACTTGATGAGAGATACTTTAATAAAGTCAAGAAAAGTTTGGGATATATAATTTTGTAAAGAGTTTAGTGTGTAGTAGTGTACTTAAAGTGGAGTAAAGAATGCATTAACTTACTTCTTACATCATAGAAAAAACTCATTTCTTGAAAAGTGAATTCAACAGCTAAAATTTATTTAGAAATAAAATGTAACAGAAAAAAAAGTTCAACTTTTTCTAAATATTTTTATAGGCCTAAAATAATTTTTGATCATATTAAATAGTTAAAAAAATCATTAAACTATCCAAAAATATTCATATATAATGGACCAAAAAACGTATTTACTTTCTTATACAGCGTGCTTTACAAAATATTAGGAAAAAGTTTTGAAAGAAATAAAATATCAAAAAATTGTGATAGTATATACGACAATTCTATTAGCGACAATTAAATTAAAAGTAAAATGTTATTTGCTTGAAGTTGGATATTATTGGTTTTCGATTAAAATAGAAAACTTTGAGTGTCGCTTTGTATACTACTATTTGCACATGTAATTCTTGATCTGCATATGGAAAAGTTGTTAGCCTATGTCCTTACTGAAAGTTTAACAATAGAACAAGCAGAATACCTTTATCATTTCAGATACTGTAGTTTCCAAGAGTTTATTTAATCATTCAACAATTATGTTCAACTGTGACAAAATGCGAATATCTATAAAAATAAGCGCAATAAAAGCAAATTTAGTAAGTCAAACCACAAGTGAGAAGAGTGAGAAACCTCAGTAATGGTTTTTGGTACAATATTAAATATTATGCGTCTATTTGACGGCGTTAGATGATAACGAATTTAATAAATTTTATGCTGAAATGCATTTTGGTACCACATTCGTTTTAGACAGCAGATACTTAAAATGTCAGTAGTTTTTTAAGTAGGAATTATTTAATTCATTAAAACCACATAATATTGTAGTACTTATTTTGAAGGGTTATGTATTCTGTGCCAACTTTGAAAAAGTGTTAAAAACACTATTTATACCGTGTGTTTACTTTCCCATGTAACATATAAAGACGCAGTCTTAGATGTATCCTTCTGAGTGTCATTAAGGACGTACTATAATAAAATATGTTAAAAACGTTTTTATCCAAATCTTATCAATAAATTTATATTTCTTTTGTTTGAAAACTATGTCAAAAATAACAATTGTATTAAGTACAACCCATTATTATCATTAATTTATGTTAACTTTTAACAAGTTGTCGTATTTATCCGCGATACCAAACTGCAAATTTCAAAACAAATACTTCTTGATGTATTTCTTTAACTTGATCAAACAACGCAAAAAGGCAATCACCATAGATCGAAACGGGATTTTGATTCGGAAAACCTAGCGCTTGAAACGATCACGATTTAAAAATAAACTCATTTTTTATCATAAGTGAAAACGCTCTTCCAATTTTCAAGCAGTTGGCGACTCGCTTATCAGCTTGTGCTTCAACTGTTAAGTTTGTCAATTTGTCATAATCTTGTCTTGGCTTCTTGTGCACCAAGTCTGTTTGACGTAAAGCACTTAAAACAACTATATATTGGATGCCAAGTTCTGCCGGCGTATAGAAAGAGCTTGATGAAGGTTTGGTATCCATAATGGCTAGAAAGTATCTTACATCAAAAACAGATGGTTGACCGGAAAATAATTGATTTTTAAGGCTAAAGTCAACCAAATCGAAATATGTCTTACAGTTCTTTGTTTCTTACGTCTTTTATTATTAGTAACCATAAATATACGAAATGATAAGAAATGTATAAAAATAAGTTGTTTTCCAAGTTTCAATAAACTTTTTTTTACAAACTAGTATTAATGGCTTGAAGACAAAATAAATAAACTCTATAAATTTGGCAATAACTTGAAGCCCCTAGCTCAACACAGTTCATCGAAGGTACAGTGGTATGAAGAAGTTTTGGATCATTTCAAAAATAAAGAAATTTCAGCTAGCTATTTTTTATTACAAAGGTAGTTATTTACTATAAAACTTTTGATTAAATAATACAACTCAATGGAAATTTATTATACAACTCAATAAAAATTTATTGCAATTACAACTCTTGGTAACTAATTCGCATTTCTGGTTATAGAATTCCCCAGCTTCCGAAGCTTTTCCTTTGAAATATGATGCCAAGTTTATATTAGACATTTAATTGTGTTTTCTTTAAATATAATATTTGCTATCTTTTACCATACGTTTTTTATAGGACTGAAATCCAGTGATCGTGCTAGCCATTTCTTTTTGTTAATTGTTTGGTGGTTATTAATAATTCAATTAGTTTTGTCTGACAAAATGCATTATCGCCTTAAAAAATACATTTTTTATCTCCAAACAAGTCTTTTCCAATAGACAATCTATCAATCTGCAATAACCTAAAGTGTCTTGTAGTATTTATTATTTCTGATACGATATGTGGTCAACAAACTCCTTCAGAAAACATACATCAGAATAGCACAGCAACAGTTGAATATTTAAGATGGGTGTTTTTAAGGAATTTTTTTACATACTATTCGTTACTAAATAGTAGCTTCTACCACTGCTCTATGTACGATTTCTATATTCTTTAATCCACTGAAAACGAAAATGTTTTTATTTTTCACAAACAATTGGCTTCTTTCGTAACCTACATCTTCTTAACACACAAGTAAGTAACTAAATTGCATGTATACACATTAACGTTGGTAGCTTTGAAATATAATTCAGTTAATTAAGACTGCAAGTCAACCAAATTTCAATCTCAAACAAAAAGTTTTTCTTCCACTACTTTTTCAGAAAGTAATTAGCAGAGACATCACTGGTGTAGCAATAACTAGCAAAGAATAATTAAAAAAGATAAACAACTAAAAACATTCACAGAGGCGACGCAGAACTTTTTAATGCTACTATGTATGCTTTAAAGTATTAACAACAATGTAAAGTATTGACTGAACGTAATTTTATTAAAAACATAAAAATAAAAAACTTGCGATAACATACAGAAGTTAGGAAAGATATTGAAGAATTAAGTCAGAAAGCGCAAAAGAAATAGTAGAGCTGCAAGTTCGAGAAATAGATCGAGTGATTAAGTACAAAATCTGATTACAACAGGATTGTGTTGTAGACAGACTAGCTTTATTTTGAATATGCGACTGTTTGAGCGACAGGGACTTTTGTCTTTTAGTTATGTTGTTCCGTAGTAAGTCGTTCGTATCACTAAAAAAATTGAAAACCATTTCGATTTACTCTTTTGTATCATATTTATTTCAATTTTTGATTATTTAAAAATTGTTTTGGATATACACTTATTTATTTTTATTAAATATTCAGCTGAAACCTACCACCATGTGCGCTTATTCCGCTGTTATTCTATTTAGTAGTACCGTTTTAAAAATTATTAGGGACAACGAATTATGTACAATCAGCAATAACCTGTTTATTGTACACTAATCTAAAATAAGTCAAGTATTATAAAAAATATGCGTCTTTAATTTTTGTTAAAGTCCAAACATTATTTATAGTAATTAAATATATGCTAAAACAATTATTTACGTACATCGTAAACCGCAAAAATTGTTTTGAATGTACAGTTTTCTGAAAAAGTATTGCCCCTCAATCCAAATTATTCAAATATTGATGACCTGTTTCTACCTGGCAATTATCTTTTGATAAGACAGGTTATTGCCGATCAAAGTGCTACGATTCGTAAGAAGCTTTGATCGAATTTTGCCAATGTTCAGGTCTTTTATTTGTACAGTTGTGTATTATTAAAAATAATTTTATATTAAATATTTTATTTACAAAAATTTAAACGATTTGAAAATCTTATCCAATGCATGAATAGTAGTTTCACCAATTTAAAACAACTTTAAAATTATTTAATTCCTTATATTTCAGCCCCAGTGCTTTAGATTTTTCGCAGTTCACTTGAATCTAAGTTCATTACGCGTTAAGCAAACGTCGATGTCTTCTGTCTACTAAATTATTTAAAAAAAAAAATTGTTAAATCAAGTAATATAATGTATTCTACCTCAGAAAGTGCAACGACTTACAGTATGAGACAAATGAACACTTTAACATCAGATTAGCAATGCTACCACGCTAAACCTCAGAGCCTTCAATTACCATTAATCTACACAAAATAGGAAGACTTGAGTTATGCCTCAACTACAATCTCTACTAAACAATTAGAAATCAATTATTTTTGCAAATAATAGAACAATTTTTTAGGCGATTTTAAGTTACTGTTACAGTTTCTTTGGACTTTCAATCTAATCAAAATAAATGTAAATCTACTAAAAGGTGTATTTAAAAAATTAATTATAGTTACAGAGTTTTAAAACCAATTGCCTTGTTAAAAACAAACAGAAATCCTAAAAGGCAATATACAAAATCAATTGATTAAAATTGTTTTCACTCTTCCAATTTTTCTTTAATGTAGTTCTGTGTCATGCTTAGCTTGATTTCTAAATTTTACATGTTTGACAAGTCCTTGGACGTATCAATTTTATAAACAAAATGTGAGATAAAATGTTACGCTTTTATCTCAAAATTTATTTTACTTTTTGGTTACAAAAATTATAACGTATTTTGGGAAATCTTGATTTAATATGAATAGTAGTTTCACATTTAAAACACAACTTTAGCGTCTAGTTTTGTGTATTCCTTTATTATACTCTTTATATGCTTCTAATCTTTTCGAGATATCACGAACCTCCTAAGTTGTGTTGACCTAAGCTCAAACGTACCGATGTTTCTTCTTGGGTTACTAATGTTATTTAAATAAAGACCAATTATTTTTAACATCAATTAAATATAATGTATTCTAGCCGTACGAGTAACTTAGACGTCACTTACGAGTATGTAACAAACCAACCACAACTTTAACATCAGCAATTAACACAAGCTAATTAGTAAACCATCCACTTCCATTTAACCCAGCTTCTACATCAAACTAGCCCTTATTCATTCCTAACATCCCAATCTCTAACTAAAACAATAACATGGAAACTCAATTATTTTTTCGCCAAGTAATGAACAACCAAATGGCGATTAAAGTATGTAAGAAGTAATTTAAAGTAACAACCATCCCTCTCAATCTATCAAGAAAAATAAATCATGAACCAAATCAGCAGAAGATATGCAATTAGCTCACCGAGAGATTTAAATCTGTAAAAAAAGACTATTTTTAGATAATCCTAATAAGGCAATATACAATCAAATACGAATTGTTTGTAACGATACAACACCGAAAGTCTCACAACTTCTATATAAATGCACACATGTTTATAGTGACGGCTTAGCAAAGTTAAAAATGATTTATTATATCAAACACTTAAAAGAGTTAAAGATAATCTACCACACATATCATGAATAAAGAACAATCGTCTGAAGTAGTAATCGGGCATCTTCATCTCGCCATATCAATTTAGGACATAAAATGTGATTTAGAACAACCAGGCCATAAAGTTTACATTATAATGAACAAAAGACACGCATCAAGTGAGGGGATCGCCTCCATTATTCAAGGTTAATTGATGACTCGATACAAGCAACCAAACTGTTTATAAAATAAAAAATTTTTATAACCGTAAAATAAGACTAGAATGCATTCTACCAATACTCATATATGAATCGGAAACCGTAATGAAAAAATTGAAAGTTACTCAAAGACTACAGTTAAGAACGTGAAATGGCAATGGGCAGGTTATCTTATGCGTCGAGAAGACAATAGGTGGAACAAAAAGGTAACAGAATGGAGACTAAAGAAGGAAGAAGGGAACTAGAAAGAGTGAAAACCAGCTAGAGAGAATAAGCTCGCAGGAGCACAATGAATGGGAGCGACGGCGGATCGAATGGCACTGCGCCAGCTGAGGGAGGCGTACGTCCGGAGATGGAATATTTAAACGCTGGTGTTGATGAAAATAAAAATTAAAGCTCTACATCAAAGACAGCATTAAAACTACGGACATTCTAGAGCACACGATACAAAAACTTGTACAAATCAAAAAGTACTCTCGTCGCGTGCACTTTATGCTTTTTATACAAAAGTTTAATAAATACAAAAAATAGATCAACAACAAAAGTACGTGGAGCCACCTATTTATTTCAGCTACGACTAATTATCACCTTTCCTTTAAATTTTCCAAATTATATCAACATTCCATTACAAAACCATAATTAATATGCATTCAAGGGATCCAAGCATGTTCTATATCAAACAACAAACGAATTTAGCAGAAAAATTAACCACCTTTTCCCCCAAGTGTAAAAATTTATATCCAGTTAGTTAATCAAAATAATACTCTTGAATTTGCTGACTAACTCCATAACGGGGTTGTGTAAGTCGATCAAACACTGATATCATCCAGTGCTTCCAATCAAAAACCATCCATACTATGGCAGTCGCTCCTTAGTATGTATTTAACCAAACTCTCCATACGAACCTTGATATCCCTTACGTAACTGAGATAATCAACCAATATGCTGCAAAGCATAAAATTATATTGGAACTTCACCCCAACGAACTTGTGACACCTCTTATAGAAGACCCCCCTCTTAGACGCCTTAAGAAGAAGTGGCCAATCAGTCGCAGATCAATAACGGAATGACTCCATTGGGAGCCCCTCTACTCGTGCCTAATATAACATACTATAAGCTCATAGAATGTATATTATTCTAATTGCTTCTTAAAATTTGTGGATTAAAAAAAATTATTGTCTCTCAAAGCACATTTACTTAATACTTCTCTGTACAACAGACTGTAAATAGTTGTGGACATTAAAAACATTTCTAATTGATTTCCAAATCCTGCACTAATACCTTGATCTGTATAATTTTTGTATGTTTATTATTTTAGGATTTCGACAATAGCGTTTGTGTTTGTTGATTTTCGTTATTTGTTAGGTGTTGAAACATTTCACTTCTATTTGGCCATGCTTTTCTTTGCAGACTCTGCCATTAATTTTCATTGCATCGTTTTTGTCTGAATAAACCTCATAAAAGGTAAAGTGCCAGCAAAACACAAAATATTAATTATATTTCTTACTCCTTTTAAATTAAAAGTTATCGCATGACAACCTGCATCAGCTGTAAGTGAATATGAAATGAAAATTAACAATTTTAGATGAAGCGCGCATTTTCGGGTGCACGAGCTTCATTTAAATTAATATTAAAAAGTTCGGAAGCGTTTTATCTTCTAACCAATCAATCAAAACGTTTCAAACTTCTCGAAACTTCCAAACTTAAACACTTCCCTTAGGTGGAAGTTTATAACACCCTCCAGCAGAATTGGGCTTAATAATGCTCGCTGCATTTTATCCACTTCAGCAACCAATAATATACTAAAAGTAATTTCGCTATCTTCTCATTGCCAATTGGAAGTTTCGCTGCCACCGGCATGCTTGAAACAAAGCGAAACTTTTTAGTTATTGTGGTTCTCAACTATCTGTAGTGTAATTAAAGTAAAAGTTTGTCTACAGTACTCATACTTTTATCCACGTGAGTGCTCTTTAGCTTCGAAAATTTAGGAAAGACTTGTAATAATAATATATAATATATAATAAGTCTTGTTAACATTTACTTTAAAATATCTTTTATAGCATTGAAACTCTAACCAGAATTTAGTGCAATAATGCAAAGACATTTTAACGATATTATTTTTGGCAATGAAATTTATAGAAAACTATTGTCGACTCAAAATCATTTTCAAAGATAATAAATATGTGTTCTAGTGTTTCAAGCTCGTTTAATTCTTATCAAAAATAATTTTAATACAGTAATCATCACACGTCTTTAATAATTATCAAAATCAAGCAGAATTCTAATATTATTTTCAGAAGCTAAATTAAAGTCGAGATTAAGCTGAAAGCTTTACGTAAACTACTTAAAGATTTATGTGCACTTACATACGTGCGTAAGTCCTAGTGTCAGTGAATGATCGACTGAACATCGCCTAGCCCAAACCATTTACATTTGGGTATCTTGTACAAAATGAAAATGCACCTAAAAGGGGGCGAAGAAACTGCTTTTATAAACGATTGACCGCTTGACGTTGCAGTTTGGCATGTAGACTCTTTTAAAATGTATTGAACTTATTTATATTGTGAGAGATTTAAACTTTAAATTACAATTTATCTTTTAAATTTTGATCTTCGCGACCGAAAAGCTCGATGCGTTAATGTTTGGAATTTTAACTTTTTTAAATATTGGGAGAACAAGATTACTTGGACTATCAAAGTTGATTCTCTAATATGGGAAAATGGGCATGCAGTACTAAAATTCAGAAACACTTGGCATAATTGAATTTGATAGAAAATGAGCTTTTTATTTAGAGTGGAAGAATATAAAATTGGGGAAATATAGTGTGCCAAATATTACTGAACAGGAAATGGAACAGTATATTTGGTTTTTTGTTTAAACAATCATCATTTGAATCATCTCCTAATAAGATAAAATAGGGATAAGGTATTTCAACCTAAAAGCTCAAGATATGTGGTACATTGCTCTATATGCACATTTTAGCTGTATCTGGCCAGCAATTTTAAAGTGGATGAGGTGAGTATGGAGTAAGAAAATACTCTTAACCGTATAAAAACTAAAAATTTTAGCATACGGCGCATTACTAGACTAAAAATTAAATAACTTTTTTTAAAACAAAATACATTTCCAAATAAGGAAAAATCGGAGTGAGATATTAAAAAGCACATACATAAAGCAACAGACACATAGTTTTATAGGGAATTTACAATTTGTGAGATAAATTGCTGTAAGCCATTTCAAAATTCCATGTTTTTGTACGATTATGGGATGAATCAAAGTTAGCAGGAGCCGGACGTTTAATAAGAACGACCAATCCTTCCACAATGGAAGGAAGTACATGTGACATTATTCGCGCCAATCTCAAAATTACCTTTTATTTTGAATTTTTAAATTAGGACCGGCTGTATTTTGGTTCCCTCTTGTACATATTTGGAATTTGTGGTATCGGCCGAATTTATCCGAGCATGCGTTCCGCTATATAAGTCGCGATCTGGACCGCGGGCCGGTCACTTGCCACTTCGCCTTTTGTTGGCACTACGCCTTTGCCTTTGTTCGTTCGCAGGCGTCGTGCTTTGAATTCAGTTTGTGACAAAAATGTTCCGTAAGACGAGATCATTTTTAACCGAGCGTTCGCCGGCGGCTTTAATTGGCAGCAGAAATTTTAATTTTCTGGGAGGCTAATTTTCGGGGTTGAAATTTTGCCGGTAAAAAACTCGGTCCATTTTCTTTGACCTGGCTCGACGAACGAATCTTTTACCAGGAAAGACGCTACCGTTTCGGCTCCGCTGTGAAGATTGGGATAACTTGTCCTAGTTTTTATCCATACCCATATATCCTTTTTCTGGAAGCCCCAGGACCAACAGCAGGGAACCGATATCTGCGGAAAAGCTGTTTCCACAGGTTAGTGTTTTAGCTTTAGATTTGTTTTCAAATTCCTTTATTCAAAATTTAAAATTGCCTATACAGTCCATTGATCCGGCCACACCAGACAAAATTGTGGGAGAGAAAGAAAAAAACAGAGAAAAATCTGGAGGTATAAAAAATAGAGAAAATAAAGAAACCAAAATAAGATGACATATCAGGTTTTTATAAGAAATATTTAAAAGAACTGTTTATAGCGTCACATAAGATTATAAATAAAAGCATCCTCAGTGGTCTTACTCAAATGCAGTAAATTTGAGCTTACATTAACTACTGCTTTAATTTAGTTGATTTATGTTGTATAATCTTTGAATCAGTTTTACTAGGATTAGGACTTTGATCAAAGTTTGATCTGTGTATAAATAGCCAAGACTGACGGGGATCAGCCACCAAATTTTCAGGAACAAGCGATCTTGCAATCGGTAAATATTTAAAAAAAAACATTTTACTAGTAATGAGTATCAACTCACTCAGAACAGAAAAATAAAGAAATAACTTATAAGAGCAATTAAAGACATATTTAGGAACGACGAGAACAATGTTATCATAAATAAGTTTCTAGACTGACAATGTCACTTAAGAGGTGCCATATTATTCTACAACGTAATCTCCAAAAAACGTCAACACATTTGGTTCAACGTTACCTCAGCTTCTCAATTCCATCTCTAAAAATGACTTAAGATAGTTACTATAATAATTTAAAGAATCAATTATTTCTCCATTTGGGTAAAACTTTTTCCACTACATAATTTGTTTATTTTTTAAATAAATGTAAATATGAGCTCGACAATTCAGGCGGATATAGTAAATACTAAATAAGTTTTACCTAAATTTCTTCTTGCAGCTTATCCAAAATAATATATAATATCTAGTAATTGTTTTCTTGTTACGAATTACATGCACTTTGCTTTTTCAATTTATTTACAAAATGTAAAAGTTGAACAAGTACATCATTTTTCTATATAGTCTCCCCCCATTTCTATGCACTTTGTTCAAAATTCAACAAATTTGCGTATCCCCCCCAAGAAGGTTTTCGATTGGTCGTCCAACCAATTGTGCATCGCTTTTCGTACTTCCTCGTCCGTAGAAAATCCACAACTTGTTTGAAATTTAGATTATTCTGAAGGACCTGCGTTTTATCTCCTGACCTTTCTGCTCAAAAATTCTTCGCCTTCATTGTTGTAGCAGTCGAGTAAGTATTGCCAGACCTCAACACGTTTGCGTTTATGCTCTGCGGTAAGCTCCCTTGGCATCCGTTTCGAACATAATTTGTTTAAGCTAAACTCTTCGCCATATTATCAATAATGACTCGCCGGTTGACGGGTACTATTTTTCAGCAGTGGTGCAAGTTGACGGGCATCCTGTTCTCTTTTCGTGCATTACGCTCGCCTAACTATTTTTGAACATCTCGTTCTACGCATGCACACTTCTGCATGGTAGAAAACCTTTTCTGTATTATGCTGTAAGCCTCTCAGCTTTCGGCACTTCTTCCGACCAGAGAAATTTAATCACCGCTCTCTGTTCCTCCTTAGTGCACCTTGCTACCAAAGCAGCCATGTTTATACTAAAACAGAAGCAAGAACAATGATCATATCAAGTTTGATAACGTGACTCTAAGTATGCATACATAGAGTGCAGTGTAACAAACCTAAAGATGTGTTATAAAAAGAGTGCAGATAACTTTTGACTTTCCTATATAATTCGAAAATCTTTCAGGACTAACACCTTTCCAGCTAATTGAAGAGATATTGCTTTTTGGTATTTATTTATTGCGTTTATTGCTTGCCTTTTAGTTGCAGGCCTGTTATGATTAATATAGATATCAATCGTAGTTACAAATTATCTCTTCAAAAAAGTATGTAAAATAAGTACAGCTAATTTATGAGAAATACCTACAGCTTTTTTTTTTAAATCATTAACGCCCGTATTTTTATAACTGAAAACGCACAAGATTGTTTGGTTTGAATACTTCTTAATAACAATAGATTTGATATCAACAAGCAATTAACACGAAAGGGTTTCTCACACAGTAACATTAAAATATTTGATTCTGGAGGTATTTCAATACGTGTAGCGATAGAGATGCAAAATGAAATTGCGAACGTTAAGAGTAAAAGAAAAACAATAAACGAGAACATGCCATTTGTTTCTTCATCGTACTTTTAATTTAGATTTGGTTTTGACAACTATTCTTTTTGTAACAAAATAGCTTTTATAATATTTGCTTGGTTTAAATCATTACTTTATTCTTCACAAATAACCCAGATTTTAGTCTTGGTTATAATTATTGTAAAACATACGTACCATGATATTTTAATTTTGTTATTTTGAACCAAATATGAAACAAATGGCATGTTCTTGTTTATTCGATAGCCCGATCTGAAAAATGCATATTGGGACAAACCAATGCATACTGGTGATGCGAACTTTTTGAAAGGAAAAGTTTTTTTAACTTGTGCATCTTAATAAGTGCTCTATCAAATTCACTGGTGAAAAGTTTTTCTTTCTATTTATGACACGTGTGGTTGCTTCGTAAGATGAAGTACCTCTAAAATAAATTTAAAAAATAATAAGATAGTATAGAGTTATACAAGTATTTATACAAGTATGATACGAACTGAAAAGTAACGAAAAAAAACACATTAAAGAAATAAAACTATTGGAGTCACTTACAACAAATGGAAAAAGAAAACATCAGTAAAATAAAAGTTTTTACTATTAAAGAATTAAATATTCTAACTAAATTGTATATAAAATATTCAGTATAAATCAAATATAAACACTAATTTCTTTTTTATTCTTTGAATAGCAAATGGAGAAAGATGTGGATTTAAGCGTTGTAGATAAGGATCTCTGGGGGACATTTCTTCTATAGGATACAGGCACTATTATTGCTTAGTCAGCATCACAATGTCAGAGTAAGAGGTACCCTCGTCTGTTGCGTTCTTGAAAGAGGGAGTAAATCTTCAGAATTGTTGTAACGGCTTAAGGCAAAGCTCAGGGATAATCCACTTAAGAATACTCAAGTGTATGTGGGATACAAACAGTTCTTGATAAAACGAAAAATAGAAGCAGACTCGATGAAGGAAAAATTCAGCTTCAAAGCGCACCTAGCGTCAGTTGCGTACGATCTTCCGTGCAGTTCGTATCGTCGTTTTAATGGACCCTTGTCTAAAGACTTGGTCGAAGGTTAAAAATGCGACGTTCTAGCGAACAGCCATTAAATTCTGTGTGGGATTCGAATGATTAGAGACTACGTAGAAATTGATAAACAACATCATTACTGAGGATTTGCAGCTGATAAAATTTGTAGTCAACAGCTACCTGGCCTCGAACGCCATTGGAACACTTCCCCAGCCCCTTTACAGTCCTGATCTGGCCCTGACGGACTTTTTCCTGTTTCGTGGAGTGAAGAGAGCCCTTAAAGGACACCGGCATGGAACCGTAGTAGAGGTCCAATTTTCCAAGGGCATTCCGGAAAAGGACTTACAAGCGTGGGAAACTCGTTGGCAGAAGTATGTCAACGCCCAAGGGTATTTTGATGAATGTTAAGGGGAGTAACACTGTAAATATTGAAAGTCGACGCGTTTCTTATCTTTGTAATTAAAAACAAATGGGTTGATCAATCCTTATAAAACTTGGTACGTTTATTGTATGAAGTTAATACAATACACTAAAATTTTTTATTTTCTTGGCCGCCTTGTTTTTACAGTGGCTGGTCCAAAATGGCGTTGACAGCTTTGCGGCAAAATGAGACGTCTAAAATCAAAGACTAAAAAATTCTTTAAATATATTACGTGACGTAGGAAATTGGAAAATTTTGATTAGAAAAAAATGGCGACTATTTGAAAAAATTTCGCGTAAATTTTTGTAGTAAATTGTTTATATAAAAAAATATGGCACTTATCAAAAAACGGCTACTACACGTTTTCTGAACAGAATCCATTTTGAATCAGGTCTATACAATAAAAACTGTGAGCGCTATGCTGTCAACGCGGTCAAAAAACGTGATTTCGAGAAAAACGCGTTTTAAGTTTCGGAAGGGGAAGATCGACCTCTTAGTCTATTATCCCTGGGCCGTATAGAGGCTCTTTTTCGGCGAAAGGTTGCCGGGAAGCTTACAGGGCTTGAAGACCTTCATGCGTGCTGGCATGTGCTTTATAACTGATGGAACATGCGCGTGCAGCTCAAACCTCAAGAGCGCTAGAATAACTCGTCAACGTTTGGCGCTCATTTTGAATATTTCTAGTGCGAATTTTTGCTTGAGAACAAAGATACATGTTCTTTGGCTGCAAAACTTTTGGTTTAGGTAAAACAAAAAATCAATTTTTGAAAAATTTAGTGTTACTCCCCTTAATTATTTGAATCGATATCTTCAATATATTTTCCGAGTTTGATCTCGTTACTTTTTATACAACTCTGTAGTTGATAATAAAAGTAACTATCGTTAACCAAAGACCAGCGTGATTGAGAAGAATATCCGCTGATTAACAATTGCTGAAATTGCTTCTGAAGGGCTTATACACAGTTAGAAGGCCGAAGAAAAAGCGATTTTTCTAAAATTTGTTTTGGACAGGCATTTTAATTTAGTAATTTGAAATGTTATATGCATATAACAGGCATTTTATACTATATTGTCATATTTTTTATTTGTAAAAATAATGATTTTCAAGGTCACAGCAGACGATCTCCGGAACCACCTTGAAAAAAAGATGTTTTGCGGTGTACACGATATCTCGTGACTGGGTCATCTGAAATCAAAGAACAAAAAATATTTCGTTAACTTATGAAATTATCTATAAACTATATGAAGTAATAAGCAACATATAAATTTTTCTCGAAATGGCGGCTTCTCAAAAAAATTTCGATTTATAAAGAAAATTTTGGCCTTAAATTGTTTATAAAATGAAAACTATTTATTGGATTCGCAAATTCTTAGACTAATTTTTAAAAAATATATTCCAAAAGATTGTGGTAAAATTTGAGATCGATCGGTTCAGCCGTTCTTGAGATATCGTGTACACCGACTTTAAAAACATAGTTTTGAGAAAAACGCGTTTAAAGTTTCAAAACCATTTTCAAGTGCGGCCCTGCCTTTACCTGTGCTAACACAGGTAGCTGCTAGTTCAGGCTCGGACTAAAAATAAAGTTAAATCTTTAGACAGTTCCTATTTTACTTTTAATGCGTAAAGCGTACTCGGTTCGCTCAACGTAAGAAAGTGTTAAAGTGTACTCGCTTATCGGACGCGACAAATACGGGCCGCTGGCCTGCGTACCTATTTTTACAAGGACACTTAACAAAATAAGTTTATTAAATTAAACAAAATCTTCATTAATAGCTTAGCATGTATCGATCCCAAATTCAGTCAAATCAAATACCGGGAGTCATCCTAAATACACCTAATTTTTAAAATCCATTATCCTTTCAACAAACAGGTGCACCATATGGTTATCCGTAATTTCAGCCAGCAAATACAACCATTCATAATCAATTCACTAATCAATTGTGTACCCGGCAAAGCCCGTACACAGCAAAATTAAATTCTCAGCTATCGAATACCTCACCTAGTTCTCAAAATCCTGTCGACACCCTAAACGCAGTAAGTGACGATGAAATGAACGATAGCTCAAACAAAACCAACAAATATGACTGGCAATCATTCAAAAAACGTAAAATTAGCCATAAAGTAACAGGACAACATCCAGCTTTAACTCAAACAACTGTCCGAAATGTATTCCAACCGCTTGAGAAAGATGTCAAAAATGCCACAACCAGCCAGATCACCACCACTGAACCAGCTACACCTAAACCACTACCGATATTCATATATGGAGTTAAAAACTACCAGAACATGATTAATAACCTTGCGAAAATGAAACATATAACATAAAAGCCTTAGCTAATGATACAGTAAAAATCAATGCTCACAGAATTGATAAACATATCACATAAAAGCCTTAGCTAATGATACAGTAAAAATCAATGCTCACAGAATTGATACCTACAGAAAACTAGTAAAGCACTTGCGAGAGGAACAGATTATCCACCACACCTACCAAGCGAAAGAAGGTCGTGCTTACATAATAGTGATTAGAAACTTACATCACTCTGTGCCAGCTAATTAATCAAAGATAAGCTATCTAAAGCAGGACATACAAAAACATAATGAACGTGAAACACAGAATTATAAAAAACCCCCTTATTCTTTATCGATCTTGGACCCAAAACTAATAATAAAGCAATATTTACTTACAATACATTACAACACTAAATAACCGTAGAAGCACCAAGAAAAAACGCGACATAGTCCAATGCATGCGATGTCAAGAGTATGGACACTCTAAAGCATTCTGTAATAGACCACATAATTGCGTGAAATTGGGAACCAACACGATTCGAATGATTAGAGACTACGTAGAAATTGATAAACAACATCATTACTGAGGATTTGCAGCTGATAAAATTTGTAGTCAACAGCTACCTGGCCTCGAACGCCATTGGAACACTTCCCCAGCCCTTTACAGTCCTGATCTGGCCCTGACGGACTTTTTCCTGTTTCGTGGAGTGAAGAGAGCCCTTAAAGGACACCGGCATGGAACCGTAGTAGAGGTCCAATTTTCCAAGGGCATTCCGGAAAAGGACTTACAAGCGTGGGAAACTCGTTGGCAGAAGTATGTCAACGCCCAAGGGTATTTTGATGAATGTTAAGGGGAGTAACACTGTAAATATTGAAAGTCGACGCGTTTCTTATCTTTGTAATTAAAAACAAATGGGTTGATCAATCCTTATAAAACTTGGTACGTTTATTGTATGAAGTTAATACAATACACTAAAAATTTTTTTATTTTCTTGGCCGCCTTGTTTTTTACAGTGGCTGGTCCAAAATGGCGTTGACAGCTTTGCGGCAAAATGAGACGTCTAAAATCAAAGACTAAAAAAATTCTTTAAATATATTACGTGACGTAGGGAAATTTGAAAATTTTTATTAGAAAAAAATGGCTACCATTTGAAAACATTTCGCGTAAATTTTTGTAGTAAATTGTTTATATAAAAAAATATGGCACTTACCAAAAAACGGCTACTATACGTTTTCTGAACAGAATCCATTTTGAACCAGGTCGATAAAACAAAAACTGTGGGCGCTATGCTGTCAACGCGGTCAAAAAACGTGATTTCGAGAAAAAAGCGTTTTATGTTTCGGAAGGGGAAAATCGACCTCTTAGTCTGCTATCCCTGGGCCGTATAGAGGCTCTTTTTCGGCGAAAGGTTACCGGGAAGCTTGCAGGGCTTGAAGACCTTCATGCGTGCTGACATGTGCTTTATAACTGATGGAACATGCGCGTGCAGCGCTCCAAACCTCCAAGAGCGCTAGAATAACTCGTCAACGTTTGGCGCTCATTTTGAATATTTCTAGTGCGAATTTTTGCTTGAGAACAAAGATACATGTTCTTTGGCTGCAAAACTTTTGGTTTAGGTAAAACAAAAAAAAATCAATTTTTTGAAAAATTTAGTGTTACTCCCCCTTAATTATTTGAATCGATATCTTCAATATATTTTTCCCGAGTTTGATCTCGTTACTTTTTATACAACTCTGTAGTTGATAATAAAAGTAACTATCGTTAACCAAAGACCAGCGTGATTGAGAAGAATATCCGCTGATTAACAATTGCTGAAATTGCTTCTGAAGGGCTTATACACAGTTAGAAGGCCGAAGAAAAAGCGATTTTTCTAAAATTTGTTTTGGACAGGCATTTTAATTTAGTAATTTGAAATGTTATATGCATATAACAGGCATTTTATACTATATTGTCATATTTTTTATTTGTAAAAATAATGATTTTCAAGGTCACAGCAGACGATCTCCGGAACCACCTTGAAAAAAGATGTTTTGCGGTGTACACGATATCTCGTGACTGGGTCATCTGAAATCAAAAAACAAAAAATATTTCGTTAACTTATGAAATTATCTATAAACTATATGAAGTAATAAGCAAAATATAAATTTTACTCGAAATGGCGGCTTCTCAAAAAAATTTCGATTTATAAAGAAAATTTTGGCCTTAAATTGTTTATAAAATGAAAACTATTGGATTCGCAAATTCTTAGACTAATTTTTAAAAAATATATTCCAAAAGATTGTGGTAAAATTTGAGATCGATCGGTTCAGCAGTTCTTGAGATATCGTGTACACCGACTTCAAAAACATAGTTTTGAGAAAACGCGTTTAAAGTTTCATAACCATTTTCAAGTACGGCGCTGCCTTTACCTGTGCCAACACAGGTAGCTGCTAGTTGAGGCTCGGGCTAAAAATAAAGTTAAATCTTTAGACAGTTCCCATTTTACTTTCAATGCGTAAAGATGTACTCGGTTCGCTCAACGTAAGAAAGTGTTAAAATGTACTCGCTTATCAGGCGCGACAAATACGAGGCCGCTGGCCTGCCTATCTATTTTTAAAAGGACACTTAACAAAATCAGTTTATTAAATTAAGCAAAATCTTCATTAATGGCTTAGCATGTATGCATTCCAAATTCAGTCAAATCAAATACCGGGAGTCATCCTAAATACACCTAATTTTCAAAATCCAGTATTCTTTCGACGAACAGGTGAACCATATGGTTATCCGTAATTTCAGCCAGCAAATGCAACTACTCATAATCAATTCACTAATCAATTCTGTACCCGGCAAAGCCCGTACACAGCAAATTTAAATTCTCGGCTACCGAATAGTTCTCAAAATCCTGTCGACACCCTAAACGCAGTAAGTGACGATGAAATGAACGATAGCTCAAACAAAACCAACAAATATGACTGGCAATCAGCCAAAAAACGTAAAATTAGTCATAAAGTAACAGAACAACACCCAGCTTTAACTCAAACAACTGTTCGAAATATATTCCAACCGCTTGAGAAAGATGTCGAAAATGCCACAACCAGCCAGAACACCACCACTGAACCAGCTACACCTAAGCTACTACCGATATCCATATATGGAGTTAAAAACTACCAGAACATGATTAATAATCTTGCGAAAATGAAACATATCACACAAAAGCCTTAGCTAATGATACAGTAAAAATCAATGCTCACAGAATTGATACCTACAGAAAACTAGTAAAGCACTTGCGAGAGGAACAGATTATACACCACACCTACCAAGCGAAAGAAGATCGTGCTTACAGAATAGTGATTAGAAACTTACATCACTCTGTGCCAGCTAATTAATCAAAGATAAGCTATCTAAAGCAGGACATACAGTACGAATCATAATGAACGTGAAACACAGAATTAGTAAAAAACCACTTTCCTTATTCTTTATCGATCTTGGACCCGAAACTAATAATAAAGCAATATTTAACTTACAATACATATACAACACTCAAATAACCGTAGCAGCACCAAGAAAAAAACCCGACATAGTCCAATGCATGCGATGTCAAGAGTATGGACACTCTAAAGCATTCTGTAATAGACCACATAATTGCGTGAAATGTGGGAACCAACACGATTCAAATTCATGCTGGAAAACTAGAGACACTTCAGCGAAATGTGCTCTATGTGCAGGCGAGCACCCTGCAAACTATAAGGGCTGTAGAGTCTACAAAGATTTAATTGCCCAAAGAAATGGCGCCAAACGTCTCCCAGCTAACTCTACACAAACCAATAACCACACACCACAGCCAACTAACTTCAACCCGGCTAATACACAGATGTTAAAAAACTAAAATCTAACCTACGCTCAAGCTGTACTAAACAATAACAACAATATGACACCTGCCCAACACACAACAAAGCTAGAGGACCAATTAAAACTATTTCTAAATGAATTCAAAAACATGTTCGCGCATGATTCTAAACTTGCTTACCACAGTCATCAACAAACTAAATCCATAATGGCTAAAACACTCCGAATCGCAACGTGGAATGCCAATGGGTTCCTCAATCATAAAAAAGAGATAATAACATTCCTTCATCTAAAAAAATAGATATTCTTTTAGTATCTGAAACCCACTTCACTGATCGAACCGTTTTCCTTATATCATAGTATTCAATTTACAATTGCATCTACCCTGATGGTACAGCGCATGGCGGATCAACAATTATAATCAGAGATTCTATAACCCAACATGAATTGGTCAGATACCAAACTAATGAGATCCAAGCTACCAACCTCCTGGTAAGCACTGAAAAGTGGAACTTCTGAAGAATATAAAAATTTCTTGAAACTTTGGGTAATCGTTTTATCGTAGAGGGCGACTGGAATGCCAAACACACCCACTGGGGTCCTAGACTTATTACCACCAAAGGACGTAACCTTCTACATGCTATTACTGACAATAACTAAGAGAACTGCCGGATCTTCTAAATTTCTTTATAACTAGAGGCATACCAACGCAAAACTGCCTAGTGGACTCAAATCATGACCTGTCATCAGACCACCACACACCAGTTATTCTCAGTATGTGCACCGCAGTCATAAATAAACCTACACACCCAAGGCTGACTACGAGATACGCGGATTGGGAAAAGTTTGTAGAATACATAAATCTCAACATACACATTAAAGATTCAACAGAGCTTGATGCTGCCGCCCAATGTTTTACTAACCTAATACAACAAGCTGCATGGCAATCGACTCCTAGAACAGAACAACAAACAGTAAGTCCCACAAGCACTCCCTTACACATCCAACAACTTATCAGTGAAAAAAGACGAGCCAGACAGAGATGGCAGCAATCACGCAATAGGAACGACCTACACTGCTATAGAAGACTACCCAGGAAACTTACTGCAGCACTTAATAAAGACCAAAACTTCGAAACATTCATTCAAAACTTATCACCTGATGACTACAGCCTATGGAAAGCTACTAAAAAACTTAAAAAACACACACCACCAAAGTCCCCCATAAGAAAACTCAATAACAAATGAGCCCGTTCCGACCAAGAAAAGGCTGACACCTTCGCAACTCACTTATCATACGTTTTCCAAGCAACAGAACCAATACCTGGCGTCCTAAACGATGATGTTGAAGACTTTCTCGACATACCCTGCAAATGTCACCACCAATAAAAAGCATTACCCCACCAAAGTTAGAAATGAAATAGCCAATCTAAACCAACACAAAAGTCCGGGATATGATTTAATAACCGGACAAATACTAAAAATGCTACCTCGCAAAGCTCCTTCTCGCAGCAATTTTCAACCGAATGCTAAGCCTTTGCTATTTTCCTATTATATGGAAATACGCAGAAATAATAATGATACATAAAAATGGTAAATCATCCCATGAAACATCGTCGTACAGACCTATAAGCTTACTGACTATTCCTTCTAAAATATTTGAGAGGCTATTACGCAAACGGCTACAAGAAGACTACCAACTAGCACATTTGCTGCCTAACTATCAGTTTGGGTTTTGCGAAACATGTCAACGATTCCCCAAGCACGCAGAATAGTCAATCAGATATCCAAGAGCATCGAAGACAAGAAATATTGCGATGGGGTGTTCTTAGATGTAACCCAAGCGTTCGATAAAGTGTGGCATAAGGACCTCCTGTACAAGCTCAAAAATATGGTTAATAACAATTACTATATCCTCCTAAAATCTTACCTTACCGGCAGGAATTTCTCTGTGAAGCACAACGATGCAGTCTTTCCCCACTACCCCATATTGTCTAGCGTCCCGCAGGGAAGCGTGCTTGGCCCGTTCCTCTACCTTATATACACTGCTGACTTACCTGAAACGGAAAACACCATTATTGCTGCATTTGCGGATGACGTTGCTATCCTATCCTCAGATGATGATCCCGTAACATCTTCCCAAAACATGCAAACTCACCTAAATCAGCTTAGTGAATGGTACAACAAGTGGCGAATCAAGATCAACCAATCTAAATCTATCCAAGTAACATTCACCACCCGCACCTAAGTCTGTCCTCCTCTAACAGTAAATGGAGTCCTTGTACCAGAAAAACCAGATGTTAAATATCTAGGGTTACATTTATATCAACGTTTGACACGGCAGAAACACATACAGACGAAGCCAAAACAGCTGGATCTCAAACTCAAACAGATGTATTAGCTCGTGGGCCGTAAATCAAAATCATCAAGAATAAAATTCTTCTCTACAAAACGATGCTAAAACCTATTTGGTCTTAGGGTGTACATCTCTGTGGCTGTGCCAGACCTACCCGATTAAAAACCATACAAACCTTTCAAAACAAAACACTTCGTGCGATTGTGAACGCGCCGTGGTATATTAGCAACCTAATGCTGCACCAAGACCTGCAAATCCCATATATCACTGAAGTAATTGATACCGCTGCCACCAATTATCGAAACCGCCTTACAGGAAATCCAAACGATCTCATAGAGAACCTATGCACGGTTGTTCCGCTCAACAGAAGACTTAAAAAAACATGGGCTACAGACCTACCCCAACAACACTAAATAACAGTGAAATATAAGGAGAAACGTCAGTGGACATTTCCCTTTCAAGACAAAGACATATTACATTTACTCAATACTCCTAGCGAAGTAGAGTGTAAATTTACAGTATGTCAATAAAAAAAAACATTTTACATATGGAAATTTTTTTAACTTACACAGAGTCATCTATTCCAAGGCCATATAATACACCCTCCATTCCTTTGGCAGCCTCTAATAATAAAACAGACTAATACACTTTCACTTTTTATATATGTGAATACAATAAAATAATAAAGTTTCTGCTCCGCACACTTTTACTCGCACCGAGGAGTCTTTATAAATCTGCTTATAACTCCGAGAACATTTGTCGATGGAACTAAAATTTTGTGTGTACAATTTTGAATATATGTACATTCAAAAAACTAAAATAAGGAATTCGATTTTTGAAAATCTTGATTGCATATAACACCTTAAGTGAAACTAAGGCAATTCGAGAAATTATTTTGCTTTACGACAACGACTGGTCCCATATAGCTCCCCAAACTCCACAAAACATTAAGAATTTTATAGTCCAGACTTATCGCTCTGTGATTAATACTTGGAGGACAACATTCACGACAATATTGTTGTAGCATTAGTACGTGATTGGCCCTTTCCCCTTCATTTTGGGATATTAAAATGAAAAATTACTTAACTGTTAAGAAAAATGAGTTTCTAAGTCAGAAAATTATGCTTGTTTGTATTTTTATAATACTTCAAGAAGTTAAAGAAAATAAAGTCCAGTTTATTTTGGCATTATAGTCATAATATGTTTTTCAAATAAATTCCTTCATTTATTAATTATTTCTGTTTTTTTTTGTTTCATATAAATCTGAATGCTCAAATAATTTTCTTTACTGTTATTCCTGCTATTACGTCGTTTCTGGCCATTCATTATTTAAATCAGCTGAATATTAAAACAGATTTGTATTTTCGAAGCAAGAGCAATTTATTATATTGATAATATATTTTAATAAGTCAGGACAAAATCCAAACCTATTAAATAATATTATTTATTAGAATATATTTCTTGTTAATGCATCTTATTTTCCTGTATTTTAATCTGTTTACCAGTATAATTTAACAAATATTGTAATTTAAAATAGAGATTTTTTATTGAGTTATAATTTCCAATAAATGATTCAAGATGTCATGGCAACTACACAGGTAAAATTGCATAAAATAAAAGTCACAAGACTGGGTGGGGGAGTACAAAGTAAAGTGAAAGAAGAAGTAGTCAAAAAATATATAACAAATAAACGATAACTATGCACATTGGGAGCAATATTACTTTAAAGAATATTTTTATGATAGACAAAACAAAAGATTAGTATTTAAAAAATATTGCCTACAAATGTTTTTAGTTATTCACCAAGAACAATTGTTTCCAAATATTAATAGAAAGCTTATTCGAATTTAAATGTATTTCAAAATCGCCCATTGCTACGGTTTTGTAAAGATAGTAACAAATGTATTAAAGAAAAATCTTCAAAGAAATACTAAATTTTTAGATTTTAGCTTATTTCTGAAAATAATGACTTGTATGTTACCATTATTGGACGTTTAGGTTTTCTCACTTCTTTTGGTAGAAGTTAAAAAATGACGACATAATTGTTGCTTTTTTGTTGGACATGAGGATAGTTAACGCATTTGCTGTAAATGCTGCTAAAGTTAATTGTTTTCTTTCGTTTAAAAAAATTGTGCAGAGTTTATAACGACACAGCAGTTGCTTTTAGCTAAGAAAAACCCATTTTTGTGCAGATATTGTGAAAGCTTTAGCATAAACTAAAATTATTTTTTATCGCATTTCCCAATTGTTTGGCAGATTCCAATTTCAGTCGAGTGACGAATTTATTTAGTCGTCCTAGTAGTAGTTACTTTTAAACTCGAGATCTAATTTTATATTTTTATATTATATGCATTTTTAACTGTCTGCTCAAACAAAGAAACATTTGTAACACATTTCCTATCGGCTGTAGATACAAATTGCTCCTGCTCGAACAGCTGCAGCTTCGAGTTCTTCGATTGATCAATGGGTAGTTTGTACAAAACTCCTATTTCTTTAAAATTGCCGCCTTGTGAGCCTAAGGATTCTTAATTTTTTGGCTTTGGCGTCTTCTTAAATTCATTAACTTTCTATATTTTTATTTGCAAAGAGAATAGGTATAGAATTTTTATGATGTTTGTAGTATACGCATAATTGCGTGAAAAACTGGTACAATGCAAAGATTCCTTTTACGCGAGAACGAAATTTCATTTGAAGTCCAATTTCTAGACGTCAGGAATTTTGCGTAGTAATCCAATATTATGAGAGAAAGGTTTTAGTAAAAATGAAAATTAAACCTACTATTGAATAATGCGTTGCCTCTCAAATAAGGTTTGAAATTTTGAAATCTTATTTTCCCTAATTGATCCTTTACACTCCGGGAATAAATTACGTCAAATAGAGGAATGCATTTGTATTTAATGAACAAATTTATTACGGTATAAAATGTCAGATTTGTAACTAATTAAGCAATTAAAGCTTGCCTTTTGATCAAAAAGTTTTAGCGGCAAAGTTGAAATGTTTCTTGGACAATTAATTAAAACCCTCAAAGGTTGGTTTGCCTACCAAATATAAATTAAATTGAAATTGGTGGTAAAACACATCGTCTCATATTTGCCCGTTTCTGAGCCATTCCCCCAATCATCCCAACAGTTTATTTGTTTACTATAGTTCTCATCTCCATCAATCTAATTTTGCTTTATATTGTGTTGCAACACAATTCGCTTCCGATTTATATAGGGAAGTTACTACATTTAAGTTTTCTTTATTTGTTTACCAAAAATTAACATTTAGAATGAAAATTATTCTATAAGCTAATGAGGTAATATATGACCTTAATAGTAAACGCCCTTATAAGGCATAGAGAGCTTATCCAGCAAGAAGTTGGATTAGACTGTGACCGTTGAAGAATAGCAATATTAGATTTGTTAAGACAACCCTATAATTTGATGCTATACGTCTATATGGGAATTACAATCGTGTTGTAAAGTAGAAGCTGGTCTTCGATTGGCAAATGTGATCTCTTTTTAAATCTTAAATTAATTTGCAAAAAGTGTCGTACGGTGACCCAACCAACTATCGCGTTTAAAGGCCCGCCGGTCGCACCGAGCCCCCGCGCGACATACCAGATGAATGCGGTATGTGCGACATGAATTTGTAGGTTAGGTGCCGCGGCTGACTGCGGGACGTCCAGAAGCAATGCAGCGCCATACGCAGATAGCGTAATCAGAGGCCTTCATACATATTATTGAAATAGCATAAAAAATCGCAAGTACAATATTATATTATATTAAATTAATTTCGTAAACGAATGTAAACTTTACACAATAAATGTTTCCGGCGGGAAACACTCACGGCTTCGGCCCGCCAACAAGTAACGCTATGATCACTCGGGTGCTCTGGAAAATTACGAATTTACATTTAATACACCGGGTGCTCAGGGCTTTCCCCTTTCCCAACAAGCAAATAAATCTAACCTCCAACTTCCAACGGTACCTGCATTTACTCCACACCCCAATCCAGCCCCATTTCCACAGGCAATGCAATATAATTTTAATCTACAAACACCTCATGGAGTAAATGCAGACAATCGCACAGATCACGCAAGCCTACAAATAAATGAAGATAATGATATAGTCATAGAAGAAATAAATAATGATAATGAACAGGAAAATTCAACTAACCCTAAACAAGAATGGCAAATTCTTAAAAAAAGGAAAAGAAACCCACAACAACCCAATCCAACATCCAACCTTACCAATTAACCACATCAAACAGATACGAACTCCTTTCGCAGAAAATAACCACTAACCCTAATGACAACCACCCTCCTAAAATCCCAAAACCTCCACCAATCTACATTCACGACGTAACCGATTATAAGAAAATGATAGACCCAAGTGCTTGAACAAGAACAATTTTATATTACGGCAACATCCAGTGATGCGATTAAAATTAATCCCTTAACCGCAGACTCCTACAAAAAATTAACGCGACATCTCAAAGACGAAAATATAATACATCACACCTACCAACTTAAGGAGGATCGAGCATACAGGGTGGCCATCCGAAACATACATCATTGTACCCCGATCGAAGTCATAACGAAGGAGTTAGCAAGGCAAGGTCATCATGTCCGAAATATAATCAATGTTAGATACCGAACAACTAAGCAGCCTCTCCCACTTTTTATGGTAGACCTTGAACCACGTGATAACAATAAAAAAATCTTCGAAGTCAAACATATTGGAAACATAATAGTATCAATCGAGCCCCCCCCCCCCCCAAGAAAAATGTTATACCTCATGCCTGAGATGTCAGGATTACGGACACACCAAAACATATTGTAACGAACCTTTTATTTGCGTGAAATGTGGAGGTGGCCATCAAACATCTACTTGCAAGAAAGATCCTACCACCCCAGCTAAGTGCGCATTATGTGGCGGCAGCTACCCAGCCAATTACAAAGGTTGCACAGTCTATCAGGACCTTCAAAGAGTCAGAAACACACCCTTCAGAGGAACAGTAAATAAGCATCGCCCACATCAAGTAACATTTACCGCAACTGACCTTCCTCCTCTCCCAACGCCACTTACCAGTCCCCCTACCGAATATTAGCCAAATGCTTCAGTCCCTCATCCCACATGGGCAAAAAGAACTACCAACCCACCAAATCCTAACCATCCCACAAACATGCATGACATGTTCTCAAATTTTCTTCTCAAATTCAAACTAATGTTTTCCCAACTTTTAAACCAAAACACGATAATCTTAAACATGCTCTCTACAGTCATAAATAAAATAGCTTCAAAATGACAACTTCACTACGCATTGCACTCTGGAACGCCAACGGCATCACAAACCACGTTCCTGAAATTTCTACTTTTCTACAACTACAACACATAGATATAATGCTCATCTCAGAAACGCATGCAACAAGAACATTTCTAAAAATTCCTTACTATAGTATTTATTATGCCAATCACCCAGATGGAACGGCCCACGGCAGGGCGGCAGTAATTGTCAAAAACACTATAGTTCACCATGAATTACAACATTATCTAACAGAAAAAATTCAAAGCACAATCATTCAAGTCCACACCCTTCCATATACACTTGTTGTAGTAGAAGTTTACAGTCCTCCACGACATTCCATCTCATCTGACGAATATGAAGAGTTCTTTAGATTGCTAGGAAACAAGTTCATAGCAGGAGACGACTGGAACGCAAAGAATACAGACTGGGGGTCGAGACTAATCAACCCAAAAGGACGCAACCTTTTACGAACAATACAAAACAACAAATTTGGATAGATCTCAACTGGCGAACCCACTTATTGGCCCAGTGATCCGAATAAACTCCCCGATTTACTAGATTACGCAGTCACAAACGGTATACCACACACCTACACCAAGGCAGAATCAAATCAAGATTTATTTACCGACCATTCTCCAGTCATCGTTACTCTTAGCACCACCATAATCGCTAAAGAACCGTCTCCAAGACTGCAGTAAATATACAGACTGGGATCAATTTACAAACTACCTAGATGAAAACCTCAACTTGTCTATTCGAATTCAGGACAGTCAGAATCTCGATGTCGCTACTCAGTACTTGACCACTATGCTCCAAATAGCTGCTTGGATAGCTACTCCTGCTCCTAAAACTACCAATCCAGAAGCAAATAACATTCCTCGTCATATCCGAGACCTTATAGTTAAAAAACGCAGAGTTCGAAAACAGTGGCAGAGAACACAAACCCGACAAGACAGAACCTCCTATAATAGACTTGTCCACCGCTTGCACAATGCCTTACTGGAAGTTTGCAATGACTCATTCAACGATTACCTATCTAAACTCTCCCAGACGACCAAACTCTATGGAAGGCAGCGAAGAAACTCAAACAACCGATAGTAGCACTACTACCCATCATAAGACCCGACAATAGCTGGGCCAGAACTGATAAAGAGAAGGCAGATACATTCGGAGCATATCTAGCCGATGTATTTACGACCCCCCCAAGGGAATCACGACAGCAACGAAATCGACTCCTTCCTGGACGCCCCCTGCCGACTTCATTTACCATCGCACCATTCTCTCCAGCTGAAGTTCCGTCATGAGCTAACACACCAATAAACGAAAAGCTCCCGGATACGACCTCATAGTAGGAGAACTACTACAACATCTCCCACGCAAGGCAATAGTACTTATCACCACCATCTATAATAGCATCCTACGCTTGGCCTACTTTCCGATGCAATGGAAGTTCGCTCAAATTATAATGATTGCTAAGCCTGGAAAACCATCTCACCAATCCTCTTCCTACCTTCCTTCCTCTCCTATCCAAGACATTTGAAAGACTATTACTTAAACGAATCAAAGATACGGTTGACCTCGCCCAGGTCATACCTTCCTATCAATTCGGTTTCCGTGAGCACCACTCGATGATACATCAAGGTCACCGAATCGTCACTCAAATAATGGAATGCCTTGAAACCAAAAAGATCTGCACGACTGCGCTCCTAGACATAAAGCAGGCGTTCGACAAGGTATGACACTAGGGGACTGTTGTACAAAATTAAATTCCACTTTCCAAGCCAGTTCTATTTGCTATTTAAATCATACCTTGCTGACCGGCTGTTCCAAGTCAAAATCAACAACACGGTCTCTGAGTACCACCACATTACATCAGGAGTCCCGCAAGGCAGTGTACTGGGGGCCACTCCTCTACCTACTTTACACTTCCGACCTGCCAACCACAAACGACACAGTGCTTTCCACATTCGCGGACGATACGGCTATTCTAGCAGCTAGTGAAACACCGCAGTTTGCAACCGATCGCCTTTAGCACCATCTGGACCTACTACAGGACTGGACCAATCATTGGAGGGTATCAATTAATACTGAAGAATCCGCCCAAATAACTTTTACCACCAGACGATCAATCTGTCCACAGGACAGATTCAATGACACCCCCTTTCCCCTGAAAAATGAAGAAAAATACTTAGGGTTGCATCTCGACGCAAAATTCACTCGGATCACCCATATTAAAGCCAAAAGAAAACAACTCAACCTAAAACTCGAGAAAATGTACTGGTTTCTGGGGCCTCGCTCTCAACTTTCCCTCACAAACAAACTCCTTCATACAAGACCATATTAAAACACATATGGAGCTATAGGGTACAACCTTGGGGCTGCACAAAGGCCTCCCACACTAAAATATTACAGCGGTTTCAATCTAAAATTCTCCGCCTGATTACTAACGCGCCTTGGTACATTCGGAACGATACCCTTCACACAGATCTGAACATCCCAACTGTTGCATATGAAATCCAGAGGCTAGCCACCACCTACCATCACCAACTCGTAGGGCACGAAAACAACCTCATCGATCAGCTGTCCAACCCACTGAAATTGTCCGCAGACTCCAGAGAAATTGGCCACAGGACCTCATCCACTAGCTTCCACAACCATAACATTAATTATTCTGGAGAATAGCACTGACTATATCCCCCCCCACATGACATGTAATATTCTACCGTTTACTTATTATTCAATTAAAGAGTAGATTGTAAATAAGCAAGAAATAAAAAAAAATTAATTTGCGAGGGGTTTCCTACAAAAATGTTTTTTACGTCTTAGTCTGACAATTTTTCATCCGCCTTTCTGCAAGGTGAAAAGGTATAAATTTTTAATTGGATCGGGAACGTAAAAAAATTTCACTTTCAATAAAAAAAACAAATGGCCGCAGCAGACGCACTTTTTGCGTTCGGAAATGCAGTAGCCTGATAGCAATGGCCGGCCGGCCATTCGCAAGGAGCGATACGAACCCGACGTGCGTGCACCCTCTCGTGTAAATTAAACGCTCAGGGCGCGGCACGATAAATTTCAGCCGTCTTTGTTTACTTTCCGTTCAAATGTATAGACTGTTTTTGTTTATTACGCACGGATCTCGTGTAAATCAAGGGCCGAGAACCACGCCAAATGTATAAATAGATACTGGTGAACATTAACCTTTCCTTAAATTCGTTTTGATTTTTTATTTTTTAGTCTAGTCTGTGTCGTCGGCGAAAGTCCCGACTAGGATATTTGCTATATAGTAAGTATACCAGTTCTGTATAATGGATAAAGCAGGGTGCTCAATACACCACCTTGTGGTACTTTAGATTTTATTTAAAAGAAATCTTAGACTTTACCATTAATTTTGGTTCTAAACTGACGATCGTTGAAATATGATTTGAACAAATTGAAGTATGACGACAGAAAGAGCTTGATTTTCTATCCAGGCCATCGTATTATACTTTATCGAAAGCACGACTTGCATTCAGAAAAACTGAAATACAGTACTTTTTATTTATTATTTACTTGTACGATGCGATAGCACTGTTGAATCGTAAAGTGTTGTCGAAATTCAAATTGATGATTAGGCATTTCATCCAGAAATGAACTAATTTTGTGGAGTAGTTTTTTTTTAATGATTTGGAGTTGATTGGTAACACACTTATTGGTTTATACGATGAGGCGGTATTTGGATTTTTAGGGGGATTACAAATCATATTTTTTGACCAATTTTAGTTGCTTAAGTCACTGGCAACACATACTTTTATTTGGTAGTTATTTTTGACATAATTTTATCTAGACCAGGTGATTCTCTGTTAATCAAAGGACTAGTTTCACCTATGTGTTTCAGCTATGTTTTCAGGGGTAAACAGATTAATAGACTCTGATAGAGATAAACGACTGTCAAGGAAGGCTTGGGTTTCTTGATGAGGAACGTCATCGTTAGGTGTAAATACTTCAGTGAGATCTTGGTCAAAAATATCAGCTTTTTCTTTATTGCACTTCACCCCTGGACTATATGAGGGATTTAGTTTACAAAGTGGGGGATTTAATTGAAGTGACTTATGGGAACCCCTATTGAATTATCGTAGCGATTGGAATTAGAAATGTAGTTGTGAAGTGATCTTTGTTGTGTTTCCTTTAATTTGGATTTAAGTTTATTAGAGAGCTGGTCATATGCGGTCTGATCGGCTGGTGCATGACTTCGATTTCACCTTTCCCGAGACTTTCTTTTATCCATTAGTTTTTTAAGTTCCAGCGGAATATTTGTGGTTTTGTTTTGAACCTTCTGATAAGGGGTAGATTGGCAGAACACATTGTTGGGGATTGTTGATGTTAAATTATTCATAGCTTCTTCAAGCTTATTAAGAGTTGTCAGCCTTACTTCGAAATGTGTAGTCGTGCTGACGCATTTCTGTATTTATTCCAACCGGTTTTAGAGTTGTGTAACTTAAGAGCTTTTTTGGCGTTTATTATAGGGATGTCGATTGTTGCTATTAATGGTAAATATCTACATAATTTTTTATATCTATGTAGAAGTTAGAAATGCCAGTGGTGCCAAATAAATCCAGGAGATTTGAGATTTTTGTCGGATCGGTCGACTGTAAAGTGGGTGAGTCTGTTGATAAAAAACTGTAGATTTTTTCATGTAGAACCTTGGCCAGTTCTCTACTCTTAGTGGTAGCAAGCCAAAGCCCAGAGCATGTTCCCAAACTTAAAATCGCCTTCTGCTATAAATTTTGACAAAGCTATTCTTCGAAGTTTCTTTTTTTTGGGTTATGTCGACTGGAGATAAAATTATGTCGTACGGTAACATTTTAACTTTGATATATGTGGCTTGAAAGCAGTCTTTTGGATAACCTATTAATTCAAAATGATCTATTTTTTATCAAATTTTACTTCCTACATGGTTAGTGATAGAACCTTCATCTAGGTATATTAAAGTATAATCTTTCGTAAGGTGGGTTACAATGTCTAAAAAATATCGATAAAGTTGTGTTGGAAGCAAATTGTTATTTTGTCTTTGTATTGCATGTCATTGGCATTGTAAAACGTCATTCGGAAACATTTAACTATTATTTTTGTCTTACTGACATGATAAGCATGTTTATGACCACGATGTTCTGGTAAAAAAGTTGATTAAACATGCTTTTCGAATTCTTCTAAGAATTTGTTGAACAACTGACTGATGTTATCTTTGGTGTTGTGAGTTATTGGTGCATTATTACTATTGTTATTAACTGGTTTAGTATAAATGTATATATGGAGTAATAAATTTAGTAAGGTTTGCTGTTGCTTGACAATTGAAGTTGGGGAATGAAGTGGCATTTTGTAGTTTGGAAGTATTTCTGTTGAGTTTGTATAAGTGATACTAGTGAGCGCAACCACACAAAGAGCACGCAACTAGGGTGTCTTTATTTCTCTTACAACTTGCAGTGGTATGAGAATTGTCGTATTTAACACACGCGAAGATCTACCACAGTACGTTTTAGTATGTCCACATAGTTGATATCTCATAGATTGTTTGGTGTGAATACCACCTGCTATTTAGTAAGGCAAAGGTTTTGGGTACCCTCAATACGTCAGGTCGTTCGAAGTTATTTGGCAAAATGCATTCGTTGCTTTAAAGTTAATCCCCATCCGGTACAACCTCCAATGGGAAATTTGCCAGCAGTCCGTGTTTTGCAGGCGAAACTTTTATTACATCCTGGTCGGGCGGCATCGCTCGTATCGCATCTGTACGCACGACTAATGGATGTGTGAAGCGACCCCTAATTAAACTGTGTCCTTACCGGCGCCGCAGCAATCTTGATTAAGTTTTAGATATAATTCCCTCATTTATTATAGTTTATTTAACTTCCTGTTGCTGTAAGAAAATTACCTCACTGATAATTTTGGTGGGCGGTATGTTTGGTGCTCATCTCTAAACCCGTGTCCCATCTCTACGGTAACCTTTACTGTCCGCCAACCTACCCTCGTCGCAACAAAACGGGATTTTTACCGCCGCCCGGCGTTCCGAGTTAAGCTCTCATGAGCGACGGAGCAGAGCCAGCCGACCAGGTGCTCTAGTGCGCTGTAGTTGCACGCTGTCGCTTCCTATTGTACGTTCCGCCTCGTCCGTGGTGCCCCAAGATTGAAGCCGCCGGCCAGCCGACCCAGGTGCTCTATTGCGCTGTGCTGGCACGCTGTCGTTGCCTATTGTACGCTCCGCCCCGTCCGTGGTGCCCCAGGATTGAAGCCGCCAACGAAGAGCACGTCGAAATCTGCCGTCCATGTTACCAGAGATCATTACTTGCGTCGAGAGAGCGCACAACTGACTTGCCGTCCACCATATTTGCAGTTATTCAAGTATAGTTGTTTTTTCCCCTCAGTTTCGTTGTTTGCTTAATTGTTACTTTGTGGTTAATTTTAGTTTTGCCCCGCTTTGCTTCATTTCCTGTTTTGCTTATCGAGTCACTTAATTGCGCTAAATTATCAAACATAGATTATATTATATTTTTCTCTGTCATGGGAGGTTCAATATGAATAATACCATTTTGTAGTAAGCTAATATTATAAATATCTTTATTGTTGTCAAGTGGTTGGGTCAACATCAACAAAAACACGTTTAAAGGTGTTTCATTCATTCTACTTATTGCAGTAACAATATCTCTCAGTTTGTGCTCCAGAGTTGTTTGTCTTTGAAGTCGTAAGTAACCATAGAATGGTGTAATTACAACTCGTACGCACTTTCCTCTTTTAACGTATGATGGATAATATTATTTTCATTCATGAATTTAAATTCAAGGGTTGGTTCAATACGTACAGGTGCAGGTGCTTTTTTGGAGAAGATTTTCCTTCTCTTAACGCTTCTAACTGTTTATCAAGTATTTGCTGTGGAATTTTCGATTTCTTCGTACCTGTTGATACTATTATTTGCAACTGTGTGCCATCAGTTTACTGAGATTGTTGAGATGATTGCTATTGCGAGTGTTGTTGGTAACATTTTGCCATTATTATCGTGGATCTTGCATTCATATGCAGATATGAAATTGTTTTTCGGTTGGTGGGAAATACTACATTTATGACAGGCGAAATTGAGACATTTTCGAAGTCGACATCGGCTGGTGTTGAAGCAATTTGTAACATCTTTGTAAACCACGCTGTTTTCCGTGGGGCATAGTCTTACCAGAAATATTGGTTAAGTCTGAATAATAAATTTAAAATTAAATATATAAACAAATACGCCCGACCTTAGGGAAAGCTGCAACTCCGCCGTTGCGATAGTTGCAGATAAACATGATTTAGGCACGTCCACTCTGAACTGAATATATTCAAGCAGAATAACTTATATAGTATTCTACTTTTGAGATTATTACAGTTGCAGCACTCACAAAGTTTTCAAAGAAGACAATTTGGAGTGATAATTTGGAGTTTGTATTCTGCTGGTGTTATTTAAATAATAAGATCTTATCTAAAATTATATGTAAGTAATGTTATTTGATCGATATTTGAAAAATAAATAATACTAAAAAAATATATATAGAAAAATATAAAGAAAAATTAAATTTATTTACTTGCTTTTTGTTCATATGTCATTATATACATATTGAAGGCTTTTAATCTGTTGTTGGTATTATGTGATCTCTATTGACATTTGGCCCAACACACCAAACACGTAGTATTTAAGGGGATTGAGTTGAGGCTGGAAGGTGGCCACAAGTTGGGGGATCGATCATAATATAAATTGTTGTGTAGGCCTTCCTTTCCTTGCCTTGCTGAAATACGTGCTTTCGCCAAAAAGCTACCTCCTCTCTATTCAGAGCTTAAGAACTATTGACGGTGACATTCAGACATTGTTCAAAGAAGCGGGGCATCGTGTCATCCTCTTTACTGCTCACAAGTCCCCAGCACCATCACAGATATGGGATACACGATAGTAGGCACTTTAGAGACATATTGGCAGATCCAAAGCTCATTTTATCTTAAAGTTCTTTTCTTCTGATAAGAAACTGAACAAAACAGTACTCTCGTGCTTGATGTCGTCCAGCCTTTAACTTTCTGTACATCTTATTTTCTTGGCCAACAATTGGCGCTCCTTAAGCCGAAAGACCTGTAGATTAATCGTCGGCCTCGCCACGCCCATTTCTTTTGCCAGGTCTTATAATCCATTTAGGATCCTGATCGATCTTTTCTTTCAATTCGCGGACGAACCCATCACTTGTCTTGCAATCAGATCACTTGCTGTGAGTTTCCCTGTCAGCAGTTATTTTCTCGTGGTGGTGACTGTACTTCTTGGCTAGGTCGTAAGCTTGGGTCTTTTTGTAGCTAAACCACGCAATAATTTCTGTTGGCTGTTTTCTAGCGCAAGGGGATTCAAGTATAGCAGCTCAGTTCGAAAAGCTTTTTGTAAATGTCTAACTATGTGCTATCTCAATAGGCTTTATGGCTAAAACGTCACCAACTATTTGACTTTTAGTTTTAGGTATTTTGATATGTCTAGATAAACTAAGCTAAAAGCGATTGGGGATTACCGAAAGAAATCTTTATATACTTCATTCAGTGTGTTAAAAGTAGTCTCATGTGAAAGTATTATTTGAACAACAGTTACTACCGCAAAAATATCTGACCCCGCTTAAGAGATTTAGTTTACAGAAACTAAAAAATAATTCAGAAATTACTTATAAAATATTATGATGTCCTGATAAATATAGTCTTCAAACATCACTATCAGCCAGTATTTTATAACAACGATTTAGCGTACTGGTGGCTAAGTTTATAGCATAAGAATATCTCCTGAATATGTTTGCATACTTTTCTGATACTTAATATACATTTACTTCTTAGTTCGTGCTGAATATAGAAACATACATTTTCTATTAAATCGACAATTGTGATGGCCAATTCTACCTAATGGTTCAACTTTTTTGGTTTTACGTCGTAGACAGTCAACCATAAGTTTGAGATCGTTATCCTTTATAAGAAAAAATGCTCCATTATTAGCTCCATATCATATTCGAGTAGACTGTAGCAAAGTCTTCTCGTATAATTTAACTATCTTTTCTGCATAATTAAAGGAGTAAAATGTTTAAAACTCATTAAAACAAACCAAAACAATGTAACTTAACGCAGTGTTTAATAGAGCTCTGGAATAGTTCCTGTCCACCAACTAGGATTGTTTCAAAGGACTGTTTGTCGATAAATAGGACGTTACTGTCATTTTAAAATTTTCTCTGTCCATATTGTTATTTCAAATATTTTTCAAAAATTGGTTTCGCATCCATATTTTGCTATTTAATACTGTTGGCTGTTTGATTGTTGCAGTTTTTTTAACATCCTTTTTGTAAAGTCTTAGGCGATTTTTTCAAGTAATTGTCCTTTGTCGCGATTATTTGTCTCTTTCCTTGATTCCACAATCCATCCTCAACTTTTATTTCCTAATATCGCTTGATTGCTTTGAAGGAATTCAAGAGACTTGTGCACATAGTGCTCTGCCCCCGATTTTATTTGCAAATCTTTGAAGTGGTGACATAGACATTCGTCTGAAATATCGACCGCACATTTTTATGGGATTAACTGTGCACTGTAATCAGTGCACTCATATTGTATGATTTGCGATAAATATTTATTCGACTATTTTTTGGTTTTAACGAAATTTTCCAAAATTTTTGTAGTCGTAATAGATATTTTTAAATTTAATGAGATAATATAATTCTTGAAGCACTACCTTTCCAATAAAACGCGATGAATTATAAGCGTCCAAAATACGAAATTTTAGCCGCTCAGCAGTTCGCAATTAATTTGCCGCTTTGCGCCGTTGTTCGGGCGTAATTCAACCACTTAATGACGACTTGGTGTTCTCGCGTGTCTGTAAATACTAATTCGAATTATTTTCTTTCACTTAGAGCGGGCAAATTGCAAATAGCAAATCCCGAACTGTTTATTTTGCTGTAATTGCCCCGTAGTTTCACTTTCGTGCGTGCTCCGCTTTCGCTGCGTTAGTTCGAGGGCTTCGGGCGCATCCGCTTTAATAGCTTCGGATATTTGCATTAGCACTTTTGGGACCGTCTTCTGTGTAGTTAGTTTGCATTACATTAAGCCGACTAATGTTACATGCTGAATATGCGTGCGCTGCGCAAAAACGCGAAATTGCTCTCCCGGAGAGCGCGAACTGCCGTAAATGTTCCGCCGGAATTTGGACTCGCTCTCAGTGTTGACCGTGCCTTCGAAATCGCGCTTTAATTTTCTGCTTAGCAGTGGATTGCTCAACTACGACTGCTGGCAGTGCCCTGATCCAATTTGGAACAATGCCGTTTTATTTTCCATAAGAAGTGGGGCGAGCAAGGAAGGCAAATACGGAATTCAATAGAGTTTAAATTCGATATAAAATAAGTCGGCATCTCGGTCACGTTTCCAATTCGGAAATGCGAAAGGGCATTAAAGTGGAGGAAGAGACGTCACGTAATAAAAGAGTAAGCTTTCAAATAAAAAATGGAAATGATAAATTCAGAAGCACGTATCTGTTGCTGTTACTAGATTACACTTTCTTGGACGTTCATACATACATTCAATATAAATTCTGAAGGAGCAAAATGTGAACATGGACGGACGAAGGTGTATTAACTTCCCAAATTTACAAAATAATCTGCTGTGGACAAGGAAATATGGTCGCTCTACATGAAGCTGATTATGTTGTCGTTGGCTGTGATTGACGTGTTGCCTTTAACGCTGCCAAAAACTTGCCATTGCCTTATTAAACGTGTCATGCGAAATTCAATCTACTTATCCTTAAATCATTTTTATAAATTTTACGTATAAGAAAACAGACGTTACGCTGGATAAGTGCACACTTTATTTTAATTTAACAACTTGCAATTTAGACAATTAGAGAATGAATTCACCTTTATGTGTAACTAACATTGCAAAATTAGCAACAATTGGGTTTTTAGCGTGTAAATATGAAAGCATTGGCCTTTCAATTCGTAGACCATATGCACCTTGGCAGGATAAAAAACCTTATAGTTATTATTATTAATATCAATTGTAATTTTTATATACAGCAAAACTGAATATGTTACTAAAGGACTTATATGTTGCATTTCGTAGTAAATAAATATTTTTGAAAATAAGAAAATTTTAGAAGTTGGATGTTAAATCAGCAAGAAACCAATCATAAATACTTCAGTTCTTCTCAGTTTAGCAGTTAGTAACGTGAAGACATATGCACAATAAAACCACGTTCAGGTAGGTCACGAATGATGACACAGACAGACTGCTTTGCGTTAGATAACATAATTCGAAAAAATTGCCAGTCTATTTGTTAAAAAATCAACCAAGAGTTCCACTACTACTAATAGTCAAGTCAATATCATGATTATAAGTTCCTGCTCACGAGCCAAAAATGTCTGTGTAAATACTATGTGCCACCTTCAGTAGTATAAATAATGGCGCCACTAAGCTGTGGACGACTAAAATGTGTGGTTTAGAGTGAAGAATCACAGTTTACTATTTAACAGTGTAATTGGAGGGCTTGGGTGTGGCAAATATTTAGTATAAATATAAGTAAAAATATAAGCATTTGCACATGGAATATTAGAAGTTTATAAGGAAGAGAAGGTGAACCAGAGGATGAGTTTGAAGGCAATGGTTTGGATATAGTTATCGTAACAGAAACAAATAAAAGGACTACTATCTAATAGTAGTTCAAATATGGAGAAGAATTCAAGGAAAATAATAATATAAAAAACAAGAGAAAATAGAACATTAATCAATAAAAAATAAAGAAATATTAGAGAAATATGAAGAATTATATGGAAAAATGGAACAACAGTATAGAGAAAATATAGATAACAGTGATGTCGAAGAGATGAAATTATAAAAAAAATGCTAACTGAAATAATTAAAAATTTATGTGAAACAACTAAAATAATCAATAAACAGCTTGGCGACAGGTTATGTTAAAACTTAAGCAATGTTAAGAAAAAGGAATAAAAAAGTTATTTAGCAAATAAAACAACAGAAAATTACAAATTTATAAAAAGAAAGGAAATAAGTAAAAGAGTTGATTCAGTAGCAAAGAAAGATACGTGAAAAGAATTCAGGAAAAATAGAATATAAGAGAAAAAATCAAAAGTTTTTTACAAAATAAACTCGGAATACAAAATAAAAAACGTCTAAATACTAACAGACAGGAAAGAGATAATGGCTAGGTGGAAGAAATATTTTGAAAAGCTATTAAGAATGTATACAAGAAAGGCAGAAATAAAAAAAAAGATCAGATAATAATGAAGATTTCATAACCAGATAGAAGTTACAAGAAGTAACAAAAGCTGAAAAAATAAAAATCACCAAAGGAAGACGACATAACGACAAGAAAAAATAAAACATGGGTAATAAAGGAATAGACATATTACTAAAGTTATATAATAAGATACGAAAAGAGAAGCAGATACTAAAGAATTAGTAGACAACCGTTAATAGTCCATATACATAAAGCAAGAGATAACAGAAATTGCAACAACTACAGAGAAATTACATTATGGAATACGACCAAAAAGATATTTGAAAACATCATAGATAGAAGACTTAGACTAATAATGGAGAGTACCTTGGAAGAATCACAATGTGGTCGTGGGAAAAAAAGAGTACACAAGATCATATATCTATGTTAAACCGATATCCCAAAAAATGTTATAGAAGAAACAGAGAGTGCTATTAACCTTCATGGAAAAGAGAAAAACTATTGAATATATTAAGTAAAAAAAATAGAAATAAAATTACACGTATAATATAATTACCTTACCTAAGCACAGGAAATCAGAAGTATTTATTACAAAATATTCTTAGGACAAGGAGGAGTACTGAGTCCATTGTTATTTATAATATTTCTAGAATAGATCATTAAGAAATGCTCAAAACAAATAAAAAGCGCAAACATACGTTACAATAACTTACAGAGAATAAACATTTTAGAATAAGCTTTTGTAAAGTAAAAAATTTGCAAAAAAATTGGGATGAAGTTTTAGAAGAAAATGGGTATTTCCATTATTCCAAATCGTTGTCCATTTCATTAGTCACAGTTGTAATGTAAGTGAGTCTTTTTGTTCCCTGGAGAGGAGACCACCCTTTCCAAGTATTCCGCTCTCGTTTGTTTGGTTTGTTGGTTACTCAATCTTCCACGAGGTTGCTCGGATTTCCAGGACTTACCAACGAGGAGGTAAGAGTAGGAATTGAGTCAGCGATAGCTGGAAACTCGCCGTATGTTTCGCATCCTACCCCTTTTAATCCTACAACAAATAATGGAAACATATAACTTAAACATATCCACCGATAAACAAAAGTAATGGCTTTTTGCGGCATTGAATCGATCCGATTCAAGATAGCACTAGACGAAAAAACAATCAAGCAGGTGAACTGCTTAAAATTTCTGGACTGTTGAATATCTTGCATGGGAGAAGACAACATCCAAAAATAATCGAAAAATTTAACTACTGCACTGTCACAATAAAAAGAACACTTAAGAACAAAGTACAGAAAGAAACAATAATGAAGTTCTAAAAAGTAGCAGCTGTACCAAGCTTAACATACCCCAGTAAATGCTGGACTATTACCAAAAAACGAACGCAGAATAATTACATCAGAAATGCGATTCCTGCGACCAACTTCCGGATACAATCTCTAGATTATGGATAAAATAAAAAACTACAGACAGCAATAGGAAGAACATTTACAATAAATGACAGGCTACGCAAAATGTACTATAGATATAAAGCAAAAGGAAGACGAAGCTTGGGAAGATCGAAAAAGAGTTGAAAGGAGCAAGTACAAAAATACAGAATCGTAGTGTCGCAACGGAATTATATCCAAAACATTATGGAGAAGAAGAAGAAGAAGAAGGAGAAGAAGAAGAAAATCTTATGAAGCAAAATAAACATAAACAAACGTGAAGATAACGGGAGAAGGAACAAGAAGAGTCGAACGTAACGCTAGACAAAGTCAAAATAAAACAAATAAAATATTTTTTATCTTACGAGTAGAAATAGAAAGCAATACAATACAAGAAAAGAAAACTAACGGAAAATGCAAAAACTATAAGTTCTATTATGCAATGAACAGCAAGTTTATAAATAAGAAGTAAATTGTAAGTAAAATAAAACGGATGGGTTTAAAGCTGTAGAAATCACATGTACTTACTGAAAAACCGAAGAATGAAATACATGCTTTTAAAATTAAATACCATAGAAGAGTAAAAGGAATTATAAAGAGAAATAAAATAAGAAATACCAAAATTAAAAGCACAACACAAAATGGATTTTGTTGAAAGATGATAATTGAGTTCGTGGGGACACTTGAATAAATTAAAGGAAAGCAAAAATACAGAAACAAAAATAGAGGAAGACTTAGAGAAACTTGGAAGAAGGATACTGGAGAAGAAGGCAACGATATGGAGGGATGAAAGTGACAGAAAGCAGTAGAAAAATTGTGTATACAGTTAATATGTAATTTAATTTTTATATTGTACTGTGAATTTTATTTTAGTTTGTTTTTCACACTGCACCATTCTATGGAAAAAGGCTTATGATTTATATACAATTTTTTAAGATGCTAAATTTGTCAAAATGTGGAGGAGGATTTAGAATGTTTTTTATGTCTTTCAAGTCTTCGTAAAACTGAATAGATATTTAAATATAAAATGTCTCAAAACCAATTTGAGCAGTTCTGTCATGTTTACGATGGAAGAATAATGATAACGCTGTCTAGCATACAGCAAACCTTATTAAGAAATGGTTTAAGGGCGATAACATCAGATAAATTGGTTGGCTAACCAAAAATCATGACCTAAATCTCAGTGAAGGCTTTTGAAATTAAATATAACGCCAATTTTTCTTTACACCCAAATTACAAAGCAAAAGATGGACCCATTCTTTGTTAATATTAATTACTAAAACTTGTGGCTTAGGCTAAGACTGAATACGCTTTTGAATAGGTGTACAGATATTTTTAACTTGAGTCCATGGAAAATTTAAGCCTTCAGAATCAGCTGTCTTCTTTTAGAATTAGAAATCCAACTGTTAACCGAAATATAACCAAAAATCAGCATTAATTTGGTGCATTAAGTGCATTTTTTTTAAATAAAAGTGGCCTACTTGTTTTGTCCCTTAATAAAACATCTTATGAGATTTAATGCTCCCAAACTTTATCTTTAGGAGCTTTGTAGAATTGTAAATGTAAGCAGTAAATAAATGGAATACACTAAAAGTACATTTTTATTACTATTATTGGATTTGAGCTGTTTCTGCATAACATATGTTCCCTCCATCTAAACCTACGGGATCAATTTTACAACTAAAAATTGTGAGTAATTTTCCAACTTACTTTCATTGGTTTTCACAACAGTGCATATTAAAGTATAGATAAAAATGCAATACTAAAATACATTAATTTTGCTAATTAGCTTGCAGGGGTAGATCAACTTTAGTTATCGTGTACATGAGATTTTACAATAAAGCTTTTACTTAAATTTGGGTTAATGATCTTCCTACAAAATAAAGTCTGTAGAACGAATACAAATTGATGTTCACCTTTAATGTGAAATTCTCAGGCGATTGTCATGGACAAACATTTTTTCTTGGCCATTATGTTGTAACTGCAGCGACTTCAGTCCCCTCGTTGACTTCAATTAACGCTTTCCGTATAGCCTTGCTTAGCAGACGCTTAGGACTTTCGTAAATCTCAAAGAAATCTGCTTTACATGCATCGAAAACCACACTGAGGCCCATCTGCTTTAAAATGGACTGCGGGTCTCCGTTTCAATCTTAAATTTGGACAGAGAGGCCCACTTTAACGTTATGCATATTTTAGGGATTGCGAGAGTAATCTCAATAACACACGAGGTAGAATCTGTTTTTGCAATACGCGCGACCCAAAAACCCAACTATGAATACCTGCTTGGTGTTTGAGTTTGTGTCAAAATTCTGGACAAAAAGATATTGTACTTTGTGTTTTCTATACAAAGTGGAGAATTTTCATTAGAATTGTTTCGCAGTAATAAATCATAATTTCCAAAATGTTCCGATTGTAATATTCGAAAACTGGGCGATCAATGTAAAAAAATACCATTAAATTATAATTGATGCACTGACGGTGTTTGTTTAAAATCTTCTAATTAATTAAGTAGATGATTGTGACGCTATCATAACATTGCAGACTAAGGAGGTTGGTTAAAGAAGGAAATTTATGTAAGATAACATACATACATAAATGGCTTAGTGTACTCATGAGACTGATTAAAATAGTGGGTTGTTCAGAAAGTTCTTTCCGATTTTCACTATACGGTATTGGAAGATGTATAAATGAGTCACGGTTATAGAAAATGCACGATTTATACGTTGCTTAAATGTGACTTTTAATGCATCAAAAAGGTTCTTGTAATAAATTAATTTGTGTCATTCTTGTACCTTTTTGAAGATAGAAGGAAACAAAGTACATTTTAGACACTTGATACTTTTCTGTTACTAGAGAGGCAAAAATTCTACAAAAGCAACAAAAACTATATGTGCTGTTTACGGAAAAAGTTTTTAGCCGAAAGAACTGCTAAAAAATAGTTCAGAGCTTGGTAGATCCTTCACTACGTGCGATGAACAAGTCGAGACCCTTATCGAGAATAATCTCCGATGTATGACACAAGATTTAGCAGAGATACTAAAAATATTTGAAACGATTGTCCAAGAGCATTTTGTTTAGCTTGCTTACGTAAATAACTACGATGTCTGGGTTCCTTCTAAGGGAAGAAAAATTTAATGGGTGGCATCATCTGTGAGGTGTTTTTAAAGCAACTAGTAGCGGACGATAAAACATGGCTCATTTACGAGAATATTAAGCGAAAAAGATCTTGGAGTAAGCGAAACGAACCATGATTGCCTACCCCAAAAGCTGGTTTTAGTCCGACGTTATAAGTGGGATTGAAAAGGAATCCTGTATTATAATTCAAATAAATATTTTTTGTTACTGGACGAATTAAAAAGGGTGTTTCAGGGAAAATGCCTTGTGCGTTGTGTTCCACCAAGATAATGCCAGACTTGTCTAGATAATACCTCTATGACTACCACACAAATGTTATTTGGGCTTTGCTGAGATGGGCTAAATCACTCACCATATTTATTTAATATGGGACCTTCAAATTTAACTATTTAGGTCTTTGAAAAATTCTCTTAATGGGAAGAACTGCAACTCGTTGAAAAACAAAAGAAAACACATTGAGAAGTTTTTCACCTAGAAAGCTGAGAAGTTCTGAAAGAATAAAACATAGAGAATTATTGTTAAATACATAATTATATAAATAAACATGAATACATAAAAATGTTGCTCTTCAATTCTACTTAATAATCTGCATGAACTTTTCGGACAACGCAATATGAAAAATCATATTTTACAATTATATTTTATGAATTTTTAATGCAAGGGCCTATTAAAATCAAACAAATCTATTTACGGCGATGGTTTATCTGTACTAAAATATACAAGAGACTAACAAAAAACATAAATGTGGTTTATTAGATTACTTAGTGTTTTAGGGTTTATCTATATATAATTTTTAGAAATTATCAATTTACTTTTAACATCTGTAGCTAAAAACTTCATTTTGTAGTAGGTTTTATTTATTCTCTTTATTCTTTAATAGTTACGGCCTGAACCATCTCTCTTGACATATGCACTCAGTTTTTAATTACTAATTATTTCAGCGAGGAAAATTTTGTAAAATACACGACAAATACGCGGTGGTACTACACTATATGATTATTTGAATGCAGTCTAACAACTGTATCAATTAGGATACTCCATTTGTAGATGTTTCTGTGTAGTCGGTTACTCAAATACTCAAATCTAATTTTTAACAGACTACTTTCGTATTTTGTTAGAGAGGTCGCAAAAGAAGATTAGTAAGAGACCAAATTTTACTTGCCAGTCTTCTTTCTAGTATACTAGAAATTTGACCTTGTAACTCACGACATACTGGTAAATTTGAAGTCCGTTTGTGGTGACATTAATGATTATTAATGATACAACGACACATTTTTGAACATACCTATAAACATACATATAAAGAGGCTAATGTGTATATATCTACTATCCAGTTCCAAGGCAATATTTTACAAGATTTGTTTACAATCGACTCATATGGTATTTGTCTTTAAAAATGATGCTACATTAATTACAGTAACTTAAAATATAAATAAGGTTTTTGGCATATTTTAACAATATAAATTATTGTTAGGTTAATTGTGGCATTGAAAGAAGCTTTTAAAACACTGAAAATAAAGTACATGCAAGGTTAATGATTAAAAATGTATTTATGTTGGCTCTATACTTTTGAGAGGGCAATTCGTAACAATTCACTTAAGGCACATATTATGCAGACGAACTGTGGTGTGATCATGAGCTTCAGATTCCTAATGGGTGATCCACTCAGTCGCTAAAAGCAATCAAGTACTTGCGTTCATTTCGAATAAAACAAATACTGCATTCATCTAAAGCGCAGTGCATATCACATTGTCCCATATCAAAAATAATGTGCAATAACGAGGCAAAGAGGGTGAATTTTTTAGGAAATACTTTCTTGTATAGTATAAAGTCTAATAACTATTGTTATATATTTGAGTTAGTTAAATCAAACGGTATGTGTCACAATACAAAAAAGATGCTAATGAAGTGCCATCATGAAAGACCATCATCCTTTTATTACGAGTTATTAATATGAGATTATATCATGCCTCACGTACGATTTAGAAATATACGTTAAAACAAATTATAACAAAAATTTTACTGGCTTAAAGAAAATTGCATGTAAGAAGTAAAATAAAAAATAAACGAAGAGCACACATTGGAAGTAAACGATAAAACTTGTGTAAAAAAACGTACGTAGTACATATAAGATCTGTAAAGAAATATCGAGTCATTGTTAACATTTTTTATTATTTGCGTAACTGTTATGGTACTTAGTACTTAATGAAAGTGAACTATTATACGCATGCGTAAATAAGGATGAGTGTTAAATGTACGATCCTTGTATTTTAAACGATTGAGCGAGTAGAGAAGCGAATTTGCTTCAAATTTTGTGCAACTCTGAAACATTCTTCCATATAAATTTTTTCTTTTTCCACTTATTGTTAGTTCTAAGCCTTTCTACCCTTAGATGTAAGGCTTTCCATATAAACTATTCAAATAATTTAAAGAACGATACAACAAATTTATTACAAATAAAGGTAAATTACAAACAATTTATAGATGGCTAATAATCTGTTGAGGGTGATCCACGTTCTGGAAAATGTTAAACGTGTAATAGTTACAATCAAAAAGAATCCGTGACTAACAATTTGACAACTTGAAAATGTGTTTGGGAATCAAAAAACTAAAGTTTGTACAATTTTGACGTGCCTCGGTAAAATTTGTCACCGGAACAAACACAACGTACTTCATTTGCTAATAACTCGCTTCAGACCGCTACTGATAAGCCAGGTTTTTGCTAAATATTATAATCGGAAATTAATCGTGGATCTACATACAATGTTTTTAAGTAGATTTTTTGTTATTATCATAATTTTTTATGTTATATTATTCGATACTTTCAAGGCAGACCTTTTATATGTAGATAATTTACAACGTCTAAGATGAGCTGGACGTATAATCAGAATAAACATTTTTGCGAATTCTAAAAATATAATCAAAGAGAAATTTAATTGGAAAAAGCAACTGACGTACCAAAGCTGAAAATGAGAAATTGGAAGAACAAAGTTCAGCAAAAGGGCATCTAAGAGGAATTTGCTTCAGATGCTATTAAAACGTATATCACCTTCATTGTCTTATTTTGATACTTTATACAGTATAACCATTGTCTAACCCAGTCGGATTATAATATTCAAATAGAAAAATTGTACAAAAGTAAATTTAAACAGTAATATGTAATTGATTTACTGTAAAACTGTACTGACATTTGCATATATTATTTTTAGTACAGCATGAAATCCTCTAGAAGGATCAATAATCATTCAGTATCTGCCCTAGATTTTATCAAGACGAAGCGTTAATTTGCTTGTTCAAATCACAGTTACAATTAAAATAAATTTTCAACGGCTGCTTACAAAATCCACCTAACCATTTTTATGATAAATCCGGACAGTAATAGACTACAAACACATATTTTGTAATGGAAAGTTCAGTTTGTGCACGTAAGTGGAATGGACGTGCCATGCTGGTTATATCTACGTCTAGGCTGAGCTCTAGTTATATCCAGCGCCACAAAACTAATATGTGCAGGCCGTAAGGCCGCTGGACGTGCTGGAGCGAAAACCAAGTTAAGATTTTATTTTATTTTCACTATTATTATATTATTTTGCCATGATGGTATTTATGCAAAATGTGATAAGCATGCAAGTAATAATATGTTCAGAAATGCAAGCTAATTATGAAAAAATTCCAAATACAAACAATAAATATATAAAACACCATATATTTTAGTGAACCTCGCCAAATCAATAACAATATTACCAATATTAGCAATAACAAATATCAAATGATCAAGTGTAAAATGAAATATAATAAAGTGTGAAAACAATGTGAATAGCAAATTGTAAAGCACAATAGTAAAAGAAGAATACATAATCGAGAAGGGGTTGTTAACAGTGAAGAAAGTTATTGATACCCAACTAAGTAATATATATGGTAAATTGGCAACAAGCGACGGTGTGATGCGAATAACAAATGTGAGCTTAAACCACTGCAGCAAATGTCAATGATAAGTACGCACTAAAAACTTTTGTTCCACACCGCATAGGTGACTCAAATGTATAGAATCTGCACAAAAGGAACCAGAGCCAAAAGGAATATAAAAATGACGAAGTGTGAATTATGACGAAAATCACCCTGTCCATTGCAGAGGCCGCTGGTCATAAACGAATACTACTAAAACTCCACCCAATGCTGAGTCACAAAATTAGTAAAATACTAGGTTGTCCTAAAAGTTCTACAACACTTGCAAAAAGATATGGATAAACTTATTTAAAATTAATACCACTCGGACGGCTTTGAATCGTTCTTGGTACGCTTTTTCAACTTTATCAAATGATTTTATTGAGCGGAAGAGGCTATAGTTAGACGTGGCAGCATCTGAACCATAAGCTGGATGCAGAAGAACAACCCTTCAAATTTTTCATTCGCTTTCTTGGCAATATGGGGTTTGGCGTTGTCCCGACCAAACAAATCGCGCTTGATGACTTCTTATTCAACTTGTTGATGGTCCAACTGCTGATAATAAAGATTGGCGTTGATGGCGCGGATTATTCGGCATAAGTTCAAAATGCAGACTTTTTTAAACGCAAACCTTTTTGCTGAAACTTTAATGACCGAAACGAGAATGATTTTTTGACTCATGTCGTCGGAAACATACCAGATTTCCTTTGCAGTATTTCTTGACGAAAGTCTCCGCTCCCAGCAATAGCGCATTAAAACCCGTAGTTCAGTTATGTCCAAAACTATCTGAAATCCGAATATGCCACTTGTTACTACACTATAAATGCAAATAATCCTCACAAAAATGCGCAACAATCAAACTTTTAGCCAGTGTTGCAGAACTTTTGGAACAATTTAGTACTAACAAGAAAGGTTCAACCTAGAATAGCATACCTTCAAGCAGCAAGTAGATTCCACAACCCGTAGAACTTTGAGAACACCACTCAAAATGTTACCTACAACACATCTTGATAAGCAATTGAATTTTCTGAATTCCGGGTTATTATTTTATTGATATTTCCATTCTTCAGAAAAAAATTTTTTAATTGAAAATCAATTTTAAAGGAGAAAATATCGATTGACTATTTTTCATACATGAAATTACTCCTTTATTATGTCCTTAGATTTGTGAGTTGTTGCTTTTTCAGCTGTCTCTATACGAAAAGAAGCTTATCTAGTTGGCTTATTTTGTCGTTATGGTGACCTGAAAGTTCATAAAAGTAGTATGCTCATACAACGGTTTTTGTCTTCAACCGTATAAATGTGTGAATCATCATGTACAATTTTGTTACTTGTGCATAATGGCGCATCTATCAATCTAAAGTAGGATTAATGAATGCGTTGGATGATATTGGTATTTGACGATTTAGTACAGCTTTACAGATGTTTTAATGATCTTGGATAAAAGCGTGTCCCTTTTATATCGGTAACACAAAAACAATAGCAGAGGCACCTCAGTCCCTTAATTGACAACACACAAATATGAGGGTGTCTCATACTGATGGCCACGGCTATGTGGGAACAAGCAATTAGAAAGCCCAGTAATTCACGGGGAAGTAACGGATTTCTGACTTTGAACTTGACATATTTGCCATTCAAAGTATCTGGGTCTAAACTCCTAACCTTTTCTGGAAAGCCTTGGCGTTAGATGTTGGTTGTCTTTTAGACAATGATTTAATGGCGACCCAGGTGTTCTGGGAGTCAAGTACATGTCAAGAATAGTACTGATCTTTTTCTTGGAGGTCATTAGCTCTGCAGACGCCTCTAGGGGGTGTTCTAAGTGGCTGCGACGATGTTATTTGAGGCCTCCGGAAACGCAGAGGAGTCTATGTTCTGTAGGAGCCCTGTAATAATTCTGATGTAGTTGATGGTCAAGATTTTGTAATATCTCGTCGGGTTGCTGCAGAATAGCTTCGTTCTTGTACGGACAGTCGGTTTGGGGAAAGCAGAACAAGCTCAAAAGCTGACTGGATGTGGATCTTGTCAGTTGGCGTAGGTCGCTAGCTTACCCCAGGGCTTTATATACTTCCCGGAGTGGTGATTCTCGCAGCACTCTACATATTTTAGGTCGGTGCGACAGCAACGCTATGCGTGTTTAAAACGCTGGCACTAGTGGCACTAGCCAACTATTTTTTCCTTATATAGTTGTTCTGCTGAAACACCTGTATCGAAGACGCCGTTGACGATAGATTTTCTTGTTTTTTTTGTTCCACCAGGTTCAAGGAACAACATGAGTGTCATTGAATGGTGGCGGATGCTTTTTTCCATTTTCCGTGCCATGAGGATTGGAATGTCTTTTTCAAGAAACTCCTGCTTTAGCTTCTCCTCGGTTATGTAATCAGGGACGCCTCGTTTAACGGCTTAGAAAGACTTATCTACTTTGGCACGTAGAAATTGTGCTCAGTCACCAGTCAAGCACCTGTAGTCATCAGCTATAGCGGTATGGATGAAAATTCCATCCACTACACTTTTAGTGTTGATGAAACCGATCTTCTTGTTATGTATGGCTTTCATTATCCGTAAGGTCACGAGTGAGACTAGTTCTCAAGATGCCGCACTCACTGGGCTAACTGCTGCGTCCGAGTGGGGACTGGAGACAGCAGATATTTCAGTGAGCATTTTGACTTCTTCGAGGTTACCTCAAAGATGTTGGTGATGGTGGTTGCTGGTGCTGTAACCGCGAAAAAGGGCGGGAACATCGAAAACCTCACTCGCCAGTGGACACGACTGGTCTGGTATTCGTTCTCCGGCAAGGGTAGCAGAGGCGACAGAGGCTGAAGCGGTGCAGTAATTGTCCGCGTACTTCCCCAGGAACAACGCCCCAAAAATATTTGAAGTGTATTGACATACCACCATCACTTTGGTCTTTTAGGTGTTTCACTTGCAGTGACTGTCATAGCCGGCCTTTATGCCGATTGATAGCAAAAATAGCTTTTACCCACACATATAGATCACCACCGTTGCTATCGGTGTTGATCATCTCACTGACTCACTAGTAATTTGGTATCTTTTGCTGTTAACATAATCTCACCAGCAATCTGACGCGATAGTAGTACCAGTCACCGCCAAATTGTACTAACCAGGCTCAATAAATACGCGTTTCGTTTCCTGTTCAAAATCACCAAAAATCCATTGGCCCTCAATGTGTCTTTCTCTATTGTATTTGGGTTTCTTAAACTTTGCAGTTTAGACAATGACTCCCAGCCCTCTTAGTATTTCGGATTGCTCAGTAAACCAACAAAAATACTTCTCTCTACAGAAAAGATCCAATCTACGATAGTATACAGCGACCTTTTTATTTCCATTTCCATGATGAATTATCCGGGAAAGGGTAATCTGCACCACAAAGCAATTTAAAAGTATGTGTCGCAACCTTCAAACATGCTTTTTTGAACACCGCAGAGCATATCCGACGACCTTGTCTCTCGTTGGGTTTCCGTAGAACCTGCCGCCACGGTATGCAACAGAACATCCAATTATTGACATTAAGTGGCATGAGCTGCCTGGCATTATATTTTTCGACGGAACACCCCGTGATCGACGAGGAAATCCGCTAGAAAATTAGGATCGGTAGGAATAGCGCCAGGTCGCTGAATATTAACCCCTCATCTGGTAACGTGGCTTAATGTTTATAAATTTGTATACTAGAGTGTGTATTCGTCACTAATTGCTCCTCGCCATCAGTGTATGCTTAGACGGGATACTGTACATCTCGTTCTGCGTATTGCGACAGTTAATTTGATAGATCAGAATTCACTCCGTGTAGGAGACGTGTGTTACCAACTATATACGTTTTGTTGACGTGTGCTGCCAGGAGCGTTCTAATTCAATGCATCTGAGGTATGTATTTTACTAAATTCAGGCAATGTTTTTGATTTATTGTTTATAGATTTCTTATTTGAAATATTTCGAGATATATTCTCGAATTGTGTATTTTTTCTAGCAGGTTAGGTGTTTCAACAAGAGTGAAGAAAATAATAGCGGTGATTGCCCTATTCGAAGAGGAAGTGGAGCAAAGTGGTGAACAATTCTGGTCTTATGTAACATTATTGATAGAATGGATTATTCAGATTATGACAGTGACCCTAAAATAGATGAACAGAAAATTGAAAACAAAATTAAAAATAAAAAGTTTGTGGCCCAGAATCAGAAACAGAGTCAAAGATATTTACAAACACTAAATCTCCTAGAGGGAGATGATCAATCTACTCCTAGGAGTACAACAGTATGTAACAAATTTCCGAAAAGAAAGACTTGCCCTTATTATTCATATGAAAAAAGGCAGATTGCATATAAATGCACAAAAACTGTGAGCATAGGGTTGTTAAAATGCAATTTTATTTGTTTCGAAATAATTTTATTGTGTAATTATTTGTTTGTACTTCTTTCTTTATTCTGTAATTATAATCAAAAACTATTTATTTATCATATTAGAAATTTGTTTATGGGATAAAGGTTTAAATAATTTGTAATTCCATAAATAAATACTTATAACTTTCATTAATTAGACAATTGAATAAACAAAATATTTCAACAAACGTCTAACAGTACATAATTAATTCGTTGTCAGTTGGGGGTTAATGCTACGTACAGAAGAGTACAGCCACACTAATAACGAAATTACCAACTTTATTCCATGAAGGTAGCGAATAGGTACTTTTTGCGATCCCGGTAAAGGACAGACCTATTTCAGGGGGTGGCGACCCTGCCTACGTGAGCTCTTGATTATCCTCCGCCTCCTATAACAGGAGGAAATCAAGTCCCTACCCAAAGTCCTACCATACCTAACAAAATTTACCGTACCTTATCCTAAACCAACTCACAAACCCGCATGGCAAGCGTGGTGTTTTAATGCCAAAATACCTTTCATGATGATATTAAACCCTACATGAAAGAGGCCTATGTTCAGAAATGGACCGAAGATGGCTAATGATGATGATGATGATGATTCCATGACAGCACTAACTGCAAGCGAAAATGTCACTGTTACAATTTAACGGTGCAACATTTTCCCCATTTTTCCGAAAGCGACAGTTTTCCGTAGGTGGCTTTTGCCTTTATAATTGATGCAAAAAAATCCGTTAAAGGATTTTGGGGAAACAAACCAATTTTTTTTTTAATTTTTACTAAACTTCCATAGTTTTGCCAGATTTAGATCAAATTTGGCATAGACCTAAGTACGGTTCAAATATGGCAGAAATTACAACACCGTGAAGGAATGCGTGTAGCCACATGCGCCACAATCACCTGAAGATCCTGATTTCCCCATAAAGGTGGTATGGGAGCGGCCTAATTAAGGCTAATCAATTTCCAAGTGAAGTTACTGTGGAGGACAAAGGTTATGAGCTTGCCTCAGAAACCTTACATCAACGTCAACGTCAACGCCGTTGCTAAGCATCCTTAATCTGGATATTACGATTAAGCACCCATAGAAGAGGACAATTGTAAGTCAGTGCCACCGATACCAAGGTACACTCAGCGTTGTTGCAGTGCCGCCCCGCAACACTGGATAAATTGTGCCTGGATTGCGTCACGCTCCTGGGAGCCATCGGGAACATCGCGGCTGCAACACAGAATGCCAGTAGCCTTGTAGAGATCGTTTTAAGACTGATGTCCTGCCAGGAAGACGTTAAGGCCATCCTTGGCATGTTTGGTAAACACTGGGTCATAATAAGCTTTTTCTATCTAGAAAGTGCCTATACGGTACACCAACATTCCAACGTTAGGGTTTCTTGAAGAAGAAAGATTAGGGGCTTATACCCAGCTACTTTGTTTTGGGACTTATGTCAACGCCAACGTCACGTATGTGTTATCGGTAACCGATTGCAGCAGCAGAATAACTGAAGAAGCTCAAGAAATGCCTTGGAGAAGTCAGCGAGTAGTTAACGGATGGAGAACGAAACCGCATACTGGAACTGTGCGACCTCGGTCTGTGGATCCGCAATTACTCCGCATATTGAACGCAACGTGAGTACCATCCAGCGATGTGTGATACGATGGACGTAGAACCATCTGTGAGCAAGCCGAAAAGAGAGTGGATCGTTCAAGTTCACGGCTCACCGAAACCTGTTTCATTGAATATTCTGTGAAATATTCCTGTCGGAAACCAAATGAATATTTTAAATCTCGTGAAGGTTGATTTAAGTTTCTAACCTTCTAAGCAGCTTTATCTTAAATATTTTTGATAACAAGAGTAATAAACTGATAGGTCAATACGAACCTGATGGGTTTGGAGGTTTGCTAAGTTTGTGTATTATTTTAATCTGTGCAAATTTCCAACAGACGAACAAGTATGTTGATCTTAGTATACAAATGTGAATTATAATTGTTAAAAGTAGTAAGGCTTTTCTTGGCAACTGTTCAAGCATTTGGATTATGAGAAGATCAATATCTGTGGCTTTATGATTTTTACATGCAGATTTTTGTTTATTCCTGTTTGTGGAAGAAATATCTAAAAAAATTTGAATCGTGCCATTAATGTTATTTGATTTATATTCTAAAAGTTTGAAGATTTTTGTAAGATGATCTGATCTAGTCTAACTATTGTTAATTTTAATGGTGGTATATAGTTTGTTGGTCTTTTAAATTTCTTAGTTGCTTTCTAACTGAGTAGTCATTCTTAGATTAACTAGTTATGAAACAAATTTTAAGTATTTTTTAAGTTCTCAAGTGAGCCAGTTGCAGATATTTTTATAAATTGGGTTTTCAGTCTCATGTATTCAACACCATTATCAAAGTTTTCAGATCATTTTATTATAAAGTTTTAAGTTTTTCTCTAGGTAACGTTGAAAGTTCAGTCAGCCAGTTTTAGAAGCGGCAAGTTTCAGAGGATCTAATTAAACAATAATATGACTACTGAAGTTAAATTTACGCTAGCATTCCAATCTCCTCCAGCTATGGATCGGTTTCCTATTGGAGTAACAGATCTTCGTAATTTTCAGCGCTGATCGTGTACCTAGAAGGGCTGTAAATTCCAATGATTGCGACGATATGAACTGTTCATTTGTGTGTTTGGAATGGTGCGGTAATATATAGCGAATTATTACGGTTGCTTTACCATGGGCTATGTGATCAAGATGAGTAATGTAGTATATTGTATAGTAAGGTATTTATTGCTGCACGGCCAATAAAATGTGTTATATAAATAAAAATTGCATCTGTTTTATTGGTTTGGAGAAAATTAATAGATGTATGATTTGTTAGTCTCTTAGCATTCCGAAGGCCAGTGCGTAGAGATGGAATTGTCTTATATATGACAGTTATAGCATGTGTAGTATTATGCTATTTTGACTTATTAATTTGTTAAATTTATTTTTGAATTTAGTCATAAAATTATTCAACTGATCAGTGAAGCCATTCTAACTTTCTTTGCGTCGGCGTATTTTACTTTTTTATAGACGTTTGCTTAATTAGGTGGTATGTAGGACTATTTTTCTGGTTGGTTCTAAATGCTTTTAGACTACAGGGCTTTTGATGGGTGATCTTTTGAACAACAATCATTCGTTACATTTTACGCATTTGTAAGATACTTGACAATATGACTTGAAATGATCACATAATTGACATTGTACAGGGTATCTCAAATTCGATGGAATTTAGATCCACTACGTAGAAATTAGAAAAGAAGCTAGTTACGCATTCACGGGATTGTTTTTACGCGAATTTCGATAATGATAAAATTATTCGTTTAGCTGAAGTATAAGATAACTTTTATTTTTTTTTTAAAAACCATTAGAGCTGTAATGGTCTAGTGGATAGGTTGCTAGATTAAGAAACCTATAAATGCGAGTTTGAATCTTGCCTTCGCGAATTAGATCACTGGCATTTGTATGGCCCAGCTCAACTCGGGCTGCAATAAATGGGTACCTGGAGGTCAAACACTGGGGTAATAATAGGCGGTCGGTACGTAGCGCTAGCCACGTTACTACCCTTGTGTACCGTAGGCTGTAGTGTACCAGACCTATCCTGTTACGACCCCAAAGGGCCTTTGTAGTTTACTACGGGAAACTATTATTATTATATAATGGAACGCATAGTTGATTCGATCTTAGAAAAATTGCATATTCTTTTATCTTTCCAAAAATATGTGGTTTGTTACCTTAGAAATTACTGTGACATTCATAGTCCTTTTATTGATATTATTGTTTATGTCGGGAACTTAAGCAGAGTAATGAAAGCTTCTTATAACGATTCTGTATGATTTATTTCCTTTGGCTGTCATTTAACTGTCTAATCAATTTCATGTTTTTATCTCGGTTGCATTTTTTAAGGGTTCATGCGCTAATGCTTTGTTATAAAATGTTTCTTCTCTAGTTGGTGTGATAATTTTTTTGGTTTGGAGTTTTGGAAAAATCGACTTAAATTTAAATTTGTGTTGACACCAGTAAAGGCAGAGCCCTATGATAATTTCAAATAAATTACTGAAATTGTGCCAGCTTGTATAAAGTTAAAGGTGTTAAACGGAAAAGAATGAAAAATCTTATGATCAACCGGCAAATAGCGGAAATCAGAGGTTATATGCTACAACAAACAAATACTCAGTACATGAAAATACCAACAATAAGATAAGAGACAGTAAATAAAGAAATTCTCCCAACTATACCTAAGCCATTGCGAATCTGTATGGTATAGCTGACTACGAAATTATGACAAAAAATTTATTAGCTATAGCGAAAACAGAACAATATACAACAAAATGTTTAGCGGGAAATGTGGACGTAAACAAGAAATTAGTAAAACGTATGCAAGAAAAAGATATTATTTATCACACATTTCAAATAAAACAAGATTGACCAAACAAAATAGTCATGAAACATACAGTTAGTTAAGTAAGAAGGCGTTTGGGTTAATATGGAGAAAAAATTATTTAAAAACATTTTGAAGTACACGGGCACGTTGTGCTCTATTAGAATAAAGATATTATTGTATCACTAATGTACCACTGGCATTGATAATTGCTTGGCAGTTTAAAAGCATGCTTTCGGCCAAATTAATGCCATATTCATCTGGCAAGGACCTCTAAATGTGATCGAATTTCTCGTGTTAACTGCTTCAAAGTGGACACTTTTCTTTAACGAAGCTTGTGATTGATGTACGCCCACACATTTTCAATCGGATTTGCATCGTCCAATCAAGTGTGATTATGCCAGACGGGTCTTTCCACTCGATGCAAAGCTTGTTGCGGTATTTGGGGTTGTTGTCCTCCTGCAGGATATAGGCCTCGTTTTTCTTGATGAACCAACGTTTAGCAGTCGGTAACAAATATTTTTATAAATATCGATTATTTTTGGAGCATTTAGGTTGTACGTAAATAGATGAAACGTTCCGAAACCCAATTTTGTAAAACAGCCTCAAAGTTGCACTTTTACTGGGTGTTTACCAATTGTACCAAGCTAGTTGATGTTGACCAGGTTCGCGGGACGATAATATATACCCAAACAGAAGTTTTGTTCGTAAAAATTGCATTGCTCCAATCTCAGTCCATATTGTCCTTGGCTTAAACGAGACACTCAGTCACAAAATTTTTAAGTAACAAAGGTTTTTTCACTGAACTACAGAATTTGATACTATGTGCACAAAGATAGGTTCGGATAGCTATATACAATATTTTTGAACTTTTTTGTCCCACTTTTGCTGCTCCTTAACACAATGTTAAGCCCGGGTTCCGCGATAACAAGGTCACGATCTGTTTTTTACTTTAGGGGATACTTTTTCAATCGAGCCAGGTTCCGGTAAGTTATCGGCATTGTTTCTTTATATTGTTGCAACCACTTACTTAGCAGCTGTTTCATGAGACATTTTCGTACCGTTTAGGTGGATACAGGAGAACAGCCTTGTAGCGCGACGCGTATAGCTTATAGTACTCTACGCGTGTAAGAATTCAAGCAAGAATTCAATACCAACTGAATCCTTTGTGACAAAAATTCCCTCTATTGGCACACAAAAGAATTGGGGCAATACCTTTTACTAACTGCTAATTATTCCAAAGATACTTTTACTTAGCTGACTGTATTCATCACACAAAACTAATAGAAGAAATAAAAAATGCTCTTAAGGAACTAGGACAAAATGTGAGAAACATACTAAATATTAAAAATAGACATATCATTAAACTGTTTCCCATATTCTTTATACACAGACTTTAAACCGTCTGAACATAATAATGACATTTGTGATATCCGTATCTTAGACAATAAATATGTTCTTTTGAACCTACATAAAAAAATAATGAAGTGGCACAACGCACGAGGTGTTAAAATTACAACCATACAAGGGCAAACTATAACAAACCGTATGCTTGCGTTAAATATAACGGACCTCATAACACGAAGACATACACTAAATCAATAAATACATCCGCCAAATGTATATCGTGCCAAAAGCCCCATACAGCTAATTATAAAAGCTGCGCTGTTTTAGAATTACAGAAAAAATAAAGACCTGTTAGTAAACCACATCATTTATCAGAACATTTCCATTATTACTAAACCAATGAAATAACCAACACTTACCGACCAACCTTTTCTTTCAAATATATCCTACAAGGGGTTGTCCGCAAAAAGGTTTTTTTAGGTCCTAGGCTGACAATTTTTCGCCCTTTTTCCCTCAAATTTTTGCAAAGAGGAAACTTATAAATTTTTAACTGCATCGGATTTTTCCAAGTTCGGGGACATTGAACAATTTAATTTACAATCGAAGCTGCGCTCGGCGGAAGCAAACCAAATGGCCGTAGCAAATGCGCTTTTTGAGTTCGGCAATAATTACGTGTGCGTTTCCAATTCGCAAGTCACACAATTGTGGCTGCACAAACCTGCTTGTGTAAATCAAGAACTCAAATTTCGACCACGCTACATTTCATATCAGCTGTTTTGTTTATTTTTCGTTTAAATATATAGGATATCTTTGCTTACAACGGATAAACCTTCTTGTGTAAATCAAGGACCACGCAACATTTCTTCGTTTACTTGCTGTTCAGATATATAGTTAGATGAATATTCCGTTTAACAAAAAAACTTAAGTTTCAACAATTTTTCGATAAATAAAAAAAATCTAATTAGTTTCTCCAGCAAAATAGTATCATTTTTAACATGTTAACTACAGTTATTAACAAATTAATTCAATTATGGCTAACTAACGCTAAGGGCTAATATCAAAAAAATCGAAATTGAAATGTTTGTACAACTCGATAACATGGACTACTTGAGACAGAATCACATTTCACTGACATATCCTATGTAAAAATTCTCTTAGAATTTTTATTGGTGGAACTGCACACGGCGGCTCCGCAAAAATTATTCGAAGTTTAATTGCACACCCGTCTATTAATTGAGATTTTTATTAGCTACAGTAATTCAAGTTGAAAACCATTTTTTGATTCCGTAAGACAGAAGTTCATAGTAAAAGGAGATAACTACAAGCACACGCACTCAGGCTCCCGCCTAATCACAACAAAAGATTAATAGCTAATAATGGTAGCTAACTCTCCTCGGGCGCTCCAACTTATTGGCAATCTGATCCAAATAAAATCCTTGACCTACTCTAACTTAGAAGATAAACGTAGATTTAAACAACTAAACAATAAAAGTTATCTATTCATGACCAGATGATTTGGAAAGCCACACAGTAAGCAAAACGACCGAAAATACAATAAAATTGGATAAGGTCTAACAAGGGGAAAGCTGATGCATTTGCACACTATCTGGCGAATGTTTTTAAGGCAAACTCTGAGGAAGTAGACAAAGAAATAGAAGACGAACTACAAACACCTCTTCAGATTACATTATCAGTTAAAAAATTCACAATTAAAGAAATTGAAAGAGAAATAAAATGTCTAAACAAAAAATCTCTAGGTCAAGATTTAATAACACCAATTATTCACTGAAGCAACTACCTAAACATGAAATTAAATTCTTATGAATTTTGTTTTAATGGAACTCTGAGGCTAACATACTGGCCACCGTAACTAAAATTCGCCCACATAGTTCTTATCCCTAAACATAGAAGACCCTCTAATGACATCCCATCATATAGACCTATCAGTCTCCTCTTGGTCATGTCAATGCTGATAGAAAAATTACTTCTAAGACGAATAAATAATAATTTGGTTATCTAACAACCAGTTCGGTTTCCGACATCACCATTCTACAATCCACCAATGACATAGAATAACTTCTTCTTCTTCTTCTTTTTCATCATCCCTTGTACCATTAAGGTGTCGGGTAGTGTTCTAGGACCCACTTTTTCCACTGAGTTCGATTTCTTGCAATTTTTTGTAGTTCCTCAAGTGTAGTGTCATGTTTTTTTGCTATATCTTGGACTATGTTAGTTAACGTTTTCCGTGGTCTTCCCGGTGCCTTCTTGTGTATTGTTTTTGATTGTAGATATTTTTTCGTTGTTCTTTCAGGCTCCATTCTTATAATATATGCTTGCCAATTTAATTGTTTCTTTTCTATTTTGTTCGTTATCTTTTCTTGTTTGAGTTCGTTATATATCGTTTCGTTTTTTATTCTGTCTAGTCTAGTAACTCCTTGTATTTTTCTGAGGAATTTCATTTCTACAGTAGTTAATTTTCTTTTATGTTCTGGTAAAGTTGTTAGCGCCTCTATTGAGTATAGTAATGTTGGTGCTACTACTGTGTTGTATACCATTTGTTTTGTGTTTATTCCTACTTCCCTTTTTCCTAATATTGTTTGGTTTATTGTATAATACATATTGGTCGCTTTTCTAACTTTGTTAGCCACTTCCATTTCTATTTTGCCATCGTTACTGATTATTGATCCTAGATATTCGAATACCGTTACTTCTTCTAGTTGATTTCCTTTACATGTTAGGTGGATGTTTTCTTCTTTTTTCCTTGTGACTTGCATTACTTTTGTTTTGTTTTCGTTATTCTTCATTTCCATCTTCTCCAGTTCTGATGTCCATATGTCTATTGATTTTTGCATTTTTGTGGCTGTATCTGTTATCAGAACGATATCATCTGCATATATGAGTGCTTCTATTTTTATTGGTTTCATGTCTTTATATCCTATTATAGTTTTTGGGGTTTTTTCTAGACAGTTTTCCATTATTCGATCTATGTATATAATAAAGAGTAACGGGCTTAGCGAATCACCTTGTTTTAATCCCGTTTCTATTTCGAATGGTTCTGATTTCATCCCATTTATTTGGATGATTCCTGTGACATTTTTATATATGCTCTTTATTGCACTCCTCAATTGTTTTGTGACTTGTAGCTGTTCCAGGCAGTGCCATATTTTGTTTCGGTTAACCGTGTCGAAAGCCGCTTTCAGATCCATGAACGTTAGGAATAGTTGTGTGTTTGTTGCTATTCTATCTTCTATTAGTTTTCTTATGACACTGATATGGTCCGTTGTTTATCTAGCTGCTCTAAAGCCTCCTTGTTCGTCTTCTATTTTGTCTCCTATTTCTTCTCTTAGTCGCTTTTCTAATATTTTACTGTATATTTTTATTGCAACTGATGCCAGACATATCGCTCTATAATTATCACAATTGTTTTCTTTTCCCTTCTTATGTATTGGAATTATTGTGTTCCTCTCCCAGTCTTTTAATTTTATTAACAAATAGCATATATAAACTTCACTTCAAAACAAACAGTTCTGTTCTGCTGAGATGCTAAATATCAAACAAGCATTCGACATGGCTCGACATAAGAGGTTGTATACAAAATAAAGAGAGCGACGCCCTACGAATTATATATCTCATTCCTTTCGTATCTCAATAATAGAAGGTTTAAGATTGGTAGTAATTTTGTCCTTACTATACACTTCTGATCCACTAATATCCAACCATACTGCGACGATACAACTGTACTTGCTTGTAATTATGATCCGAATACAGTATAGATAATGCTTCAACCTCACCTAAACTGAAAATTAGTTAAGCAAGTGGATTAAGGTCAATGAAGACAAATCAGTACATATCACATTTGCAACAAAATGTCCAACGTGTTCACCAGTCATCCTCAATAATACTCCCATTATAGTCAAACGAAGTGAAGTACCGTCACTTTATCTTGACAGGCGTTTAACCCGAAACACTCATATCATCAAATAGTGCAAAAAAAAACTAAAGGAGCTGTACTGGCTTATCGTAAGGAAATCTTTCTTACTGCTAAACAATAAAATCCCATTGTATAAAAATATAATACGCCTAATCTGTATATGTGAATGCCAATTATGGGGATGCGCTAGTACCCGCACATTACTTGTAGACCTTAACATCCCATATATGAAAGACGTCATCAAACAATACGCTATTAAACACCTCAAAACTTTAGAAATTCATCTAAATTAAACCATGCGACTTCAAAAGAAATCACCAAAGGATTTGACTAAATAAACATGGAAGAGCACTGATGAGAACCCTTCTAATAGAGTTCAAAGCCCGATTAGCGTTCTTACCACAGCATAGCACATAGAATGTAATGTATTCTGATTTCTAATAAAGTTCAAATAAACAAAAAGAACCTGTATACTAGCAAACTATCTCATCCGTTTTTATTTTGACCTTGCAGGTTTAACCTTAAGTTAAGCAATATAGGCTGACAATTGTAGGAGCTTAATTTGTTGTGTTAATACAGCTTTCTCTATCTAATTTAACATGTAACAAAGAATCATTACAAAATTAAAATCGCTGAAACTTTTATTAAATTCAGCCATCTCTTATAATGCATAAAATATTTTTGTAAATGTAACTGATATATTTAAAGCGTGTATGGGGAGCAGAATAGTTGAGACACGTTGTAGGAACTTTGCAGTCGCGGTATTGCTCATGCTGGGATTATGGGATTTGTAATTTGATTAAACCGGCAAACTCCTAAATCCGTGTACCATGTGGCTGCCTATAGAAGTTTGAGTGTAAATAACCTGTTCGCTAATTTATTGATTAAATGGCCACTAGTGGGAGCTCAAAACTGCAAAGCCATTATTTTGCTATCATTTATGCAGTTGATATTTCGGATAGTTTGTAATCTCCCAGAACAAAACTGGATAAATTCGTATAGGCGGCGCGTTATATTGCTCCGTTTTGTACTTTATTGCGTTCTTGGGGCCCTTAATGGATTACATAAAAAATCGCCCGAAAATGCCAATTTTCTATCTACTAGAGTTGTGGCTGTTTTTATATATGAGGCCCCATTTAGCAGTGATTGGATTTTGATGTGCTGAGTGTATTATTCAAAAATTCGGGAGTCCTTTGTGAGCTATTTGAAAGAGAATTCATTAGGGAATGCCGAATTTCCATTAAATACCTCGCGGCGCGAAATTAGGATTTTGCTGGTAGTTGCTCTTTTCTAACGGCAAAAAGTTTATGTTTTTAAGGTCGCCCGAAATTTCTCTCCTAATTTGGATGGAATTTGCTCGGAATGAACAGATTAGTGCTGCGTGTTTTTGCGACAGATGTAATTAGGGCTATTTAAATAGTAATCAAAAGGTTGCTTTTCACTAAGACTTGTGAAATATCGTTGGTAAGTTTGATCGCAAGGCACCTTGCAATATTATGAAACTTTAATCCATGCGATAACGACTGCTGAAACTCACTCATAAATTTTAATGTTTACATATTGTGGTTTGATAATAACTGCTACTATTATTTATTATAACTAAGAATTCAATTTTGTTTTAATTCTCCAAGAAAGCGCTTAGCGTTGCACCAATTTTATCCATTCTATGTTACTGGCAATTATGGCAAATTAACACCAGTTTATCACCCCCAAGCCTTTATTGTGTTTGTATATGCAGACCTCATACAGGTAAGCTACCTGATTAACATTCAGATGAAGCCTGCGACTTTCATATAAAATAGAGATTTCTTCCTTGCTTATTGTAGACGTGATTCTACTGTAGGAGCGGGCAAGCCAAACGACTCCCACAACAGATTATCTGGATAGTTCATTAACCTGGCAAACAATGTTAATTTTGTTTTCAAATTAAGTTTTTAAAACCCCGATTGCTTCGTAATTATCTAACCCTATCTCAAAGGGTACAATAAAATTTTCATTTAAATGAAAGAAGGGACCATTACACTAAGCCGCTGTAAACATCTAAAATAATGAGATAATCGCCTTGCAATTAATGTATTTTGTTTATTACCGACAATTTATTTAAGGGCTAGTCGGGAATTTAAATTAAAAAAAATGTTTTTCATTAGTCTATTTATTAGCAATCAGAATTAACATTACATGGAGTAATGTGATAACATAGGACCATAATATTGAACAGTCCTTGATGGCGGTATGGAAACTTTCCCGGTGAAGAGTTCATGTACTTCTCGGGTCCATTGGCTATTTTTTAGTCTTCTGGATTCGTGCTGTAATAGAAGTGATTGTACGAGTCGATTAACATGTGCGTCTAGTCGGGTGCGACGGGTTGCACTACGATCTTGTATGATAGTTGACACGAAAGGCATAAAAGGTTATCGTGTAACGTTGTGATGGTTACGTATCAAGATTATAGTATAAGATCAGGAATTTCGCAAGACTTTGTAACTGTATAATTATTTCTTGTACTGGTACAGCATCTTGAAGTCTAAATACTTCAGCCAGCTGCTGCGCAATACGGATAGGAGGGTTAGTTTGAGTTGGTTTTGTGGCAAGCTTCTATGGGTTTCCATATTAAATTGTCATAATATAATTTTGGAATGGATTGTCTTAGGTTACTTTTATTTTAGCTTCGAGTTTGTTGTCTAGTTGGTTGTATGTAGTTTTGTTTACTGGTTAGCGACACCGATACCATCTTGCTTTGGCTATTCTTTTCACAGTGATCAATTTTTTGATTTCTAATAAAATGTTGCAAACTCTTTCTTGAATTTTCAGTTTCGGTATAGCATGGATTTGTGTTCCTTGTAGGTGTAAAAATAGTTTTACAGTATCTTTTAGTGATATTTTAGGTTCACATTTTCATTGGCTTTGGTTTTATAGACGTTTCAATCGGTTCTTGAACTGTGTAGTAAGCGTATCTTTTTTAACAGTTACTACTGTTGTAGCAAATGTTGCGATTACAGGGATGGGATCCGAAGAATGGTCGTAATTAAGTTCTATATTGCAATACCATTTGGCACAAAGAAGTTTAGCAAATCTGGTATTTTGTTATGGTTTATCGGCCTGTAAGTTGGGGTACCTGTGGATAAGAATTAATACAATTTTTCTTATAGTACTTTGGCCATTTATCTGCCCTTTGTAGTAGTGAGACGTGATTTCCATAAGCTGTTCTTCAAATTATAATTACCTCCGGAAATAAATTTTGAACCAAGAGTTGACCAAAGGTCTGTAACATTTTCTTTTTTTAGATTATGGCGGGGTGAACAATATACTACTACTGATCGCTATCTCACCTAGACCTTACATCTAAGAAACGATATAACCAAATATCAAAAAACATAAATATATGTAGAGTGAGGTTTGTCACGCAGCATTGAATATCCATAAAGGTTCTTAGTGTTTTCGATTAAAACCTCTAGATAATGTCTACGTTGGAATAGCTAGAGCAGCCTCACAGCTTACAATCTATATAGAGCATAGAATTATTTTGTGGTATTTTGTGGTTTTTATTAGCCAATACATTTTTTTTTATTTTTAAATTCATTGCCTTGCACTTTTTCTTTGTATGCTGCTTTCAAGTTAAGCTTTTGTCCCAGTGTAATTTCAGATTCTTCATTTTTCAGATTGGAACACAACAATGTTGTTCAATATTCCCCTTCGTATTGCAAAAGTTATAAGCACTAATTTAATTCTTAATTTTTCTAGCCATTCTTATAATAAATATATATATATGTGTTTCTATAGTAACCTTGTGCCAGCTAAAATATCTATGTTGCAACTGAGAACGACAATATTATCTGTGGATGATTCCATTTCATATCAACTCTTACAGTGACTGTCTGTAGTGTTGAGGTTTTGTCTCCAAATTTTAGTAGAAAATGGCAGTTTGAGAAGTAGGATGGAATAAGGGGATAACATTGGTTCAAAAATAATGCTTTTATTTTTGCCAGCAGCACACTATCAAACGCTTATCATACATCCAAAGATAGCACCGTGCAGTAACGTTCACTTTTAAAAGACTTCTGTATTACGTTATACAGAAGCATTGTTCGATAGTGTCTCGTCTGAATCTGAATTGGTGTTTCAGAATTCAATCGTCTAAAAATGTGTCTTTATTTAAGTGGTTTAAAATCAATTGTTCTAAAAGTTTAGAAACTATTGGTAACAGACTGATTAGGCAATAAGATTGCACTTCGTTTGGCGGCTTGTCGGGTTTCTGTATTTCTATGAGTAGCTTTAGTTGCGGCGGCCAATAAGCCAAGCGCATAATTTCGTTAAATAATGTTAATAATTGTCGGTTCTCCTTTTCTGATAGCTTTTTGTGAATGGCATCAGTAACGAGATGGTAGCCTGGTGCTTTTGTTGTGCAGTAATTTTATCTCCAGACATAGTTCGCTGATTTTAAAATTGTGGAGGAAAGCTGTAATGGATTTACGAGGAAGGTGTCTGCTTCCAAATCTATTGTTTCTGAGTGGAGTATAAATACTTCAGCCAGTATTGTGAGAATAGATCAGCTTTCTCTTGTTTAGTAAACTTATATAACAATATAACTTTTTATGGTGTTGCAATAACAACAAACATTTTATCACAGTTAAGTTTTGAAGTTCAGATGTGTTATACCACATACTCTGACTAATAAGACTAGATATGACAATCATTTTCTTATTGATTTTTTTTAATTATTACACTATAATTTGTGACAATTAAACATTCAACAGTTAGTTTGACACCCTCAATTCTTTGAGAAATATGAAGGTGGAAAATCTGTTTGTGTTACATTTATATCAAACTTAAACCCAGTTAAACTTGTACTAAATAACTCACACATCATTTATTAGTTCAGTTACTTTAAATTTTTTTTTTATTGCAGTTAAACCTTATCTTTATTGGCACACTAATATGTTATAGTACTGCGCACTAAATATTTCTATTTCGGTGGCGTTTAATAATTTTATTGATGACGTACCATACTGCGTTTACTATTCTATGGCTCTAAGTACCTTTGACTAAAATATACGCAGTATTTCATTTTTGAATTTTTTTGCTATAACCCTAGCTATATTCCATAAATACATATGAGTTTTATTATGGTTTTATAAAGGTGGTATATTTTCTAAAGAGAGATGTGACTTGACCCCTATCAGCTAACAAGCTTCAAGCTCAGTTGCTTAGGCTTAGCTTATATGCCTACGTCAACTATTTATCTAAATGCATACCGAAGTACTTCATACCACAAGCTTGGAGAATATGTTGCTTATTGAACATCAGTGGAGGGCATATGCCCTTTCTTAAGATGTACGTTACGTTTACGGATTTACTTTTATTTATTTGAATATGCCACTTTCTACACCAGTTTGTAGTTGATGAAATGCTTGAATTTGGTCAGTGTCCAATGTGAGTATAGTCATATTATCAGCGAAGGTAGTTACCACATTGCTTGTTGTCGTCAGAAGGTACGCGCCTACATCAGCCACATGATTGGGTTCAACATACTGCCCTGGAAAACTCCCCTAGGAGAACTTTTTGGCAGCATTGATAGCAAGAAAATTAGCCTGTATGACCCAAGTCGTTTTTTTAGTTAATCCGTCTTTGGGATTAGGATTGCTATGACGTTATTTCGTTGTTTAGGAAAGTGCCAGACTCTTAATATTGTGTTGAAAATATTTTTTATAAATTAATAGCTTTTTGTGACAGATTTTTTGAGAATCTTGCCTGTTATTTGGTCTCGCCCTTGAGCTTTATATAAATTTATTTTGTCACGATTGATGTTTTCTACATGTGTTACTTTGAATTTTTTTATTGAAGTGCTAATTTTGTACTGATTTACTAATAGGCTCGTTACGTTTTCTTCTGGCGAGAACGGTGTGAACATATTGCCTTCTCCCTATCCTTTGGTTCAAGTGTTGTTGGCGGTGTAAATTAGTACTTTGTGACTGTTGAGGTTATTTTGAATAGCTTTAAGTGACTTTCCAAAGAAAATAATCATTCAAAATCGGCGGTGACAAGTACGACAAAAAGTTTTGTACGGTTTGGTCTTTACTGTTGGATAGAAGATATTTAACCTCAACAGAAGCCTAATTTAGGGTCCTTTTGTAATTTGATGACTTGTTGTCTGCAACCTATGTAGTCTACGCTTCTTTGCAATATTTTGCTTGATTATGATGGGCTAGTTTGCTGCGTTATTAATACGTCGTCAGGCTTTTAGTGTAACATGGCGAGCTGCGCTTTGAACTACGTGATTAAAATTCAGTATTTCAACTCTCAGGTTTTTTCTCGGTTTTAGCGATGCATCTGTGAGAAGTATTTCTTGAACCGTTTCTTGGAAAAGAGCCCAATTTATGCATTTATCTAATGAATGTGAGTGTTCCTTAATTGGTATATTTATTTATAGAGTTATTAATATTGAAGAATGATCGAACTAATATTTAAAAGATCTACGTCTGTGCTTTTTAAGAAGCATAAGTCAAGTAAGCTGTTTTTTGTAGGCATTCGTGGGCCAATATGTCGGTTTGTCTTTCGATAGAGGTTTGTAAACTTCTTTCTACCTTTTTTGATAGTTATTCTGAAGACTAATTGCTTATGCCTTTGCGTTATAATTTCGCCCCGAGATAAACTAAGTAACTAATATGCTACAATGGTATTCACGGTCTTAATAATATTTTTTGTAATACCAAATTCTAGCAAAAAAGAACGACCGAGTAACTTATTAGCATCAGAGTTGATTAATTCCGATTAGGTGTTTAATTTGCTTACAATATTTTGGAGTTCTTCTTACAAAATGTTTTATAAAATTTTCAAAATAAAGCTAGTGATAAAGTATACTTCCAGACAGGAATTTTATAAATAAAGACTGCAGTCTAATGAACAAAGTTCCTAATTTACTATAGATTTTTACACGATAAATGCTAGAAAAAGTTTAGCAAGTAAAATCAAAGAAGTTGTAAGGAGTAAAGAGAGTTAAATCCAACTTATATGTACTAGATAGTTTCAGTCGATAAAAATTAATTATATAATTTTATTCTTAATCTTAATAATTTAAAACCCTATTTATTCGACGTTGGCTGTTTTGTTAATTTGCTAAAGATAAATAAAATTACACCTATTCATAGAAAAAGCAGTCACACAATACTGTAAACTTCATACCTATTCCATTTTTCAATTTTTTGGCTTGCAATAAGATACTTTTACTAACCCAATATTAATTTTAAAACATTTCAATACACGTAACTTGCCTGGAGGAATCGTAAAAGAAACATATCGCAGATTTTAAAAATCTAATTACACTATACTGACGGAGTGTGATCTCAGTGGGGCCACCGACTTTGTTCACTATATCGCATACGCGATATAACCTCTATCTGGCAAGTTAGTGACGACTGTAATCTTTTAAGTAATGATACAAACTTAAAGCTTCTAATGGGATCTATGGAGCTAAATATCAGGCTAAAGTTGGATTGCTTTGAAACCAACAAATTAAAGTTGTACGAAGAAAAGACTGAGTCCATTGTATTGTGGCTGACCAAAATTTTGTCAAGTATAAGAGCTTTGCTTTCATAACCTACTTTTGTAGAAGGTTAAAGCTCATGTAAAAAATTATTATCAACAAACTATGTTCTCCTGATGTTGAGGCAAAGCGTTAACGTTTATATTTTAAAATGGGATGACACCGGGTCATTCAGGGTACTGTAGCCTACGGGACTAGGTTTTGGAAAGTTGAAGGTACCATTTATAAACTCTTAGAATAGCAACAGCAAGAATTAAAATTATATTCAATATCAGGAAAACCGATAATAGCATGCTTTTATTTTTGCTTTTGGGGGTACAAACTGTTGTCTCTTTATATATATTTTATTATATAAAATACATACGTCAAACAATATTTGAACAACAGTAAGCCTAATCATCATTATTACATCTCCCAAACAAGGGCTCATGACAAGAAATCACATAAAACTGCAAAACTGCATATCATAAATAACTTTACTATAAGAATATATAGGGTGATTTAAATTGAACTCTATTACGTGCCGTTTGCGTTTTGTGGACGTTGAATTTTTTTCAGTTTGTTCAGTGGGTATCTAAACACACAGCAAAATTGTGATAGCATCACATACTGTGCATCAACGCACTAATACCATTTAAGTTTATGACGAAAATAGGCTATTGAGCGATGAGAAAAGTTCATTTTTCTCGAAATGACATTGTAAATCGTCAAAATTGTCTCATCTGGGGTAATGAAAATCCATGCTCTATTTACGAAACCAATCTATTTACAAACATATACTATTTGGAGTGCATTGTGGGCTGGAGAAATCATTAAAAATTTTTTTAAATAAAACCACCAATTTGAACTTGAATGCTATGTGGTCTCAACAATATGGAGCAGTATATCACGCAGCAAGTGAAACACTCACTTCAAACGAAATGTGGCTACCGCATTCTTGCGATCTAATATTTTCTTCTGAGGCTATCTAAAAAAAAGGTTTATGTTAACAAGCCTGCTATGATTCTAGGACTAAATGACAACAAGTTTTGAAATAAAGCCGCGTTTATGTGACGGTACTTGTAAAAACTGCGCTAAAAAATAGACAGCGGAGCCATAAGGAGCATTTGGCAGAGGTGCATACATTTATACTGATAACAATAACATTCAGATTGTTTCAATATTTTGTGTTCTATTCCGAAAAAACCTCCTAAAGTTCAATTTCATCTCATATAAGATGCTATAATAAAATATTAGAAATCTCAGTTTTTCTCAAAATTTAAAAGTAATTAAATTTTTTTATATATTTGTGGTAATTGTTTCTAAAATTTTTATTTGTTAAATTTAATCAATAAATCCTGTTTTACAACTTATAACGTAAATAAGAAAGTTGTTACACACATTTTATCCAAACTCTTTCAAAACTCTCATCCCATGGAAATTGAAAAATTAATTTGCTTTTGCAGGGCCTCGAACGTAATAATTTTAGCAAATGGTTGGCTACACGTTCCATTTGAAAGTTACGTAAAACGTGATTTACAATCATTCCCGGGCGTTCGGCCGCCTTTGAACTGCCGCCCATATTTCTCCAAGTTTTTATTCTTTGTTTGAAGAATATAGCGATTTCTTTCCACTTATCGCGCAAAAGAAAGCGGACAGCGTCCAGGACGGAAACAATAAAACTTGTCGCGACATGGCAGCCGAGTTTAAGGTGCATGGGGGACTGGCAGGCAATTTCTGTCGGCACTGTCCGTGACATTTGTTTATTCCTGTATAAACACAGAATGCATTAGTTCTAAAAGGTACGTTTTTCGGCTGAATGGATAAATGTAAAGCGAGGCTATTGGATTGGATATTGTAGGATTTCAAATTGTTTCGAGCATTTTCAACACACACGCAATTTAAAATTGCAGTTACAAATTCCAGATTAATTATAAAGTATAGAGGCTCTTATCTTATACACACGATTTCTAAACTTAAATTAAATAATCATTTTATAGTCGTATTTTTTATTTCCACCCAAGACAATATCAGTTTAATCTAATGAGACCTTAAAAAGTCTACTAATTTTATTTTCATTGTTCTACCTAAAAATGCTTTTTGTCTGTGGAGTTGTAAAGCTAACAAGTAATATTTTTAATCCTGGTCCACTGAAAACTTATACAAAATCTCCAAACAGTACTGGAACTTAAAAATAATTTAAGGTAGAGTTGGTAAACCCGCAACCCTATAATTTAGGGCAATTTTTGACCGTTTCAGATGAACACCAGCAATTACGTTGCTGTCACGTTTCCGGCTACTAACAATAAGTATCTTTCAAAAAAATTTCCAATGTTAATATTTATTGGTTTTTACAAACTACTTTCACTGAGTATTTAGTGAAAGTGTTAACGACTACATGGCATTGAGGGCGTATTTATTCAGTAATGAACCTCCTAAATACGTTTCACTCTTTGTTACAAGTCACAAATTATTAGTCCATATTTTGTTTAGTTTTCGTGGTGTTATATCATATACGAGTTAATCGTGTCCAGGAAGTTTTGCATAATACTTTTCAGCAAATCCTTGCATGTCTTCTTGAACGAATGGCACACCTAAGTCTCTGTGGATAACATACTAAGACGCATCTAAAATTGCTCGGAGTAATTCTGACTGAAACTTCTGCATAATACTAATGTTTGATGGTTTCGCATATCCCATAATTGGAGTTTCTAGTTAAAATAAGTATTATCACGAGCTTTATAGAGTAACATTTTGTTTCAACATTCATTTTGGATTGCTTTCCAAGTAGCCAATACATTTCTCGGCACTTTAGTTTAGCTGTTTCCTTGTAAGGCGCTGATTTAGATGTACATCCAGATATTTCACCTCCGTTTTGGCTGGAACTTTAACTCTACTACAGTCCACAGGTGGACATCTTGCAGTTCTAATGGCGAATGTAACTTTGCCGGTTTAGACGGGTTAACTTCTATTCGCCATGGTTTATACTATTTATTAATAAGGTTTGAGTTTTGCTAAAGATAATGTTAGTATAAGAAAAATTTAAGCGATCGCAGTATAACCTGACAGCGGAGGAAAGATAACTTACTTCTTGTCTTACCGTGTTTCTTATTTTTGTAGCAAGGAGTGTAAATACTTTGAATTTCATATTTACATTTTAAACTTTGCGATTATTTTTGTTTTTAAGTCTAAAAAGTGTAATAAAGGTTACTTGCTGATTTATTGTATCACGAGGTCTGCAGATATAAAAGTAATGTTACTGTAACAAAAACAACTTGCGTGGCTACAATGTTACCTGACAACCGATGCCTATAATGCGCATGCGTAAATGAAAATGACTTTTCTGGTCGGATGAGTTAGGAGTTAGATGCCGGTGAGTGAATAGAGCAAATAAACTAGCAAAATTGCATAAAATTTTGTGCAAAGCTAGAACATTTGGTTAATTTAGACGACGAATAAAAAAATGGCACAAAAGACTCAAGTATGACCAAGAAACTGCTTAAAGTGATATACGTTTTGGAAAACTAACAACTAGCAGAACACTGGAAAATGTTAAAAGTGCACGAGCTATAGTGATATGGACCAGCAATTAACAGTTCTAGAAATGAAAGATGAGCTAAAAATTTCAAAACTTAAGAGTATGAAATTTTGATTGAGAATTTTGGCAGAAAACGGCTATTTTTAGCGGAATAGAAGGAACATTGTATAATAGTTTCTAATGACTTACTTCAAACTGCCCCTAATGAATCAAATTCGAAAAGAGGTAAGATTTCAGACCGTCAACGAGATTTAGGTTTCAATACAGGATGTTGCAGATAGTTTTGTACGGTGGATCTTGGAAGAAGTGCCTAAGGTTTTAAGGCGGTTACTTTAAAGAGAACTGAGGCTATGTATAATATTTCTTCTACCTTTTGCTATTCGTACTAAATAGGTATATACATTTTTATTTTTGTATTTTTTGCATTATGTGGCTTGATATTTTTAGGATATATCACCTATTTTAAGCTGCTATTGTTTTTAATAACAATAAAGAAAATCGACAAGTTGTTCATCTACCACTATTCATAGTAATTACGACACAATTAGATTTATAATTCTAAGTCGATGAACAAATATACAGTGTAGGTAGAATAAACATATATTAAATATTAATACGTTAGGCAGTTTACAAAAATCTGTTTGTTTCAAAAACTTGGAGACATGCTATAGGAATAGAATCCTATTTTAGTCACTCTTGTTCAGCAACGAGTGTTGGTGTAATTAAAGAAAAATATCATACTTTGTCGATCAGTTAAGCAACTCATCATTAAATTGTTGGAGCCGAAAAGAACGGTCTCGTTCACCTCGGTACCTCGGCTGCAATAACATGAAAAAAGCGGGAAAAGCAAAATCGAATTAGATATACAGAAACTTGGTCTTGCAAGGAAACGGGTAGAAACATTAAACACTGATTTTGCTCAAACTTACATATTTTACATAATGTAATACGCTGATTACAAAAATATCATTCTTTTTTACTATTCAGAAAAAATAGCATTTTCCAAATTAAAATATCAATATATAGAAAATATCCAAGTTTGAGCAAAATCAACGTTGGGTACCTCTGGTCATAATCTTGTTAATTCCTCTTGTTATTTTATTAAAGTCTATTGTCACCTACTATTTTCGTCGTATTCCGCTTCAAAAAATCTCAAAAAATTGACACGAAACTTTCACAGTTCTTTTGTGGTGTATATTACAGTCACCATCTGATAAACCTTATTAAAATTATTTTAACTTAAAACTGTTCTGAATAATGAACTGAAGCCCCAGAAGCCGTAACTCGACAGTCTGCGAGCAAGAAGCCATTATACGAGGCAAATGGAACGGGTTGCTTTTGACCACACCCTTTAAGCAGTTTAACATCCCCAGACAAGGTATTACGCAAGTTTTAAAGCACTAGATAGTTAATAGAGGAGTCAAGATGTGCAGCTTTCTTGGGAAACCCAAAATCACCACCAAACTCACTAATAAAAAGGAAACAACGTTTGTATGTCGCGCGGCATTTTTCAAGAATTATTTGCCTAATTGAAGCTCTTCCAATCGATCCGCACTATTAGGAGGCGCCTACAGTATGTCGGGTTGCACGCCCGTGGGTTTCTTCAAAAATATATCAGCGAGAACGAAGTGGACGTGCAGACTAAGAGATATCTGTAGCGACAAACTAAAATTTGTTACGGTTAACACTCCGAAGGGACCCGGTATAATCCGAGGTATACCTCTTCAATGATCAAGCATGGAGAAGGGTCGGTATGGAAATGCTTCTGCTCATGGAGATGGGCCCCCTAATCCATATGCAGAACAACGTGAACCATTAACTGTACGAAGGAATTTTAAAGAAGTACATGCTGCTGTGGATACACCGAACTCATGGCAGGGCATTTACATAATTACCCAAATCTTCTTCTTCTTCTTCTCCTAAGCCCAATTAATTATGTAATTAATTAAATCCATTTTTGGATGTAGGCCTTCCCCAACTCCTTCCACCTATCACGATTTTGTGCGATTTGGATCCAATTTAGTCCAGCTGTACGTTTAAAATCATCATACCAACGCATAGGTGGTCGTCCTCTTTCTCTCTTATGCTCGTACGGTCTCCATTCAATTATTTTACGGTTCCATCTATTTTTGTCACTTCTCGCCACGTGTCCTGCGTAACTCCATTTTAATTGGGCAATCTTAATACCAATGTCTGTCACTTTTGTAATTGCTCTTATTCTGTCATTCCTAACTTTATCTCTCCTTGTTATATTTAACATTGCTCTCTCCATTCCCCTTTGTGCTATTCTCATTGATTCTATGTTGCTTTTGTTGTTGCCCAATTCTCTACTCCATATGTCATGGCCGGTAAAATACACTGTTCGAATACTTTTGTTTTCAGGCGTTGATCCATTTTTGTGTTTTTAAAAATGAAGGATAGTCTTCCAAATGCGATCCATCCACTTTTTATTCGTCTTTTTATTTCCTTCTTTTCACTGCTTCGTCGTAGTTCTATTCTTTGGCCTAGGTATATATATTCTTCTACTCGTTCAATTTGAGAATCGTCAATTCTAATTTCTACATCTGGACCATGGTGCATTACTTTTGTTTTTCTTAAATTCATTTTTAATCCTATTTTGTTTGACTCTCTATTTAGATCAATGATCATTTCTTTCAAGTCTTCTAAATTTTCCGCGAGTAGTATGATATCATCAGGTTAGTAAGCCGCTCTCCGTTTACATTTATTCCTTTATCTGGCCATTCTATCTTCTTGAACACGTCCTCCAATGTTAGGGTAAAGAGTTCCGGCGACAGTGTATCACCCTGTCGCACTCCTCTTGCAAGTGGTACTGGGTTAGTTTTCGCGTGTAATGTATATTGTTGCTGTGACTCCCTCGTTTAGTTGTTGTATGAGTTGTATGTATCTTTGATCTATTCGACTGTTTGCTAATGCCCTATATATTTCCCAGTGTTCAATGGTATCAAACGCATTTTCATAATCTACAAAGGCCATGCATACGGGGAATCCTCCATATTCGTTTGATTTTTCGATGATTATTTTTATTGTTAATAGGTGGTCTCTAGTGCTGTACTCCTTCCTGAATCCCGCCTGTTCCCGGGGTTGATACTCATCCAGCTTTCTTCCTAGTCTGTTGGTAATAATCTTTGTTAGCAATTTGTACAAATGTGACAATAAACTGATGGGTCTATAATTTTCAAGTTTTGTCTTTCTCCTTTTGTATAATAATATGACGTTTGAGTTTTCCAGGTTTTGGGTATTTGAGTTGTTTTTAAGCATGTGTTTAATAGTTTTGCTATTTTTGATATTAAATTATCCCCAGCCTCTCTGATCATATCTATTGATATTTCGTCATCTCCTGTAGCTTTATTAAATTTGAATTCTCTCATAGTGCTCTTCACTTCTTCTATGGTTATATAGGGTTGTTCTTCGGATCCCACGTTTTGAATCTTTCTAGTTCTAATGGCATTGTCTTCTATTTCTTGATGTACTTTGGATTCATATAATTCGGTGTAAAACTCTTCTATAATTTTTGAATTTCATCTCTGTCGTGGATTATTATACCATCTTTGTTACGTAATGCGTACGTTTCTTCTTTCTCATTTTTGTTGAAGTATTTTCATTCCTTGGTTTTCTTTATTATTTCATTAATTTGTTGTTCTTGTATTTGTCTTCTATGCACTCTTATCTGTTTTCTTATTTGTTTATTCACTTGCTTAAATTCTTCTGTTATTCTTTTATTTTCCTTTGCTAGTCGTCTGCGTGTTTTCATTAGACTCTTGATATCTGCATTAATAATATCTCTGTTCTTTTGCGTGGTATAATTCTCCGTAGTTCTTTTATCGAAGTGTTAATTATTGTAGTTATTTTATTATTTACTTCATCTATTGTGAGTATTTTGTCATCAATATCATCATTAGCTAACTGTTTGTTTATTATTTCTCTATACGCCCTCCCTTTCTTTTTATTTCTTCTGCTGTCAGTTTAATTGAATTTTTCCCGATTAATTGTTTTCTTTCTGTTCTTTTATTAATAGTCAGTACAGCTCTTACCAGTCTGTGGTCACTCCCCGTATTAAATAGGTTTAGTACGGTAACGTCATTTATTTTTGTCTTTTGTTTGTCAAAATATAATCTATTTCGTTTTTGTATTTCGGATGGTGATATCTAGGTCCATTTTCGACTGGGTCTTTTTTTAAAGAAGGAATTCATAGCATATAGTTTATGCTCGTTCATGAAATTCATTAGCATGTCTCCTCTTTCATTTCTTTGGTCTATTCCAAAATTACCCATGTATTCTTGATCGGGTTCTTGTTTTTTGCCTAATTTGGCATTAAAGTCCCCCATAACGATGGTCCAACCTGAGGGATCCGTTTGCATAGCTATTTTTAGATGTTCGTAGAACAATTCCATATCTTCGTCCGTGTGGGAGGAAGTAGGGGCGTATACCTGTATAACTTTCATCTTTATTGTTGCCGTAATTTTTAGAATTATATAAGCAACTCTTTCTGATACTGATTTAAAGGTTTTTATATATGGTGTCCATTTTTTGTTAACGAACAGTCCGATTCCTGCCGTTGTTCCATCTATTCCGCCTTTGTGTATTAGCGTGTTTCCTGACTTGAGCTTAATCCATTCTTCTCCTTTTCTTCGGATTTTACTTATTCCAACAATATCCCAATTGATTTTTGTTAGTTCCTCTTCCATCTCTATAATCATATCGTCCGTTCTGAGTGTACGAGCATTGTACGTTGCAATCCATAGTTTGCTTATCTGTATTGATTTGTGGTTACATTTCAAAGTCGAAATCTTGCCCCCCCCCCACCCAGAATTCTTGGGGCAGCCTGACGCATCAGGGTTAGATTGTGAGCTGTTCGCTCTACTAACCTGGGGTACTTTCGTTCTGGAGTTCGACATTATCATTGTCATTAGGGAGTAATTGGCAGTAAAACGCCACGCTTGCCAGGCGTCTTGGCGAGTTGGGTAGGATTGAATGTGGTGTGGTTATGATTACAAGGTTACGACATGATTTCCCTCGGTATTGGGAGTTGAGGGAGAACCAAGGCTCGCGTAGGCAGGGTCGCTTCCCTGAGACACACCTATCTCTACCGGGGTCGTAGAGAGTGTCTATCCGCTACCAATTACCCAAATCAGTGAAACAAAAACGTTATGGACTGGTTCTGAATGATTATCAATAAATATACCCTGTTTTGTGAAGAAATAAAATGACTACGGGTATAAAACCTATTTTAAGAGTTTGAAGCGTTTACCGGATAAAATATCGGCTTGCAAACATCTCATTCTCTAGTACTTTTTACGCTCTTAGAAGTCTTCTTTTAAATGACAACTATTATTAAGGTCTTTCGAAAATAAGGAACCACTACCTTAGTTATGGTCTTCAACCGCTCAAAGCGCTATCAATAATAAATAATTTTTGTTTTAATCTTCGATGAGTCCACGAATTATTCCTAGATGCAATACAAAAATGAGATTGTTGGCCTTTCCGATAATATTTTATCTGCCGGCGAGATTTCCCTAGTTAAGCAATGAGTGTGCAAGCATATCAAACACCACTGATCCATTCGCCAAAAACAGGGTGTTTAGAATTATCAGATTTTTGCAAGCCGGAATTAATGCAGTCGAAAAACATCACATATTGAGTCCCATATATGGTGACCGCTTTACGAGCGACAGCGTGGTGCATAAATGGCACAGAAAAATTTATGAAGGCACGTTGACATGCATGACGAAATCAGGGGAAGAAGCGATTTAGTTAAGACGTCCTTTCACTACTCCTACTTCAGTGTCCAATGACTTTTCTCAAATTTAAAAATCAGATTTCTATAATATCCCAAAAAAATCGTTGGGTACAGTAAAGTTTATTTCAAGAATGCTGATTAACAACTAGAAGTCTTAGCAAAAGACTACAATAAGAAATTATTAATAGAAACTAAAGATGCACTTAGAAACCTAAATTATGAACCACAACCGTTTCAGATCGAATGTGAACTTTTTACAACTGAGGAAATAAAAAAATATGATCAAGAATGAGAAAAAATAAACCTTGTGATCCGGCAGGTATACCTGTAGAGCTTTGCTCCTAAAATAGTATTAGACAATTTAATATTTACGTTTAATAAATGTCTAAACGGAGAGGACATACCATCTGAATGGAAATATGCGTACATTAGCCGCTTATATAAAAACGAAAATAAAAAATGTACAAATGTTAGGGGTTTTAGTGTTATAGCTTGCACATGTATACTATATGGCAAAGTCTTACGAAGTAGAATTGGGCGAGGAAGATAATTAAAAACACTAAAGAATGCAAATATCTACGAGGACGAAGCAGATATATTACAAAAAGTAGGTAGCGGAAAAGCTATTATGAGTCAGCTGAACTCGCTTTTATGGTGTAGAGGTATACGAAAAGAAAAATAACACTTATTATAAACACTAGCTAAAAGTATTGTTACATACCGTTCAAAGATTTAAACAATAAGCAAGAATATGCAATCACAAATAAGCGCTCTAGAAAATAGTTTTTGTTGATAATTTTATAGATATGCTGCAAGACTATATGAGAGCAGAAGAAATTAAAGAAATAACGAATGTTAAAATTGCATTAACAGGCATTGTAGAGATAAAACAATTATTCTGGTACGGTCACATGAGACCACAGGCTACCAGCCAAAACTTGGAATTGAATTCTTAAGGGAAGAAAAAAAAAAAAAGACCGAGCAAATTATGGATAAAAGAAATAAATATAGCCATAACTAGAAGAGGAATTGAAAAGGATCCATAGCAAAACAAAAACAATAACGTTTAAATTGTAACAAACGGCTAATGCTGTAGAAAAATCGCTACACATACACTCCCCCAAATGCTATTAAAGGCATCCCATATTTTGCAAGTTTAAGACTCTAGATATGGAATTTTCTATTATAACTGTTTTTATATGGTAGAAAATAGTATAAAACTGCAACCTATAACAAGAATTTAAATTTAGAAAAAAGTATTAAAATATATTTTAGTACACGTCTATGCATGAGATGGTAAAGCTTTCAAGCGGTGTGCGTTGAGGCGCTCCGCGCCTTGTAAGAAGTACAAACCCTACCTTCTCACCCCCTTAGATGTAGTCACTGGCATATAAATGTAAAAGGGACTATTTTCAGGTCACTTGCATTGGTTTTTTTAAATTTCTGATCGCGTATTTGGATTCTACGTCAAATTTGACTGTCCCTTTTGTTTTTTCCAAGCGGAACCGGCGGCTAGGATATTTTATGTGCTATCCTTATAGCTTATAAAGAGAAGATGCATTGGGTTGGGGAAAGTTTGTTGGTTTACAGGTATTGCGTAATTGACAGTGCGGGGTAATAAGGGATTTTCACATGATGGGTAAGCGTTGGCTATCATCTCTTGTATTTTCTTTTTCACTTGTCTCACGTATAATACTGTTGATGAGATTGTTATATGATATAAATGTGTTACACAAAATGATGACTATGTAGAAAAAGTAGTGTAAAGTTATAAGTATAATAATATAATTTCACTAGTAACCAATATACCATTAGGTATTAAGGTAAATCGCCATATTACATAAAATATAGAGGTATTACAATATAACTATGTAAGCTTACTAAATTAGGCTAAAAATATTAGCTAAAAATCACATACACAGAACTATGACAATTTTGGCCAACTGTTTTTTGTCCTTGTTAATTTTTTCTGTTTACTCCAAGTCAGTCGTTTCTGTCTTAAATTATCTAATATTTTTGTTCCATGTTTTCTCTGGTCTGCCTCTTCCTCGTTCTCGCTGAGATCTTGCCTCACATATTCCTTTTGCTGTCATTTCCTATCCTATCCGCACCATATGTCTAAACCATCCTAGTTGTTGCCGTTTGATGCTATTCGAGATCAATTCTACTTACAATTTCTTTTCTACACATCTCTTTATTTCTGATTTTGTCTGTTCTCGTAACCCACTTTATATCTCACAGGAATTTCATTTCCATAGTTTGAATTTTGTTTTCTCTCGGAATTGTTATAACCCAACTTTTATTTTCGCACAACAATATTGATTTAAAAATGGTTTTGAACACTGCACTTTTAGTTTCCTTGGAGATTTCTTTTTACTAATTGTTGTGTTTTTTAATGCACCTTGTCTGCGCTTATTAATTTATCGTTTACTTCAGAATTAATTTTTTTATTCCTGTGTATCTTTACTCCCAAATATTTAAACGTTTGAACTTTTTCAATTATCATTTAGTTTTATTGATATGTCTGGTTTTGCTTTTCCTATTGCCATCATTTTAGTCGTTTCTACAGTTATCTTTAAATTTCTTGCAAGTAGTGCGTCCTTTTATATCTCCCAGATGTTGTAGGTTTTCCTTCTTTGCATATATCAGCAAATAATCGGCGAATATACCCTCTGATACTTCTATTAGTTCCATATTTATATAGCTCACTTTTATTTTTTTTAATTTTTCCTTTATTTGTTTTAGTACATCGTACATTGCTAAGTAGAATAAGGCGAGACTAAGTATTCCTCCTTGTCCTAGTTCCTCCACTGATGTTAATTCTTTAGGGTGTAAGTTTGCGATCCTCCGTAGTTTCTTGTGTTTTCGTAATTAGTGCACTCTCATCATTTTTATTTTTTGTATATTATCTTCTGCTCCTTTTTTTCTCTGCTTTTAACTGCTTTTAATTTTTAATTTTTTTAGCCTATAATATTTTCTCTATATTTATTTATTCCTGTACTTCACTTCTTTTTATATGTTCTGTATTCTTAGTTCATTTTCTTTCTCTGTTGTATTTTTTTTGCTTTTATTTTTATTTTCTCCTTATATATATTTTTTACCAATAACCTTCCGTCTGTGTCTTTTACATATTTAGCTTTGTCCATTTTTTCCCAAATAAATTAAGTATTTTATAAAATAGTTTTTGATTTCCAAAATCGTCCCGTTTCATTTTCTTGCAAAATCCTTCCTATGATTCTAATTTCGCTGGTTTCACTATGTCTTTGACTTCAGAGATTTGATTCTTGGATCTATAATATTTTTCAACCGATCTGTTTTCTAAGTATTTTTTCCATAGCTGTTTCTTCATTTCTACTTTCTCTTTCAGTTCATCGTTTTATCAAATAGTTTGTTATATCTTCTGTTAACTTTTGTAGTTCCAAGTACATCTTTTCTTTTCATTATTGGTGTTTCTGTAATCTACTTTCACAATATTTCAAGTGGTAAGTTATTGATATTTTTATTGTTTTTGTTAAATTCTTCTTTCACTTTCGTTATATTTTTTGCCATCTCTTTTTTTATTAACATGTACACTTTGTTTGTTCTTTAGTTTTATTACTATTTATTCTTCTTGCATTTTTTTATTTTTGTTATGTAGATTTTATTTTTATTTTAGACATAGGTAGTGGTCAGCGTATATTTTTGGTCTTCTCTATCCTTTATTTAACTACTGCACTTTTTGTTTATTAGTATGTAGTCAATATTGATTGTTCTTCTCCGCTGACTACTTTTCTGGTATATGTATATTATGTTATAAATAAATATTCCAAATAGCACATTCCTAAAATTTTCATTTCTGGTTACTTCGGTGCTGCAGAATACCAGGTACCATTTTTTTGCGGAAATTTTTTGTGTGCCATCTTGGCACAAACCCTTTTTATGTTCAGATCGTCAAACAAAATTTTTCATACATTTGAAGCTTCGGGTGGTATTTTGTTTAATTTTACTAAATGTTTCACATAAACAGTATTTTCCAGGACATGACGATTGACAATTAACTGAAAAACAAGAAATCAATATTTGTGTGCTGATTTTTTATGAAAGTTTAAACATACATGAGCTGCATATTTTTTTTTGTGTTAGGTGCACTGATTTTTGCATCATACAGTTTGAATTTTTTGACTGCATACTTACTCAAAACGTTTTTGCAACATGTGACATGGTATAATGAATTTAGTCGTGGTTGAGGTTCGTTGGCGGATGAATTTAAAGACGGTCGTTCAAAATCGTCTGTGGTACCAGCAAACATCGTTTCAGTGCGCAAACTGATAAAGATCGGCGTGTAACTTATCGTAAAATTTAGACATCCTTAGGTATTAGTGTGACTAGCATACATTCGATATTGCATTAACATTTAACTGCGAAAAAGCGTTGCGTATGTTGGATTCCACATAAGTTAACTATTACTCAAAAACAGGTTTGTGCCAATTAGTCGAAAAAACCGCTCAAGAACTACGACCGCGGTGGTTCAAAAACCATTTACAACATCGTCACAGGTGATAAATTTTGAATTTATGCGTATGACCCTGAAAGTAAACAGTAGTTGACTGTGTGGGTCTTCCCAGACGAACCAAACCCAGCAAAAGTCGTTTGCGCTCGAAGCACTTTGAAGCAAATGGTCGCTTGTTTATTTTGGAAAAATTGGACACGTGGAATCGTGGTTTAAGCATATTATACAACCAGAGAAATAAGAAAAACCAATGCGTGATGCCGGATCATTCTCCTAAAGAACTGGCTTTTTGAGCATTTAAAACGTCGAATTAATGGGTCATTCTCCGTAGAGTCCTAATTTGCAATCCCATTGACCTCCTTCTGTCCCCACACGTGAAAAACAAACTGCGTGGACAACGATTTTCGATGCCAAAAGAGGCGGCGGATGCGTTCAAAATCCATGTTTCAGATTTGCCATCGAAAAAATGCTATGAAAATTGGTTCCAGCGTATGCAGCAATGTATTGACCATTAGGAAAAATATTTTGAAAAACAATAAACAAAATTACCAGCATTGGTTTTTGTTAATTTTTCTCAATAGATATTGTGGAGCTCACGGATTTCTCTTTACTAAAAAAAAAACTTTCCGTATTCTATGTAAATAAATTATTAGCCAAAAGCTCGTATTAAAATGGCAGCCAGAAGTAGTTCACGTGTGGGATTTATTTATCTTTGAGCTAGATTAATAGAATAATACCACAGACTCATTACAACGTGTATTTTATAATGTAGCATTAACAATTGTAATATTTAAAACGTATTTACGGATACACAAAAACGAAAAAATAATTATCCCCCCTGCAGATATATGGAACGATTTAAAAATTTAAATGTAGGTCAGTTTATTTTGGGATATACGTCGGTACATTTGGCTTTTAAATTTTTTAAAGTGCTCTATTGTGGGTAGTAAAGCCATATAAAATATTTATAATATTAGCTGCCAGCCAAAGTGCACTATACCTAGCGTAAAATTAAAAATTTATTAACTGCCCACTGCATAAAACTAACTGAATTTAAAATTAGAACTGAACTAACACATAAGCAAATATTTAGTGTTATTAAAAATATAATCAAAACATTTGGAAAAGGAGTGTGGAATAGTGATGTACTTACAGCAAAATAGCTATTAATTTAAAAAGTAGACACAGCAATTAAATGTGATTCAAATTAAATGGTTGATTGATAGCATTTGGTAAATTATTAACAAATTTATAATATAAAATATGTAACAATTTCAATATGCCTATAAATTAAATAAAAATACAAACTAAGGCAAAAGTATTGTGTACAAAGTGTTTGAGAAAATAATGGGACTGATTTTTTTTATCCGCAAAATTTATCCTCCAAGATAATTTCCGTGCCCAAGCATATGCCGTTGTAGATGTTCTATTGTTTGTAACAGCCTCAGAAGGCTTCTACTAGAATGCCTTTCAATTAATTCGTTGTCATTTCAAACGGTGTTTTAATTGGAGGAAGAGAAAACTACAAAAATTCCTCGATGCACATTTTTTCATGTACAAATCATGTGATAGTAAACTGTTTTCAATTTAATTCACTAATAATTATCCTCAACGCCAATATACGGTCAAAATTTCATAGCGAAACGTTGCTCATGCTTTTCATTTTACTTTAGCAAATTTAAACTTGCACTGTGTCTACAACAAAAACATTTCTAAGTGCCGTGCGAACAAGGCGGCAGCAGTTTTGTCGTTTTGTTTATTGTTGCCAGTCTTATTGTTTTTCTGCCAATCCTCCTCTATGCTACTAAACAGGAGGGTCCGCGATGACGAGGCCACATTCTGGTTTTTTAATCAGATCATTAGAAAGAAGGTCAAAAATGATGATTTTAGGCATTTCTATGTTTTGCAGAACCCAAGAGGGAGCCAAGTTATTGTGGCTCACAATTATTACTGACGACAAGTGCTATTGTGCGACACTATGGGAGAAAAGTTCTTTTATCAGAGAAAATACAGAAGAATGATACTGTATTATTAAATATCTAATTATGGTTGATAAAAGTGGTACTCGGTGAAGGAATGAGTAATACATAAGGATTTTTCACACAAAGCACATCTCACGATCTTGAAACCATTGCAGTCATCACATTCCAGGTCACGGACATCGAAACAGAAGGAGGTCTGTTCAATGAAATTAGGGGGCCGCTTGGTGGTGAATCCCGCTTTGAACCATAAGTAGCGGCGATAATCCAGGAATCGTAGAGCACTGAAATTTAAAAATACGTAATTTGCCACAATTGGCTTATAGCAGGAAGCCATTTAATTCGGCGGAAAATTGATAAAATTTTATCTAAAGTGATTATGAATCAGAAATTGCAGCTTGATGATATTATTTCTCGATGATAGGTTGAGGGCACAATCATCAAGAATCACACGATAAGAGAACTTTCTCTCAAAGTTTTTCCACTGCCTGAAGAAAAATATAACCAGAGGTTGAATGTATGTTGTTGCGTTTGGGGGGATAATGCGGTTGGGGATATCTTTTTCAGGAACTTCTACCGCCTTCAGATTCTTGTGGGTTCCAAGACTGTCCAATATAAGAACAGCTTTTTCTGAAAGATAATGAAAATTTTTGACATCAGCATAGGAGACGAATATCTAATGATACCATTCTTGAACATAAATATTTCCCATTTTGCTTGAACTAGCAGCCATACATGTTCCGCTTCACAATAGGCCCGAATTCACTTTTGGGCTCGCCAAATGCAAGGGGCAGTAGCGAAAGAAGTGCTGAAATGATAGGCATGAGAATGAATTGTACAAGTGACTGAAGCATCACTTTGCCTTTCGCTTCTAGAGTGCGATCCGTATGAAGCTCCTTCTCAAATCCCGACTGGTCAGCATTAAAAACATTTTCAGGCCCACACGTAGTGGTGAGTGGTTGAATTTCTTGAACAAACGCCTCGGCTTTTTTGTAGATCGTTTCTTCCTTTTCGCAAACACTCCGAACTACGAAGCGAGTTATTTTGCCTGACACGACTCTGTTGACCTTTTGGAATTTCGTCACCCATGTAGTTTAGCTGAGAAATTATTAAGCTTTTCCTAAAAAAATAAATGAAGAAAAGATAAAGATGAAAATAAGAAAAATAATAGAAGTACAGTATAGAAAAAAAGAAACAAGATAATGATTTGAAAAAATAAACTGCCGTTCTGTTAGCTTCGATTGCCCAGAGACGGATATTAACGTCATGAACGGTCTCCTTTTCATTCCTGACCGCAATGACGCGATACATCACTGCATTCGCGATTCTTTCTCTTTCGATTTTCTTCTCTCATTATTCGAGCTCATGGACACGCTTGACGAATCTGTATTTGGCCTGAACAGATGACAAGGATCTCATGGGTATAATAGTTTTGGTAGAGCACCAGAAGGTAACTTTCTGTTCCAGCTTGATTTTCTTGGCGGTTTTCACGGGGCTGGAAGGCGGGAAATCCTATTGGGAGCATTTGTGTTTCGGTGACGTTTTTATTTTTTCGTCCTCTTTTTCGTCTTCTAAATTTCCTGCCTGTCGGAGTCATTGGGCACTTACCAAATTCTTCCCCAAGATCAAGCTCATCCTAAACTTCAACATCAACAAACCCATTCATATGGTCTTCGATGAGATCTGTAGAAAAGTAAAAATTTTAGCACCTTAATATTTTAGACGGTATTCATTCCTTGCATATTATATTTACTTCTAATACGCAGACGAAGATTCCTCTCGCTTTCAGTAATGGGTGTCTGCATAGCTGACCAATCCTTGTAATCTTCCTTGAGTAGTGCAATAAAGTTGTAGGGATTGATACGCTCCATTTTCGATGATAATTTGCGAGGTAATTTGTTCTTTCTGCTATTGTTGCTTATGCAGAAAAGGAAGTGAAAGTTAAATTTGATTTTGCCTATTTTTACCGGTAGGCGGCGACACTAATGGCAGTCAATGGGCTTTAGCTATTCAATGACGTTTAGTTCCGTCACATTCCTCATTTCAGCCGCATTTACCCTTAACTATTCGAATACAAATCTAACATTTACAGTTTCTATTGATCTGGTTAACTAGCCAGAATATTGCCATGCCATTGGGGACCCCCCTTTTAAGAGTAAATAAAGTCTGGTTCAAATTGAACGTCACATTCAAACTTAAAATCCAATGACTTTTCAGTGGACACCTCGACTTCTGTTAAAACTCTTGGTTCTGTCCATAAAATTTTTCGATTGCAATTGTCACACGTTCTGAACAAGTTCATCGACTGCAGCACAGATTTCGTCCATGAAATCGTTAATTGTTTGTGGATTATTGAAGTAGACAGTAGATTTTAGATGTTCTCACAAAAGGAAGTTACATGATATTAAACCATAAGATTTTGCTGGTCAATTGATGTCCGCATTTCGTAAAATTAATGATGAAGTAGATCTACTGATCCTCAAATTGTATGTTAGGTAACACCGTCCTGCTGGAACTACATTTGTTTCATTTAGTGCCAAAATATTGAGTTATTATGTGACGATAACAATCGCCATTCACAGTTACATCATTTCCAGCATAATTCTCGAAAAAGTATGGGTTTATCACGGTAGTTGTTCAAAATTTACATAAAACTGTGATGCGTTGGGGGTTAATTTACTTTTCATGAGTCTACAAACTTATTGAGCTGAAAATGGGCTTTATTAATAAAGATGATTTTTCGACTGAAGTGTGAATCTATTTCATGATGTTGTAAAAACCAACTGACGAATTGTCGACAACGAGAATGGGCAGCAAGCTTAAGTTTTTGGGTGAGTTGAATTTTGTATTCGCCGAAAAGAGCTACTCAAAGTGTCCAGTTGTGCACGATACCGAGTCAATGTTATCGGACTTAGTGCAACATTTTGACAACTGCGGAAATATTCTCACGAAGCCATACCTCTTGCTGATACTCATGATATATTCCATCCATTACTGATTCAGTTAATTAATTTTTTTTTAATTTTCACTTAATTTTTAATGCGTTTTAACAATAGTAGTTTGCTGTTCTCTCATTTAGCGTTCTATATTTACTAATCGGTAGAATTTTAGATAATGTCTGCCAAAATATCAAAGTAACCGATTGAAAAACTAAAAAAAAATTGGAAAGTTAAGTCCGAAGTTCAATGTAAACCGACTTTGTACATAACAAAAAGTCAAGATATACCCAAATAGGTAGCTTCAAATATTGAAAATGCCTACCTTAAGTATATCAATAAATTTAAATAATTCTAGAAGTTTCTATAGCTACTGGGGAAGAAAAAGAGCAAATATTAAAAAAAATTCAGTTTGTTTACTGTTTTTATTGTATATAATGGTATTATATGCAAAGGGGGGAGTTTCAATTCAAACTTGACTTTGACTATTTAAATATTTTGGGATAAACTATTTTGAATTGATAGTACTATTCCTTTTAAATTGTTTTTATTTGCATTACTTCGTTCTTTAATCCTTTTTTGTTAATTTTATTAAATGTTTTCTTTAGTTTTAATGTAATTGTGTCATTCAAATTTCATTTACCTTTAACAGTTTATCATTCCTATTAGCAATAACTTTATTTTTAAACTTTTTTGTCGGGTTTTTTTATTTTTAATTTTTGAATGTTTGACCTCGTTCTTTTTCGTCGTTTCGTTTAGTTTCATTTTTCTATCATTATTTGCATCTTTTTTACCATCAATTCTATATTTCTCTCTAATTTTTTTGCCTTTAAAATAATTTGTGGCCTTCTACTTTAACCCTACCACTAAATTATTTCAGAATTTTTTTATAAATCGAATTACTTTTTTTATTGAGCTAAATTAAATTCGATTTTCTTTTTCTAGTATAGCGAATTGGCATAGGTAATATCATTATAGAATTTGGAAATAAATGCAACTGATTTAAAGCTCGGCTAGAAAAGCTGGGGTTTCTGAGAATATCTTTGTCATTGTCTACATTTGATTATTATGATAGCTTACAAGGGAACCCTAATAGGCTCTTACAAGAATCGCAGATTAGATACGATTGGCTTAAGAGAATTTATACGCGGCTCCACTTAATTAAAACTAACTAAGAAATGTGGAGCGACCAATTAGTGCAGATACGCAAAAGCGAAGGTAATTTATCCTGAAATATAACACGACAAATGTAAGCGTTAGAAATTCATAATAGAATCACCCTTAAGACGAAAACAAACGTCCGCAGTTAAGTCTTAAAGATAAATACTTTTCTGAAGTATCCATATAGTCATGTAAACACTGCGTTAATAATTATACATAAATACTTATATATGACACGAGGCCCAAGTATGGGAATAACAGCTACAAACTCGGAAAACGAATCGAAACATATTGATTACATGCGGTTGAACCAGCAATCATTTGATGTTAAGCTATTCTATGCATGCACAATTATCCTATAATTATATCCTAATATTATATTGTAACATAAAATATGAGGATTAATAATAATAAATGCCGAATTATTCCCGTTTTTTATTATCTTTCAAAAAAAAATCAATTGTGCATTATTTTGCGCATGGGACGTTAAGATTTGTTACAGAGCAGAGAGCAAAAGACCTTACATTGACTAGCAGAACCGGACTCGTACAACAAGCATTAAGTTAAGCTAGGAAACAATTATTTAAAATGTGGGCCTGTCCTGTTGTCGCCTTAGCTGCTTTATCCTGCGTTCTGTGCAAAAAAGTCGCTCAATGAACTTATTAGAGGCCAACTTTTTATCGGCACTAGTTAGCTGGTTTTCTGCAATGCCCAATAAATACTGTGCTCTACTGCTGACGCTTCATGATTAACTACCTCTTTAGTTAAAATCACAATTGGAGATTTATAAATTAAAGTATTACCCCATTTTGGTTTTAATAATCGGAAAATTAATTCTTAAAACTAAACTTTAGTAAATTCTGTATCAATAATCAATTTTTTTTAATATCTCCTACTATTATACATTTTATATGCAGTACCATTTCTGGTAACATTTAGGCATGTGAGGTGGAGTTCCAGCAATACTATTTTAATATTATTTGTCTTATGATAAGTTAATTACAGTTAAGACTGTGTGGGTAGCTCGGATGGTTTAAATCCTCTTAGTATTTTTAGTTCCTTGCTATCGTCGTCCATTAGGTAATGCACAGTATCATGTGGGTGGGCACTAAGTCTGTCTTTATATCGCGTGCTGTAATTTCGAATTTTGCATTCTAGTGCGGATACACTCAGGTCACTTAAAATCACTCTCTTAGGGACGTACCATGGTTCGTTGACAATCGTTCGTAGCACTTTATTTTAGAATCTTTCAAGAATTATCAAGTTTGATGTAGCTACAGTTCCCCACAAACAATACCATAAGTCTATATTTGTTTGAGGATTAGTCTAAATTTTCTTCCGATTAAATATGTGAGTCCTCCAAATTAGTTTCCTATCTGGATGCAATCTCAGGTATTTGACTAAATCTGTGTGGGTGAGCTGGTGTTGTTTAAAGTTACTAATGGACAACTATCCCTTTTTTTAGTGAAACTAACATGGTAGAACTTGGGTTCGTTCACTCTAATTCCCCATGTCTTAGTCCACTGTTGAATTTTGTCGAGGTGAACTTCAAAATATTTCTGCAGCTTGTGAATTTACATAGGAGGCTAAAATAGCCATATCATCTGCATAAGTAGCTGATGTTGTTAGACAAGATGCGGGCAGATCGGCTGTACATAATAAATATAATATGCGACCTAGGGTACCACCCTGTGGAACGGCTGAGGAAATGAGTTGAAGTCTTCGCCTTTGTACTTTATCAAAAAATGCCGATTTGATATGTAAGACCTCAACATTTCATATACCTGGTAGGGTAAGTATGTTTTCAGTTTGTAGCATGAGCCTTGAAGCCATATTCTGTCAAATGCTTGCCTTACGTCTAAAAACACCTCAAAACAGTTCGTTTTCCCTCTAAATCTCTGTATATTTTTCAACTATTCTGTTCACCTGTTCAATGGTGCCATGCTGATTTCAGAAACAAAATTATTGTTTAGAGGATTAATTCTGGGTTATCCAGGTTTAGCATTATGTTACGCAAAACCAGTTTTTCCAAAACCTTTAACAGGATACGGAGTAGGTTTATAGATCTGTACGATGTTATTCCTGTTAGTGGTAGCATAATAATTTGTGCTATTGTCTATTGGCTTGGAATTGTGAGCATTGCATTGTACAGGTGTGCAAGAGCTTGTATAATTTTTCTCAACAAATGTTACAGTAATTAGCTAGTAGCCTAGAACATTTTATTTATTTGTTTTTCTGCCTCTTTGATGGTTAAAGGTTTGAGGGGTAGACTCACTTGGAATAGAAGGCTAGATATGTGAGAATTTCAGTTTTTTCGACTAAGAGTTCACAAGGGAAAGGTGTAAAGACTTTGGTGAGATGTTCGGTAAAGTCGCCCGCCTTTCTTTTGTTGCTGCGAACCCAGTTACCATCTTCCTTTTTAACAGGGGGTATGTGCAAGGTTGGTTTTTTAAATTTTTGTACTGCTTTCTTCGGCAAGTATTTTGTTTACTCATTTTCACTGAGATTTTCTAGGTAGTCCTAAATTCCTTGATTTTTATGTTGGCAAAGAAGTTTTTTAATTGTTTGTTAGCCCTGTTTAAAACTCGCGTACCAAAATCCCATCTAACGTTTTCTGAGAGGGTGTTTTTCAGCTATTTTATCTTTTAATATTACTCAAGTCTGTTTTGGAAGTCTCTAATCTGTACGTTTGTTATGAATTGTGGTTAGACTTTAGTTGTGTGCAAATATACAGTTACTGTAATGGCCGAATGATCTGCCGCTAGTTTGAAGCAGGATGCGATGGGACACGAACATACGTTTAAGCTCTTAATGATATCAAGATCTAAAAAAATGGATTTTTTCACGGTTTGTAGGCCACTAGGTGGGTTCTCCAGTAAACAGACAAGTGAGATTGTTTCCTTGAAGAGCGTCTAATAATCGTCGTTTATCTGTTCTTGTTAAGCAAGAGCTCCAATGCTCATGTTTTAAATTGTAGTCTCCTGATGCTATAAATCTATTGCCCAGAGTTTTGAAGAAATGAGTGTAACCTGCTGGAGTAGTTAAATGTTTAGGTGGGCATTGAAGTTCTGAGATTCTAAATGGAGCGGTTGATTTTCCTATAGAATTGTGGTTTGGATATGATTTTTTCATATTTTTGGAGTTCATGATGCTTAATATTATATGAGCTAAAAATTTCAAAACTTAAGAGTATGAAATTTTGATTGAGAATTTTGGCAGAAAACGGCTATTTTTAGCGGGATAGAAGGAACATTGTATAATAGTTTCTAATGACTTACTTCAAACTGCCCCTAATAAATCAAACTCGAAAAGAGGTAAGATTTCAGACCGTCAAAGAGATTTAGGTTTCAATACAGGATGTTGCAGATAGTTTTGTACGGTGGATCTTGGAAGAAGTGTCTAAGGTTTTAAGGCGGTTACTGTAAAGAGAACTCAGGCTATGTATAATATTTCTTCTACCTTTTGCTATTCGTACTAAATAGGTATATAAATTTTTATTTTTGCATTTTTTGCATTATGTGGCTTGATATTTTTGGGATAGATCACTTATTTGAAGCTGCTATTGTTTTTAATAACAATAAAGAAAAATCGACCAGTTGTTTATCTACTACTATTCATAGTAATTACGACACAATTAGATTTATAATTTTAAGTCGATGAACAAATATACAGTGTAGGTAGAATAAACATATATTATATATTAATACGTTAGACAGTTTACAAAAATCTGTTTGTTTCAAAAACTTGGAGACATGCTTTGAGAATAGAATCCAATTTTAGTCACCCTTGTTCAGCAACGAGTTGGTGTAATTAAAGAAAAATTATGACGGTCCAAAAATAAATATCATACTTTGTCGATCAGTTAAGCAACTCATCATTAAAGTTGTTGGAGCCGAAAAGAACGGTCTCGTTCACAGTACTTCGGCTGCAATAACATGGAAAAAAGCGGGAAAAGCAAAATCGAATTAGATATACAGAAACTTGGTCTTGCAAGGAAATGGATAGAAACATTAAACACTGGTTTTGCTCAGACTTACATATTTCACATAATGTAATACGCTGATTACAAAAATATCATTCTTTTTTACTATTCAGATAAAATAGTTTGCATTTTCCTAATTAAAATATCAAAATATAGAAAATATTCAAGTTTGAGAAAAATCAACGTTGGGTACCTCTGGTCATAATCTTGTTAGTTCCTCTTGTCATTTTATTAAAGTCTATTATCACCTACTATTTTCGTCGTAATCCGATTCAAAAAATCTCAAAAAATTGACACGAAACTTTCACAGTTCTTTTGTGGTGTATATTACAGTCACCATCTGATAAACCTTATTAAAATTATTTTAACTTAAAACTGTTCTGAATAATGAACTGAAGCCCCAGAAGCCGTAACTCGACAGTCTGCGAGCAAGAAGCCATTATACGAGGCAAATGGAACGGGTTGCTTTTGACCACACCCTTTAAGCAGTTTAACATCCCCAGACAAGGTATTACGCAAGTTTTAAAGCACTAGATAGTTAATAGAGGAGTCAAGATGTGCAGCTTTTGGGAAACCCAAAATCACCACCAAACTCACTAATAAAAAGGAAACAACGTTTGTATGTCGCGCGGCATTTTTCAAGAATTATTTGCCTAATTGAAGCTCTTCCAGTCGATCCGCACTATTAGGAGGCGCCTACAGTATGTCGGGTTGCACGCCCGTGGGTTTCTTCAAAAATATATCAGCGAGAACGAAGTGGACGTGCAGACTAAGAGATATCTGTAGCGACAAACTAAAATTTGTTACGGTTAACACTCCGAAGGGACCCGGTATAATCCGAGGTATACCTCTTCAATGATCAAGCATGGAGAAGGGTCGGTATGGAAATGCTTCTGCTCATGGAGATGGGCCCCCTAATCCATATGCAGAACAACGTGAACCATTAACTGTACGAAGGAATTTTAAAGAAGTACATGCTGCTGTGGATACACCGAACTCATGGCAGGGCATTTACATAATTACCCAAATCTTCTTCTTCTTCTTCTCCTAAGCCCAATTAATTATGTAATTAATTAAATCCATTTTTGGATGTAGGCCTTCCCCAACTCCTTCCACCTATCACGATTTTGTGCGATTTGGATCCAATTTAGTCCAGCTGTACGTTTAAAATCATCATACCAACGCATAGGTGGTCGTCCTCTTCTCTTTATGCTCGTACGGTCTCCATTCAATTATTTTACGGTTCCATCTATTTTGTCACTTCTCGCCACGTGTCCTGCGTAACTCCATTTTAATTGGGCAATCTTAATACCAATGTCTGTCACTTTTGTAATTGCTCTTATTCTGTCATTCCTAACTTTATCTCTCCTTGTTATATTTAACATTGCTCTCCCATTCCCTTTGTGCTATTCTCATTGATTCTATGTTGCTTTTTGTTGTTGCCCAATTCTCTACTCCATATGTCATGGCCGGTAAAATACACTGTTCGAATACTTTTGTTTTCAGGCGTTGATCCATTTTTGTGTTTTTAAAAATGAAGGATAGTCTTCCAAATGCGATCCATCCACTTTTTATTCGTCTTTTTATTTCCTTCTTTTCACTGCTTCGTCGTAGTTCTATTCTTTGGCCTAGGTATATATATTCTTCTACTCGTTCAATTTGAGAATCGTCAATTCTAATTTCTACATCTGGACCATGGTGCATTACTTTTGTTTTTCTTAAATTCATTTTTAATCCTATTTTGTTTGACTCTCTATTTAGATCAATGATCATTTCTTTCAAGTCTTCTAAATTTTCCGCGAGTAGTATGATATCATCAGGTTAGTAAGCCGCCTCCGTTTACATTTATTCCTTTATCTGGCCATTCTATCTTCTTGAACACGTCCTCCAATGTTAGGGTAAGAGTTCCGGCGACAGTGTATCACCCTGTCGCACCTCTTGCAAGTGGTACTGGGTTAGTTTTCGCGTGTAATGTATATGTTGCTGTGACTCCCTCGTTTAGTTGTTGTATGAGTTGTATGTATCTTTGATCTATTCGACTGTTTGCTAATGCCCTATATATTTCCCAGTGTTCAATGGTATCAAACGCATTTTCATAATCTACAAAGGCCATGCATACGGGGAATCCTCCATATTCGTTTGATTTTTCGATGATTATTTTTATTGTTAATAGGTGGTCTCTAGTGCTGTACTCCTTCCTGAATCCCGCCTGTTCCCGGGGTTGATACTCATCCAGCTTTCTTCCTAGTCTGTTGGTAATAATCTTTGTTAGCAATTTGTACAAATGTGACAATAAACTGATGGGTCTATAATTTTCAAGTTTTGTCTTTTCTCCTTTTTTGTATAATAATATGACGTTTGAGTTTTTCCAGGTTTTGGGTATTTGAGTTGTTTTTAAGCATGTGTTTAATAGTTTTGCTATTTTTGATATTAAATTATCCCCAGCCTCTCTGATCATATCTATTGATATTTCGTCATCTCCTGTAGCTTTATTAAATTTGAATTCTCTCATAGTGCTCTTCACTTCTTCTATGGTTATATAGGGTTGTTCTTCGGATCCCACGTTTTGAATCTTTCTAGTTCTAATGGCATTGTCTTCTATTTCTTGATGTACTTTGGATTCATATAATTCGGTGTAAAACTCTTCTATAATTTTTTGAATTTCATCTCTGTCGTGGATTATTATACCATCTTTGTTACGTAATGCGTACGTTTCCTTCTTTCTCATTTTTTGTTGAAGTATTTTCATTCCTTGGGTTTTCTTTATTATTTCATTAATTTGTTGTTCTTGTATTTGTCTTCTATGCACTCTTATCTGTTTTCTTATTTGTTTATTCACTTGCTTAAATTCTTCTGTTATTCTTTTATTTTCCTTTGCTAGTCGTCTGCGTGTTTTCATTAGACTCTTGATATCTGCATTAATAATATCTCTGTTCTTTTTGCGTGGTATAATTCTCCGTAGTTCTTTTATCGAAGTGTTAATTATTGTAGTTATTTTATTATTTACTTCATCTATTGTGAGTATTTTGTCATCAATATCATCATTAGCTAACTGTTTGTTTATTATTTCTATACGCCTCTCCTTTCTTTTTATTTCTTCTGCTGTCAGTTTAATTGAATTTTTCCCGATTAATTGTTTTCTTTCTGTTCTTTTATTAATAGTCAGTACAGCTCTTACCAGTCTGTGGTCACTCCCCGTATTAAATAGGTTTAGTACGGTAACGTCATTTATTTTTTGCTTTTTGTTTGTCAAAATATAATCTATTTCGTTTTTTGTATTTCGGGATGGTGATATCTAGGTCCATTTTCGACTGGGTCTTTTTTTAAAGAAGGAATTCATAGCATATAGTTTATGCTCGTTCATGAAATTTTTTACCATGTCTCCTCTTTCATTTCTTTGGTCTATTCCAAAATTACCCATGTATTCTTGATCGGGTTCTTGTTTTTTGCCTAATTTGGCATTAAAGTCCCCCATAACGATGGTCCAACCTGAGGGATCCGTTTGCATAGCTATTTTTAGATGTTCGTAGAACAATTCCATATCTTCGTCCGTGTGGGAGGAAGTAGGGGCGTATACCTGTATAACTTTCATCTTTATTGTTGCCGTAATTTTTAGAATTATATAAGCAACTCTTTCTGATACTGATTTAAAGGTTTTTATATATGGTGTCCATTTTTTGTTAACGAACAGTCCGATTCCTGCCGTTGTTCCATCTATTCCGCCTTTGTGTATTAGCGTGTTTCCTGACTTGAGCTTAATCCATTCTTCTCCTTTTCTTCGGATTTCACTTATTCCAACAATATCCCAATTGATTTTTGTTAGTTCCTCTTCCATCTCTATAATCATATCGTCCGTTCTGAGTGTACGAGCATTGTACGTTGCAATCCATAGTTTGCTTATCTGTATTGATTTGTGGTTACATTTCAAAGTCGAAATCTTGCCCCCCCCCACCCAGAATTCTTGGGGCAGCCTGACGCATCAGGGTTAGATTGTGAGCTGTTCGCTCTACTAACCTGGGGTACTTTCGTTCTGGAGTTCGACATTATCATTGTCATTAGGGAGTAATTGGCAGTAAAACGCCACGCTTGCCAGGCGTCTTGGCGAGTTGGGTAGGATTGAATGTGGTGGTTATGATTACAAGGTTACGACATGATTTCCCTCGGTATTGGGAGTTGAGGGAGAACCAAGGCTCGCGTAGGCAGGGTCGCTTCCCTGAGACACACCTATCTCTACCGGGGTCGTAGAGAGTGTCTATCCGCTACCAATTACCCAAATCAGTGAAACAAAAACGTTATGGACTGGTTCTGAATGATTATCAATAAATATACCCTGTTTTGTGAAGAAATAAAATGACTACGGGTATAAAACCTATTTTAAGAGTTTGAAGCGTTTACCGGATAAAATATCGGCTTGCAAACATCTCATTCTCTAGTACTTTTACGCTCTTAGAAGTCTTCTTTAAATGACAACTATTATTAAGGTCTTTCGAAAATAAGGAACCACTACCTTAGTTATGGTCTTCAACCGCTCAAAGCGCTATCAATAATAAATAATTTTGTTTTAATCTTCGATGAGTCCACGAATTATTCCTAGATGCAATACAAAAATGAGATTGTTGGCCTTCCGATAATATTTTATCTGCCGGCGAGATTTCCCTAGTTAAGCAATGAGTGTAAGCATATCAAACACCACTGATCCATTCGCCAAAAACAGGGTGTTTAGAATTATCAGATTTTTGCAAGCCGGAATTAATGCAGTCGAAAAACATCACATATTGAGTCCCATATATGGTGACCGCTTTACGAGCGACAGCGTGGTGCATAAATGGCACAGAAAAATTTATGAAGGCACGTTGACATGCATGACGAAATCAGGGGAAGAAGTGATTTAGTTAAGACGTCCTTTCACGACTCCTACTTCAGTGTCCAATGACTTTTCTCAAATTTAAAAATCAGATTTCTATAATATCCCAGTAAAAATTGTTGGGTACAGTAAAGTTTATATCAAGAATGCTGATTAACAACTAGAAGTCTTAGCAAAAGACTACAATAAGAAATTATTAATAGAAACTAAAGATGCACTTAGAAACCTAAATTATGAACCACAGCCGTTTCAGATCGAATGTGAACTTTTTACAACTGAGGAAATAAAAAAAATATGATCAAGGATGAGAAAAAATAAACCTTGTGACCCGGCAGATATACCTGTAGAGCTTTGCTTCTAAAATAGTATTAGAAAATTTAATATTTACGTTTAATAAATGTCTAAACGGAGAGGACATACCATCTGAATGGAAATATGCATACATTAGCCGCTTATATAAAAAAAATAATAAAAAATGCACAAACGTTAGGGGTCTTAGTGTTATAGCTTGCACAAGTATAATATATGGCAGAGTATTACGAAGTAGAATTGGGCGAGGAAGATAATTAAAAACACTAAAGAATGCAAATATCTACGAGGACGAAGCAGATATATTACAAAAAGTAGGTAGAGGAAAAGCTATTATGAGTCAGCTGAACTCGCTTTTATGGTGTAGAGGTATACGAAAAGAAAAAAAACACTTAGTATAAACACTAGCTAAAAGTATTGTTACATACCGTTCAAAGATTTAAACAATAAACAAGAATATGCAATCACAAATAAGCGCTCTAGAAAATAGTTTTTGTTGATAATTTTATAGATATGCTGCAAGACTATATGAGAGCAGAAGAAATTAAAGAAATAACGAATGTTAAAATTGCACTAACAGGCATTGTAGAGATAAAACAATTATTCTGGTACGGTCACATGAGACCACAGGCTACCAGCCAAAACTTGGAATTGAATTCTTAAGGGAAGAAAGAAAAAAAAAAGACCGAGCAAATTATGGATAAAAGAAATAAATATAGCCATAACTAGAAGAAGCATTGAAAAGAATCCGTAGCAAAACAAAAACAATGACGTTTAAATTGCAACAAACGGCTAATGCTGTAGAAAAATCGCTACACATACACTCCCCCAAATGCTATTAAAGGCACCCCATAGTTTGCAAGTTTAAGACTCTAGATATGGAATTTTCTATTATAACTGTTTTTATATGGTAGAAAATAGTATAAAACTGCAACCTATAAGAAGAATTTAAATTTAGAAAAAAGTATTAAAATATATTTTAGTACACGTCTATGCATGAGATGGTAAAGCTTTCAAGCGGTGTGCGTTGAGGCTCCGCGCCTTGTAAGAAGTACAAACCCTACCTTCCACCCCTTAGATGTAGTCACTGGCATATAAATGTAAAGGGACTATTTTCAGGTCACTTGCATTGGTTTTTTTAAATTTCTGATCGCGTATTTGGATTCTACGTCAAATTTGACTGTCCCTTTTGTTTTTTCCAAGCGGAACCGGCGGCTAGGATATTTTATGTGCTATCCTTATAGCTTATAAAGAGAAGATGCAATGGGTTGGGGAAAGTTTGTTGGTTTACAGGTATTGCGTAATTGACAGTGGGGGTAATAAGGGATTTTCACATGATGGGTAAGCGTTGGCTATCATCTCTTGTATTTTCTTTTTCACTTGTCTCACGTATAATACTGTTGATGAGATTGTTGTATAATATAAATGTGTTACCCAAAATGATGACTATGTAGAAAAAATAGTGTAAAGTTATAAGTATAATATATAATATCACTAGCAACCAATATACCATTAGGTATTAAGGTAAATCGCCATATTACATAAAAAATAGAGGTATTACAATATAACTATGTAAGCTTACTAAATTAGTCTAAAAATATTAGCTAAAAATCACATACACAGGACTACGACAATTTTGGCCAACTGTTTTTTGTCCTTGTTAATTTTTTCTGTTTACTCCAAGTCAGTCGTTCCTGTCTTAAATTATCTAATATTTTTTGTTCCATGTTTTCTCTGGTCTGTCTCTTCCTCTTTCTCGCTGAGATCTTGCCTCACATATTCCTTTTGTTGTCATTTCCTATTTGTTTGATACTATTCGAAATCAATTCTACTTACAATTTCTTTTCTACATATCTCTTTATTTCTGATTTTGTCTGTTCTCGTTACCCACTTTATATCTCATAGGAATTTCATTTCCATAGTTTGAATTTTGTTTTCTCTCGGAATTGTTATAACCCAACTTTTATTTTCGCACAACAATATTGATTTAAAAATGGTTTTGAACACTGCACTTTTAGTTTCCTTGGATAATTCTTTTTTACTAATTTTTGTGTTTTTTAATGCACCTTGTCTGCGCTTATTAATTTATCGTTTACTTCAGAATTAATTTTTTATTCTTGTGTATCTTTACTCCCAAATATTTAAACGTTTGAACTTTTTCAATTATCATTTAGTTTTATTGATATGTCTGGTTTTCCTTTTCCTATTGCCATCATTTTAGTCGTTTCTACATTTATCTTCAAATTTCTTGCAAGTAGTGCGTCCTTTTATATCTCCCAGATGTTGTATGTTTTCCTTCTTTGCATATATCAGCAAATAATCGGCGAATATACTATTAGTTCCATATTTATATGGCTCACTTTTATTTTTTTTAATTTTTCCTTTATTTGTTTTAGTACATCCTACATTGCTAAGTAGAATAAGGCGAGACTAAGTATTCCTCCTTGTCCTAGTTCCTCCACTGATGTTAATTCTTTAGGGTGTAAGTTTGCGATCCTCCGTAGTTTCTTGTGTTTTTTTCGTAATTAGTGCACTCTCATCATTTTTATTTTTTGTATATTATCTTCTACTCCTTTTTTTCTCTGCTTTTAACTGCTTTTAATTTTTAATTTTTTTAGCCTATAATATTTTCTCTATATTTATTTATTCCTGTACTTCACTTCTTTTTATATGTTCTATGTTCTTAGTTCATTTTCTTTCTCTATTTTATTTTTTTTGCTTTTATTTTGTTTTAAATATTTTCTCCTTATATATTTTTTTTACCAATACCTTCCGTCTGTGTCTTTTATATATTTAGCTTCGTCCATTTTTTTTCAAACAAATTAAGTATTTTATAAAATAGTTTTTGATTTCCAAAATCGTCCCGTTTCATTTTCTTGCAAAATTCTTCCTATGATTTTAATTTCGCTATTTCACTATGTCTTTGACTTCAAACATTTGATTCTTGGATCTATAATATTTTTCAACTGATCTTTTTCTAAGTATTTTTTCCATAGCTGTTTCTTCATTTTTACTTTCTCTTTCAGTTCATCGTTTTACCAAATAATTTGTTATATCCTCTGTTAACTTCTGTAGTTCCAAGTACGTCTTTTCTTTTCATTATTGGTGTTTCTTTAATCTACTTTTACAATATTTCAAGTGGTAAGTTATTGATATTTTTATTGTTTTTGTTAAATTCTTCTTTCACTTTCGTTATATTTTTTGCCATCTCTTTTTTTATTAACATGTACACTTTGTTTTTTCTTTAGTTTTATTACTATTTATTCTTCTTGCATTTTTTTATTTTTGTTATGTAGATTTTATTTTTATTTTAGACATAGGTAGTGGTCAGCATATATTTTTGGTCTTCTTTATCCTTTATTTAACTACTGCACTTTTGTTTATTAGTATGTAGTCAATATTGATTGTTCTTCTCCGCTGACTACTTTTCTGGTATATGTATATTATGTTATAAATAAATATTCCAAATAGCACATTCCTAAAATTTTCATTTCTGGTTACTTCGGTGCTGCAGAATACCAGGTACCATTTTTTTGCGGAAATTTTTTGTGTGCCATCTTGGCACAAACCCTTTTTATGTTCAGATCGTCAAACAAAATTTTTCATACATTTGAAGCTTCGGGTGGTATTTTGTTTAATTTTACTAAATGTTTCACATAAACAGTATTTTCCAGGACATGACGATTGACAATTAACTGAAAAACAAGAAATCAATATTTGTATGCTGATTTTTTATGAAAGTTTAAACATACATGAGCTGCATAATTTTTTTTTGTGTTAGGTGCACTGATTTTTGCATCATACAGTTTGAATTTTTTGACTGCATACTTACTCAAAACGTTTTTGCAACATGTGACATGGTATAATGAATTTAGTCGTGGTTGAGGTTCGTTGGCGGATGAATTTAAAGACGGTCGTTCAAAATCGTCTGTGGTACCAGCAAACATCGTTTCAGTGCGCAAACTGATAAAGGTCGGCGTGTAACTTATCGTAAAATTTAGATATCCTTAGGTATTAGTGTGACGAGCATACATTCGATATTGCATTATCATTTAACTGCGAAAAAGCGTTGCGTACGTTGGATTCCACATAAGTTAACTATCACTCAAAAACAGGTTTGTGCCAATTAGTCGAAAAAACCGCTCAAGAACTACGATCGCGGTGGTTCAAAAACCGTTTACAACATCGTCACAGGTGACAAATTTTGAATTTATGCATGACCCTGAAAGTAAACAGTAGTTGACTGTGTGGGTCTTCCCAGATGAACCAAACCCACCAAAAGTCGTTTGCGCTCGAAACACTTTGAAGCAAATGGTCGCTTGTTTATTTTGGAAAAATTGGACACGTAGAAATCGTGGTTTAAGCATATTATACAACCAGAGAAATAAGAAAAACCAATGCGTGATGCCGGATCATTCTCCCAAACAACTGGCTTTTTGAGCATTTAAAACGTCGAATTAATGGGTCATTCTCAGTAGAGTCCTAATTTGCAATCCTAGTGACCTCCTTCTGTCCCCACACGTGAAAAAAAAACTGCGTGGACAACGATTTTCGATGCCAAAAGAGGCGGCGGATGCGTTCAAAATCCATGTTTCAGATTTGCCATCGAAAAAATGCTATGAAAATTGGTTCTAGCGTATGCAGCAATGTATTGACCATTAGGAAAAATATTTTGAAAAACAATAAACAAAATTACCAGCATTGGTTTTGTTAATTTTTCTCAATAGATATTGTGGAGCTCACGGATTTCTTTACTAAAAAAAACTTTCCGTATTCTATGTAAATAAATTATTAGCCAAAAGCTCGTATTAAAATGGCAGCCAGAAGTAGTTCACGTGTGGGATTTATTTATCTTTGAGCTAGATTAATAGAATAATACCACAGACTCATTACAACGTGTATTTTATAATGTAGCATTAACAATTGTAATATTTAAAACGTATTTACGGATACACAAAACGAAAAATAATTATCCCCCTGCAGATATATGGAACGATTTAAAAATTTAAATGTAGGTCAGTTTATTTTGGGATATACGTCGGTACATTTGGCTTTTAAATTTTTAAAGTGCTCTATTGTGGGTAGTAAACCATATAAAATATTTATAATATTAGCTGCCAAAGTGCACTATACCTAGCGTAACATTAAAAGTTTATTAACTGCACACTGCATAAAACTAACTGAATTTAAAATTAGAACTGAACTAACACATAAGCAAATATTTAGTGTTATTAAAAATATAATCAAAACATTTGGAAAAGGAGTGTGGAATGGTGATGTACTTACAGCCAAATAGCTATTAATTTAAAAAGTAGACACAGCAATTAAATGTGACTCAAATTGAATGGTTGATTGATAGCATTTGGTAAATTATTAACAAATTTATAATATAAAATATGTAACAATTTAAATATGCCTATAAATTAAATAAAAATACAAACTAAGGCAAAAGTATTGTGTACAAAATGTTTGAGAAAATAATGGGAATGATTTTCTTTTATCCACAAAATTTATCCTCCAAGATAATTTCCGTGCCCAGGCATACGCCGTTGCAGATGTTCTATGTTTGTAGCAGCCTCAGAAGGCTTCTACTAGAATGCCTCTCAATTAATTCGTTGTCATTTCAAACGGTGTTTTAGTTGGAGGAAAAAAAAACTACAAAAATTCCTTGATGCACATTTTTGCATGTTCAAATCATGTGATAGTAAACTGTTTTCAATTTAATTCACTAATAATTATCTTCAACGCCAATATACGGTCAAAATTTCATAGCGAAACGTTGCTCATGCTTTTCATTTTACTTTAGCAAATTTAAACTTGTACTGTGTCTACAACAAAAACATTTCTAAGTGCCACGCGAACAAGGCGACAGCAGTTTTATTTTGTTGTTTATTGTTGCCAATCTTATTGTTTTTCTGCAAATCCTCGTCTATCCTACTAAAAAGGAGGGTCCGCGATGACGAGCCAATTCTGGTTTTTAATCAGATCATTAGAAAGAAGGTCAAAATGATGATTTTAGGCATTTTATGTTTTGCAGAACCCAAGAGGAGCCAAGTTATTGTGGCTCACAATTATTACTGACGACAAGTGCTATTGTGGACACTATGGGAGAAAAGTTCTTTTATCAGAGAAAATACAGAAGAATGATACTGTATTATTAAATATCCAATTCTGGTTGATAAAAGTGGTACTCGGTGAAGGAATGAGTAATACATAAGGATTTTTCACACAAAGCACATCTCACGATCTTGAAACCATTGCAGTCATCACATTCCAGGTCACGGACATCGAAACAGAAGGAGGTCTGTTCAATGAAATTAGGGGGCCGCTTGGTGGTGAATCCCGCTTTGAACTATAAGTAGCGGCGATAATCCAGGAATCGTAGAGCACTGAAATTTAAAAATACGTAATTTGCTACAATTGGCTTATAGCAGGAAGCCATTTAATTCGGCGGAAAATTGATAAAATTTTATCTGAAGTGATTATGAATCAGAAATTGCAGCTTAATGATATTATTTCTCGATGATAGGTTGAGGTCACAATCATCAAGAATCACACGATCAGAGAACTTTTTCTCAAAGTTTTTCCACTGCCTGAAGAAAAATGTAACCAGAGGTTAAATGTATTTTGTTACGTTTGGGGGGATGATGCGGTTGGGGATATCTTTTTCAGAAACTTCTACCGCCTTCAGATTCTTCTGGGTTCCAAGACTGTCCAATATAAGAACAGCTTTTTCTGAAAGATAATGAAAATTTTTGACATCAGCATAGGAAACGAATATCTAATGATACCATTCTTGAACTTGAATATTTCCCATTTTGCTTGAACTAGCAGCCATACATGTTCCGCTTCACAATAGGCCTGAATTCACTTTTGGGCTCGCCAAATGCAAGGGGCAGTAGCGAAAGAAGTGCTGAAATGATAGGCATGAGAGTGAATTGTACAAGTGACTGAACCATCACTTTGCCTTTCGCTTCTAGAGTGCGACCCGTATGAAGCTCCTTCTCAAATCCCGACTGGTCAGCATTAAAAACATTTTCAGGCCCACACGTGGTGGTGAGTGGTTGAATTTCTTGAACAAACGCCTGGGTTTTTTGTAGATCGTTTCTTCCTTTTCGCAAACACTCCGGACCACGAAGCGAGTTATTTTGCCTGACACGACTCTGTTGACCTTTTGGAATTTCGTCACCCATGTAGTTTAGCTGAGAAATTATTAAGCTTTTCCTAAAAAAATAAATGAAGAAAAGATAAAGATGAAAATAAGAAAAATAATAGAAGTACAGTATAGAAAAAAAGAAACAAGATAATGATTTGAAAAAATAAACTGCCGTTCTGTTAGCTTCGATTGCCCAGAGACGGATATTAACGTCATGAACGGTCTCCTTTTCATTCCTGACCGCAATGACGCGATACATCACTGCATTCGCGATTCTTTCTCTTTCGATTTTCTTCTCTCATTATTCGAGCTCATGGACACGCTTGACGAATCTGTATTTGGCCTGAACAGATGACAAGGATCTCATGGGTATAATAGTTTTGATATAGCACCAGAAGGTAACTTTCTGTTCCAGCTTGATTTTCTTGGCGGTTTTCACGGGACTGGAAGGCGGGAAATCCTATTGGGAGCATTTGTGTTTCGGTGACGTTTTTATTTTTTCGTCCTCTTTTTCGTCTTCTAAATTTCCTGCCTGTCGGAGTCATTGGGCACTTACTAAATTCTTCCCCAAGATCAAGCTCATCCTAAACTTCAACCTTAACAAACCCATTCATATGGTCTTCGATGTGATCTGTAGAAAAGTAAAAATTTTAGCACCTTAATATTTTAGACGGTATTCATTCCTTGCATATTATATTTACTTCTAATACGCAGACGAAGATTCCTCTCGCTTTCAGTAATGGGTGTCTGCATAGTTGACCAATCCTTGTAATCTTCCTTGAGTAGTGCAATAAAGTTGTAGGGATTGATACGCTTCATTTTCGATGATGATTTGCGAGGAAATTTGTTCTATCTGCTGCTGTTGTTGTCGTCGTCGATGTTGTTTATGCAGAAAAGGAATTTAAAGTCAAATTTGATTTTGCATATTTTCACCGGTCAGCGGCGGCACTATTGGTGGTCAATAGGCTTCAGCTATTCAGTGATGTTTAGTTCCGTCACATTCCTCATTTCAGCCGCATTTACCCTTAACTATTCGAATACAAATCTAACATTTACAGTTTCTATTGATCTGGTTAACTAGCCAGAATATTGCCATGCCATTGGGGACCCCTTTAAGAGTAAATAAAGTCTGGTTCAAATTGAACGTCACATTCAAACTTAAAATCCAATGACTTTTCAGTGGACACCTCGACTTCTGTTAAAACTCTTGGTTCTGTCCATAAAATTTTTCGATTGCAATTGTCACACGTTCTGAACAAGTTCATCGACTGCAGACAGATTTCGTCCATGAAATCGTTAATTGTTTGTGGATTATTGAAGTAGACAGTAGATTTTAGATGTTCTCACAAAAGGAAGTTACATGATATTAAACCATAAGATTTTGCTGGTCAATTGATGTCCGCATTTCGTAAAATTAATGATGAAGTAGATCTACTGATCCTCAAATTGTATGTTAGGTAACACCGTCCTGCTGGAACTACATTTGTTTCATTTAGTGCCAAAATATTGAGTTATTATGTGACGATAACAATCGCCATTCACAGTTACATCATTTCCAACATAATTCTTGAAAAAGTATGGGTTTATCACGACAGTTGTTCAAAATTTACATAAAACTGTGTTGCGTTGGGGGTTAATTTACTTTTCATGAGTCTACAAACTCATTGAACTGAAAATGGGTTTTATTAATAAAGATGATTTTTCGACTAAACTGAAAATCTATTTCATGAATGTGTAAAAACCAATTGACGAATTGTCGACGACGAGAATGGGCAGCAAGCTTAAGTTTTTGGGTGAGTTGAATTTTGTATTCGCCGAAAAGAGCTACTCAAAATATCCAGTTGTGCACGATACCGAGTCAATGTTTTCGGACTTAGTGCAACATTTTGACAACTGAGGAAATATTCTCACGAAACCATACCTCTCGCTGATACTCATGATGTATTCCATCCATTAGTGATTGGGTTAATTAATTTTTTTTAATTTTCATTTAATTTTTAATGCGTTTTAACAGTAGCAGTTTGATGTTATCTCATTTAGCGTTGTATATTTATTAATCGGTAGAATTTAGATAATGTCTGCCAAAATATCAAAGTAACGATTGAAAAACTAAAAAATTGGAAAGTTAAGTCCGAAGTTCAATGTAAACCGACTTTGTAATAAAAAAGTCAAGATATACCCAAATAGGTAGCTTCAAATATTGAAAATGCCTACCTTAAGTATATCAATAAATTTAAATAATTCTAGAAGTTTCTATAGTTACTGGGAAGAAAAAGAGCAAATATTAAAAAATTCAGTTTGTTTACTGTTTTTATTGTATATAATGGTATTATATGCAAGGGAGTTTCAATTCAAACTTGACTTTGACTATTTAAATATTTTGGGATAAACTATTTTGAATTGATAGTACTATTCCTTTTAAATTGTTTTTATTTGCATTACTTGTTCTTTAATCCTTTTTGTTAATTTTATTAAATGTTTTCTTTAGTTTTAATGTAATTGTGTCATTCAAATTTCATTTACCTTTAACAGTTTATCATTCCTATTAGCAATAACTTTATTTTAAACTTTTTGTCGGGTTTTTATTTTTAATTTTTGAATGTTTGACCTCGTTCTTTTCGTCGTTTCGTTTAGTTTCATTTTCTATCATTATTTGCATCTTTTTACCATCAATTTATATTTCTCTAATTTTTGTTTAAAATAATTTGTGGCCTTCTACTTTAACCCTACCACTAAATTATTTCAGAATTTTTATAAATCGAATTACTTTTTATTGAGCTAAATTAAATTGATTTTCTTTTCTAGTATAACGAATTGCATAGGTAATATCATTATAGAATTTGGAAATAAATGCAACTAATTTAAAGCTCGGCTAGAAAAGCTGGGGTTTCTGAGAACATCTTTGTCATTGTCTACATTTGATTATTATGATAGCTTACAAGGGAACCCTAATAGGCTCTTACAAGAATCGCAGATTAGATACGATTGGCTTAAGAGAATTTATACGCGGCTCTACTTAATTAAAACTAACTAAGAAATGTGGAGCGACCAATTAGTGCAGATACACAAAAGCGAAGGTAATTTATCCTGAAATATTACACGACAAATGTAAGCGTTAGAAATTCATAATAGAATCACCCTTAAGACGAAAACAAACGTCCGCAGTTAAGTCTTAAAGATAAATACTTTTCTGAAATATCCATATAGTCATGTAAACACTGCGTTAATAATTATACATAAATACTTATATATGACACGAGGCCCAAGTATGGGAATAACAGCTACAAACTCCGAAAACGAATCGAAACGTACTGATTATATGCGGTTGAACCAGCAATCATTTGATGTTAAGCTATTCTATGCATGCACAATTATCCTATAATTATATCCTAATATTATGTTGTAACATAAAATATGAGGATTAATAATAATAAATGCCGAATTATTCCTGTTTTTATTATCTTTCAAAAAAAACAACTGTGCATTATTTTGCGCATGGGACGTTAAGATTTGTTACAGAGCAGAGAGCAAAAGACCTTACATTGACTAGCAGAACCGGACTCGTACAACAAGCATTAAATTAAGCTAGGAAACAATTATTTAAAATGTGGGCCTGTCCTGTTGTCGCCTTAGCTGCTTTATCCTGCGTTCTGTGCAAAAAAGTCGCCCAATGAACTTATTAGAGGCCAACTTTTTATCGGCACTGGTTAGCTGGTTTCTGTAATGCCCAATAGATACTGTGCTCTTCTGCTGACGCTTCATGATTAACTACCTCTTTAGTTAAAATCACATTTGGAGATTTAAAAATTAAAGTATTACCCCATTTTGGTTTAAATAATCGGAAAATTAATTCTTAAAACTAAACTTTAGTAAATTCTGTATCAATAATCAATTTTTTTTAATATCTCCTACTATTATACATTGAACAATAAGCATTTTATATGCAGTACCATTTCTGGTAACATTTAGGCATGTGAGGTGGAGTTCCAGCAATACTATTTTAATATTATTTGTCTTATGATAAGTTAATTGCAGTTAAGACTGTGTAGGTAGCTCGGATGGTTTAAATCCTCTTAGTATTTTTAGTTACTTGCTATCGTCGTACATTAGGTAATGCACAGTATCATGTGGGTGAGCACTAAGTCTGTCTTTATATCGGGTGTTGTAATGAATTTGGCATTCTAGTGTGGATACACTCAGGTCACTTAAAATCACTCTATTAGGGACGTACTATGGTGCGTTGACAATCGTTCGTAGCACTTTATTTTAGAATCTTTCAAGAATTATCAAGTTTGATGTAGCTACAGTTCCCCACAAACAATACCATAAGTCTATATTTGTTTGAGGATTAGTCTAAATTTTCTTCCGATTAAATATGTGAGTCCTCCAAATTAGTTTCCTATCTGGATGCAATCTCAGGTATTTGACTAAATCTGTGGGTGAGCTGGTGTTGTTTAAAGTTACTGATGGACAACTATCCCTTTTCTTAGTGAAACTAACATGGTAGAACTTGGATTCGTTCACTCTAATTCCCCATGTCCTAGTCCACTGTTGAATTTTGTCGAGGTGAGCTTCAAAATATTTCTGCAGCTTGTGAATTTACATGGGAGGCTAAAATAGACATATCATCTGCATAAGTAGCTGATGTTGTTAGACAAGATGCGGGCAGATCGGCTGTACATAATAAATATAATATGCGACCTAGGGTACCACCCTGTGGAACTCCTGAGGAAATGAGTTGAAGTCTTCGCCTTTGTACATTATCAAAAAATGCGGATTTGATATGTAAGACCTCAAAAGTTCATATACCTGGTAGGGTAAGTATGTTTTCAGTTTCTAGCATGATCCCTGAAGCCATATTCTGTCAAACGCTTGCCTTACGTCTAAAAGCACCTCAAAACAGTTCGTTTTCCCTCTAAATCTCTATATATTTTTTCAACTATTTTGTTCACCTGTTCGATGGTGCCATGCTGACTTCAGAAACAAAATTATTGTTTAGGGGATTAATTCTGGGTTATCCAGGTTTAGCATTATGTTACGCAAAACCAGTTTTTCAAAAACCTTTAACAGAATACGGAGTAGGTTTATAGATCTGCACGATGTTATTTCTGTTAGTGGTAGCATAATAATTTGTGCTATTGTCTGTTGGCTTGGAATTGTGAGCATTGCATTGTACAGGTGTGCAAGAGCTTGTATAATTTTTCTCGACAAATGTTACAATAATTAGATCGTAGCCTAGAACATTTTATTTATTTGTTTTTCTACCTCTTTGATGGTTAAAGGTTTGAGGGGTAGACTAACTTGGAATACTAAGTCTAGAAATGTGAGGATTTCTGTTTTTTGGGCTAAGAATTCACAAGGGAAAGGTGTAAAGACTTTGGTGAGATGTTCGGCAAAGTCGCCCTCCTTTCTTTTGTTGCTGCGAACCCAGTTACCATCTTCCTTTCTAACAGGGGGGTATGTGCAAGGTTGGTTTTTTAAATTTTTGTACTGCTTTCTTCAGCAAGTATTTTGTTTACTCATTTTCACTGAGATTTTCTAGGTAGTCCTAAATTTCTTGATTTGTATGTTGGCAAAGAAGTTTTTTTAATTGTTTGTTAGCCCTGTTTAAAACTCGCGTACCAAAATCCCATCTAACGTTTTCTGAGAGGGTGTTCTTCAGCTATTTTATCTTTTAATATAAATATAAAATATACAGTTACTGTAATGGCCGAATGATCTGCCGCTAGTTTGAAGCAGGATGCGATGGGACACGAACATACGTTTAAGCTCTTAATGATATCAAGATCTAAAAAAATGGATTTTTTTCACGGTTTGTAGGCCACTAGGTGGGTTCTTCAGTAAACAGACAAGTGAGATTGTTTCCTTGATGAGCGTCTAATAATCGTCGTTTATCTGTTCTTGTTAAGCAAGAGCCCCAATGCTCATTTTTTAAATTGTAGTCTCCTGATGCTATAAATCTATTGCCCAGAGTTTTGAAGAAATGGGTGTAACCTGCTGGAGTAGTTAAATGTTTAGGTGGGCATTGAAGTTCTGAGATTCTAAATGGAGCAGTTGACTTTCCTATAGAAGCATTTGTGGTTTGGAGATGATTTTTTGATATTTTGAGTTCATGATGCTTAATATTATATATATATCTTAGTGGTGAAGTAAGTCTCAGGTATGAGCAGAATACGTACTTTGTAGGTTTCAAGAAATATATTAATTTCTTGGGCATGTTGGCTCATTGTTAGTCAATTGGCGTTCAAAGGTACAATTTTGATTAATTATGCCATTGTGTTGGTTTACTGATTCATGTCTATTTATCTAAAGGAGAAGTCTTTAAAGTCACTGAGTATCGCGTATTTTGCAATGATGGGCATACCCAAATAGCATGGGGTGACGTAGCAGTTATGGTTAAAAACAAATTCACACTTATTGAGATTTCTATCACTAATTTAGAAACAATAATAACCACTATCAACACCACAGAGATAAGAATTGTTACTGCTTATAAGTAACCGAGTAAAACAGAGAGACCGACATTAATAAATTATTTGTCAAATCTTTGAGAAAACTACTAATAGGTGATTTAAACAGCAAAGACATTTTCTGAAGATGCCGCGACAACAAAGCCAGTGGTATAGGAAGTAAACAACATTGCAATAACTTATTAATGAAAGATTCTGGTCTCCTTTACAGGAGAGATCATTAATCTAATGTATTAGATATTGCAATGGCCATAAACTTTCACTATATTGGAGTAAAATGTAATTACAAAATTTAATCCGAATTACCTTCTGGTACTTATTACTTTTACAATCACTCTTACATTGGATACTCTATTTTGAAAACTGAATCGAGATCACTGTTTGGGATACATTTCAAAAAGATGATTGGTAATAAATTTAAGTAAAATTAAAAATAAATTCGAAATTGACGCAAATGTACAAAAAACCTTTACGACATTTTAAATATAATTCAATTTACCACCACACCTTTCCACCACCAAAATAAAAACAACCCTAATATTTTACCACCTTGCATTTTAAATCTAATTAGACAAAAGAGTAAAATTAGAAGAGAATGGGGACGAGGCAGGACACCACTACTAAAATATAAATCAAATGACCGAACACATAAAATTAGAATATAATCAGGAAAGCACAGAATCAACAACTACTGCAAACTCAGGAAAAATATTGAATCAAACAATATGGGACTGTGGAAAGTGACCAAACAACAAGACAAGCTGAAATTATCTTAATATTAAACAAAGAACATGTTTTATACAACACTGACGAGGATAAAAGCAAATTTTTGTTAATAAACATATTTACGCTGATGGTACTAGACCAAAACAAACAATTCTTACAAATGGTCAACAATTACATTTAAACTCATTTACCCGTAGTAGAACAAATTGACCAGCTAGCATTGCCAAAAAAACTTCATAATTAAACCAAAGTACTATCTTTTAAAAAAGGACTTAGTCATGACCTGGTAGCCAACTTCAATGCTTAAGAAACGTTTTTGGCTACCTTATTCAATTCCTGCATAAAAATAGGGTATTTTCCAAATAACTGGAAATTCGCATATATTATGTTCCACAAGCATGGAGAAGATAAAAAAAGAGTACTGCTCTTATCGTCCTATAAATGCAGTCGTTTAGTTTTATCGCTAGAAAACAAACCTATTATACTATCAATTTAAATTGAATTTGGAAGAAAACTATCGAGAACAATTTAACTTGAGAGAAGTATAGAACTAACAGAAGAAGAATATGTAAAGTATAAATATAAAATTTTAAGGACAAGCTGTTACGCATTGAGTTACGTGCCTACCTAATTGCAATAAATTTCTAGCTTTTAGAAAATAGAACTTCTGCTCGCATTAACACCTCTATATTCAATATGAAAACCATACATGTAGAGGTTTTTCAAGGCAACGTATTTAATTTGTTTATTTAGGGCATTTCTATACCCAAAGTAGACAGTATACCACTCTTTGCTGATGATACCGTTATGCTCACACTATAAAAAGATCTCCAAATGGAAATCCTTCGTTTTTAATTTTTTTAACAGTTTAAGACAAGAAAATTTTATTCATTAATGTATGGCCACAACTCTTACTCTTGGGACCGCCTCCATTATTCTTAGCATTGAGTCTAAAAATAGATGAATGCATTCTATTTATTATTGACACGCTTTCACAATTCGGCCAGATTCCATAAAGGTCATGGATACTGCTATGGCCTTCACGCAACAATATTCCAGATATTTTGTTGTAAAAGGTTGGCCCAAGAATAGGAAGAGTTCCCACTTTGTTTTGACGAAGGAAATTTAATAAAAGATTGGGACACCCTCTGAAAGAATGTATCGCGGGCTGTAAGGTCGCGGCAATATAGGTATGACTGATAACGTTGCCTCTAACTCTGACTCTATGAGACCTGATACCATAACTGGTGGCTCCCTATACTACACTACTCAAAATTGGCGTTATACGCCTTGTACAGATGCATTCTTTTGCATCCTTTCTTCTCGTCTACGATGTGCTAATATCCGACTAGTGTTTCAGTTGAAACAAATTCTGGTTTTAACATAAAACACGATTCTACGCCACTCGTGCGTCTATAGGCATCTTTTCATTGCCCATTATAACCTTTGTTGGTACAGAGAAGTCAATGATAGTAGCAAGAAAACACGTCGTGCTGGTAGCTCCATTGCATATAATTGATGTCAAAAAAAAAGGAAAACAACTAGTACCGTGTAATGCTTTACTATTGTTGCGTTATCTCTTGTGTACTATCCCTGCCCCCGATGAGTCCCTTCTTTAACCCATATTCGCGTCGCAGCACTGCTATGATGATCAAGTTTTCGGACTATTTCTCATAATAAAATGCTCCCTTCATATGGACCTCTTTCAAATTCACGAACCTGGTGATAATGTATCCCTTGTCGAAGTCTAATTTACTCTTCCGGGTACTCTTCCACATGGTGTAGTATGACACCGTTCTTTTCTTTTGGTTGAATCGTAAGCATTTTTAACAGTTGCTCTAACCAGGAGACATTTAGAAGGTACATTTCGTCGGTTACAACAGTGAGCTACTCGTTCAAACAATGGAATTATGAGGGCCTTTGGTTTCGTCGGCAGTTGGCCGAACGTGAGCAATGGACGGTCTAGACGCTCGAGCACTTCGATGTGGTTGATCTCTTAAGAATGGAAATATCCCAGATGGGTTGGACTTTTGGTTCCGACGATAGGTAGCCCCACAGTCCATCTGGGTTTAGGAATAGTTTTAACGGCGATTTGAGGTATCGAGGCACTGTAGTTAGGAACGGGCCATATTTAATTCTAATGCAACAGCATGTACGTAGATAGTTGCCAAGTAATTAACTATTACAAACTTTACTTAAATCTCTTTCTTTGTTCGACTACATCCTTACAAATAGGAAAAGCGATGGAAGGTATACAAAGTTTATTTTTATAGAGTAAAATTACAACGCTGAAAGTTTTATTACAATGTGTTTAAAACAGAATACCTGTCAATTAGTTTTCCTTATTTTTGACACGTTGTTAAAGTTGTATTCTAAAGTTCTTCATTACTTTCTTTTTAACATGATTTGAGAAATACACCTTATTATTTGGCACAGTGCATTTCGTAGGGCTTTGAGGATTTGAAAGCAATGCTTGAGATGCCTTTATAGGAAAAAGTCTCAGGAAACGATATTTGATGAGCAAGCTGATCAACAACACTATCCTATTGGGAAACATAGCTCCTATAAAACAGCAGCAGTTGAAATGGAGCTTTTGCTGTAGGAGCTAGGGCTGCCTCGTGTTGAATCGAAACATTTCCCAGTTACAGAGTGTCGAGATTCGGTGCGAAAAACTGTAATTATTTCCATATATTAAGTGGAACTATAGGGTTATTCAAGTTAAAGTTTTTTTCTAAGTAAAACACAAAATACTGAAACAATTAAATTTTTTTGTTATCGGTAAAGTACTGGCTTAGCATTACACATGCAATACGATGTTGGCCAAATGTCCTCTACAAGTCCACTGGCATGCGGCCATTTTTTAGCGAAGTTTTCCATAAACGCGTCTGTATTTGAGCACCTACAAGTCTTATGCTTCATTTCAGTCTTGAAATCATGGCAGGTTTGTTCAAACAGCCCCGGAGGAGGATGTTACCACTTTGTGAGATAACCCGAACAGGATATTTGGTATATAATAAAGTGCTGTGTGACATACGCCTCCGTCTTGTTGAAACCATATCTCATTCAAATTAAAATCATTAGTTTCATAGAAAAAATTGTTTAGCATTTATCGATAACGTACACCTGTGACAGTAACAGCGTTGCTAATTTTGTCCCTAAAAAAGCATGGAAAAATGATTCTTCGAATACACAATGCACACCGAAAGATAATTTTTGAAGATCCATTGGGTTTTCACTACCCCAGATATTGACGATTGACAAAGCTACTTAAAGAAAAACGAGTTTTATCGCTCAATTTTTTTTTTGCAAATGTCTAATTTTCTAAAATCCAGTTTAAACAAATCTTTGCTGTGTATTTAAATACCAGTTGTAGAAATGTAAATTTGCAACTTTCAATTTAGTTCACTTTATAATGCAATGACCATCCAGGAAAAGTAAAGGCTAATGACACCAACTTCACTCGCAGCACACCAAACAATGTTACTATCACTCCAATAACTAAATTTTTGTTCATTAATGCATTCTGACAAGTGCAATGAGCTTCATCGGCAAAAAAGCAACTGAGTCATGAGACATGCTTTTTAGGATATGTTCACACATTTCAGGGCGATTTTGTCAATCACATCTGAAAGTTGCTATAAACAATTTCATATAAATTAAAATGCAGGTCTTCTTGCAAAATTTGCCATGCAGTGCGGCTAGATAAAAATGAAAAGCAACGGCAAAAATTGAACGTTTTGCTCCTCTACTTTCATTACGGAACCAGTACTTCTGATGTTCTCTACCCACAACAAAATCTATATTTGATCGGAAACGGAGGCCCGAGGCGCAAGTTGAAAATGCGCCCGATAGCACGTTGTGTAGCCACAACAGTGTCATTGTTCCAAATGTACACTTCGACAGCAAAAGCTTTCCATTTGTTTGCCCATGACATGAAAAATCCTACAAACAGGAGCAGATAGATTTTGAAAGGATTTTTTTGTATATCACTGCAGGATAGTCTTTTATACTTTACTATACGATAATGCATACATAATATCATTGTCATGTATTTATAATTTCTTGAAGGTTTGTTTCTTGCACGTTTATGTTAATTTTTTTAACATTAGGATAATATCAATGTTTATTTAAAATCATTTTAGGGTCATGTGCCACGAATGTTTTAGGTCTTTGAGCTAGGGGAACGGCTTGAGAGCGCATAGATTCAGAAATAACAATAGCAATAATATATAACAGACAATTTTCGAGGCCGTTAAACGTTTAGGGGCAAAAACGGCAAGGGCGGCAGAGCATCTGGAGCGTGCGATCGCAACTTCGCCCTTTGTATCGGAAACGCGGCGGTGCGAAATGTGCACGTCGCCCGCCTACTTATAAGTAGAAGCAGCAATGGGGGATGAAGTGCAAAACCCCAAAACCCATCTAATGGGCTACAAGTTGTAGCAGTGAGCCAGAAGAGCCGCGTGCACATGACAGCGGGACGCCGACTCATTTAAGCGCCGTACACGAAATTTCATTTTGTCTTAATAAGCGGCGCCGTATTTGCGCCGTTTTTACGAGGCGAGCGGCGGCGCAACGGCGTGCGAGCCCATTACGGTCCCGGGGGTGCTTTGCCCGGCGCAACGACGCGCCGCGGCGCAACGGCCGCGCGACACTCAAATTTCGCCCGCTACAAATTACGCGCCCTTATGCTCGCCGTCTTCATTAAGCGCCCCGTTTTTTCCTGCCACGGCCGAATTAGGAGCAAACGACCGTCCCCAGGCCAGCGTAATAAAGCCGATAAATAACGACATTATGGGCAAATCGTCGCCTCGCCCGGCCCGCAAATTGCCCGACCTGCCGCGCCGCCCCCGGCTCGGGGCGCGAACTGCGGCCGCCGCCGTTGATTCATTGAGCATTTGTATGGGACAGGAAGGTTTTAATTCCGCGCTTTCCGTTCTATATTCAAATGCCGTGCTCGCTATTAGAGCGTCTCGTTCGATTCAAAGAAGCGGCGCCCTCTATCGTCACGGGAGACATTAATCTCAGGCGAGTCTTCATTGTACCTTTTGTTGCCTTCAAAATTAAATTAAGCTGAATTATTATCTGCGCTAACTATAGATGCTAATTTTGATAGAAAAAGCCGGCGCTGCCGGCGGCGCCCCGCCACGCTCCCGGCGCCGGCCGGCTGATTTATTCAATTACGCGGACGCTGCATAAATCTGGAGGTATGCCGGAGAATAATGGCGCGCCGGCCGTAGAAAAAACTCGCGGGATCTAAAGATAACGGCGGACTCCATGTAAACTAATAGCCTACTAAAAGAGATTTACGTAGAAAGCGGCTTCATTATTTTATCGGCGCTTTAAAAAGTCGATTACCTCCCGCTGCAAGTTGCGCGCGACAGTAAAAACGCGCCCTTATCGCTTTATTGCGACTTAAACCCGTCTCTCGAACTTAAGCATCTGCATTGCTTATGCGATGGCCCTTTTTTTTCTTCGCATTAACCAAAGTTTTTTCGAACTTTCATTACAAACTGAAAATAACATGAGCTTTGAGAAATTAGCTTTGAAATTACTATATGGGTCTCATCAGATTTTTTAAATACTCGCTATATATAAACGCAGAATTTAATTTTGCAAATAAAATATATTTATTAGTTGACGAAGTTATGTTAAAAGCTAAACATTACATTTAAATGTAAAATAGAATATTTGGCAGATATCCTCCACAGCTCATTTGAAAAAATTCTTGATCACTTTTTCGCATAACTATGGCTCAATTTCGTTGATACATCTTCGAATTTTTTATTTCAATTAGTTCAAAATAGTTCCTATATTTGTAGCATAAATTTTGATCTTCGTGAATCCATTGAGGAAAAAATCGCACTGTAAGAGTTCGCAAGATCTTGATGGTTAGTTCACTTCGCTGTTTTAGTGATAGGTAGCGCCGTCCTGCTGAAACTACAAGTCATCCAAATCCGTGCAGTCCAAATGAAGACAAAAAATTTAGTATGATCTCACATTAACATTCGCCATTAAGGTGGAAATGGCCTTCGTTGCTACAAATAATTTTTTTTTAGTAAAATTGCCGTCAACGCCTTGATTCTCTAGCACACAATCGGAAAGTACCCGACATTTCATGTAGCCGTCGGGCTTTGGTTCCCGGGTTAACTGAATCTTGAATGAGATGCAGATCTTTTGTTGAATTCTATCGCATGGTGCTTTTGAAATGTTCAGTTGCAGTGACCGACAGCAAAGCGTTTATGGACGCTTCTCACCATTCGCAACTGTTTTCAGCTGAAAGTCCAATACGAGATCGGCCTGTTGTCTGCAACCAAACCTGTCTGTTTAAATTTTATAATTATTCTTTTTAGTTGTTTTATTTGGTGTGCTTCCGTAAATGCCATGTAATTTATCCACAGTCTCGGCGAAACATTCTCCGTGTATGTAATGAATTTTAACGACCTTCACTCGCGCCTCCGTTGAATAGAGCAATGTGTTTACTACAAACTTTCACCAAGGAGAACACTGCTAACTTTGCAGAAAAAAATGGCGTAAATTTCACTTTTGCATTTCTTTTGGGACACCCTTTAAGTACATATGTACGTATGTAACAAGTGTTCCCTATGTTTTCTGTTTACAAAAAATAGAGGATTGTTAGTTATATGCCTAGTATTCCTATAAATGCTGTTACAAAATCAAATCTACCCTTGCTTTATCCAGCATAGAGAAATCCGCGACTTTAACATGTGGTTACAATTTACGATTTTTAAAGTTGTAAGTTACATGGTGTTTCTTGTCAATTTTGGTTATTTACCAACGGAGTAAGAAAACCGCATTGCTGTAAGAGCGTTACTTAAGGGAACTGAAAGAAGTGTTATCTCTCGAAATTAGCCCTATATTTGTATATAGGACTACAAAATTGTTTCATGAGACTGGAGGTATCGAGGATCGTCCAAGATCTGGAAGACGAAAACGAAATCTTCTTTGTAAGCTAAGATTGTGTTTCGGAGATACAAATTTCCAAATATTTCATGTCTCGTATTATTAAGCAAGACCTACTTACAAAGACATACGGGACATCTTTCTAAACAAAAATGACAGATTATATGCTAGGTCTTCCAAAGAAGCATATCAGCTAGTACCAAAGGATCAGAAATACCATCTTCCAACAGTTGTAATGGTTTGGTAAGGAGCGTGGTATGATGGAGTGATCGATATTTATTTTTGTGAAAAGGAAGTTAAAATTTTGGTTGCTATATATCAAAAGAATGTTTTGTAATTGTATTGAAGTCTTAGAATCACTTAGATTTTTTACGAAAATTGCGTAACCTCCTACAAAGTACGCTGAACTCAAATTTGGATGTGCAAATTTGCTTCATTTTTAACGGTAGAAGATTGGCCTTCTGGTAGTTCAGATCTCAAACTATTGGATTAAAATTATAGACAGTATTAGAGGGCATAGTTTGTTTAGAAAGACACCTAATATTGATCCATTAAAGCGAACTCTGACGGCTGTAGTCAGTACTTTTCCAATGGATGTAGTGCGTGCTGCCATAGACGAGTATTTCAGACGTCTTAAAACTTGTGTACATTCTAAGAATGCTCATTTTGAATAAATAGCTTGAAACCATACTTACCAATAGACATTTAATATATTCTGAAAATATTCAAAAACAGATAATTGTTTTATTTTGTCGTTTTAATTAGTGTGTATCAGTATTTATGGATAGAATGTGTATAATAACTGAATTTTAATAATTCTTCTTCTTCTTCTTCTTCTACTCTTATATAGGCTATTAGCCTGTTTCTAACTACACATTTCGTGTAGTACTATGAGCCATGTTGGGCGTACCCCGGGCAGGTGGCTAGCCTGACCCCTTAGAAGAAGGAGAATGTACTTTACGACCGCCAAAGGTGTTTGTATGATGGCCGGAGAGCACTCGACGTTTGCCGTTATTTTGACCTGGGAGTCGAACCCCGGGCCCGTCGCGCGTTAGTCTGGCAGGCCGAAGCCTTTGCGTCGCGGCTGTCGTTTTTTAATTTAATAATTGGTGTACAAAATAGTCAGGTTTATTAATCTTTTGAATTGCTGTTAATGCAATAGATGTTTTATTTTCAAACGCGTCGTATTATTTTTTCGTCAGTTAATGCATGAGCACAATAGGTACAGAAGAGCGTGTAAATTATCGCCGCAATAATATTCAAACGCTCTTCTATCTTGCAATTGGTGATATTCTTGTCGAACCAAACATCTTCCTGGCAGCAATTATGCTCTCCTTCTCAACAAATCGGACTGGGCGTTCGGATTTTGCCTCCCAGGCTAAAATTTATTTTCTGTAACTTTCGGTACTACCTGAATGTGGTCGGATGATGAAAATGATCATATGAGAAGTTATTTTCTTTAAACAATGATCAGTACTAAAAAAATTATTGTACATTTATGGCGCAAAATTGCACACTACTCCAGTTTTGATCAAAAATGGTGAACTCGTTTTACTGCCGTAGCTAAGTAGCCACTGACATCCAAAGATTTAAACCGAATTCAACTCATTTAACGTGTTGCAAAATATTACCACCAGTTCCCTCCTACAACAAAATGTTTATAATTTCTTATGCAATAACAAACAATAGAACAACCTGAACATTTGTTAGAATGGAATCAAAAATGTGTTATGTAATCTACTTTTTAATATTTTTTATTTTTAGAGCAATGTTTGCGTAGAAGAAACATTCTTAAACATACAATGTTTAACTAAAATTATCATACTTTGAATTTTCGATAAACATGCATTATATATTATCAAGTTTTTTTATCTAAAACGTTAGCTGATGCAGTATTTTTCAACGACAATGATTCAAGTTCAGTACATGAAATGGAGTCGGATGTAAATCCATCACATGTACCAAATTTTTTTTATTTACTTATCTAGAAGTTATAAAGCTTTAATAAAAGATAATAAAAACAACAATTAGGAATCTTTATTAACATCTTATAGCACATCTATATTACAAGCAAAGAGGAAGACTTGCACAAGCTATCCAAATATATCATACTTGTCAAAAGCCAAATAGAAAACAGTTTTCCATAGCTCTCAAAAATGTTTTATTTGTTTCCACAAATAAAGAAATAAAAACGAAAGTAACACATTTGTACATTAAAGTAACTAGTATGGACAGTTAAACTTACCGAAACCAATTTATTCCTTAAACGTAGTGTGTTACTCATAGTTATTGTAAAAGGCAGAAGAGAATCAATGAACATATCACAGCGTCACAGATGCCAACAGTATGGCCATACCAAAAATTAATATTGCTCTAATAAGTATGCATTAAATGCATAGGTAACTACACACTAACTACAAAAATAAACCCAATTATCCATCGAAAAAACCACAACGTAAATGATCGTGGCTACTAGAGCAACCGAGAAGAACGTAACCCAGAAATTCACACCTAACTAACATAGATTTATAGATAAGCTTAAAGCTGACTAAAATTAAATAACTAACAATAACTAGTGATTTCATTCGACTCTTTTTAAACCATTTACACCCTAACTTAACTAAATTAAATTGTTTTTATAAACACTCTTCCTCCTATGCTTATCAACGGATATAAACAAAGCTTAACAATCCTCAACCTAGAATGAAGATGGCATCAACAAATAAGGTTTGTTATTTACTGCCTCTATAAGCTAGATACAATGTGGACATACCCTGTATTTCAGAAACACATTTTGATAAAACCATAAAATTACCGGTTTTTACGACTGGCGCAAAAGTGAAAGTTTAGAATAGCTATAGGTGAAATACCCATTATTATAAAAACAAAATTAGATCACACACAACTCCCAGACATCCCAAATCTAAAAATTGAATTGACATCAATGAAGGATAAGTTCAATAATACAGAATGGGGCAAAACTCCCTCCATAATTTTAATACATTATTGTGGAGCAATAGGAAGGTCGTAAAAGTGGAGATGGTGGGCAGGTAGATCGGAAGTTTCTATTACAAAATATTTTAGTCGTAAAGGTAATGTGGGCAAACGAGGAGTTTGTTTGGAAGCTTACCTCCACGAAAACGGATCTTGAACCTCCGCCCAGTATACGTTTCGTACTCGGTTCTGAATTGCTTATTATCAATCAGTTCCGGGTCAAAATTGATTGAATTGGGATGAAAAATAAGATCTGCTATAAGAACGGGAGCCATCGTGGTCCAGTGGTTGAGACACAGACTGCAGTGCGGACGCAGTCGGGTTCCATTCTCGAGGATCTCTGATGTCCTGGCGGGTGGCTTACTCAGTCACTAAAAATAATTGAGTACCTGCGTTCACTCGAACAAGGGGTAATAGCAGCGGTCGTCTAAGGCGCGGTGCTTACCACATCGTTTCAATATTCTAGTAAAAACAACTCGAGGGTGATCCACCAGAACCCCATGCATAATGACCATATCATAGTTTGCTGCACAGTATTACGATGAACATCATCGGGCTTTCCTTTTTTTACAGAAGGAAACAGGGTACCTACCGCCAATTCTGATCGTTCCAAAATTGTTTGCGTGGGCTAGAAGCACTTTGTGTGCCGAACTTAAATCCAAGTTTTAAAAAAATGTTTATTTGGGGCTTGATCTTTCTCAGAGAAGGTATTTTGCAACCCGCGCACCCCACCGTTTTCTGTGGGATTGTCTCAAAGCCGAGGTTTATAAATATTATCCCATAGGGCAAACTGCGCAGAAATCCGCCATATACCCTAAGAAATGCTCGAAAGAGTTATACAAAACTTCATCAATTGCTTGCAGCAGCTTATTTTCCAAACCACGTGAGATACCTTTATATGTAAAAATAAATTTTTCTAGTATTTCCTTTTTTAAATTTACCTTAAAAACCAAGTAGGAAGTTCTGCCTCACTCTTTATTATATCAATGCTAATTATTTATTATATACGTTCTAGAAATACCCTATGGGAATATAGAGTTATAAATCTAAAAGATATTAAATTATAAAATCTTACCATAGCAAGACTATGATATTACGTATAACGAAAAAACCACTAACCCAATAACTTTGAACACTTACTAAACACCAAACCATTTTTTTAACAGAACTACAGGCAACCGATGGCATCGATAGATCTGTAAACCATTTTACCTCAATAGTAGATAGTATTAAACTAATATGTAAAACAGATGCATCATAGAGTTTATTAAAACAAATAGCCTAATTTGATGTAAATAGATGGGAACTAGGAACCTTCTACTTAAAAAGCAATATAACACATAATTTTAAAAAAATTAATCAAGTTTGCGGCCTTTGAAAAATTACTAGAAAACCTTAAGGCAAAAGGATCAATTGCCCATACCAATTATAAACTACATTGAAAGAAGAATACCCATGCTAGATCGCATTTAACCAACTTCTCTGAGTGAACTTATTGACATTTTAGATAAACTTGCAAAAAGGAAATCTTCCGGTTATAACCTCCTGTTAATAATATCTTAAAATACCTCACAAGGAAAGCAATAAATTATTTAAGCTCTGCCTACAAATGCATGAGACTGGTCTATTTTTTACAGTCCTGAAAACACGCTCATATGTCAATCTTTAAAAAATCAAACACATGAAGATGGCAAGCAAGTTATAAACCTTAAAGTCTGTTGACGTCATTATGCAAACTACTTCAAAAACCATTTACAATTAATTAATAGAAACTACAAAAATCTGAAATTGTTACCCAATTTCCAAGTTGGGTGCAGAAAAAGCCATTTAACTAGTCATTATTTACAAATGAATTTGTTGAATGAAGCTTTTAAAACAAACAACACTGCAATTATAATAATGTCGCTCAGGCATTTGTCAGTGTGGTAAAAGGCATTAAAAATAAAATTTTAGACATTGAAATATCTACTTATTTTAATGTAATCATTGTCCCTTTCCTTGAAAATCGAACCTTTGCAAAGTCAGTATAATTCTGTCTGAAATCAAATACTTTTAAGTTGAAGTCCCACAAGGTATTATATTAGGTCGACTTCTGTTCAACATATATATGTCTGGTGAAACTTAATGTAGCTGTAGCTATCGCTGAATCCACCCAGATTGAAAATTCAAATAAAGCGGTAGCAATAGTTCCACATACAACTAACAAATTTTTGGCCCTAATAATTGTAAAGCCCTAATTTTTACTCTACAGAAACTCTGCCCTCATAGAAAGTAACAATAAAAAAGTACCTTAAAATTTAAGAAAAGCTCGGATAAATGCCTGGGAATATATCTATTTATCTAATTAAGCTGAAAATATACAAATCAAAGAATTACCCGCAACTAATAGGCTAAAGCAACTACGTCTTCAAATAAATCGAAAATCTACCCTAAGAACTCTTGCTTTATATGCATCTCTGGTTAACTGCAATACCTTGAAAACCAAATATACAGAAGATACAACAAAAACCATGCCAGTTATGTATAAAACAAATTATTTACAAAAAATGGGCATTTTCCCTTTCGACGGCTTTAAATTGACCCCCTGCTTTATTTGCCGAAAGTGCGTTGCCTAGGAAATGCGATTCGTGGCTTTATTACGGCTTAGATTCCACCCTGAAACTTAAACCATTTGTGCGGCCGCTTTTGTTCCTGTTACTCTGGCAGGCAGATCTGGGGCGGTTTCCGCGCCTCTGTTTTTATCTGCTTTCAAGTTTTTAATTTGTTGCGGGTAGATATTAGAGAGATTTATTGCAGAGATCGGAAACGAGCGTTACGCGCTTAAAATACACTGAAATGTAAATCTTTTATAACACAAAATGCGTGCTCTGTTTTGTATTGCGCAATAACACGTTAGTGCCGTTTGCAATTGAATGAATGGCGGTGATTATTAACATAATTAATGCAGTACCTTTATGAGCATTTTATTAAATAAATTATTAATTACAAAGGTACATTAACATGGTTTGATATTTAAATGCCAAATTATATTATTTATATGTCAACTAGAGATATTAAAAAATGTATTAGGGAATTATAAAGGCAAATTATTAAGTGCTCGGTGCTGTTCGATAAGTTGGTGAAACTTTTATGTTGTATACGTTTGTTGATGTAGAGCGTTATTGCATAATGTGTAAACCCAAGTTCTATCTAAATTTTTAAGATTAATATTTTATTCAAAAAGCGAAGATAACATATATGCAGAAACCATAGCCTCGTGCAAAATAATCATTAAAGTTAAATACGTTTAAATTGCATTAAAAGAAAAAACTAAAAAATTAAACTTTATCCAACCAGTCCACCTTTAATTCAATAAATGATAGTAGAGAACACAAAACAGCAGTTTTTACGACTCATGGTTGTCCTTAGAGAGTAGGTAGATTTAGGCCCTGACTAAAAAAACTAATTAAAATTTTTCTTGATAATGGCTTCAAAGTAGATGTCAAAACATGTAGAATATTCTAAAAACCCATAACTATGACAAATACTATTAGAAAACCTTCTTTATCTTCCGTATCTTCAAAAAGTAAATTGATACTTTTTATAACCTCAGATCCTCCCATCTTCATCCTATTATTTGGAATTTCTGTACTAGGCTATTATTATGATAAAGCGTAATGTACATTAAAAAATAAAACTAAAATCCAGACACTGACAAAGTCTCTTCGAAATTTTCCAGAAACATAGCCAATGAAATCACGCAAGATGAAGTCAAAGTTGTGGGGGCAGCTAATATTGAACCTTACGAATTACAATCGGTAAAAACTCCAGGGCAAGACAAAACGTTATAATCTAACCGAAAGACAAGGGTAATGGTATAAATATTTTTAACTCGGATTATACAGAAATAAAGGCTTCATTAAAATAATTAAACAATTAAGTAAACTTATTTTGAATAGAAACCAAAATTTTCATTATTAACTCAAACCGATCCCCGATATCAAAAGTTTATTTCTTCTTCTGCAATGCCGTCTCTATTTAGAGGTTAGTGATCCACTAAATTTAATTGTTCTCTGTCACTCGCAGTTCGGAAAAATTTATTCGAGTCCTATTCTTATGTTTCGATACCAAGATAATCTTTTTTTCTACTCTTTTTCTTCTGTCAAGTTTTGCTTTAATTATTAGCTGTAGTAGCCTGTATTCCTTATTTCGAAGGATATGTCCAAAGTATGCAGTATTTCTTTTTTTTTAAATTGTATTTACTAATTCTCTATCTTTCCCTACTCGTCTTAATCAGCCGAAATTATTTTTATTATTCTTCTTATTGTCCACATTTCGGACGATTCTATTCGTTTCATAGTTATTTTCTTTAATGTCCAAGCCTTTGCTCCATGCAACAAGTTAAACCACATGTAGCACCTAAGAAGTTTCAATCGCACAGCTTCTATTATTTAACATCGATTTAAATTTAACTAAAGCACGTCTACCTATTTTAATTTTTGTTAAAATTTCTTCATTTGATTCTAATGTCATTTATCTAGCATTCACGATATTTGTACTTCCGGATTCTTTTAATAGGTCTGTTATTTAGTGTAAAATGTATTTGTCTTACTGGTGTTTTGCTGATTACCACGCATTTTGTTTATTGTTTAACTTTATGCTGTTTCCCATTGGTTATTTAATCGCGTTAAAATATTTTGGAGATCTTCAGCGTTTTCGGCTATAGTCGAGTCAAATTAGTAAAAAAAAACGCCGAAAGCTCGAAATTTGTTGTGGGTACACGTATTGAGATGTTCCAAGGCGCATTCGATTCGCAAAAGCTCAGCAAAAAATGTGACATGTTTTTTTGTTATAATGCGAAAGTGTATTTGTGCATCCAAAAAATGCATTTATTTGAAAAATTTTTGCAGATCATAAAGAATATTTTATTTTTCGCTTAAGATTGACGAAAATAAGCTCATTTCCGAGACTCGGGGGTCGCTGATAACGAATATAATGCTTAGAAAATGCCCCGATGCACTTAGGGAGCATAATCCTGGGAATGGGATCGATTTTGGGGAATAACCATCAAATTTGTTTGTCTATACAAGAGTTTTTCGGGTAGCTGATTACAAATATGATGCTTAGAATATAACAAGATGCATGTGGGTTGGCGGGGGGTTTAATCCTGGGGCTAGGAGCGATTTTGGGAAACCAGCTCAAAGTTGTTTGTTTTTCAAGATTAAACTGTCTCAATAAGGGTTTTTGGGGTCGCTTATAACGAATATGATGTTTAAATAGTGTCCCAATGCATTTGGGGGAAAAGCATAATCTTGGGGATGGTGGCGATTTTAGGAATTTATCTCAAATTTGTTTATTTTTCGAGTTAAAACTGTCTGTATAATAGTTTTTGAGGTCGCTGATAACGAATATGATGCTTAGAAAGTGCCCCGATTTGGCAGGCATAATTCTGGGGTTAGGGGTGATTTTAGGGAATTACCTTAAATTTGTTTGTGTTCCGAGTTAAAAACTGCTTGAGTAAGTGTTTTTTTTGTGGTCGCTTTTAATCATTGATTATTTTATTTCAATTATTTATGATACCCCTTTTCTTCAAAACAATATTGGAGTATAAACTTTGATTTTCTTTTTGCACGCACCAATTGTAGAATTATAAAAAAATAACCATTTTTGAAAGTGCAAATAATATTTTTATTTTTTTACTGATGGAAAATGAATATATATTTGGAAGATTATTATTGCAACAGAGAAGATTGATCGTAAAAATTGATTTATAAAATTTTCAATTTACTTTATTAAGGTTTATAAGGTTGTCTGTGTGCAGGCAAAAATGTTTTGTAATAACATCTGGAGAAAATCGTTTTTGAAAATAATTATGATTGAATTATACTCAAATGAAAAAATTCATTATGCGTACCCTGGTGCTCCAGAGTATCCTTTCCCCAAAGTGTCCCATTGCAGTATCTCACTTCGGTGCATTGGAGCTTAATTTGAGAATCAAAATCGTTATCAATGATCTCAAAAACCTTTGTGTAAACAGTTAAACTTTGAGCTGGTTTCCCAATATTACCCCGATCCTCAGAATTATGCTCCCCAAGGTGCATTGGGACTCTTTTTAAACATCGTATTCGTTATCAGCGACCCCAAAAACTTTTATTCAGACAGTTTAATCTCGACAAACGAACAAATTTGAGCTGGTTTCCCAAAATCGTCTTCACCTCCAGTATTCTGCCCCGCCAAGTGCATCAGAGCACTTTTTAAACATCATATTCTCTCTCATAAAAGCTCCCGAGTAACGGAAATGAGCTTATTTTGACCAATATTAAGGGAAAAATAAAATATTCTTTAAGGTCTGCAAAAATGCATCAAATAAATGCATTTTTTGCGTGCGCAAATGCACTTTCGCATTATAATAAAAAAATATGTGGTAACATTTTTTCTGAATTTTTCCGAATAGAATGTGATTTGTATGTCTCGATACGTGTACCCACAAGAAATTTGCTTCGACTACTAGGATTTGCCGTAACGTTGGCATATCGAATGTTGTAAATCGGTTACAACAGCATCACATTTCTTGTATATGTGATGTTGAATTTTTTTTAGTAATATCTTGAGTATGTGACTCATAAGACTGATCAGTCTAAAATAATTACATAATGAAGCATGATTTTTCTTTGGTATTGGTATAAATATAGATTTTAAACATTCTTATGGTGTATGTCTTATATTATAGATATAATTGATAGTTATTGTGCGTACATTATCTTCTTCAATAAGTTTTATATCTGTTAGGATTATTTTATTTATTTGGTCCTGCAGCTTTTCAGTTCTTAGCTAACTTTACAGCATATCCGACTTCTGTTTTCATCATTTCTTGTAACTTAATATCTAGTCTGTCGTCATCAAATAAAGTTTTAATGTATATTTCCCACATTTTATGTTTTTCATAAGGGTTTAATATAATTTCCTTATTTTCATCCTTCATTACACAGGGAGGGCATTCTCCTTTTAACGTTTTTTGTTACTTCTTTTGATATTTGCGTAAATTAAATTTGTCTTGCTTCTTTTGCAATTCTTCTATTTCCGCACATCGATCCTGCATCCACTTTTGGCTGTTTTTATTTCTCTTTAGATCAAGATCTTTCTTTGCTTCTTTCTTATGCACGCCTAATATTTTCAGTAAAACTTCCAAATTTATTTTTTTTATATTTTATAATTTTGCATTACAAATACTTTCCTTTAATTTTAGCTTTGTTTTAAATTCAATAATAATATGAAAAGTATCGATATTAACCAGCTGTAGATACTATTTTTTCAATCTTCTCTCTTAAGTATTAACTTTGTTAACGTTTCTTCAAACGTTTGATTTAAAATCATATAATTAGGATACTAATGCCATAACAAAAGATGTTTGATGCATTACCTTTGGATTTATAAACGTACAATGGAATTTCCTGTAAAATTTAAAATATATTTTTTATTTAAAAACCAAATTTTCCATTATCTTGCCGTAACTTATAACATACATATGTAGATAATTAAAATTTAAACATAATAATATGTATTTGATTAATATGAACTAAAGATTTATACGTAAACATTATTACAGAATAATTTAACTTTTTCAAATTATATCGTTTGGTTTTTGTACGCAATCTTAACTAAGTGCATAAATATTATTGTTCATTTATATGTGGCGCAAATACACTGAACAAAAAAAAACATTTCTGAACTACAACAGGGATGTGTCACATGCACCGATTTATGGCTGTTCAGTGTGTTGGATATTTAGCGTTAACGGACGACCCTCATAGGTGGCTATTATTTTAATTTGCGACTATTAAACCTGTCTTTGTACATTTTCCATAGTACGTGAACTATTACAAAGCAATTGTTAGATATATATGTAAGTTAATAAAAAACATTTTAATTATTTATTTTGATATTTTGTGCCAAATAATTATATCAATTTTTACTTCATTTTCAGCATACTTTATATCCACCCAAAAAAGGTACGGCGTAAAACTGAGCAAATGTTTTCTAAAAACGATCTACAATTTCGTCCATATTTAATTAAGGGAATATCGAAACTAAATCTACTTGTAGGTTAGCTTCTAGAGTTTCTAAATACATCATTTACAACTGTCAACCGACTATAAAAATAAAACACAAAGTAGAATAATAGGGCTTGTAGTTGTCAAGGAAATGTCAGCCATTGAGATCCTGGGGAACATGCGATGGTTTAGGAAAAAGAGTTACAAATAATGCCCAACAATAGTACACATTGAAGAGAAAATGTCGTTATGTTTGTGATGTTATAACCCTTATTTATAATGCTATATATTTGGTTTTCTGTAGTTATCATTTTTTTAGACTATATAAAGAGCATCTTCAAGTGTAGAGAACACTGATATTTTTATTTTTCTTAGCTAAACCAATTGACTCCTTTTCCCATATTGAATTTTAAAGCCCACTATCTTGGGTGCAATAAAGTTTTTAAAAATAATGGAGGTTTTACCACTTTTAAACAAACAGTAATAAGGCATAATTATGGTTAAGTGTAAAAATTGTTAAGCTATGTTATTTGTGAACAGAATTTAATTTAATTTTTAGCTTAGGTAAATGTCTGCAGTTAATAATTACTTAAGAAAAGTAAATGCACCATTTTACTACAAAGATAAGTTCAATTTGCCAAAGTAAAGTAAGAAGTTAAAATTCTGTGAGACATGCTATTTTAGTAATGTCCATATTATTGCACATTGAAGAAATGTGGTGCACCAAACATTATTTTTAAGGAAAGTTTTGAAATTTTGAATTGAAATGTCATTGTTTTTTATGCTTAGGTTCATCTTCACATAACACCAATTCTACCTAAAATGCTTTGTTGTGTTTAGACCGTTAGTTCTTACGCTATGTAGCTATTATTTGTTTTGATTTTTTAAGGAACATCTTTGAGTATACTAAACTGTAACTCAGTAGCTAAGGCTGCCGTTTTGGCTTTTACAAACACGAGCAATTCATAGGTGTACCATATATAACGTCGTAGTTTGTAAATAGTATAAGTTGCACGTTAGTAGGCACAATAAGCTCTCGATGCTAAGCAATAATTGCATCCCAACAAAAAAAGCTCAGTTGCTACAGTAACTGTGAAAGGATCTATAGAAGTGCTATAACGGAAGCATGTGGTGCTACTTTAAAAAACTGACAAGTGTGTCGTTTGACAAATAAACTAAATTTTTATGAAATAACATGACAGAAGGCAAGCGCCACTCTATAAATACGAACAGACCAAATGTAAGCCAGAACTGACGTACTGATTTTACTCTACAAACTTTTTAAGTGAAAACTGCAGAGTTTTGTTTAAAAAAGTTGTCAGGTTGTGAAATTAGAGTGAAATTGGAAGAAGTACATAAGGAGTATGTACAATGTATGAATAATATTTATTATAAATAAATCCATGACGGACACAACTGGAAAAGTCCACAGTATCGCATGAAACACCGGCGAATAGAAGTTCGCGAGATTTTTGGCATGGTAGGTATCTCAGCTGAACGAGTACATAATATCCTGCATGAAAAATTGTATTTACAAAACGACATGGATTACTAGTGCCGCGATTCCTTTAACTATTGATCAAAAGCGCAGTAGTTGACAGTAATTTGAAAAACTTATTGCAATAACTCGTTATTGTAGAACGAAACATGGCTTTAATTCTACATACCAGATATAAAGTAGAGAAAACGCACTGAAGAGGACAAATACTGTTTTGTCGATTAGAAAGGTGATAGCTACAGTTTTTTTAGGTTTACCAACCAGTTGAAAGAAAAACAATAATAGAATCGAATAAAAATCGACAAAGATTGGCGTGCAAAAATGTTTTCTTCTATCAGGACAACGTGCTGTCACGCGTCTAGCATCACTAAGATAAACTGAAACAAGATAGGTTTAAACTAATGCCTTACCTCTACCATAATTTCTGTTTTAAATATCAAGAGGTTCTTTCTGCTTTTAAATAAACCCGTAATCTAGAATTTGAATGTGCATCCCATCGCCACCGTCAATGAATATTGCACAGCCTTTAAAAAAAATTATTTTCCCAACGGATTGAAAAAATTTTAAACTCGTTGGACTAAGTGGGTAGCGTCTAGTAAAGGCAATGTTGAAATATGATATCCAACCACCCTCTAATTTTATGCTTATCTATTGGTAAGCGAATAGGTAGCGAATAGGTACTTCTTTGCGATCCCGGTAAAGGACAGACCTATTTCAGGGGGTGGCGACCCTGCCTACGTGAGCTCTTGATTATCCTCCGCCTCCTATAACAGGAGGAAATCAAGTCCCTACCCAAAGTCCTATCATACCTAACAAAATTTACCGTACCTTATCCTAAACCAACTCACCAACCCGCATGGCAAGCGTGGTGTTTTAATGCCAAAATACCTTTCATGATGATATTAAACATGAAAGAGGCCTATGTTCAGAAATGGACCGAAGATGGCTAATGATGAATGATGATTGGTGAGCGAATTAAACTTAAACATTATTAATATTTAAAACCTTTTAACCGCAAATCGAAATTACAAAACAAGCTAAAGCTTAAATTAAGCAGACTAGCACTAACGAACTGAATTTTTCAAATACAGTCCAATCAATTATAACTACGTATATGAGCTCAAATAGAATTGTATCCGCCGACTACAGTAGAACTACAGCCAATGTATTACACAGCAAGGTCTCAAATAATTCCAACACAATCGCCACCTAAGCCTTAGTATCAACAACTTGTACAGCAATAGGCAAATTTCATCTATCAACGGCCTGTAACAGAATATGTATCAGCAAAATATAATTTATCAAATATAAATGTATAATCTAATAATACTGAAAAGTCATTACCATCAAAATTGAGAAAATTGAGTGATTTCAATAATTTTGAAACCCAAATTAACGTACAAGATACAAATAAATAAATAAATCATAAAAATCAATTAAAATTATTAATATAAATAACTTTCAAGAAGTGAGATCCTGTAAAAAAGAGAGATCTAAACTTTCTACAACAACAAACAAGAAGAGTACGATTAAAGACGATTATATTCAAACAATAGATTTCAGGGATTAACAAATATCGATAAAAATAGCGACGAAGAAAGCTAATATGGATAAAATAATATTCCTAATAACGCTGACTAAAGGACCCCGAACAAATCAACACCGTTTATAATCCACTATATTACAAATATATTTCCACTGTAGAAGCTTATAAAAAACTTAAAGCCGCACTGGAAGAAAATAAAGTAGCTCGACACCCATATATTCTTAAAGAAAACAAATCTGTAGAGCCGCAATCAAGAATTTACAGTATACAGCAGATATTAAAAAAATAAAAACAGCTTTAATTGAAGAGGGACGTACGATTACAAACATAACAGTATTTAAACAATAACAAATAAATATAGTAATATTTTCTTTGTGGACCTTACTCCGAAAGCAAATAATGAAGAAGTATTTAATATTCGATATTTACTAAATACTAAAGTTCCAATAGAACCACCCCATACAAAGAAAACAGTTGTAGAATGCAAGCGACGCCAATGCCATGGCCATACTCGCACCTTTTGTACGCGACCGTTTATGCGCACAAAATTATGACACTATAATGTGATAACAATAACCTGTTATACTAAATGGCCATTATGTCACCCCTTTAATTATAAAGGATGCCAAATTTATTTGAAAATATTAGGCAGACGTTATCCTAATGCACAACCAAACCAAACCACAAAACAACAAAAATATAATATTAAAGAGCAGTCTATACCAGAACCACGACATTTCCACTACTGAAGTACAAAAATGTACAACATCCACCAATAGTGAGTGATGTATTAGATAATGCAGAAAAACTAGTGAGGACGAATACTTAAACGTCATTATTTCAAGTGAGTAACGAAGCTCAAAGTCAATTAATTACATAATAGGATCCCTTCAAGAAACAACTGCAAGTCATTAAGGCAACAAATTATAAACAATTTTAATGGTTCAATATGAAATATCTTAAATGCGAATGGCTTGGCGCAATGTTGGCAAGAGATTGAAGTATTTCTAAACATAAACCAAATTGACGTTTTACTTATGTCAGAACTACATTTTACTGAACGCACTCACTTTAAAATCCCAGGATTTCACCCAAATGGTAATGCTAAAGGAGAATTAGCTATAATCGTTAACAAAAAAATTTAATATTACGAATTAACTAAGTTCAACAGAGACTACTTGCAAGCCACCGAGGTTATGGTAAAGGATTGGTATGGGACCAATAGCTGCATCAGCAGCATATTGTCCTTAAGCCAAAGATTTACATCAGGGAAGATTACAATGCGAAAATTTCGCAATAGAGATGAAGATTGTATGATCTTAGGGGCAGAACTTTAAGCAAAGTTATACAAGAAAAGCACGAGGACCAACTTATTGGCCAAAAACTTTTTTATCACTATACCTTTACCTATATATATTATTACCTCATAATTATCTACATAAAAGTTGAAGACAATTTTAATCCACTTTCGGACCATTATTTTGTAATGCTCACTCTAAGTACTAATATCATTGTCAAAACTAAACTTCCTAAACTACACAATAACCGCACTGGGGTTATTTTAGAGAAATTCGTGACAAAAATCGATCTCTGAATATTTTCCTTAAAGTAGAAAAAGATATAGAAGTAGCTGTTGAACATTTAAGACGCGTAATCCAGGAAGCAACTTAAAAAGCAACCCCTCAGACTATCATACTTAAAAACAAATGATTATTCCACTGGAATCCTGACCAAAATTTCTGAGAAACGAAGACTAAAGACAGAGCGGCAAGATAGACGGTATCTGGTCTAAAAAAGAAAATACATCAAAGCAGCTGGAGAATTAAAACGTATGTTTGGGATCTACAAAGATGAAATATTTAAAGACTATTTATAAAGCTTAACAGTACTATAAATTAGTGATTATTTATTATAGAAATCAATTAAAACAAAGTATAAAAACAGTTTCAGCAAAACAATGGCATATGGGCTACAACGAATGCCCAAAAAGCCAAAAATGCTCATCACCTTTACAACGCTTGTCAACTATTACCAAGTGAACGTAGTGCAGATCAAGAGAAAGAAATTGATCATAGGTGGGTTGTGTATTGAAAAAAACTATCAAAGAAAGGAGTCAAATTTATATTTAGCCAAATGCTAAGAACTAGCTACGTCTCGCTATAATAAAAAGTAGCAAAAATTATATTTGTACACAACCCTGGCAAAGCAACTAATAAAGTTGATTTATATAGACTTATAAGTCTTCTACCGATAAACCCAATAATTTTTGAGAAGTTGCAACTTAATATACTTATAGTATGTCTATCATAATAGATACTAATACCGGATTACCAGTTTGGTTTTAGGAAACACCATTCATCAAAGGAGTAGGTCCACCGTATTGTAGACCTTGTAAATAGCACTTTTAAACAAAAACAAAATACCGTTCAGCTGCATGTATCAATATAAGTCAGTCTTCCGACAAAATTTGGCATAAGGGAGTTTTGTACAATCTGAAGCAGCATCTACCATATAACTTTTACCTTATACTGACGTCGTGATTACAGGAAAGCCATTTTTCAGTTAAATACAAAAAAAAACAAAAAAATTTCTATTAAGTTATGGTGCTCCGCAAGACAACGTCTTGGAATCAGATCTGCACCTCCTTTTTACAGCTGATCTGCCGACTAGAGGGGAAGCTACCTTAGCGACCTTTGCAAATGATACGTTTGTACTGACGATGACTCAGTGTTAGTCTCAGAAAAACTACAAGCTATTCTACTTTTCATTTAGACTTAGTTTCAAAAGTAGCGGATAAGAATAAACGAGACAGAGTCTACACAAATAACATTCTTAATAGAAGTGCAATGTCGCAAAGTGATGAAGTTAGATACGTAAGCGTGCATCTAAACAAAGGGCTTACATGACAACATCATACATAGACCAAACGTAAACAGTTAAACTGGAAACTTAGCAAACACAATTGTCTACTTGGCAGAAATTTCCAAGTTGGATAACATATTATTAACTTACAAAAATCATATTCAAATCTATGATATTAGAAATTAGTGAAAATGACTAGTAATATTGGGTGTCCCAAAATTTCAGTGCGGTAAAATGTTGCCAACGAAAAAAAAAGACAAAGTGCCAACTGACAGTTGAGGGTTATTAAAAATAGAGCGCTATACGAAAAAACAACGCGTTTTCATTGTTGAGCAATATTCTAAAGATAATGAAAGTTTTGCAGCTACAGTTTGCAATTTTCGTTCAAAATATGGTCGGAATAGTGATATAAATTTATCAACTGTGCAGAGATTAATTAAAAAATTTAGAGGGACTGAATCAATCATTGATAATAGACACTCTGGCCTTTCGTCAACAAGTCGTTCAACAGAAAACATCAAATCAGTTCGTGACAGTATTGCTGAGAGTCCAGGAAGATCAACTAGACACCGTAGCCAAGAATTGGACATTTGAAGAAGCTCTCTACAGCGTATTCTCACGAAAGATTTGCATCTTCATGCTTACAAAGTTCAATTGACTCAAGAACTGAAGCCTAATGACCACGTACAGCGAAGAGACTTCGTTGAATGGATTATGGAACAACAAGTGGGCGCTGATTTTTCAGATAAAATCATTTTTAACGATGAGGTTTATTTTCATCTTGAGGGCTTTGTTAATCGTCAAACTTTTCGCATTTGGGGCTCAGAAAATTCACGAGTTGAGTAACAAATGCATCACAAGCGTGTTACTGTTTGGTGCAGATTTTGGACAGTTAATGGTGCTCGCTATCACGACATGATAATCCATTTTTTGTGCTTAAATTGCAAGACTTGGATGTAGACGACATGTGGTTTCAACAAGACGGTGCCACATGCCATACAGCTCACGAAACAATGCAATTACTGCATCAGTCTTTTCTTGGTCGTGTAATTTTTTGTTTTGGTGATCAAAATTGGTCCCTCAGATCGTGCGATTTAACGCCGTCGGACTTCTGTCTTTATTGTTTTTTGAAGGCTAAGGTTTATGTCAACAAGTGCTCGACCACTCACGCCTTGACAGAAGAAATTAAGCGCTGTATCAATGATATTCAGCCACATTTATGCAAAAAGGTTATGGAAAACTTTAACAAAGGAGTGTGCATGTGTCGGCAACATCGTGGAGGCCACTTACCCGGTTTTCTATTCCATACGTAACCTTTATACTGTATACTTTATGAATTAATAAAAAATTACAATTAATTGAAATCCGTGTTTTCTATCTTGCGCGAATGTTGGGACACTCTTTATATTGTATATACTTACCAACTGTGTAAGATAACGCTGAAGATATATCATTGAATGTCTACTTCCTTATGTCAAACTTCATTATCATATAAATAATTTACTTAATTCTATTACAACAGATTATAAATAGAATATTGTTTACAGTAAAAAAATATCGGTCATACTGGCCTACAGAGATTAATCTCAGTCAACCTTAAAAGATTCTTATATCCTATCGATTAAAATAAAGAAAAAATGCAACACTATAAAGAAAACTACAATCAACTTCAATCAAACTATAATTCTTTAATTTACTAAATAGAAAAACCGCATGGTTAATTATTAAACAGTTTTATGTGATATAATAATCATACTATTCACAGATTCTAGATAAAAAATTATAAGCTTAACTTTATTACTAAATTTGTTTGCAAACATTGTTTGCACGTGACAGAAAAGTGGAGCGTTCATGTCCTTAAATCACAATTTAGCTTTTATAAGAAAATGTGCACTCGTAAGCGCATATTTACGGTAATAGCACGTTATTACTGTACTTTCTCATAAAGATAATGTTTCTCCGCCATATTCAGGTAACTGTCTAGGTATGGTTTCAGGAGTGCAACTAAACTGGAGGAGAGCTACATGTATAAAGCACATTAGCAATTTTTGTTAGTCTTATCTTTTTGAAACAATAATCTTTACGCAAGTTGCATTGCAAAGCAGCCACTAAAAAGTAGCACGCGATCTGTCCGTGTGTAAATGCGAGACTCCGGAAATGCTAATTTGAGGAAACGGCTGCCCTGAATATTTTCCAAATGCGTTCCCACTACCAGCTGCTCGTTAATCTATGCTGCGCGGCCGGTTCTTGCTTCCCAGCTTTTTCCGGATTGATTTATGTTCGCGAGTTTTCTCTGCCATTGAAAAGACACCGCGAGGATTCAGCTGACGGCCGATCTCGGCCACGGCGCCGCAAACTGCAGACTCCACGAATGAACTTTGCTCGTAATCCGAAGGGTGGCTTTATTGGCCGATGTGTCCTTTGTGCACCTTATTTTCGTCTATATTACATCTGATATTTGGCGATAAGTCGGGCCATAGTTGAGAATTTTTCGCCGGGTTTTATTAATCTCGCAGACATTGCAAAATTACATCCGTGCCGGATTGCTACTTTATTATTGTATTAGGTTATTATTTTATATTGCACTCTTTTTAATAGGCAAGTTGCAGAATAAAGAATTTTCTTAATTGTGGCTTCAACTGCTGGCGTAGAACAGTTTATTTAAAATTGTACTAAAGGCAGCCTAAATATTTTATTGCTTTTAAAAACTCATACCTTATATTATTAAAATCCTTTATGTAAATTAAAATAAATTAGGTTTAATAACATTGAGGTTGAATAGATACATACATAATGGATCTGAAGATATAAAAATGTCAAACAAATAAACGATATATATTTATGCAATGCCGCAAGCCTGTTTATGAAGATAAAAATGTGCGTAGTTTTTGATTTTAGTTGATCTTTGAGTAAAAACTTATATGTATTTCAATAGTTGACTAAAAAGTTGGCTAAATACACAAATATCAAGGCGCACAACAGTGCGCCAGGCCAAGCTCCAGTCTAACTTTGCTTTTCTTTATGATAAAATTATTAAAACGATATCACATGCGAAATTTCATAGTTCTATAATTAACTATGATAAATATACAGTGTTAAAAGTTGCAAATTTTGCTACTCACTGACTCACTCACTTATCCAAATTATGAGGCACTTCTTGTAGGGGTAAAGACTTAAAATTTTGCATTGTGATATGTTTTGGTATGCAAATAAAGGAAAAAATTGGAAACCCACAATTTTTTCCCTCAAAGGTTTAAAATCAGGACCATTTTAATGACACGTCAAAGTTCTCGCGCACCTTAAATAAACTAGAGCAAACACCTCGCCTAATTAACCTTTATCTCAGCTTCCATAGTTGATTTTTCTTAAATCGATTTAAAATGTTGCTTATTTTTCATTTATATTAGATTTATATTTTTCTACATATACTTTTTTGCTTTTTAATCTTGTACACATTGGTTTAAATCTCACAACTTTTATGGCCTGAAAGTTTTTGGATGGGAACTTGGAACTTGGCCTTATTTTGAACATGTATGTATTTTTGGAGATAACATTTACTGTGGATAACTATCGGCTCTTCGGAATTGTAGCCTTAATTAGAATATGCATTTATTTTAGTCTATAAAGTTGATATACGCAACTTTGCCAAAATTTACCAAATTTTATGTGGACTGTGCTAATCAACATGACACGCTGCCGATTCTGCCATTGTTTCTTCGTCAATCGAGGTCTATCCACGCATATGACAAGGAAGCACCGTAATAAAATCCTATCAACCACTGATGAGAATAGTGATTCCATAAATGTGGAAGACCTTATCAACAAACTGGGAAGTATAAATCTACAATTCCAATTTTGAAAAGGATTTCAAAGTCAGCACGAGTCACTGAAGCTAGACGACTAACCTACCTACTAGACAGAGTAACTACATTCAACGATGTGAATCCTGGTCGAATTTACTTCTATTTTGTTACACTTCGTTAAGACTACCTGACAAACAGAAGAAAGGCAAGTTTTCGAATATGGTGAAGCAGAACTGTAATGGCCCGACGCCCCCGATCGTCAAACCAGCCAAGAAGAAATTACAAACACACCTCTCTAAAAGGGTAGATTCTAAAATATCGGACGGAGATATCAGAGGTACAATACAGCTAATTTCATCCCCTGACACCTTGGCTCCCATTGATAAAACAACGTTTAATAAGCTTGTAGAGAAACATCCTCCTCCTTCCCGCCAACTTAGCTTTGCAAACCCTGAGCCTATTCCTAAGCATAATTCCACTAAAGAAGATGACATCTTACTGGCTATTAAAAGTTTTCCTAATGGATGGGCAGGTGGATTGATGCACTACGACCCCAACATCTAAAAGATCTTACGTCCAAAAATATGGGTGAAGCTGGGACCGAACTTCTATCTTCTATCACATATCTAGTCAATTTGATGCTAGCTGGAAAAATAAAAAAAGAATATCGTACCAATAATATATGGAGCCTCCCTTTGTGCTTTAAACAAGAAAGATGGCGGAATTTGTCCCATTGCAATTGGCTGCACTCTACGAAGATTAGCTGCCAAAATAGCCTGTTCACAAGTGAAAGAAGAAGTTGGAAAATTATTATGTCCAATTCAACTTGGTTTTGGAACACAAGGTGGATGCGAAGCCATTATCCATTCCACAAGATTCTTCATCGAACAAAATCGCAACACGAACATAGTAATCCTAAAAAGTGATTTTCGAAATGCTTTTAATTCGGTGGAACGAGATGTAATGTTGGAGAAAACTCTACAACATACTCCTGAAATATGTAAGTTCTTTACTCAATGCTACCAGGATTCAAGCTTTCTGTTCTTTGGAAAATACCATATTTTATCGTCCGTTGGTGCACAGCAAGGCGACCCTTGTGGACCCCTCCTATTCTGCTTAACAATTCAATCAATAATTAGTAGTTTTTCTTCTGAGCTCAATTCATATTACTTGGACGATGGAACGAGTGGTGGAAAACCTGAAGTTGTTTTGGATGACCTTGAATTTCTTATCAAAGAATGCCATAAAATTGGTTTGGAGGTGAATCCATTGAAGCGTGAGCTATACTTCTGTTCAGACCCTGATAGTAAAGTGATCTCTAACTTTCAAAAACTTCTACCGGGACTTCAAATTATTATTGACAATATTACTTTACTTGGTGCTCCACTACTCCCCTTAGCCATTCCATTTTGTTTTTCAAAAAAAGAAGAAGAAATCAATCTCCTACTCTCATGTCTTCTCAGCCTAAGCTTCCACACAGCATATTTTCTTCTGAAACATTCAGTCGGGATACCCAGACTAACGTTCTTGCTCAGGACAACCCCCCCTCTACAACTCTACTACACTACTGAATGGAATTGATGAGAACATCTCAAAATCTCTTGAAGAAATAATCAATATTAAGCTTGACGCTCAGAAGAGTTGCTTCACTTCCCGTATCCCAAGAAGGCATCGGAATTACAAATTATCTGATATCTACATCCCAGCCTTTTTGTCGTCTGTGAATTCTGTATCAGAGCTAATTTGTTCTATGATGTTATTATCCGAGAATAACTTAGCCCATGTTTCAGGATGCTTAGACTACATCAGAATCTGGAACAGTTTATTAGATGAAACACATGCCATTCCTTCATGTCAAAAAAGTTGGGAGATCCTGAATATGAACAGAATAATTGGAACCTTCAATTTCAGTTCTGAAAAAGATCAGGCGACATATCTTGCCTCCACTAAACCCGAATCCGGTACCTGGCTGAATACAATTCCATGCACGAAACTTGGAACTTTCCTGAATTACAACACTTTCAGAATATTAGTTGCTCTCAGATTGGGATGTAACATTTGCGAGCTCCACAACTGCATCTGTGGAGATAAAGTGGACAAGTCAGGAACTCATGGTCTCTCATGTAAAAAAAAGCAGTAGTCGTCACTCTTGCCACGAGGAACTAAATAAGATTATTCAACAAGCCTTATCATCCATTAACATCCCATTTAAACTGGAACCATGTGGACTCTTCCGTAATGATGGCAAGAGAGTAGACGGTTTAACTTTAACTCCGTGGTCCTATGGTATGAACCTTATTTGGGATGCTACCTGTACTGATCCCTAGCCCCATCGTACATCAAACAATCTAATGTAACTGCTGGCCTTATCGCAGACAATGCTGCCAAGAAGAGGAAATACAAAGAGCTCATCGACCAAGGATACATCTTCATTCCTTTTGCAGTAGAGACTTTGGGACTTTGGTGTGATGAAGCAATGGATTTTATCGCAAAGCTTGGAAACTACCTTAACCTACTAACCGGAGAGTCCAAATCGAAATCATACCTAAGACAAAGAATTAGTTTAGCTATTGAACGTTAGCTGAACAATATTATGATTTGACACGTATTCATTTTATTCTACAGACATCAAGCTTCAACATCGTAGGTTATATTTTGTGAAAGTATGACCGTCATATATTTATACCTCTTCAAAAATGTCAAGTTATGTGCCTGAAAACGTATATTTGCGGCATGCATTACTTTTTTTATTTAATAAAAAGAAAAAAGTCGTCGAAAGTCATCGTTTACTAGTTGAAACATCCGGCGAGTATGCTCCAACCATAAAAGCATGTGAGACGTGGTTTCGAAAATTCAAAAGTGGTGTTTTCGATGTGCAAGACCAAGAACGTTCTGGCAGACCAAAAAAGTTTAAAGATGCAAAACTACAGGAGTTATTGGATGAAGACCCAACAAAAACTCAAAAACAATTGGCACAAACGTTAAATGTGGCCCAAGAAACTATTAGCGACCGATTACGATCGATGGAAAAAATCCAAAAAATGGGAAGATGGATGCCACATCAATTGAATGACAGGCAAATGGAAAATCTAAAACTCGTCTGTGAAATGCTGCTTCAAAGGTTTGATCGAAAGTCATTTCTGCATCGAATAGTGACGGGTGATGAAAAGTGGATTTATTTCGAAAACCGTAAGCGCAAAAAATCATGGTTATCACCTGGAGAAGCTGGACCATCAACCGCGAGACCGAATCGGTTTGGCAGGAAAACGATGCTCTGTGTTTGGTGGGACCAGAGTGGCGTGGTGTATTAAGAACTATTGAAACCTCCAGACCTTGCCCCGTCCGATTATTACCTTTACGCATCAATGGGCTCTGCGTTAGCAGAGCAGCACTTCGCCAATTTCGAAGAAGTTAAAAAATGGATCGATAAATGGTTTCGCTCAAAGGAAAAACATGTTTTCTTTTGGAATGGAATTCATAAATTGCCTGAAAGATGGGCAAGATGTGCAGAATTAAATGGTCAATATTTTGGATAAATAAATTATTCCATTATATCCAAAATTATGCATTTTTTCGGAAAAAAAAAACGGTAAAGACTTTCCGGGACACCTGGTAGATCCAGCCCTCAACCTCAGTCTTTTTCATAAGACCGGCGTGGATAACGGATATCCAGAAAAGCCGTCTCTGGGTCTTTGGATGCTTACAATGGACACTTCTATGGACTTCATAGTTATAAAACGATGAAGTTTTCGTAGCCTTGGATACTTGAGTGAAGGTTTTGCACTGATTGGGGAATATTGGTATCTCGATGAAGGTCGTAGTCTCTCCACCACGAGGCGCCAAACAGAGACCGTAAGGTCCGATTATGAATGATCTGCGGCTATAGAGAGAGAGCTGCATTCTATAAAGTTTATTATGGTGACAAAGACTCTCAACAAGATATTGTTATAGGAATAATATAGAAATACAAAATTTACTTTTAATATACTTTACTCACCTCAACAAGGTTTTATAGAAATATTTTTGAACTTCAGTAAAACAAAGTATCAGCCAATCGTTATTCAATTATTTCCTTTCAAAATATTCTTTCTTAAACTTTATTTGATATAGCCGTTATTTAAAGCATAAATTTCACTCTTTAAACAAGATTTTTTTTAATTTGTCCACGGTATTTTCTGGGAATGCGAATCATACATCATGCTTTTTATTCTTTAGTCTAGGAAATAAAAATAACTCAGAATTTGGTAGGATAGGGCTGTATGGCGGACGATTTAAGAATTTTAAATTCGACTGATGGGTGACACTACTTGTCATCGTGTAGAACAATCTTTTTTTAGGACGCCGTAAACAAATCTTTTGAATAACGCCTGGCAGACATACTGCGTTAATCGTGATTTTAATGTCACCGCAGTTAACTAAGCTCTGATTTTGAGAAGGAACGCTTTGCCTTTTGCTATAAGCACACAGTGTGTTGCTCATTGTCTTTTTGACGTAGGTTTAACTGGAGATATTTAAGTTTAAACTGTTTTAAATTTATCTTCTTTAAATTTTTTAAGACTTTTTGTGCCACTTTACACGCTGTTGGTTTTGTGCTATGTTAATTGTAAAGTGTCCATCGAAAACAAACCTTCTAATTTAAAATATAAAATCGTGTTATTTGTCCCATTGTGGATTATCCTCTTAAACCATTCTTTGAATGGAGTCTGTAGTTGTTTTGGGATTGGCAAATTTATTTTTCTTTGCCAGCCTTCGCTTTGTAAAACTTGTTTAAATTTAAATTTGCTAAAACAGTTGTAGTCAGTCCTTTGAAAAGTACAATCACAAGTATAACAGAGTTAAAGAAAAGAAAAAAGCATTACGACTCTAAAATTTCCCTCAAGTAAATTAATTTTCCAAAATATATCTTTTGCAATTATAAATGGAGGTTAGTAATTTTATTAGTAAATTTCTCCCATCTTTTGCAACTTTAGATAATGCTGGTGTAACACGACCAGTCTATTGTTTAATGTTTCTAAGTCACGAAATGCTCTTGTTCTGAATAATCTACTTTGCGAACTAATATCATCTATTGCTTATTATGTGATGAATGTAGCAAAATTTCCTAGTTTTGATTGCATTTAGTAACTTTCTATCACACATTCTATCGGGTCCTTTTTTATTAGAGTATGTATTGTCCACATTTTCAACATTTTTCGGTATAAGCATAGCTCAAACGCTTCTGGTTTATTCATTGTATTGAAAGTTTATGTTTCTGTTTCACGTAGAAGTATCGACCAAACGGAACATCGCAACAGCCATAATCGAAGTCTTATATTTCAGTTATTATTGCAAAATAATTCTTTAATTGAACAAATCTGCAGGGAAACATCTTTATCAGGTTTTAATTTCTCATCGGCAATCCAGTCAAAAATTTATCTCACATACGTCTAATTTTTTCAATTGCTAATTTACAATCTACTCTGTAGTGAGTAATAAGTAAATAATATGACAAAGTAGGTATTGACATGAGGAGGGCACCATCCAGCGACGGGTCACCAGGATTCACACAGTGAGGTCTTTAGGCCAAAGTCTATTTAATTTTCTAGCTTCAGGCTGTTGGAACTAGAGATCAGCAATGAGTTGATTGGGATGTGTCAAGTAACGGGCTTTATTTTTGGCAGCCGAATTTCTGAAGACTTCAGTGAGAAAGGGAACTCGGAGGTCGAAGTGGAAGGTTTGATTGCTTACATACCAAGGGGCGTTAGCTATAGCACGAAGGGCTTTAGATTGGTAGGACTAAAGAATTTTTGTGTTAGATGATTAACTGCATTCCCAGAGCTCGATGCCATAGGA